>JAKWJA010002498.1:54086780-55286780 GCA_027704765.1 Solanum habrochaites
AATCAAATATAGCGCATTTTTCACACAGTCATCAGATATTAGTTTTTTCCCCCTATGAACCTGGTTATATGATCTCTAGTCCCCAAGTTGGATTTCCTCATATATCACTCAAGGATTTGTAGTATTGAATCCCAACCCCTCGATGTGCTCCAGACCTTTTCTCTTGTTAAGGACTTAGTAAGAGGGTCTGTAAGATTATCACAAGATTTGACATAATCGACATTAATGATACCATTTGTCAAATATTATCTTACATTATTGTGTTTCATTCTTATAGGTCTGGATTTACCGTTGTGATAACTATTTTGAACTTACCCATTGCAGCGGTGCTATCACAATGAATTAAAATATGAGAAATTGTTTTTCAAAATAAGGAAATTTGGGAACCAACAAATCTCTTAGCCAATTCTCTATTCTCCTTACTCACTAGCTGAAAGCTAAAGCAATTAATAGTTCAGCCTCCATGGTAGAATTAGAAATTATAGTTTTACTTACTTTTTTGATTCTAACAACACCAAGCCACCTATAGTAAAGACTTAACCAGTGATAGAACAGGAATCACCTGACAAAGTGTTCCAATCTGCATCACAAAATCCTTCAACTACAGCAGGATATTTCTTATAGAACAAACCATAATTTTCTGTTCCAATTAAGTATCTCATAACTCCTATATAGCATAATGTTCATTACCTGGCTTGCTTGTAAACCGACCAAGTACTCCTACTGCATATCAATATCTGCCTAGTGCAATCTGTCACATATTTCAACATTCCTATTATGCTTGAATATTCCTTTTGATTTATTACATCATTTTCACTTTCAATAGGAAATAAGTGAACTGTTGAATCAAAAGGAGTAGCAACATGTTTGCAATCATGAAAGTAATATGTTTTCAAAATTTTCTCAACATAATGAGACAGGTCCAGGAAAAATCCCTCACCGGTTCTTGTTATTTTTATTACAAGAAAAAAATTTGCGTTACTGATATACCGTGGCTTCACGGTATAATTAATGCTTTTTCCTTAAGTTTAGTGCGTCCAAAAGCCCTTTTTGTGCTAATTTTTATACAAGTTTTCTTTGTTTTGCAGGAAATCTGTCCAAAGCCAAATGCGGAGATTTTGAGAGAGAAATGCAGAAGAGACCACCTACGGAGCTTATGACGGTCCGTCATGCCTGTGACGGTCCATAGGTGGCAAGCGTAGTGCAGCTGCTGAAGGAAGATGGGGAGTCTGACAAGTGTGGGATTACGTAGCTTGACGGTCCGTCCTGCAGGTCCTCGTGAAGATCAGAGAAGGATATCCCAGTACCCAAATTCCAAGAGTTGAAGTCTTTTGAAATGAGACCCTCGATGGACCGTTGTGCCTATGACGTCCGTCACACTTGCCGTTGAGGGGAATGAAGAAAGCAGCAGAAGAAGAAAATGCACAAGTATGGGACGACGGAGTCCACGACGGTCCGTCATAACCACGACGGTCCGTCGCGTGGTCCGTCGACCCAGCCGCGTTTTGGCATATTTCCAGTAATTAGAATTCTTGTTTAATTAGGTTTTTGTATTTTTATAAATAGTTCAAAAAACCTCGTTTTTGAGGTAGACACCTGATAGTTAGACTCTGCAAATATTAGAAAAACATACATATTATTAGACTTTATTGATTAGTGTTTTGATTCTTTGGAGATTCTTACAAGTAATTTTTGGTGATTAATAAAAAGCAATCTTTTGGACTTTATTCTTTCTCATTGAAGTAAGTACATGAATTCTTATTTAATATATTTGAATTTGTGTTTATGGCGATGAGTAACTAAACTCCATAACTAGGGTTGTGGGAACCATAGGCAAATAATGAGATAAACCCTAGCTAAAATAACAATTCTAGAATAGTGTCTTGCATGTATTAATAATTCTTTCAATTAAGAAGTCTTTTTAACGGATGATCAACGTTAGAACTCGCCTTAATGCTACTTGCCGGACCAAGGAGGTAGATATAGAAAAAGAATTATTAACATAGATTTAGTGTATACTATCTAATAGGCTAGTATTGATTGGTACGAGGTAGTAACTTAGTCAAATATCGAATACGATGCTTAATATGGGGTAACGATAAGGGTTAGGAAAGCAACACACGTAGCCGGACCAAGGTGGCGGAGTGAGATTTTCTAGATGCCGGACCAAGGATTTAGAAATACATAACTTATCACTTTGCATGCAAGATACTAGGAAAGAATTGTTATAGTTAGAATTATCAAGTTATGAACCTATGGGGAACACGTAAACCCTAGTTACTTTGATTAATTGATTAAAACCCAACATTAGATGTTGTTAAGTGTCTCTTTCAATTCGTTAGTTCTTTTTACTTATTAGGAAGTACAAACCCCCCTTTTACATTTTTATGTTTTTTACTTTCTAAGGAAGTTATCAACCGAACAATAGTAATAACAAGTTAAAGTTAAGTCTAAACTTTTTTCCGCGTGGGAACGATCCAACCTCACTAGTTGGGTTATTTACTTGACGCGACCGCTTTACTTCTCATTTGAGAAGTAGTTTGAGCGTATCAAATTTTGGCGCCGCTGCCGGGGAACTTAGCTTTTAGATTAATTTTAACTTATTACTATAGTTTAGTTGATATTTTTTTGATTTTACTTTGTTTTATTGTTTTTGATTTTTTTTCAAAACTATCCTCCTTGTATGCCAAATACACGGAGAGGAAGAGAACCATTGTTCCCCTACGATCACAAGTTAGAGCGTACACTGCGAAACATGAATCGTAATTTGGGAATCAATGATGATGATCCAAACCAGAACATCCCAGCTCCGGTTGATGCTCATGGTCAGATGTTACCCGAAGCTCCGGGTGAACATCAACAGAGGGGAAAGAACCCCGCTCCACGGCCCCAAGCATACTACAGAGGCTATGATAACATAGCAGATTCGGATGGGCCACTGGTTTTGCCTCCTCTACCCACAGGCCACACTTTTGTGGTAACTAGTAGTCTGATGCAAATGCTCACTGCCAGAGGTTTGTTTTCAGGGCTACCTTCTGAGGATCCTCATGAACATATAGCTAAGGTAAGGGCAGTGAGTAAAAGTTGTGTGGGGAGGCCTGATTTGGATCTAGATGTGATAGGGCTCAGAGTGTTTCCTCTCTCACTGACGGGAGAGGCTGCTATGTGGTTCACTGAGCTCCCATACAACTCCATCTTTACTTGGAATCAACTGAGGGATGTCTTCTTAGCACGCTACTATCCGGTCTCCAAGAAACTAAACCACAAAAACAGGGTGAATAACTTTGTGGCACTACCAGGAGAGTCAGTTAGTAGTTCTTGGGATAGATTCACCTCATTCTTGAGAAGTGTTCCAAATCACCGTATATATGATGAGTCACTGAAAGAATACTTCTATAGGGGCCAAGATGATAACAAACAAAGCGTATTGGACACTATAGCAGGTGGATCGTATGGAGAATGTCCTTATGCAGACACTGAAAAATTGGAAAAAAATCTCCCGGAATAACAAAGCTTGGAGTACTAGAAAATCTGATACAAGGAGAACAACCTTTGCAGTGCAATCCACTCACAACCCAGCCACAATGATATTCGTGAAGAAATGGCTCAAATGAGAACTGAGCTTGGGTTGGTACTAAAACATGTCACTGGGGTGCAGAAAAGGTTAATGCAGTCAACTACTTGGCTAAACACCACCTCAAATTGATGAGTGTTATTATGAGGAGGATTCTTATGCAGTAAATGAACATATGGGGGGTTTCCGACCAAGCGCCCAAGGCTCAAATCAGGATAATTGGCGCCAAGGTCAAGGGAACCAAGGTCGGAACTATGGTAACTACAATCGTGAGGGTCATTATTTAGAGATGGAAACTACAATCGCGACAACAACTTCAACAGGGGTAACTATGGTAATAGAAACGATAGGAATGGACCCTATGTTCCTCCTCAAAAATCGGGAAGTTACTCCTAGGGATGGTGGAGGTAGTATGTCACGAGTCGAGGATATGTTGCATAAAATTGATGAGAAGGTTCGATGCTAGTGATGAGCACAATAAAGAGTTGAGAAATGATTTAGCGGGTATTGGGCAAAAAGTTGATACCCATGCAATATCAATTAAGCAACTTGAGTTACATTGGCCCAATTATCTGCAACTGTTAACACACGGCAACCGGGCACTCTTCCTAGCAACACTGTCCAAAATCCGAAAATGATGGACATTGTATGGCAATTACTACTACTCGCGGGGGTAAGCAAACCATTGATCCACCTAGCCATCTGATGAGAATAAGGTGACAACAGAATCTGATAAAGTGGTAGAAGTTGATGCTAAATTAGGGGATAACACTGCAAAAGATGCTGAAGTGCCTAAAAAGGTAACTCCTATGCCTAGGCCACCACCCCCATTTCCTCAGAGATTAGTGAAAAAGACCGAGGATGGTAAATACCGGCGTTTTATAACAATGTTGAAGCAACTTTCTATGAATGTCCCTTTGGTAGAAGCTTTAGAACAAATGCCCGGTTACGCCAAATTTATGAAAGATCTGGTTACAAAGAAAAGATCGGTCACTTTTGAGGATGATGATAGAATGCAGCATTGTAGTGCTATTTCTACAAGATCTATGGTCCAAAAGAAAGAAGATCCGGGTGCGTTTACTATTCCTTGTACAATTGGTCTATTACATTTTGCGAAAGCATTATGTGATTTGGGGGCAAGCATAAATCTCATGCCCCTCTCGATTTACAAGAAGTTGGGTTTGGGTGACCCAAAGCCCACTGCGATGCGGCTACTGATGGCTGATCGAACAGTAAAATGACCTATAGGGATACTCCACGATGTGCTGGTAAAAGTGGAGTCATTCATATTTCCAGCAGATTTTGTTATTCTTGATTGCGAGGTCGATTTTGAAGTGCCCATTATTCTTGGGAGGCCATTCCTTGCTACGGGAAGAGCCTTAGTAGACATGGAAATAGGGCAAATGAAATTTTGATTGAACAATGAGGAAGTGACCTTTAATGTATGTAGGTCCATGAGGTAGAGTGGTGAGCTCCAATCGGCATCTGCTATATCCTACAACATGGGTGAGACATCTGAGACACAAATAGAAGAACGTCTAGGTGTCGAAACATTAGCGGCAGTGATAATGAACTTTGATAGCGATTGCATTGAAGAGTATGAGTCATTAGTCGCGGCTCTTGAAGAATCGCGAGTCCCCACCCGCGAAACCATCTATAGAGGAAGCTCCAAAAGTTGAATTAAAAGCTCTCCCATCTCATCTTAGGTATGAATTCTTAGGAAATGGTGACACTTTACCGGTAATCATTGCATCAGACTTGGATGAACAACAGGTTCAGAGTTTGGTGAAGGTACTAAAAAGGTTCAAAAGACCATTGGGTGGACCATTGCGGACATTATTGGGATCCCTCCGGTATTTGCTCTCATAAAATCCAACTAATGCCTGATCATAAGCCGAGTATTGAGCACCAGAGACGCTTGAATCCTCCTATGCAAGAGGTTGTGAGAAGGAAATTATCAAGTGGTTGGATGCGGGAGTATCTATCCAATTGCCGATAGTAGTTGGGTATGCCGGTTCAGTGTGTACCTAAGAAAGGGGGAATGACTGTGGTCCCCAACGAAAAGAATGAACTTGTTCCAATGAGATCGGTTACTGGATGGAGGGTGTGTATGGATTATCGTAAACTGAACTCATGGTTGAAAAAGACCATTTTCCCCATGCCCTTCATGGATCAGATGTTGGATAGACTGCCGGAAAAGGGTGGTATTGTTTTCTTGATGGGTATTCGGGTATATCAGATTTCTATTGCACCAGAAGATCAAGAGAAAACCACTTTCACTTGTCCATATGGGACTTTTGCGTTCAGAAGATGCCATTTGGGTTGTGGCAATGCACCCGCAACCTTTCAGAGATGTGTGATTGTCAATATTTTCTTACATGGTGGAGGATACTATAGAGGTCTTTATGGATGATTTTTTTCTGTGGTTGGTGATTCATTCGAGCGGTGCTTAAACAATTTATCTGAGGTTCTTAAGAGATTGAAGACTGCAATTTGGGTAATAAACTGGGAAAGTGTCATTTCATGGTAAAAGAGGGTATTGTGTTGGGTCATCGCATTTCAGAAAAGGGCAATAGAGGTTGATCGAGCTAAAGTTGAGGTAATAGAGAGACTGCCCCCACCAATCTCTGTGAAAGGTTGGGAGGAGACTTTCTTGGGCATGCAGGTTTTTACCGAAGATTCATCAAAGACTTTTCAAAGATTGCACACCCATTGTGCAAACTGCTGGAGAAAGATTGTAAATTTTGTTTTGATGAATCTTGTCTTAAGGCATTCGTGAACTAAAAGAAAAATTGGTGTCCTGCTCCTATCATTATTTCCCCGGATTGGAGCAGTCCATTTGAGGTAATGTGCGATGCTAGTGGGGTAGCTCTGGTGTAGTACTGGGACAGAGAAAAACAAAATCCTTCACCCCATTTACTATGCTAGTAAAGCCCTAAATGAAGCTCAGAAGAACTACAACAGTGAACTGAGCAAGAACTCCTAGCAGTAGTGTTTGCTTTTGAGAAAATTTCGCTCCTATTTGCTAGGTACTAGAGTTATAGTTCATACTGACCATTCAGCATTGAGATTTTGATGGCGAAAAAGGATGCGAAACCAAGGTTGATTCGCTGGGTATTACTGCTGCAAGAATGTTGATTTGAAGTGTTGGATAGAAAAGGGACCGAAAATCAAGTTGCTGATCATTTGTCTCGTCTAGAGGATGAAGCTATGAGAGAGTTAGGGGATAAGACTGACATTGATGATACTTTCCCCGATGAACATGTATTGGCTGCTTCACAAGACTTGATTCCATGGTTCGCAGATTTTGCGAACTATCTGGCTAGTGATATTGTTCCATCAGACTTGTCCTTTCATCAAAGAAAAAGTTCATGTACGATGTGAAGAAGTTCTTTTGGGATGAACCATACTTGTATAGGAGTTGTGCCACGGGCTTATTCGGCGTTGTGTGCCAGAATGTGAAATGTTGAGTGTATTGGAGGCATGCCATTCTTCACCTTTTGGCGGACATCACAGTGGTATCCGAACCGCTCACAAAATATTGCAATGTGGCTACTATTGGCCAACTCTTCATCAAGATGCTCATGGGTTTGCTAAAGCATGTGACAAATGTCAACGTGATGGTGGTATTTCAAGAAAGCAGAGATCCCTCTAAACCCCATTCTTGTGATTGAGTTATTTGATGTGTGGGGTATTGACTTTATGGGCCCTTTCGTGAGTTCTCATGGGATGAAGTACATTTCTAGTAGCAGTTGATTATGTATCTAAATGGGTCGAAGCCATAGCACTCGCACAATTAAGGGAAAGAGTGTCACTGCATTTTTGAAAAAGAATATATTCTCTCGTTTTGGCACCCCAAGGGCTTATTATTAGTGATGGGGCTCCCACTTCTGCAACAGATTATTCAAAGGGTTATTGGAGAAATATGGGGTTCGCCATAATGTGGCCACTCCTTACCACCCTCAAACTAGTGGGCAAGTTGAAGTGTCGAATCGAGAGATCAAGCAGATATTGTCCAAAACAGTGAACGCTAGTAGAACGGATTGGTCAAGGAGGCTTGAAGATGCTCTTTGGGCCTACCGGACAGCATATAAGACTCCCATTGGTATGTCTCCATACCAACTTGTATATGGGAAAGCTTGTCATCTACCGGTTGAGTTAGAGCATAAAGCCATGTGGGCTATGAAGAAGTTAAAAATGGATTGGAGCGAAGCTGCAGAGCACCGGTTAAATGGGTTGAATGAACTTGATGAATTTCGCCTAAAAGCCTATGAAAGTTCAGCCCTATACAAAGAAAAGATGAAGAAGTACCATGACAACAAAATTGAAAAATGAGAGTTTATGGTTGGGGATTTTGGTGCTTTTATTCAATCCAGATTGCGCTTGTTTCCCAGGCAAACTCAAGTCCAAATGGACGGGTCCTTTACACGGTTACCCAACTATTCCCTCATGGAGCAGTTGAGTTGGAAACCAAGGAGGGCGTGCGGTTCAAGGTGAAATGGACAGCGCATAAAAATCTATCTCGGGCATGCTGAATCGGCGAATGAAGTGATCGAGGCGTACCATCTTGATGAAGTCTGAGTATCAAGTGTCCCCAGTCGTGCCGCGACATTAAATCAGGCGCTTGTTGGGAGGCAACCCAATACTTATCGTCTTTTTTAATAATGGTAGCAATTTTTTTTCTATTAATGGGTTTTAAATTTGCAGGCACATCACCAGGAAATTCTGCAGAACACTACTTCGCAGTAGCCACTGACGGATACAAACGACGGACCGTGCAACTGTGACGGACCGTCGTGGGCATCCGTCACACCAGGTACCAAGTTCTGTCATTTTTGAAATTAGGGCACACACGACGGAACCTACGACGGCCCGTCACATACGCGACGGACCGTCGTCGAGGAACCGTCGCGTGATTAATGAAATCTACCCGACCCGACCCGGCTGGACCCTTTTCACAATTTAACCGTTCATACCCCACAACAACCCCATATTCCACCCCATTTACTTACTTCATTATTCCCTCATCTCCCCTCTCTTTTCAACTTCCACACTTCCCCTCACTGCTCATTGCTCCCACAAATCACCTCAGCCTTATCTTATCATCTACTGTCGGTGTGACCTTGCCAGGATCATTCTCCATTTGTCTTCTTCTTCTTCTCCATTTCCAAGGTATGTGTCTCTACATTTATCGATATTTATCTTGCATTTTCGTTTTGTAGTTAGTATTAGCTTAGTTTTTAGTCGTATATTGTTTCCTTTATCTGCTTATGTCTAAACCTAGGTTCAAAATGTTCATATGTGCCATGTTGATAACCCAAACCATAGGTGATTTTGCTTTGGTAGTTTCTTAGGTCGTGGTTATAGCCACATATAGGCCCACATAACTACACAACCATGTGGTCTCATCGGGGATGCGTAGGGCACCCCCAAGTCTAAGACTGCTACTCAGAACGAGACCCCGATGACGGCCCGTCGCCCACACGACGGACCGTCATAGGGTCCGTCGCGCAAGCCCTAGCACCCCTGCTAAACGTCGCCTGTGACGGACCGTCATACCCACGACGGTCCGTCCTGCACGACCGTCATGGTTGTCAGATACCCTGTTTCTATGGGTCTCTCAAAAATTTTCAAGTGTCTTACGACGGACTCTTGTGACGGACCGTCATACCCACGACGGTCCGTCCTGCGCGACCGTCATGGTTGTCAGAGACCCTGTTTCTAAGGGTCTCTAAAAAATTTTCAAGTGTCTTACGACGGACTCTTGTGACGGACCGTCATACTCACGACGGTCCGTCCTGCACGACCGTCATGGTTGTCAGAGACCCTGTTTCTAAGGGTCTCTCAAAATTTTTCAAGTGTCTTACGACGGACTCTTGTGACGGACCGTCATACCCACGACGGTCCGTCCGCGCGACGTCAGGTGTCATAGACCCTTTTCCAGGGTCCTCTAAAAAAATTTCAAGTGTCTACGACGGACTCTTGTGACGGACCGTCATACTCACGACGGTTCGTCGTGCGCGCGTCAATGTGTCAGAGACCTTGTTCTAAGGGTCTCTCAAAAACAAGTGTCTTACGACGAACCGTCCATACTCACGACGGTTTCGTCCTGCTTGACCGTCATGATGGTCAGAGATCCCTCCTTCAGGGTTCCTTATACATACATATACCAAGTATAACACGACGGAACCTCATGACGGTCCGTCATAGTCCACGACGGACAGTCATCGGTCCCGTTGTGTGATACAGTTTCAATTTACTAACACACTATTTTCAAATTTTAATGTCATATGAGCTTGCCTGTCTTGTTTTGACATTACTCGTACTAATAGTGATCCTTTGCAGGTACTATCTACTATGGCACCCAAGCAAGACCGAACCTACGCACGCGGGCGATCCAAGTCTATTGCCCCGTCTGCACGATTGATCATCGGGTCTGATGATGAGCGGGACCCTGAATATGTGCTCCCAGGCACCTCCGCCCCTTCCCGTGCTACACGTGCCCCCAGAGCCACACCCAAGAAGGTGGCGTCCGGCGTAGTCACTGCCTCCCAGTCTGATGAGGAGCGCACACTGACCGGCACACCCTCTGGGTATGCCACAAACGAGGAAGGAGCGTCTGGCTCCTTAGGAGTATCCTGGTCCGAGAAAGCTTCAGGATCTGCTGAGGTTCCCGCACCCGCCATTGCTGCAGCGTCGGCCTCGTCTGATGAGGCTGACAGTTCAGACTCCACATCCGGCGCACCAGTCCAGGTCCCCACTCCAGCCGCTGACCAGCCAAACCGGTGGTGTGTCGACGGTCAGTTTCAAGTTTACTCCGACGCAAAGTTCTTGACCGATAAAGGAGTAATGACTCGCACACTCACCCTGGAGCGGCGGGTACTCACAGGGAGCCTTCCCACGATGCCGGAGATTCATAACCTCTTCACCAGGCATCGCTTAGAGTGGACAGCACGTCCATTGGGACGCTACAGCGAGGATTGGTGGTCCGAGAGTTCTACGCGTCCTATGTAGCGACTCTCCGATCACAGATCGACAGGCGGGCCTGCTCCCGATAAACAGGCCCCATTGGAGCAGGTTCGAGTCCGGGCGTGCAGGTCGACATTTCCCTGCCAGCCATCCGCCGGTTCCTATACGGCGAGAGTGTAGATGCTACTCGGACCCCCATCACTGCCGAGTTTGACTATCACTGGCAGATAGTGAAGGAGGACAGTTCCTACGAGAGTCAGCAACTGAGGGAGACCACCAAGAGGTGGATGGCCCTACATCTATCAGTCGACGGAGAGGGTGCCATTGGGTCACGACCGACCGAAGGGGGCCATCAAAAAGGCCAACCTCACGTTCGTCGCCAAGTTCTTGTGGCTGCTCGTGCGTCACTCGCCTTTCCCCCACAAGCTGCTGATAACAACGTCACCTGGGATCGAGCAGTGCTGATGGCGGCGATGATAGCCGGCTTCGAGGTGGACCATGCATGGCTTCTCCAGGCAGTCATGCACGAGAGGGCCTTCAAAGTCACTACCACCTACCCCTTTCTGTGCATGATCTTTGCCCTTTGCAGGTCTGCAGGTGTGCCCATATGGCACATAGATCAGTTGAGGACCCCCCGCCGTGTACCGTTGACGTCGGCCTCATCAGAGACGAGGCCAATGAGTTGGCCCCACGTCGAGGGCCCCGTCCAGAGCTGCACCACTAGCTGATGATCTTGCGTATACGGTGGCCCAGGCCCGCACCACTACACATCATCCACAGACACTACCCTGGTCGAGTCTATCCCGGGTAGTAGCACAGCCCCTCTACCGACACCCCGGCCCCCACTTGCTCGAGTACAAAAACTGGAGGCACAAATGGCCACTCTTCTGCATCATATCCAGCCGTGGATGCAGAAGTCTATTGCTGAGTCTGAAGCGCGTATGGAGAGGCAGATGCAGCGGAAGATTGCTGAGGTTTAACCAGCGCATAGATGCCTTTGAATTGAGAGTGTTAGCCCGACCACCCCTCCGGTAGATGTGTCAACTCTTCAGGCTTGCAGTAGACAGTCTTCGTGCAGACATCAGCACGATCCTAGAGACGAGAGTTCCGGAGTTTGTCGAGCCTGCTGAGGATACCTGTATTGGCGGCCTTGTTTCCTACTCCAGACATTCCCCCATCTTCCCCGAGAGAGAGTGCTAAGAGGCGAAGGAGTCGATCAGGGGATGAGGCGCGAGCAAGAAGAAGGAGCGCCGAGAGATGGAGGCCGCGAGGAGAGCCTTACTTGCTGACGGCGGAGGCACACCACCAGATCAGAGCATCGCAGATAGCGGCTGGGGCGTCTAGCTCCCGCACTGTAGAGCCAGCAGGAGGCACTACTGAGGGTGCGGTTTGTTTGCTGAGGTACCACTGAGGGTGTCCAGATTGCAGAGGATGTGGGTTCTGGGAAACCGGACCCACCAGCTTGTTGATCGACGGCGCTATGCGCCACAGGTTTGCTTCACCTACCCCTCTAATCTTTAGATTTTTTTTATGCATTGGGGACAATTGCATGTTTTTTTGTTGGGGGTGGGGTAAATGGAAAATGAGTGTTAGGGTGAAGTCTGAGTAGCCCAACTCACTATCCTCTTTTGGGGTTTTCTTGCCTGAGTTCTTTTTCCCCAAAAGACTGATTAATTTTTTTTGTTGAACCGGCATGTTTATATCTTTTGTACATAGTTTAACTCTGAAGCATGATGGCTAAAATGATATCCTGATAAACTGAAAATAATGCATGACTAGGCATAGTAACTGACAATTGTGTGGCTCTAAGCATGAAATAGAGTTACACCATTGCATTACCCTAAGTCTTTAATTCAAACTAGGTGTCTAATGATCTGGTATAGTGATGACATGTTAAGTGAGAGAGAGGAAATTTGAATAGTCCACTATTGGTATTGAGCTAGAACTTGCCTGGTTAGTCCTGCTAAAAGGAAGCTGTAACAAACAATTAGGAAAGGATCATAGGCCCTTATTCAAGAAAGCCCATTTCTAACCCAAATAAAAGAAACCAAATGAAAGTTATCCTTCTTTGATCCAAATAATTTGAGCTTAATTAGACCTTTCTTTTTCACCCCAACTGATCTTTTCTGGGAACAACGTGTTGTCCCTGGTCCCTCCTAGGACATGTGCACCTCAGCTTATGCCAAAAGCATAAGTTGAGGGCGGCTAATGCAGTAAACAACCTTCGTTCTGGCCCTGACCCAACTTTGGGTATTGTGTACCTTGAATCATGGCAAAGCCATGAGTTGAGGGTGGCTATTACGAGGAATGCTCTGGAAAGTGGGGTTGAAAGAACAAAAGAGAGAGAAAGAACAAAAGTAAAGTGACTCAAAAGTAGTTGAAAGAAAAGAAAAGAAAAAAGAAAAGTATACAAGAATTATAAAAAAAAAAAAAAAGAAAAGAAGAAGAGAGTCACTTACACAAATGAAGAAAGAAGAGAAATTGAGCAAAGGGAAAGAATATGAGAGACTGGGCGAGATAAGATGATAAAAAGGGAAGGTTTTAGCTGATATGTCAAGGAGGGCAAAAAGTCACTAGAGTTACCTAAAAATGTACCCTACCTGACCCTGAGCCTATGTTACAAGCTAAAAAAGTCCTATCGTGATCCTAAGGGTTGTATAGTGAACTTAAGGCAGTGAAAATAAGGGCAAGCTTATGGCAATAGGTATAAATGAGTGTGACTTTGTTCTGAGAGCGAGTGTTGAAATGTAATCCTTATACTCAAACTGAAATCATTGTGTGAAAAATGAGGATTTTGTTCTAAAGTGAGGACATTAGTTGCAATACCAGACTTGTTAGCACCTCGGTGAGAAATTGAAGAGGATAGGTGTTAGTGCATGGTGAGTCTGTGTCATGTTCGAATCCCACAAAATTCAAGCCTAATAGTGATAGCATGCATAGATTTGATGAGATTAATCGGGATTGATAGCCAAATGATTGCAAAGGATAAAACATGAATACTATTGTACAAAGATTGTGTAGTGAGTCATAGTGCGTCGCTTGAGGACAAACAACGAATTTAAGTTGAGGGTGTTGATATACCGTGGCTTCACGGTATAATTAATGCTTTTTCCTTAAGTTTAGTGCGTCCAAAAGCCCTTTTTGTGCTAATTTTTATACAAGTTTTCTTTGTTTTGCAGGAAATCTGTCCAAGCCAAATGCGGAGATTTTGAGAGAGAAATGCAGAAGAGACCACCTACGGAGCTTATGACGGTCCGTCATGACTGTGACGGTCCGTAGGTGGCAGCGTAGTGCAGCTGCTGAAGGAAGATGGGGAAGTCTGACAAGTGTGGGATTACGTAGCTTGTGACGGTCCGTCATGGCCATGACGGTCCGTCCTGCAGGTCCGTCGTGAAGATAAGAGAAGTGATCCCAGTACCCAAATTCCAAGAGTTGAAGTCTTTTGAAACGAGACCCTCGACGGACCGTTGTGCCTATGACGGTCCGTCACACTTGCCGTTGAGGGGAATGAAGAAAGCAGCAGAAGAAAATGCACAAGTATGGGACGACGGAGTCCACGATGGTCCGTCATGACCACGACGGTCCGTCGCGTGGTCCGTCGACCCAACCGCGTTTTGGCAGATTTCCAGTAATTAGAATTCTTGTTTAATTAGGTTTTTGTATTTTTTATAAATAGTTCGAAAAACCTCGTTTTTGAGGCTAGACACCTGATAGTTAGACTTTGCAATATTAGAAAAAATCATATTATTAGACTTTATTGATTAGTGTTTGATTCTTTTGGAGATTCTTACAAGTAATTTTTGGTGATTAATTAAGCAATCTTTTGGACTTTATTCTTTCTCATTGAAGTAAGTACATGAATTCTTCTTTAATATATTTGAATATTGTGTTTATGGCGATGAGTAACTAAACTCCATAACTAGGGTTATGGGAACCATAGGCAAATAATGAGATAAACCCTAGCCAAAATAACAATTCTAGAATAGTGTCTTGCATGTATTAATAATTCTTTCGCTTAGAAGTCTTTTTAACGGATGATCAACTTTAGAACTCGTCTTAATGCTACTTGCCGGACCAAGGAGGTTGATAATAGGAAAAGAATTATTAACATAGATTTAGTGTGTACTATCTAATAGGCTAGTATTGATTGGTACGAGGTAGTAACTTAGTCAAATATCGAATACGATGCTTAATATGGGGAACGATAAGGGTTAGGAAAGCAACACACGTAGCCGGACCAAGGTGCGGAGTGAGATTTTCTAGATGCCGGACCAAGGATTTAGAAATACATAACTTATCATTTTGCATGCAAGATACTAGGAAAGAATTTTTATAGTTAGAATTATCAAGTTATGAACCTATGGGGAACACGTAAACCCTAGTTACTTTAATTAATTGATTAAAACCCAACATTAGAAGTTGTTAAGTGTCTCTTTCAATTTCGTTAGTTCTTTTTACTTATTAGGAAGTACAAACCCCCCTTTTACGTTTTTATGTTTTTTACTTTCTAAGGAAGTTATCAACCGAACAATAGTAATAACAAGTTAAAGTTAAGTCTAAACTATTTTCCTCGTGGGAACGATCCCAACCTCACTAGTTGGGTTATTTACTTGACGCGACCGCTTTACTTCTCATTTGAGAAGTAAGTTTGAGCGTATCAGTTACAAAGATCTTTCATATCTAAATGGCTTGTAAGAACATTTTTAGCTTCATCAATAACATTCATGTTAGAGCCAAAGATCAACAAATCATCAACATATAGGCAAAATAATCACATGTGAATTATTCCAAGACTTATTATATATGCACTTATCACACTCATTTGTTTTGAAACCATTTTCAATCTTTCACGAATCAAAATTTTCATGTATTGCTTAGGTTCCTGTTTCAAGCCATATAGGGATTTAGTAAGGTTACATACTTTACTTTCTTGGCATGCTTCAACAAAACTCTCGGGTTGATCCATATGAATTTCTTCATTTAGGTGTCCATTCAGAAAAGAAGCTTTTACATCCATTTGATGAATTTAAAAACAAAAAATTGCAGCCATAGCAACTAAAAGTCTAATGGATTTAATTCTTGTTACCGGAGAAAAAGTATCAAAAAATTCTAGGCCTTCTAGTTGTTTAAAAGCTTTTGCAACTAGCCTAGCCTTATATTTGTCAATAGAATCGTCCGGTTTCAACTTTTTCCTTAAGACTCATTTGCAACCAATTGTTTTACAACCCGGTGGTAAATCAACTAGTTTCAAAGTTTTATTAGAAATTAGTGATTCCATTTCATCATTTACTATCTCTTTCAAAAAAATCGAATCATGTGAAGATAATGCTTCTTTAAAAGTTAGAGGGTCATCTTCAACATTAAACACATTAAAATCATGATCAAAATCATTTTATACTCTAGATCTTTTACTTCTTCTTAACTCAAAACTTTTTTATTTTTCAAAGTTGAAGTAGAAGAACTAGGTAGTGACAAAATATTTTATTCAATTCTTCGACATCCACTAATTTTAGTATCAAATGGAAATTTATTTTCATTAAAATAGTATCCCCAAATTCTATTACAATATTATCTTCAAGATTAAAAAATCTATAGGTTTCACTATTTGAAGCATAACCTAGAAAAGCACAAGTTATAACTTTCGTACCCAACTTTGTAATCTTGGGATCCATTAGCCTCACAAAGGCTAGACAACCCCAAACTCTTAGACATCCCAAACTTTGCTTGTAACATTTCCGCAATTCAAAAGGTTTCAGTTTTGATTTTTTATGAGGCACATGATTCAACACATAGCAAGCAGTTAAAATAGCTTCACCCAAAAAATTCAATGGTGCATGTGACTCAATAAGCATGGTATTAGTAAATTCAATCAATGTTCTGCTACTCCATTAGATGAAGGAGAGTAAGAAGGAGGAGTTTCATGAATTATTCTCAATGATCTAACAAAAGAATTAAACTCATTTTACTCATATTCACGACCTCTATCACTTTTAATTCTTTTTTTTTCTACCAAACTGATTTTCAACTTCATAGAGATAAGTTTTAAAATTTTCAAAAGCATCACTTTTATTTTTTATAAAGTAAACATATGTAAACTTAGAAAAATCATCAATAAAAGTTATAAAATATGTATTACCTCCATAAGTTAGAATTCCACCAAGTTCGTATCAGTATGAACAATTTCTAACAAATCAGTTTTTCTTTCAACTTGAAAATGAGACCTTTTAGGGATCTTATCTCTACAACAAGGCTCACACTTTTCAAAATTCTTTTTAACCAATAGAATTAATCCTAAAATACTCATGATTCCAACATAACGATCATTAATATGACACAAACGAGCTTGCCAAAATTTGTAGAAGAAAGCATATAAAAAGAAGTAGAAGTTTTATTCATTTCAACATTCAACTTAAATATCCATCACATGTATATCCCTTACCCAAAAATGTAACCTTCTTGATTATGACATATTGATCACATTCAATAATCTGTTAAAAGCCTGCTTTATTAAGAATAAAACTAGACATCAAAAAAAATTTCTCATGGAAGGAGTATAAACTATATCTTTTAAATATCTTTTAAAGTTAATACCTTCCAGAAGTAAAACACAATTCGACATCTCCCTTTCCAAGCACTTGGATAGTGTAAGCATCACCAAGCATGATGGTTTTGGGCTCCTCAAAATTAGTATTTTTTTTATACCAGTATGTCATAACAGAAGTGATGGTTTGCACTAGAATCAGTCCACCATCCATCAACATTCTCAACCATGTTTATGTCGGTAATCACCACCACAAAAGGTTATTCGGTAACGTTTGCCTGAGGATTAGGACCACGTTTCTGGAATCTACAAAATCGAGCAATATGTCCAAGCTTGTGACAAACAAAGCATGGTACCTTTTCTTGAACTTGTTGATTTTGTGCTTGGTGATTTTCACCATTATTTTTCTTGGGATTCTACCATTATTTCTCTTGAATTTTTTCTTCTTAGACTTTAAAGAAGTATTTTTATGAGTTTCAGGAGTAGCATTATTCGAAGTAATTAAATTTACCTTCGATGTGATGTTGTTCTCTTATATTGGTAAAAGTGCATCTTGGACCCTTGCTTCCTCTTCCATGCGGATTTTCATGATCAAGGTTTCAAGAGAGGTTTCTTTTTGTTTGTGGCGCATAGTTTTTTGAAATTCCTTCCAAGAAGGTGGAAGTTTATCCACTATGCCACTAAAAATAAGGTTATCACCAATTTAAACCTCTTTAGATCTAATCTCTCTAGCGATCATTATAAAGTCTTGAGCTTGGTCTACCACTGATTTATTATCCACCATTTGAAATGAAAAAATCTACTAGATGCATATTTTTTCGCTCCAGCCTCCTTTGTATTATACTTACTCTGCAATGCCTTCCAAATTTTCTTTGCACTAGAGTAAGTTCTGTCATAATAATCATAAAAAATTCAGATAGACAATTAAGAAGATAATACCGACACTTATAGGAATCACCATCGTACTTTTTCACTTTCTCTAGATGAGAATTAGTTTCATCATCATTAATAGAGGTTATGTTTTCTTTATTAGGATTCTTCTCAGTTAACACATAAGAAACATTGAGAAGACTTAAGTAGAAAAGTACTTTGCCCTTCCATCTCTTAAAATGGTTACCATTGAACCGAAATGGCTTGTTAAGGTCTCTCATCTTGTCATCCGCGGATTTTTCAATTGTAGACATTTTTTGAATCTCCGTAAAATTATTAGTGAAAAACTTACCATATAACAAAAAAATAATTGAAAATAAAATGAAGAAAATAAATATCTTCAAGGCTGAGGAGCGGATATCTCGCTCTCTTTAAGGAGATTCAAGCCCACTACAACAAATGTTTTTCACCGGTCCACCAGTAGTTCTCTTTGACTTGTCCTCTCCAGGATACAATAGCCTTTGCACAAAAGATAACTTACTAACGCTGGCCAATAGTTTAGTCTAAATCTCCAAAAAAGAACAATTCCCTTCAACTAATAAGAACTCTCTTTTTTTTACTAACTCTTTCACTCTATATTTTTATCGTGTGTTTGTGTGTATCACACCAAATGAAGACCACCACTATTTATACTACAACAAGTTTTCCTAGCAATGAATAGGAAGATAATGGAGGTAGTAAATAGTGAAGATAATGGTCTTAGGAGTTTTATAGGTTAAATAGGTTACAATAGGAGTTACATAGGTTACAAAAAGTAATGGAGAAATTAAGAATGAAATAAAGTGATGGATAACCAATACTAATGGATGATGTAGAAGTTATCCATTCCAAATGTTTATTGGAATGTTTTTATCTCACGATGAATTCATCCAATAAAGCCAAAAGTAATGGCATTATATGGCTACCAAGTCAAAGATGAGTAGCATGGTTAAATTGGTAGTTTAAGACACAAATGCCTACCAATGGTCATTCTTATAACTCCAAAATAAAATAATTTAATATGATGAATATTAATATTAAAATACTAATAACCTAACATTAAAATCATAGGAGAAGATTAATAAATTCACCAAAAAAAAAATTCTTGAAGCTGTAGATATTTGAATTATAGAAATCTATCTGTCACTTTAAAAACAAAAATAGAGTAAGAAAGTGGGAAGACAAAGAACAAGATAAGAAGAGATCTGATTATCATTATTATTTACCTTGAAACAACATTTTATTTTTATTTATTATATGCTAAATAAATACGGTTCTTTGATTCTTGTTACAAAACATTTTTCTTCGTATTTAATCTTGTATTTTTTAATTTGATAAGATTCAAAACTACCTGCGAACTTTTCAAAATGGAGCAAAACTATCTTTCATTTGTTGAGTGTATTGAGGTTTTGTGTAGTTTTAGGTGAGAAAAATGTGTATGTCGGCAGTGTTCATGAAATTTATTTGGATGTATCGAGAAAAGTGGATTGAAAGGTGGGTGTATTTTAGGTCTTAGGACGGGAAGGACAAGGAATATGGTCTTATATTTGCTCAGTAGGTTGAGTAAGGGTTGGTGTGGATTTTAAAATGGAAGGGCTAATGGGTTTTAAGTTACATGATTTTCCATGGTGGATATTGACGTGTATTGATCACGTGACTAATTATGTTTCACATGGCACGCTTAGTGGTATTAGTTAAAGTTAGGGGTATTTGTGAGCCAACAAAAAAGGGATTATTTTTTAGCCAAAACATAAACGAATAATATTTCTAATCTGCTTTAATTAATGAATACTAGTCAAATATTATATTTATTACGGGTCAACTATAATTATTAATCAATTAAATCCTCTATTTAAGATTCTTTTAAACTCTTGGCTCAAGCTGTTATCTTGGATATAATTTCACTATGTAAGTACATATTCTATTCTTTCAATTATGACATCTATTGTGAGGACAATCAGTTACGTTTATAAATACACTACAAAATCAGCTAAAATATTTGCTATTAATATGTAATTAAATTTTTTGAAGCGAAAGAATTTGGTCCAATTCACTATTAATTATCATGAGTAGCATTGAATATTTGTTGTTTAGTGACTTTAGTTATTTGTTGTTAACATATGTTTTGTTTAGTAATGATAAGTTATTATTTTGTAACAAAATATTTATAGTGAATACTGATATACCGTGGCTTCACGGTATAATTAATACTTTTAACTTAAGTTTAGTGTGTCCAAAAGCCCTTTTTATGCTAATTTTTATACAAGTTTCTCTTTGTTTTGTAGGAAATCTGTCCAGAGCCAATTGCGGAGATTTTGAGAGAGAAGCTGCTGAAGGAAGATGGGGAAGTCTGACAAGTGTGGGATTACGAGGCTTGTGACGGTCCGTCATGGCCATGACGGTCCATCCTGCATGTACGTCATGAAGATCATAGAAGTGATCCCAGTACCCAAATTCCAAGAGTTGAAGTCTTTTGAAACGAGACCCTCGACGGACCGTTATGCCTATGACGGTCCGTCACACTTGCCGTTGAGGGGAATGAAGAGAGCAGCAGAGGAAAATGTGCAAGTATGGGACGACGGAGTCCACGACGGTCCGTCATGACCACGACGGTCCGTCGCGTGGTCCGTCGACCCAGCCGCGTTTTGGCAGATTTCCAGTAATTAGAATTCTTGTTTAATTAGGTTTTTGTATTTTTTTATAAATAGTTCGAAAAACCTCGTTTTTGAGGGGAAACACCTGATAATTAGACTCTACAATATTAGAACTCATATTATTATTAGAAATTATTGATTAGTGTTTGATCCTTTGGATATTCTTACAAGTACTTTTTGGTGATTAATCAAGCAATCTTTTGGACTTTACTCTTTCTCATTGAAGTAAGTACATGAATTCTTATTTAATATATTTGAATATTGTGTTTATGGCGATGAGTAACTAAACTCCATAACTAGGGTTGTGGGAACCATAGGCAAATAATGAGATAAACCCTAGCTAAAATAACAATTCTAGAATAGTGTCTTGCATGTATTAATAATTCTTTCGCTTAGAAGTCTTTTTAACGGATGATCAACGTTAGAACTCGCCTTAATGCTACTTGCCGGACCAAGGAGGTAGATAATAGGAAAAGAATTATTAACATAGATTTAGTGTATACTATCTAATAGGCTAGTATTGATTGGTACGAGGTAGTAACTTAGTCAAAGATCGAATACGATGCTTAATATGGGGTAACGATAAGGGTTAGGAAAGCAACACTCGTAGCCGGACCAAGGTGCGGAGTGAGATTTTCTAGATGCCGGACCAAGGATTTAGAAATACATAACTTATCACTTTGCATGCAAGATACTAGGAAAGAATTGTTATAGTTAGAATTATCAAGTTATGAACCTGTGGGGAACACGTAAACCCTAGTTACTTTCATTTATTGATTAAAACCCAACGTTAAAAGCTGTTAAGTGTCTCTTTCAATTTCGTTAGTTCTTTTTAGTTCTTTTTACTTGTTAGGAGATACAAACCCCCCTTTTTACAGTTTTATGTTTTTACTTTCTAAGGAATTTGTCAACCGAACAATAGTAATAACCAGTTAAAGTTAAGTCTAGACTATTTTCCTCGTGGGAACGATCCCAACCTCACTAGTTGGGTTATTTACTTGACGCAACCGCTTTACTTCTCAGTTGAGAAGTAAATTTGAGCGTATCAAATACGCTTAAAATTAACTATTTATATAGTGTTTTATAGAATTAAATTCTAATTGTCAACTTCTTGAAATAATTGTGCAATTATGTCCGATGAATACAATGAACGCTTAGCAAAAAAAGGTTTTGAAATAAGTAGCATGCTTTTTTCAACAAAGGCCACTAAATGCGAAAATTGTGAAACACTTTTGGCAATTTGTATTGAGAAAAAAAAAATAGAAAGTGAGATAGAGAGCGGAAAAAGGATTAGAAGATGGAGACAAGTTGATTTTTAATGATATTGATACAAATAATATGGGTGGAGATAATGAAGAATTTTTTTTAAAACAAATGGTGTACCTAATATTGAGGAGCATAGAAATAACATTCATGAAGTGGAAGACAATATCCTCCTCCTCTTGTATTTTCCATTCGATACGATATTGTCCTATTATTATAATTTCCCATTAAATAAAAAAAAATTAAATATATGAATAACTTGATTGATTATTATAAATACCGATTATAATCACATCAATTTTTTCTCTCCATTGGAGACCATTTCCATTGCTTCTGAAGATGTACAAACTGCAGTTACCATAACGATTCATTAATTTTTCATATGATAATTCCATAATAATTTTCAAGTTATATTTCACTATTTTTGTTATGTAGTTACACATATTAATCAACTTATATTGTAATAGATATCAATCTTAGACATGTTTTCCCAAAATAAAATATTTACAATATTATTTTTAATAAAAAAAATTGAATCTATATATGTAGAGTATGAGAAGAAACATAGTGGTGGTATTATCATTAACTTTCAAGTTCGAAACTTGTTTTTTAAAAATATTATGAAAATTTCCCATTAAATTAAAAAAAATTAAATAGATGAATAAATTGATTGATGATTATAGTTAACCTAAGATAAACATAATATTTGACTAGTATTCATTAAAGTATATTCAAATTTATTCCCTTGAAATTACGGAGAAAAATAAAAGTATTTAAAAGTTTTGTGCGCTATCAAAAGCATATAATAATAGGTAAATATTGAAAAACTTTCTTACAAGGAAGAAAAAACAGTCATTTATATAAAAAGGAAAACTTTTAATCAAAAGTGAAAAAGATCAAAAGTAACTCTTCACTATCTGAAATAGAACAAAAATATTATTAGTTTGTGTGTTGTCTAAAAAGTACCCCACCTTTTTTTGTTGGCTCACAAATACCCCTAATTTTAACTAATGCCACCAAACATGCCATGTGATTTTTTTTGTCACGTGACCAATAAACATCAATATCCACCATGGAAAGTCACGCAATTTAATATCCATTAGCACGTCCCATTTAAAATCCACCCTAACCCTTACTTTAATTTACAAGTAAATATAAGACCATACTCTGAGTGTTCGGTTGAATCAAAGAGGTGCTGGATGATGATCCTCCTAGTTATCTGCGTATGTATCATAATAAGATGCAGACCAACAGGAATCAGTACATTGAATGTATGAGTATGAGAGTTGAAATGTTAAAACAACTTAAGCTTGAAAAAGTGTTAAAAGTAACATTTATTTTGGCTCTGCTCAACTCAAGAATAAATTAATTCAATACTACTCTAAAAAATACTTAGCTCATATGGTTGTAAAACAACTTCTTCTCTGGTTTGAGGTTATTACTTAAACGTAAATTTAAAATCTCCTCTTACTAAAACTAGCCAAAGGCTCTGTTGGAATTCTCATCTTCCTTTCTTGCTCAAAATGTGAAAACTTTTGTAACTCTTAGAGAATACTTAGTTTCATTATAACTTTTGAGAAATTAACTCAACTATTTATTCTTTGCTTAATTTGCATCTTGATCCTTAAAATAAAGTTAACACGTTTAATAAAGACTCTTGAAAACTTTGAGAACTTACTTTGACTTGCTTCTTAACTTTTAGACTTGACTCCTAACTTCGTTGACTTTGATCTTAACTTTCCTTAAATTAGATTACAGATTAAAGGTTCATGATCCCATGTTTATAGATAATTTCATGATGTTTAGATGTACCTTAGAGTGTTGAAAAGAACTAATAAACATAGGTACATAACTTAGGAATACTTAATAGTCGCTTAATCTAATTGTTAATAGTCTGACTTCTCTTTCTTAGCCTACTATTACCATCCTTCTAAGTTCATATCTACCTAACTGGAGGAAACTTGAACTTTATATAAGAGGGTTATCATTGGCTATATATGATCCCTTCGACCAGACTCTTCAGGGTAATAAATAATGCTTACACTACTCTACTCCACATCGACAACTCAAATATACTATCGAGAAGAACATGGAAAATCATTAACTTAATTAGAATTTTGTATGACTACATAAAATCTTGGTTACAACTTTTAAAGCACTTGTTAGTCTAATAACTAAGCCAAACTTTATTATTGTAACATCTCGTATTCTAGGTATACTAAGGTTAAGCTAAGAAAAACAAAAAGAATAAAATTTGGAAATAAGTAAGGAAATCTGGAAAATTTCAAGATTTCAAAAGTGAGCTTTGGTCATTTTCAAATGGCCATAATTCCTATCTCAGGAGGATTTTGGGTGCGTTTTTTATATGGATAGAAAGATCGTTGGAAGATATTTTCAACAACGCCATGTTTGCAAATTTACAAGGTCGGATTAGGGAGATATGACTTTCAGAAGTTGGATTGTTGAGCAGGGAAAGTTCCAAATCCGGGTTTGTTAAGGGTGTTTTGGTCTTTTTCCTAAGTTTATTATTAAAATCGTTTTTGGGGTAATATGTTGGGGTCTAAACTAATCCCATTCAGTTAATGCACAGAAAAAAAATAAGCTAGGGCTTTGAGAGAAGGAGAAAAAAGGAGAAAGGAGAAGAACATGCAAGAACACCAAGAATTCGTTCGTGGATTTTCGTCGGGTGTAATCCCTAACAAGGTATGTGAGATCATTCGATGTTGGATTCTTTCACACACCCTCCAATTGATTCATTACTGAATTGTATAGTTAATTGAAAGGAAATCTTGAAGTTCTTGATGAAAATTTTGATGTTCTTGTTGGTTGAATTGTTGTTGATCTCTATTAGTTTTAATCCATTTTTCCATACTATTTTTGGGTCTAAACTATTGGTTAGTAAGTTATTAAATTATACTAGGTGTTAAGGGTGGGATCCATGGGAGTTTGGGAAAGTTTAGAGGTTAAAAAAGAAGAAGCAAGTCGGAAGACTCGTTGAATAGAAGTTGGGACGCCGCGCCTCCAAAGCCACTCAGGACAGAGTCTTTCCGTCGAGCTCTGGCGAGCGTGCCTGAGGAAAACTTCTTTCCTTAAGGCTATGGCAATCTGTGCCTCTCAGAGCGCAAGGACCCCCTGGAGTCCCGTTCTTTTCCTATCTTTTTGTACTAGTTTCTAAGTGATGTACCCTTCATTCCTAGTTGATTTCAACACTCTAGAGTACATCTAAACATCATGATATCTTCCATAAACAGGAAATCATGATCCTAGAACCAATAATACAATTCAAAAAAAGTTAAGATCAAAGTCCAAGTAGTTAAGAGTGGAGTTTAGGAGTTCAGAAGGAAGTCAAAGTAATGTTATCAAGTTTTCTAAAGTCATTCACACTGCATCATGGCCCTCATTAAAAAGAGTATATCTCTTAGACACTAAACAGATACCCTCATAGGATGCATACTCCAGTTTAAACTTGCCTAACTCCGTGGAAGATATGTCTGAATCTGGAAGTAGGCCATTAAGAAGGACAGAGTCGGTATCGGTATAGTGATAATCATCTCTGGATATGTAAGGGTGCATATGGATACGAGCGCATGCTGTGATAGCCGCAGCCAGTTGGACAGCTAATATCTTTGGAGGGTTCCGCTCAATATCAGGACCACGCTCTGTATTCATTTTACAAGTAATTATATAGAACTCATGGGTAAATATCTCAGCATCGATAAAAACTAGTTGTTTGAATTAAATTTGTATATCTCTAATAATCGCATACCTCTGTGTTTCCAGGGTTGATACGAAATCTCCCGTAGAGCGAATTCATAAGGATCTTGTAGACAAATGCTAGGGAATCATTCCCATCATTCTTTGCTTTGATCCTATTTTTCGATAGAGTGGTAAGCATTTACTTTGTTTTAAAGACTTAAAGTTCCAGTCAAGAAAGAGTAAGGATTTCAGTTCATATCTCAAAAGCTATGAGGGAGTATTCCCTAAGATTTAAAGTTTCAAGTAAGCAAAGAGTATGAAGTTGAGTTCACTCCTCAAGAGTTACAAAAGAACTAAGTAGTCCCTAAGGATTTACACAAAATGTTTTTAAAATTCAGAGAAGGAAGGGAAACTAGACTTCCACAGAGCCTATGGCTAGCTTTAATTGAAGAAAGAGGAAACTATGATTTCCAAGAGAGCTTTATAAAAAGCTAAGTTTTGATCACTAATCTCAAACAACAAAATCAATATGTTTTTAAACATAGTAGCCACTATATTTTTGGGAGTAGTATTGAGAAGTGATATAAGGGAGAGTTAAGATAACTCACAGCCCCAATAAACCATGTTAGCCACTATGGGTATAAAAGGGTCATACTTTTTAGACAATTCCTTTTCATAATTTACTAGTGGATCCATTAGATAGTTCAAGTCTTATACCTTTGTCCAAGTATAGGATGTGCTGGTAGTGTGCGGTAGACCGTTGTATCATCACTGTAGCTCTTAAGTGATGGTTGTTGGTTAGAGAATCTCCCTAAGGTAAAATGTATTTTTATACACAGCAGTATTGTATTTTTATAATACGTCAGTATTGTATTTTATATACATCTCAAACATTATTGTGTACTTGTATATATATATTCAGAGGTTTAAGCATTTTTAAGTCAGCAATTCTTTATATTGCATTTATTTTAAGTGTGTATCTTTAATAAAAGTTAGTAGATCATGAGTTGACAAGATCTAAGGTAAGTATTCATTCTTATTCCTTCTCAAGACTAATTTTTGTTTAGCTTTTCAAATTCGTATACTCGTACGTTCAATGTACTGATGTCAGTTGGCCTTCATCGTTTTATGATGTAGACGCAAGTATCCAATGTCATAACGCGGCGTTCGTTGATCCAGATTGAGCTCCAGAGTCAGTGGTGAGCCTCCTCGCATTCCGCAGGAAATCCATTTCGTTTGTGTTTAGTAGTTTAGTTTTAGGATGTTCTGGAGTATATTCCAACATCCTTTTTCGGTCAGTTTAGAGTCTTCAAAGACACTAGTATTTCAGTTGAGAATTTATTGTTGCTTGTTGAGACTTGAGTGTCATCATGGCCAGATATCATGAGAGGTAGTTTCCATTAAACATATCTTATTTCTTGTTTAAGTTGAGTTTAGTCTTTCGTTGAGTTAAGTAAGTCAGGCTAAGGGTTCTCTTGAGGACCAACAATGATCTTCGAGTGCTAGCCACAATAGGGTATAGGCTCGGGGCGTTACAATTACTCTCATATAAGGTAAAAATACCACACTCTTACCACTCACATTTATTGCAAAGAAACACCTTAATTCATTACCTAGTTTAAGGCTAAGGTTTTTTAGTTTTATTCTTTAAAGGGTTTAGAATATACAATTTAGGGTTAAGAGCTTAGAGTTTTTAAGCTCAGGGTTTTTAGGATTTTCAAGGATTAGTGTTCCTTAGATTTTTTAGGGTTTAAGGTTTGTGTTTTTAGGTTTAGAGTTTAATGAATTTTAGAATTTAGGGTTTTGAGCCTTCTGTTATTTAGGGTTTAGAATATATGATTTCGAGCTTTATTGGGTTTAGAACTTAGATTTCATTTAGAGCAAGAAGACAAGGTGTAAAAATATATGCCTTTGTTAAATATTCAACTTTCATTAGTATGAAAACCAAAACCTAATGATAATATTATTTAAACATAAATTATGAAAAAATGACTAATATGAGAACTAAAAGTGGACCAAAACTATAATATTAGGACAAAACAATTATTTAAACATATTCACTTACCATTGTAATTACTATATAATTCCCCCAAAAAAGGTTAATTGTGAATCCAATAAATTCAAGCTTCTATATCGAAAATTAGTATTTTTTATCTCGTTTTGTGAAATTCATGAACAAATAGAAAGTCAATGGAAGCTTATTATTATGGTATTATCGATGAATTTCGTGTGGTGCTAGTTGATCAGTAAACATAAAATATTTGGTAAATTGGTGGATTTGTTGAAGTCTTATGACTACAAAGGTGACATCTCTACAAATATATATTCAACTCAAAACCCTTGATTTTTTATATGAATAAATTCGGTTTGATTACCTTTTTAAAAGAGATTTAACTGATATTATGCTTATTGTGATTGTAACATCGATTGCTTTTGAATTTCAGATTTTCTCTACTAAATCTTGAATTCATCTTTTTTTATGTCATAATACCTTTTCTATAGTTGTTTATGTTGTTTTCATTATTAATAAATGTTTCAATGTATTTATAGAAGAAGAAAATTAGATTGTTTATTTTATTTTTTTGTTATATGCTGGTTATATAGTCGATAGCCTTCCTCCATAAAAATGTATATGATTGTTCGAAGGGGGGGGGGGGAGTGGGAGTTGATAATATTATGTTAATATTTGACTATCTCCAATTTCATTAGATGTTCTACAAGTGCCACAATTTTAAATTAAAGTCTACTTATTAATTAATCAATTTATAATTACGTTTTTTACACTTGAGTTTTTGTAGAATAACGGGTAATTTGTTCTTTTATAATTGTTCAGTGTATTAAAATCATAGGAGAAGACTAATAAATTCACCAAAACTAATTTTTTGAAGATGTAGATATTTGAATTATATAAATCTATCTGTCACTTTTAAAACAAAATTGGAGTAACAAAGAGGGAAGAGAAAGAGAAAGATAAGAAGGGATTTGATTATCATTATTATTTACCTTGAAAAAACTTTTAATTATATTTATTATATGTTAAAAAAATAGGGTTGTTTGATTCTTGTTAAAAAACATTTTCCGTCGTATTTATGCTGTTATTTTTAATTTGATAAGATTTAGAACTACGTGATTAGTATTCAGGATGGAGCAAAAATATCTTTCATTTGTTGACTGTATTGAGGTTTTGTGTAGTTTTAGGTGAAAAATTGTGTATGTCAGCAGTGTTCATGAAATTTGTTTGGATGTATGGAGAAAAGTGAATTGAAAGGTGGATGTATTGTTGGCCTTAGGACTGGAAGGACAAGGAATATGGTCTTATATTTGCTCGTTAAGTTAAGTAAGGGTTGGTTTAGATTCTAAAATTGAAGGGCTAATGGGTATTAAGTTACGTGATTTTTCATGGTGGATGTTGATGTGTACAGGTCACGTGACTAATTATCTTTCACATGACACGCTTGGTGGTATTAGTTAAAATTAGGGGTATTTGTGAGCCAACGTAAAAAAGGGAGCATTTTTTAGCAAAAATACAAAAGAATAATATTTTTAATCTGCTTTAATGAATACTCGTAAAATATTATATTTATTATGGGTCAACTATAATTATTAATCAATTTAATCCTCTATTTTAGATTCTTTTAAACTGTTGACTCAAGTTGTCATCATGGATATAATTTCACTATGTAAGTATAGATTATATTCTTTCAATTATGAGATCTATTGTGAGAAGAATCAGTTACGTTTATAAATACACTACAAAATCAACTAAAAAATTTGCTATTAATATGTAATTAAATTTTTTGAAGCTAAAGAATTTGGTACAATTCACTGTTAATTATCATGAGTAGCATTGAATATTTGTTGTTTAGTGACTTTAATTATTTGTTGTTAATATATATTTTGTTTAGTAAATGATAAGTTATTACTTTGTAACACAACTTTTATAGTGAATATTCTTGAAATTAACTATTATTATAGTATTTAATACAATTAAATTCTAATTATCAACTTCTTGAAATAATTATGCAGTTGTATGCGATGAATTCAATGAACTCTTAGCAAAAAAGGATTTTAAATAAGGACCATGTTTTTTTCTACAAAGGTCACAAAACTAGAAAATTGTGAAACACTTGGCAATTTGTATTGAGGAGAAAAATAGAAAGAGAGAGAGGAAAATGAATTAGAAGATGCAGACAAGATGATTATTAATGATGTTGATACAAATAAAATGGGTAGAGATGATGAAAAATTATTTAAATAAACAAATGGAGTGACTAATATTGAGGAACATAGAAATAATATTCATGAAGTTGAGGACAATATGTTATCGACTAGAAAATACAAGCGGAGGAGGATATTTTCTTCAACTTCATAAGTATTATTTCTATGCTCCTTAATTTTAGGTACACCATTTATTTTTTATATAATTCTTCATTATATCCACCCATATTATTTGTACCAATATCAGTCAACTTGTCTCCATCTTTTGATTCTTTTTCCGCTCTCTCTTTCTATTTTTCTCCTCAATACAAATTGGAACAAGTGTTTCACAATTTTCTCATTTAGTGGCCTTTGTAAGAAAAAACATGCTCCTTCTTTCAAAACCGTTTTTTCTAAAAGTTCATTGTAATCATCGCATACAACTGAATAATTATTTCCAGAAGTTGACAATGAGAATTTTATTGTATTAATTTCTATATGAATAGTTAATTTCAAGCATATTTACTATAATAGTTTTGCTACAAAGTAATAACTTATCAATTACTAAATAAAAAAGCATTACAAACAAATAACTTATATCACTAAACAACAAAATATTCACTGCTACTCGTAGTTAAAGTTAATTGTACAAAATTCTTTAGCTCTAAAGATTTTAATTATATATAAGTAGCAAAATCTTTTAGTCGATTTTCGTTGTGTGTTTATAAATGTTACTGACTTTTCTCAAAATAGATGTCATAAGTGGATTAATAGAATAAATACTTACATAGTGAAATTATATCCAAGATCACAACTTGAGCCACGAGTTTAAAAGAATCCTAATTTTGTGAATGTATAAGAATAATTATTATTTATTATTAATTATTTCTTACTTATGACCCAAGTTTACTTGTAATTCAAGTAATACCATAAATAGTATTTAATAAGGAATAGATCTCGTCTGTACATTGGTTACTTATGGACGTACTAGATTATATTATTACCTCTATAAATTGGTCCTCCCTCCACCCATTATGGTTAACCACATATTCTGTACAATAATTCCATAGCTGACGATTGTGGTAACATAAAGTTAGGGAAAGGAGGTAGAAATCAATTTACAACTAACGCCTCCGCTTTCCTCTATGATGATGTCTTCCTCATCAAATATGTACCCCTAACGATCTCTATGTAAGATTATCGTGGTTAAGATCCTGATATTATATATTCAAGTATTTAATTTTACATCTGAGATCAGATCCTGAATTGTTTGAACATATAATCTTCATAATTATATAACCGCACCATACTTGGTAGGGTAATAAAGAGTAGTTACCGCCCACCACTACTAATAAATAATTATGTTTTGTTTTATATTGCACAAATTTTTAAAATTTTAATTTCTCCCATAATGTAATAATCATGTTCTCTTTTAGACTGTGCAATAAATTAAAGTTATTGTTATATTAAGTAATAAATAATAGGTGTGTACTTAGTGCAATATATTTTATTAGTCACCAAAGTGGCCAAACTAGAAAATTAATATTTACAAATATAATATTTATGTTCACTTGGAATATGTGGATTAGTACAATTCATTACTTTTTGACACATTCAATATTCCAAAAGAAACTGGGGTCTGATTTTTTAACTTGATGCATGTATTATGTTTCTATAATTTGTTAGTCACCAAAGTGACCAAACTAAAATGTTTAAAATTATCCACATGCACAAATTTTATGATGTTATGTGTGCTTTTTATTTATATATAGTTTTTAAGTCACCAAAGTGTCCAAACTAGAGAAAATTAACGTCTACATATATCATGTTTGTAATCACTAATGCATGTATTATGTTTCTATAGTTTGTTAGTCACCAAAGTGTCCAAACTAAAATGTTTAAAATTATTCACATGTACAAAATTTTATGAGATTATGTATGCATTTGTATTCATATAACATGTTAGTCACCAAAGTGGTCAAACTAGTATGGTTAAGAAAAATATGCACTCATAAAATTGTCATTTATCTATAAAGGTTAATTAAATGTCTTTATTGAAAAATAAATAGATAAATTGACTTTCACTATTGCTAGAACATATAATATTTTACCCAAAGGTGAATCTATCATTCTGAGAATAGTGAAAAATTATGAGGTAAATTAATATTTTCAATTTAACATAAAGTGTATATCCAAAGATGTCGTATATGTTTAGTTAAAATTATTTAATTGTCTATTAAAGATTTAAAAAAATGGCATTTAAATTACGATAGTATGTCGTAGTATCTACCCAAAGGAGAATTACGATGTACTTTTATCGTTCTATTGAATTCACATTATTTTTTATAAGTGAATGTGTATCTATTTGTAGTTATTCCTTTTCATTCGCATGCTTCGTCTCTTACTGTGTTCAATGGATTGAACTTCTGTGAATGTCATGAACAAGTCAAGTTTCACTTAGGTTTGATGGATCCTTACTTGGCTATGCTGAATGACAAATCTACTATTATTACAGCAGTAAGGATGAGAAATATTTTCATCAATCATGGAAACGCTCAAACAGATTGAGTCTTATGTTCATGAGAATGAATGTTGCTAACAACATTAACAGTTCTATTTCACAAACATAAAGTATTAGGAAATATCTGATGTTTGTGAAAGAACATTTTCGTTCTATAGATAAGCCTTTCACTGGTACACTAATGATTGAACTGACGACCATGAAGTTTGATGGATTGTGTAATATGAAAAATCATATCATTCAGATGACTTAGATTTTAGCCAGACTTTGGACCTTGGGGATGAAAGTGAACACCTTCTTGGTTTTGTTTATTTTGAACTCATTGCCTCTTGAGTATGGAAAATTTCAAATTAACTATAACACTATTAAGGATAAGCGGGATGTTAGTGAATTGTCCAGTATGCTTACTCAAGAGGAGTCAAGACTTAACAAACAAAGAGTTCATTCCATTAACCTCATGGGTCATGAAGCTGGTAAAGGACTTAAACTGAAGGTCAACGATTTTAATAAAAAGAAAGCACCTGCTAAAGTTCCACAGGATGCTCATAAGGAACTCGAGGATGATGTGTGTCGTTTCTGTAAAAAGGAAGAACACTATCAGAAAGATTGCTCCAAAACGTAAAACTTTATTTGAAAAGAAAGGTACATTTAGTACCTTTGTATGTTTCAAATCAAATTTAGTGAAAGTTCCTAATAACACTTGGTGGTTTGATCTTGGAGATTAGACATCACCTTGATCTATTACAGACTCTTTATGTTCCTTTAATTTCTAGAAAATTTATTTCCCTTCCAAGACTTGATGTTTCTGGATTTGATTTTAAGTTTTGACATGGATGTTCAATTTATATACAAAATACTATTTTTATATTTCTGGTGTTCTTATTGATGGTTAATATAGATCGAAACTCCATAATAATTAGACGTAGTTCACTAAATGAAAGTTATGCTTATTTTTGACATAAACATTTGGGTCATATAGCGAAAGAAAGATTAAAAAGGTTAGTAAAGAATGAGATTCTTCCGAATATGAATTTTATTGATCTTGATATATGTTTGGATTGCATTAAAGGGAAGCAAACAAAGTATATCAAGAAAGGTTCCACAATAAACACTTAGCTTCTTTAAGTTATACACACTGATATTTGTGGACCCTTTGATGTTTCATCTTTAGGTGGAGATAAATATATTATCACCTATATCTATGATTTTTCATATTATGGATTTATCTATTAGTTGAAAGAAATCTCAAACAGGAGACACTCTCAAAGTGTATGTTAAAGAGGTTGAAAGACAATTAGATAAGAAAGTGAAAATTATTAGGTAAGATAGAGGTGGTGAATATTATGAAAATTGTAATGAGTCAAAACAATGTCTAAGTCCATTTGCATAATTCTTTTGGAGTGGTGAAGTTGGTGAAAGTGTTAAACAACAAAGTGGGGAAATTAATGAGGTAAGGGTAAATATTTCATTGCCCATGAGTATACCTACTTCCACACCAATCACAAATGTTGTTCCTCTTGTTGAAGAACACTTTAACAATGTTGAACAACATTTGGGTGAAACTTTTCAAGAAAGAACTAACTTACAAGTATCTGGCACAAATGAACCACAAATAATGCCATTAAGGAAATTTTTCATTATGTGATTTATTGCAAGAGACAGATTTTGACATTGGAATTATTAATAAAGATTTGATTTTATTTTCACAAGCCATAGAAAACAATGAGTCTGATAAATGGATTGGTTCCATGAATGAAGAGTTAAAATTAATCTAATACGACAAAGTCTGATCTTGTTCAATTACCTGAAAGTTCTAAAATAATCGAGTGTAGAGGACTTTAAGACAAAACGTGATTCAAATGGTAATATTGAACGATATAAAGTCAAACTTGTTGCCAAAGGATACACTCAAACAAAAAAAAGGAAACATTGATTATGAAGAGACCTTTTCACTGGTCTTAATGAAAGACTCATTAAGAATTATTTTATTTTTGGTAGCTCATTATGATTTTGAGTTACACCAAATGAATGTTAAAACTGTATTTCTTAATGTATACCTCGAATGAGAATGTTTATATAGACTAACCAACGGGTTTCCAAAGTAAAGGAAAAGATATAATAGTGTGTAAACTAAAGAAGTCAACATATGAAGTCAAAAAAGCCTCACAAAAATGGTATATAAAGTTTAATGATACCATAACATCTTTTGGATTTAAGGAAATTATCATTGATCCGTGTATATACAAGAAGATCAGTAAGAGTAAGTTTACATTTTTACTCATGTATGATGATGACATTTTACTTGTTGCTAATGATTTAGGCATAGTTGCGTGAGACAAATTATTTTCCCTCTATGAACTTTGAAATGAAAGATATGGGTGAAACATACTATGTGATAGGGATAGAAATACTCCATAATAGATCACAAGGTTTATTGCAGCTGTATCAAAAGTGGTATATCGAAAGAGTTCTAGAGAGATTTAATATGAACAATTGTTCAACAGGAATAGTTCCTACTCAAGGGGATAAATATAATCTCATGCAATGCCCAAAGAATGGTGTAGAATGAAAGAAAATGGTCTCAATTCCTTAAATTTCTATTGTTGAAAGTTTGATGTATGTTCAAACTTGTACAAGACCATATATTAGCTTTGAGGTCAGAATATTAGAAAGATGTTACAGTAATCCTGGAATGGATCATTGTAAAACTGCAAAGAAAGTTTATGGCATGTTATGAAGCCACAATTCATACATTATGGCTGCGAAACTTTATTTCAGGACTTGGGGTTGTCGACACCATTACCAAGTCGCTGAAAATTTATTGTGATAATGTTGCACCAATATTCTTCTCCAAGAATGATAAGTAATCCAAATGTGCCAAACATATGGAATTAAAGTGCTTACTGTCAAGGAAGAAATTTGGAAACAGAGAGTGTTACTTATGAATATTAGATTTGATCTCATGATTGCAAATCTGTTAATAAAAGGCTTACAACCAAAGGCATTTAAAGAACATGTTCAAAGAATGGGTCCTAGTTGTACTTATGATTGATATATTTATGATGTTTTACACTCTAAGCTCAAATTATGTGTTTCTGATATACATTAATAAACATCTTGTTTCTCATAATGGTGTACACATTATTATTTTTAGAAAATACAATATAAGTCTCTATGAGACATCATTGTGGACCATAATGTTATATGTTTTTATAGCTTATGAACCTAGTATATTAAGTTGATAAATTAGTAGTATATTCAAGGAAATATGTAGCCTAACATTTATGTACAACTGCCATAACTCGCATTAGTAGTTTGTTGTATTGTGGCATATATGATGGACATTATAAAAGAGATCTATATGGTTATTGGGCCAAGTGGGAGAATGTAAGAATAATAATTATTATTATATATTATTTTTTACTTATGACCCAAGTTTACTTGTAATCCAAGTAATACCCTAAATAGTATTTAATAAGGAATAGATCTCGTTCGTACATTGGTTACTTGATGGACGTACCGGATTATATCATAACCTCTATAAATTGGTCCTCCCGCCATCCATTAGGGTTAACCACATATTCTCTACATTAATTCCATCGCTGACGATAGTGGTAACATAAAGTCAGGTCTAGGAGGTAGAAACCAATTTACAACTAATGCTTCACATTTTTCTCTGTGATGATGTCTTCCTCATCAGGTATGTACCCCTAACGATCTCTATGTAAGATTATCATGTTCAAGATCCTGACATTATCTATTCAAGTATTTAATCTTACGGAATGAAAACTGATTATAATCACATCAATTTTTTCTCTCAATTGGAGAGCATTTCCATTGCTTCTGAAGATGTACGAACTACAGTTACCACAACGATTCATTAATTTCTCATATCTGAATTCCATCATAATTTTCAAGTTATATTTCACTCTTTTGGTTATGTAGTTGCACATATTAATCAACTTATATTGTAATAGATATCAATCTTAGACATTTTACCCAAAATAAAAATTTACAATATTATTTTTAATAAAAATTGAATCTATCTATGTAGAGTATGAGAAGAAACATTGTGGTGGTATTATCTTTATCTTTCAAGTTCGAAACTTGTTTTTTAAAAATATTATGAAAATTTCCCATTAAAAAAAATTAAATAGATGAATAAATTGATTAATGATTATAGTTAACCTAAGATAAACATAATATTTGACTTATATTCATTAAAATATATTCAAATTTATTTCTTTGAAATTACGGGGAAAAATAAAAGTATTTTAATTTTTTGTGCGCTATCAAAAGCATATAATAATAGGTGTATATTGAAGAAATTTCTTACAAGGATGAAAAAACAATCTTTTATATAAAAAGGAAAACGTTTAATCAAAAATGAAAAAGGTCAAAAGTACCTCTTCACTATCTAAAATAGAACAAAAATATTATTCATTTGTTTTTTGCTAAAAAATACCCCACTTTTTTTTGTTGTCTCACAAATACCCCTAACTTTAACTAATGCCACAAAACATGCCATGTGATTTTTTTTGTCACGTGACCAATAAACATCACTATCCACCATGGAAAATCACGCAATTTAATACCCATAGCACGTCCCATTTAAAATCTACCCCAACTCTTACTACAATTTACAAGTAAATATAAGACCACACTCTGAGTGTTCGGTTGGATCAAAGAGGCGCTGGATGATGATGATCCTGGTTACCTGCTTTAGTATCATAATAAGATACAGACCAACAGGCATCAATACATTGAATGTACGAGTATGTGAGTTAAAATTTTGAAACAACTTAAGCTTGAAAAAGTGTTAGAAGGAACATTTATCTTGTCTCTGCTCAACTCAAGAAGAACTTAACTAAATACTACTCCAAAAAATGATTAGCTCATATGGTTGTAAAACAACTTCTTCTTTGGTTTGAGGTAATTACTTAAACTTAACTTTAAAATATCTCTCGGAAATCATAGTTTACTCTTACTAAAAATAGACGAAGGCTCTGTTGGAAGTCTCGGCTTCCTTTCTTGCTCAAAATGTGAAAACGTTTGTAACTCTTAGAGAATATTTAATTCACTTACAAAATTTTGAGAAATGAACTCAACTCTTTAGTCATTTCTTAATTTGCATCTTGAGCCATAAAAAAAAGTTAGAATGTTTAATAAAGACTCTTGAAAACTTTGAGAACTTACACTGACTTGCTTCTTAACTTTTAGACTTGACTCCTAACTTCATTGACTTTTATCTTAACTTTCCTTGAATTAGATTATGGTTCAAGGTTCATAATCTCATGTTTATGGATAATTTCATGATGTTTAGATAAACCTTAGAGTGTTTGAATCAACTAAGAAATATAGGTACATCACTTAGGAATTAGTACGAAAAGGTGGGGGAAGAAAGGGGAGAAGTGACGTCCCTGGCGCTCTGAGAGGAACGGGACGCCATCCCTCAAATTTTAGAGAAATTTTTGTGGCACTCTTGCTGGCGCGATGCGCGATAGGCCAAAGCTCAGAAGAACTTTTGTGGCGCTCTAGCAGGCGCGGCGCCCAAGCTAGAAAATCTAACCTTTCTCCTTAATTTTTCATCTCTAAATGCTCTAAACTTCCATGGTTCTTTTCCCAAAAAATTAGGACATTAGTACCCTTAATATGCAATATATTTAACTCAAAAAACAACCGGTAATTACGAATCAAATCAATATTAGGCATTCATCTACTCAACCAACAAAATATCGAAAATGTTCTTCAAGAATTTCACATACTAACGTGTAAACAAATCACCAATTGCTGAATTGAAACAAGTTTAGTATGTGAGTCAATGAACCTAACAATAAATTATTTCACATCCATTGTAGGGATCACCCCCGACGAATTTCACTCTCAAAGATTTGACGTTTTTTGACAAATTCTTGACTTTTGTCCCTTTTTTTCTTTTAATCATTCGTAAATGTTTTTATGTGTTTATAGAAGAATAAAATTAGATTGTTAACTCTTTTTTCATGTTATAGACATATTATACACTACACTCGATAGCCTTCCTCCATAAAAATGTATATGTTTTTTCAATTAGGGGGGGGGGGGGTTATAATCTTATGTTAATATTTGTCTAGCTCCAACTACATTAGTTGTTCTAGAAGTGCCAAAGTTCTTGAAACAACATCTTAGAAATATCTCTTAAACAATTCGAGATCCAGAAGAGCGCAAAAGTAGTCATCGTACGTCAGGCAAAAAATCTTTAAGTTAATCTCAACAAAAGAGTAGTAATAGAAAATATGGAACTATGCCCCGTCTTAAAAATAAATATTCCTAAACAAATCCAAAGAGCACTAGACTTTCCATTTTGAACTCCCAATACCAGCACCATTTCTGCGAGAAGGTAGAGTTCAATTCAAGAGAAACTCTCCACAATTTCAGGTTCAACCCCACTACTAAAACATTGAGAATTCATTTAATAACCATTTTTTTTTATGAAAAATAATATTGGTGTTGTGCTTCAAGGATATCAATACAAACCATTATTGGAAATGTTTCGTTTGGTGGTCTTCTTCAATAACATTAGTATAGACCATTATTGGAAATGTTTGGTTCACCAAGACTACAACACCCAATTATAGGAACATTACTCATAGGCCTTACTCGACATTTAACACTTGGAATAGTCATACTCTAAGTGAATACAACATTGAACTCAATGTAGCTCATAAAACAACACAATCACATAGCAAAATTATGTTTGATATAGGTATTGGAAATATGATGATTAATTTCTACAATTTGAATGTGAATTAAGGAAATACAAGCACATATTTAGGTAGCACAATGATTTCTTATATTGATTCTCAAAATGAGACTAGTGATGCACTTGGAACAACAAATGCCATTTTTCAGCAACATATTGTTGAACAAAATATGTCTTAGAGTGTTGGAATTTCATGATGTTCAGATGTACCTTAGAGTGTTGGAATCAACTAAGAAACATATGTACATCACTTAGGAATAAGTACGAAAAGATGGGGGAAATGGGGGGGAACTGGCGCCCTAGCGCTCTAAGAGGCGTGGGGCGCCAACCCTCAAGGTTTAGAGAACTTTCTGTGGCACTCTGGCTGGCGCGACACGCCAGAGGCCAAAGCTCAGAAGAACTTTTGTGGCGCTCTGGCAGGCGTGGCACCCCGCCCTTGCCTAGAAAATATCCCGACTTTCTCGTTTATTTTTCATCTCTAAACTTCCATGGTTCTTTCCCAACACTTAGAATTAACTCAAAAAACAACCCTGAATTATGAATCAAATCACATTAGGCATTCAACAACTCAACCAACAAGATTCGACAATGTACTTCAAGAACTTCACATACTAACATGTAAACAACTCATCAATCACTGAATTAAAACAAGTTTGGTGTGTGGGTGAATAGACCTAACACGAAATGATCTCACATACCTTAATAGTGATCACCCCAGACAAATTCAACTAGCAAAGTTGTGACGTTTTTGACAAATTCTTGAACTTTTTTTCTTTTTTTCTCTCTTCTCCAAGTCTTTAGAGTAATTCTAACTTTTTCAAACTGAAATAATTTCGTTTATTTACCCCAATAATTCCCTAAAAATGAATTTGGAAATTATTTAGAGAAAATTAGATTGTTTAGTCTTCGTCCTTTAAATTATTCATAAATATTTTTATGTGTTTATAGAAGAAGCAAATTAGATTGTTTAGTCTTTGTTCTTGTTATAGGCATGTCATACACTCAATAGCCTTCCTCCATAAAATGTACATGTTTTTTTCAAAGGGGGGGGGGGGAATGATAATCTTACGTTAATATTTGTGTAGCGCCAATATCATTATATCTTCTAGCAGTGACACAATTCTTGAAACAACATCTCAGAAATATCGCTTCAACAATACGAGATCTCTAGAAGAGCGCAAAAAATGTCATCGTACATCAGGCAAAAAATCCTTAAAGTGAATCTCAACAAAAGAGTAGCAATAGAAAATATGGTACAATTCCCCGTCTTAAAAATAATATTCCTAATCAAATCCAAAGAGCACTAGAGTTTCTATTTTGAACTCCCAATACCAACAACATTAATTGTCTTATTTGCAACACCTATATCAGATATTATTTCTTACCTAAATGTGTCGTTCTATGAGCTACATTGAAATCCAAGTTGTACTCACTTTGAATATGATGATTCCAAGGGTTAAATGCTTAGCCAGACTAATGACTAGTGTTTCCTATAATTTGGTCTTGTCATCTTTGTGAACCAAATATTTCCAATAATTTTCTATGTTGATGTTGTTAAAGAACACAATCAACATTATTTTTCATAGATAAAAATGGGTTATATAATGAATTCTCATTGTTGGGGTTGTGGGGTTGAACCTGATATTGTGTAGGATAGAGTTTCTCTTGAGTTGAGCTCTCCACTCTAGCAAAATTGTTGATAGTATTGTGAGTTGAAAATAGAAACTCTAGTCCTCTTTAAATTTCCTTAGGAATATTATTTTTAAGATGGGGCATTAATTCTTGTTTGTAAGAGTGTAGTGTCATGTCCCACCACCAGACTAGTCAAATTTTGTATCTAGAGTGGCATAGAAGACTCTAAAATTATGGAGAGGCTTGCGTAGAATTCTAGAACTCCCTAGACAAATAAAGAATGTCTTAAAATATCCTATAGTATGTAGAATTCTCTAGAAAGGGGACCAAAGTGTAAATATTTTAGGGACTTGTAAAGTAAATATTAATTGCACTTTAGTCCTTAGGAAGTAGTATAAATAGAGGTGCCCCTTATTTTGCAAGGCATCATTCAAGTTGTAAAGCATTCGCCAAAGCTACATACAAACTTTATTAAAATCTCTCTTTTTTGTTATTTCTAAGTCTTTTCCAAGCATTCACTCGATATAAGTCTTAAAGGCTTCCTTTAGCTTACAATACCTTGAAAGATTAGTGAGTAAGTTATCGAGAGCCGCACAGAGCTTTAGTAAGTACTCTAAGTCCGTGACAACATGGTATGAGAGAAAGGGTTTGCACTAACGGAATGGACATCGAGGGAGATGTAAACGGCGCTAGCACCACCAACAAGCTTTTGGATGATGGACAGAAGAACCGAAAGGGAAAGAAATATCAAAAGGGTAATGAGGAGGTGCTACCCGATCCCATACCAAGCGAGGTGCTAACGTCTTACCACACTCGACCACTGAAGAAAGTGATGATGAAATAGACGAGGACTCCATTGACATATCTGCTGCAGAAGAATGGGTCGTAAGGGTGGAGCAGGCGAGGAAGATCTTGGAGATATTACGCCGGCGTATGAATGTGGCCGACGGCATGTTCAACACGCTTTTGGACTTTACCCTTGAGGAGACTGAGATCATCCGCAAGGAGTTTGAGGGCAGCCAGTTGTCCGCGTTCGAGATGAAGGATTCCATCACTTCCTTGGAGTCTTCAATCATGGACGCGCTAGGCATGATCGAAACTTTGAAGGCCGAAGTAAAAACACTCAAGGAAGGAGCGTAGATTGGAGGATCTATGTTCTCCAACCGTGATAGGGAGGCCAGGGTCGAGGATCCCAAGAAACCCATATTCAAAAGTGCCCATGACGTTGAAGAGGTGGAAAACTTTCTATGGAACATGGAGAATTACTTCAAGTGTAGTCGGGTGAAGAGTGACGAAAATAAAATCAACATTGTCGTGATGTACCTATAAGAGATTGTCATGCTATAGTGGAGGAGCAAACAATATGATATTGGGAAGGGTACGTGCACCATCAACACGTTGGAGCAATTCCGCGAGAAATTTAAGAAAGCCTTCTTGCCTAACAACGTCCTTTACAAGGTTAAGCACAAGTTTCGAGAATTGAAGAAATCGGAAAGCATTCAATCATACGTAAAGGAGTTCACAACTATAAAGCTTCAAATTCCTAACCTCACAGACGAAAACATGATGTTCGACTTCATGGATGGACTACAAAATTGGGAAAAGTCAGAGTTGGAGCGGCGAGAGTTCAAGATCATAGACGAAGCCATCACACAAGTCGAGTCCTTGACAAACTTTAAGCATGAACGATATGCCAGGTCAAAGAAAAGGGGATGCAAGGAATAGTCATGCCAAAGGTGGGGGAGATCGTGGCCGAGGTAAGGAGTAGAAGGCACACCCCAAGCAACACGACCCTCACAAGCCGGACAACAAGTGGTTTGTGTGAAAGAACTACACGGAGAAAAGGGAGCAAACCAACAAAGGAGATGGCTGCTACATATGCGGTGCACCGCACGAGTATGAAAAGTTCCCCGAGATGAAAAACCTTGGTGACATTCTACGTGAACGGAAGGAGAAGGACGCCCAAGAACAAGGGCAAGATGCAGGCACGACGCAGTTGGGCATGGTAGGATTATGCATAGTGATTGCCAAGCATACTAAGAATCCAGGAGACTTCAGCACGCAATATGTAGACATCTCCCTTAACGGACGACAAGCTCGTGCCATGGTAGACTCGGGGTCCGAAGCAAACATCATGACCAAGGCAACGACAAAGATTAGGGCTTAACTACATAACAAGCAACACCCACCTCAAGACGGTTAATGCCCCCACCGACTCCCGTATGTAGGGTCTCCGAAGGAGTGAGCATCATGTTGGGGAAGTGGCAGGGTAAGACTAACTTCACCGCCGCTCCTTTAAATATCTTTGATATCATTCTTGGAAAGGATTTATTCCAGTGATGCCATACGATGATCGACCTCTACCTCCAACAACTCATGGTGATGGAGCAGGAAGGGTCATGCATGGTATATCTAGTCAAAGTGCTGAAGAATGAAGGACACGCCCACTTATCGTCCATTAAGATTGTGAAGGGACTAAAAGAGGAGACCGATGTTCTTGGCTACCATTGCAAGTTTGAGAGAAGACAATGGTAAAATGAAGTCCTTGAAAGCGATCATAGAGAAAGTACTGGAAGAGAACAAGGACGTGATGCCAGACGAGCTGCCAAAGACTCTACCTCCGAGTCGTGAGGTAGACCACAAGATAGAGTTGGAGGTTGGATCAATCAGCCCGCACATGCACCGTACCGCATGGCTCTGCCTAAATTGGAGGAGCTAAAGAAGCAGTTGAAGGAGATCCTCGAGGCTGGTCACATCTGTCCATCCAAGGAACCTTATGGCGCACAAGTTCTGTTCAAGAAGAAGAAAGATAGGTCGTTGTGCTTATGCATCGACTATCGGACGCTCAATAAGATGATAATTAAGAACAAGTATATTATCTCGCTAATTGAAGATTTGTTTGATAGACTTGGGAAGGTCAAGTAATTCACCAAGATGGATCTCCGGAAAGGCTACTACCAAGTGCGCACCGCAGAGGGGGACGAGCCAAAGACAGCGTGCGTGACCAGATATGGAGCATACGAGTGGTTGGTGATGCCTTTCGGCTTAACCAACGCACCGCCATCCTTTGCACGCTCATGAAAAGGATCTTTCATCCCTACTTGGACCATTTCGTGATGGTGTACTTGGATGACATAATCATCTATATCAACACTTTGGTAGAGCACGTGAAGCACTTGAAAAGAGCCTGAAGTCTTACGGGAGAACTAGCTCTATTTCAAACAAGAGAAGTACGAGTTTGCACAACACGAGATTCACTTCTTAGGACATATCATCAACCAAGGCGAACTACGGATGGACGAGACGAAGATCCTGGCGATCTAGGAGTGGTAGGCGCCCACAAAAGTGACAGAGCTGCTTATTTCCTTGGACTTGCCAACTAGTATCACAGGTTCATCAGTGGCTACTCCTCTAATGTCGCTCTGCTGAACGAGTTTTTAAACAAGAATAAGTCATGGGTTTGGAGCGAGGAGTGCCAAAGAGCGTTCGAAGGTCTCAAGAACACAGTGACAGAATAGTCAGTCTTAACGCTGCCCAACTTCTTCAAGACCTTCAAATACATAAAGATGCCTCAAACTTTGCCATTGGAGTAGTCTTAATGCAAGATAGACACCCAATAGCATTCAAGAGTCACAAACTAAATGAGGCCGAATAACGGTACACGGTGCAAAAAAATGAAATGATGGCCATCGTGCATTGACTACGCACATGGAGACACTATTTACTAGGCTCCAAGTTCGTGGTCAAGACCGACAAAGTGTCCACTAGATACTTTGAGTCAAGAAGAAGATCACCCCGAAGCAAGATAGATGGCAAGACATTCTAGCAGAGTTTGACTACGTCATGGAGTAAAAGCAAGTAAGAGGAAACATCGTGGCCGACGCCCTAAATGTTTTTATGTGTTTATAGAAGAAGAAAATTAAATTTTTTGGTCTTTTTTATTGTTATAGGCATGTTATACACTCGATAGCCTTCCTCCATAAAAACGTATGTATTGGGCCCTTAATTTTCTGTCAATTTTGTATGTTGGGCCCAAGCCTGTTAGGGCGTAGCTTAGCACTATATATAGACGCTATGGCAAACCCTATTTTGTAATTCTGTTTTTGCCTCTCCATAATAAAACCGCTCCCTCTCTTCCCCGTGGACGTAGCCAATTTATTGGTGAACCACGTAAATCTGTTGTCTTATTTTTCGCGTTTATATTTTTTCTTATTATCTCGAATTCCGCACAACACAAATCATATCCAAGATCACAGTTTGAGCCAAGAGATTAAAAGAATCCAAATTTGGTGAATGAGCACTGATTATAATCACATCAATTTTTCTCTCCATTGGCGAGTATTTCCATTGCTTTTGAAAGATGTACCAACTGTAGTTACCATGACGATTCGTTCATTTCTCTTATCTGAATTCCATCATAATTTTCATGTTATATTGCACTCTTTTGGTTATGCAGTTGCACATATTATTCGACTTATATTGTAATAGATCTCAATCTTAGACATTTTACCGAAAAAAATGTTTACAATATTATTTTTAATAAAAAATTGAAGCTATCTATGTAGAGTATTAGAAGAAAAATAGTGGTGGTATTATCATTCTCTTTCAAGTTTGAAACTTTTTTTAAAAAAAATATAATGAAAATTTCCCATTTTATACAAAAATTAAATTGATGAATAAATTGATTGATCATTAAAGTTAACCTAACATAAACATAATATTTGACTAGAATTCATTAAAGTAGATTCAAATTTATTCCTTTGAAATTATAAGGAAAAATAAAAGTATTTTAAAGATTGGTGCGCTATCAAAATCATATAATAATAGGTGTATATTGAAGAACTTTCTTAGAAGGAAGAAAAAATAGTCCTTTATATTAAAAGGAAAACTTTTAATCAAAAATGAAAAAGGTCAAAAATACCTCATCACTATCTGAAATAGAACAAAAATAATTCGTTTGTGTTTTGGCTAAAAAATACCCCACTTATTTTTTTGTTTTCTCACAAAGTCCTCTAACTTTAACTAATGCCATCAAGCATTCCATGTGATTATTTTTGTCACGTGATCAATAAACATCAATATCCACCATGGAAAATCACGCAATTTAATACACATTATCCCGTCCCATTGAAAATTCACCCTAACCCTTACTCTAATTTTAAAGTAAATATAAGTCCATACTCTGAGTGTTCGGTTGGATCAAAGAGGTGTTGGATGATGATGATCCTGGTTACCTGCGTCTGTAAACCAGCAGGCATCAGTACATTGAATGTATGAGGATGCGAGTTAAAATTTTATAACAACTTTAGCTTGAAAAAGTGTTAGAAGGAACACTTATCCTGGCTGCTCAACTCAAGAATAACTTAACTCAATACTACTCCAAAAATACATAGCTCATGGTTTTAAAACAACTATCTTCTTCTGTTTGAGGTAACTACTTAAACTTAATTTTAAGAGCTCCCTAGGAAATCATAGTTTTCTCTTTACTAAAACTAGCCAAAGGCTCTATTGGAAGTCTCAGCTTCCTTTCTTGCTCAAAATGTGAAAACGTTTGTAACTCTTAGAGAATACTTAGTTCCCTTATAAATTTTGAGAAATGAACTCAACTCTTTAATCTTTGCTTAATTTGCAACTTGAGCCTTAAAAAAAGGTAATATGTTTAATAAAGACTCTTGAAAACTTTGAGAACTTACTTTGACTTTCTTCAAAAATTTTAGACTCGACTCCTAACGCTTTGACTTTGATTTTAAGTTCCCTTGAATTAGATTATAGATTCAAGGTTCATGATTTCATGTTTATGGATAATTTCATGATGGTTTGATGGACCTTACAGTGTTGGAATCAACTAAGAAACATAGGTACATCACTTAGGAATTAGTACGAAAAGGTGGGGGAAGAATGAGGAGAACTGACGTCCCTGGCGCTCTGAGAGGCACGAGGTGCCATCCCTCTTAGTTTAAAGAACTTTCTGTGGCGCGACGTGCCACAGGCCAAAGATCAGAAGAACTTTTGTCGCGCTATGGAAGGCGCGGCGCCCCAACTAAAAAATCTCCGACCTTTCTCCTTCATTTTTCAACTCTAAACCCTCTAAACATCCATGGTTCTTTTTCCAAACATTTTGGACATTAGTACCCTCAATACCCAATAGATTTAACTCAAAAAACAACTCTATATGACAAATAAAATCAACACTAGAAATTCAAAAACACAACCAAGAAGAATTCGACAATGTTCTTTAAGAACTTCACATACTTACATGTTAACAACTAACCAATCACTGAATTGAAACAAGTTTGGCGTGTTGGTGAATTGATCTAACACTAAATGATATCACATACCTTTATAGGGATCACCCTCAACTAATTCCACTCGCAAAGTCTTGACTTTTTGGAAAATTTATTGAATTTTGTCCCTTTCTTTCTGCTTTTCTCTCTTCTCCATAGCGCTAAGCGTAATTCTATCTTTTTCAAAATGAACTAATTTAGTTTTTTAACCCCAAATTCCCTAAAAAAATCACGAAATTATTTAGAGAAAATTAGATTGTTTAGTCTCTATTCTTTTAATTATTCATAAATGTTTTTATGTGTTTATAGAAGAAGCAAATTAGATTGTTTAGTCTTTGTTCTTGTTATAGGCATGTTATACACTCGATAACCTTCCTCCATAAAATGTATATGTTTTTTCAAAGAGGGGGGGGGAGTTGATAATCTTATGTTAATATTTGTCTAGCTTCAATTTCATTAGATGCTCTAGAAGTGCCACAATTCTTGAAACAAAATCTTAGAAATATCGGTTCAACAATTCTAGATCTCCAGAAGAGCGCAAAGTAGTTGTCATACATCTGGCCAAAAATCTTTAAGTGAATCTCATCAAAAGACTAGCAATAGAAAATATGGGACATCGCCCCGTCTTTAAAGTAATATTCCTAATCAAATCCAAAGATCACTAGAGTTGCCATTTTACACTCCCAATTCCAGCAACATTTTTGGAAGAGGGGAGAGTTCAATTCAAGAGAAACTCTATCCTCCACAATTTTAGGTTCAACCCCACTACCCCAACATTGAGAATTCATTAAATAGCCCACTATCTGATGAAAAACTTTCTCATAGTCAAAATAGCTGATGAAAGAAAGAGAGCAGAAGTATGACCTTTTCAGGAAGAATATAAATAAAGCAATATTTCGACCAGGAACGTATCGAAGGATTAAAGGAGGAGGTAGCAATAGCATTAGCAGGAGCAGCAGGAAGCGAACGAAAGTGAGCTTGTTCTCGAATCAGCGCACTAGGAATCGAAGATTGAAGAGATATATATATATTGTTTGTTTGATTGTTGGTATTAGCTAAAATCAATATAAATTTAAAAAAAGTTGACTACACCAGCTGATGCATATCAATTGGTCTAACACTAACCAATATTATTGTAAATTTATATTGATTTTAGCTAATAACAACAATTAAACAAAAAATATATATAATATCAAAAAACTAGATTAAAGCACTTACCTGATCATCGGAGTAAACTTAATCAAACTCATTGTCATATGAATTGGGTTGGTTAGGATCTGAAGGTCCAAGATTTTGGAAGAAACAACCCATATTACTTAAATTGGAATATGTATCACAATTTTCCTTCTCATTTGAATCTATTTCTTCTATATCACTCTTATATGTTGCCACGATATTACTTGGATAAGACATATTTTGTTCAACAATTTGTTGTTGTAAATTAGAATTTTGTTGTTGCAATTTCGTTACTAGTAGCATTTTCAGCATTAATATCAAACATCATTATTTTACTTGAATCACTGTTTGTATTTCCTGCCTTCACATTCAAGTTGTATTCATTAATTGTCGTATTTCCAACTGCTATATCAAATTTTATTTTCTACCTGAATGTGTTGTTCTATGAGCTACATTGAGATCCAAGTTGTACTCTCTTTGAATATGATGATTCCAAATGTTAAATGCTTAGCCAGACAAATGAGTAATGTTTCCTATAATTTTGTGTTGTCAGCTTTGTGAACCAAACATTTCCAATAATGGTCTATGTTGATGTTGTTAAAGCACACAATAAGCAATATTTTTCATAGAAATAAATGGATTATTTAATGAATTCTGAATGTTGGGATAGTTAGGTTGAACCTGAAATTGTGGAGGATAGAGTTTCTCTTGAATTGAACTCTCCCCTTTAGCAAAACTGTTGCTAGTATTTGGAGTTGAAAATGGAAAATCTGGTTCTCTTTAAGTTTGATTAGGAATATTATTTTAAAGACGGGGCATTAATTCTTGTGTAGGGACTAAAGGATAACATCTTTTGTTTAACAAAAGAACTAACTTTTGAGGCTTAGGATTTTGGTCTAGTGGTAAGAGCATAGCATGTGATATGTGGGTTAAACACACTTCATAAACATAGACAAAAGCTTGGTATTTAAGTGGAAAATGATAACGGGGCGGGCCAATTATCCGTCAAGTTTCAAACTGTGTGCCAATGACCCTCGAGGATATCTTGGTTACCAAAATAAGAAAAAAAAAAACATCAGCACTTGATCTGATATCTTGTGGTACAAAATTATTTATAGAGTTATTAATCATGATTGGTCAATATACAGTCTAATATGTTTAAAATCTTATCAACCACTAGACTACTAAGAATATTGGCAGCAATGAGTGTGTTATTTGTTATCACAGTGTAATATTTTTGTCTACGCAAAAAAGATATTAGTAAGAGAATGCTAAAGATATTCACTAGTCTAGCGTTGTCATTTTTCTTTCATCATTCTTATTTTTTGATGAAAGCCCTTTGGTCATTACTGCTACTTTAGGATTGCAAGGAAGTTGTTGATGAGTGGACTGGGAAATGTCGGAGTTGCCAAGCAACGAAATTTGTAAGTTACTACAACAAACGAGGGAAGGAGGACATCTGTATATGCATACCTTGCCTTGGAATCGGCACTTTATTCCTATTTCCAGTGTGCATTATATCTTCATGATCATTATTTGCCTTCTCTGTTCTATTTTACGTTGAAAAGCATGGAATGCATACTCATTCATTCAAGGCTTCTTTGTATACAGTAGTATGAAGTAAGTTTTATATTCTTATGTAGTATAAATTGTGAAACGTACCTAAATATTAATTTCATGTCTACAAAATCATATGCATTATAATGATGTTACTTACAGTGTCCGAATACAATAAAAACCATGTCTCAATTCCAAGCAATTTGGGGGTGACTACAGTTACATATCCAGAAATTTCTTCAAGAGTCTTCAAATTTTAAAGAAGTCATTGAAAAATTTTGATGAAAGGGTGCCCAAAATTTCTTATTCAAAGTACATAATATTTAGCTAAACCATAAAAATAGTGTAATAAACCTACAATTTTTTAACGAAAAAACTAACATGAGAGATCAACTTTTTGTCTGGTATCTTATGGCACAAAGTTATTTATACAGTTACTGACCGTGATTGTCAATATACATTCTAATTTGTTTCAAATTTTATCCACCACTAGACTACTACAATATTGTCAGGAATGAGTATGTTATTTGTTATCACAGTGTAATATCTTTTTCTACCTATAGAAGATGTTTACAAAAGAATACTAAAGATATTCACTGGTCAAAGTTTGTCATTTTTCTTTGGTCATTCTTATTTTTTGGTGAAAGCCCTATGGTCATTATTTCTACTTTAGGATTGCAAGGAAGTCGTCCATGGGTGGACTTGAAAATGGCTAATTTCATGGCTACTGAACCCTCCATGTGTAGTAACTAATATCCCTTCTTAGTTTTCTTTGTGAGATGCTTATATTAACCTCTTCCCACTTCTATAAAAGTCATTCTATAAATTTACCTGCATTCACCTATAAAGTCGCTTAATCTAATTGTTAATAGTTTGACTTCCTTTTCTTAGCCCACTATTACCATCCTTTTAAGTTCATATCTACCTAACTGGAGGAAACTTGAACTTTATTTAAGAGGCTCATCATTGCTATATATGGTCCATTCTACCAAACTCTTAAGGGTAATAAATAATGCTTACATTAGTCTACTCCACATTGACAACTCAAATATACTATCGAGATGCACATGAAAAATCATTAACTTAATTTGAATTTTTTCTGACTATATTGAATCTCGGGTACATCTTTTAATGCACTTCTTAGTCTAATAACTAAGCCAAACTTTATTACTCTCATAGGGTCATAATACCACACTCTTACCACTCACATTTATTGCAAGGTAACACCTTAATTTCTTACCTAGTTTAAGGCTTAGTTTTTTTGTTTTCTTTTTTAAAGATTTAGCATATATAATTTAGGGTTTTATAGGGTTTAGATCTTAGAATTTTCTAGCTTCATGGTTTTTAGAATTTTTAAGGATTAGTGTTTTCTTAGGGTTTTTTAGGGTTTACTGTTTAGAACTTAGGGTTTTTTGTGTGTATAGGTTTAGAACTTACGGATTTTTAGAATTCATGGTTTAGAGCCTTCTTTTATTTAGGGTTTAGCATATATGATTAAGGGGTTTATTTGTTTTAGAACTTAGGGTTTTTTAGAGTAAAAAGACAAGGTGTAAAAATATGTCTTTTAAATATTCAACTTTCATTAGTATGAAGACCAAAACCTAATGATTATATTAATTAAATATAAATTATGAAAACATTAATAATATAAGAACTAAAAGTGGACAAAACCTATATTATAAGGACTAAACAATTATTTAAACATACTCACTTACCATTGTAATTACTATATATTACCCCCAAAAGGGTTAATTGTGACTCCAATAAATTCAAGCTTCTATATAGAAAATTAGTATTTTGTATCTCCTTTTTTGAAATTTTTGAAGGAATAGAAATTCAATTGAAACTGGTTATTATGGTATTATAGATGAAGTTTGGGTGGTTCTAGCTGATCACGAAACAGAGAATGTTGGTAAAACGGTGGATTTGTTGAAGTCTTATGACTACAAAGGTGACATCTCTACCAATATATGTTCAAACTCAAAACCCTCGATTTTTTATATGAATAAATTCGATTTGATTACCTTTTCAAATGAGATTTAATTGATATTATGTTTGTTGTGATTGTAACATCGATTCCTTTTTGGATTTTAGTTTTTCTCTAATAAATCTTGAATTCATCTTTTCTTTATGTCATAACACCATTTGTATAGTTGTTTATGATGTTTTAATTATTAATAAATGGTTTTATGTCTATATAGAAGAAGTAAATTAGATTGTTTAATTTAATTTGATAAGGGTAAAAACTACCTTTGAACTATTCAAAATGGAGCAAAATTATCTTTCATTTGTTGACTTTATTGAGGTTTTGTAGTTTTGGGTGAGAAAATGTGTATTTTAGCAGTGTTCATGAAATTTGTTTTGATATATGGAGAAAAGTGGATTGAAAGGTGGGTGTATTGTTGGTCTTAGGACTGGAAGGACAAGGAATATGGTCTTTTATTTGGTCGTTAATTTGAGTAAGGGTTGGTGTGAATTATCAAATAGACGGGATAATGGATATTAAATTACTTGATTTTCCATGGTAGATATGGATGTGTACTGATCACGTGACAAATTAACTTCAAAATGGCACGCTTGGTGGCATTAGTTAAAGTTAGTGGTATTTGTAAGCCAACAAAAAAAGATAGTATTTTTTAGCCAAAACACAAACAAATAATATTTTGAATCAACTTTAACGAATAGTAGTCAAATGTTATATTTATTATGGGTGAACTATATTGATTAATCAATTTAATCCTCTAATTTAGTTTTTTTAGACAATGGAAAATTTTCATAATATTTTTTTGAAAAAAATAAGTTTCAAACTTGAAAGATAATGATTATACCCCCATTTTGTTTCTTCTTCTATTCTACTTATATAGGTTTAATTATTTTTTAAAAAATGGAAATAGTTTTTTAGGTAAATGTATCTAAGATTCAGATCTATTAAAATATAAACGGATTAATATGTGCAACTGCGGTTCATCCTTCGGAACCATATCACATCCCGGATCTGATGAAATAGGATGAATTGAGACGGTATTTTGTAAATACGTAATTATCTTGAATATATTAACCATACAACTATTATTTGAACGAAGTGCAAAAAATGCGATCTTTGTTGTATAATAGAACAAACACTAATACCTTAATTGAATCGGTCAAGATCAAATCTGTTTATCAAAGTGCTTCTCCGATTGCTCAAGACATCTCTTTTCAGCCGAGGAACAAAACAAGATCATTTCGTTCCATTTTTAGTCAAATAGTGAAGGTAACACAAAGAATACAATATAACTTTAAAATTATGATGGATATATATATATATATATATATATATATATATATATGTATGTATGTATGTATATATTTCTTTTCTGACTTTATGATGCATTGATGCACTAAATACAGTCCGTCCATCTTCGAAAGCAATAGAAATTCTCTCCAAAGGAGAGAAAAAATTGATGTGATAAAAATCGGTGTTCATTCACCGAATTTAGATTCTTTTAAACTGTTGGCTCAAGCTATCATCTTGGATATAATTTCACTGTGTAAGTATATATTCTATTCTTTCAATTAGGACAACTATTGTGAGAACAATCACTTACTTTTAAAAATGCACTACAAAAATCAGCTAAAAATTTGCTATTAATATGTAAATAAATTTTTTGAAGCTAAAGAATTTTGTACAATTCACTATTGATTATCATGACTGGCATTTAATATTTGTTGTTTAGTGACATTAGTTATTTGTTGTTAATATATATTTTATTTAGTAAATGATAAATTATTATTTTGTAACACAACATATATAGTGAATTTACTTGAAATTAACTATATATATAGTGTTTTATAGAATTAGATTCTAATTGTCAAGTTCTTAAAATAATTATGAAATTATATTCGATGAATACAATGAACTCTTAGCACAAAAGTTTTTGAAAGAAGGAGCATGATTTATCCTACAAAGGCCACTAAATGAGAAAATTGTGAAATACTTATGAAAATTTGTATTGAGAAGAATATAATAGAAAGAGAGAGAGTAGAAAAAGGATCAGAAGATGGAGACTAGATGATTGTTAATGATATTGATACAAATAATATGGATGGAGATAATGAAGAATTATTTAAAAAAACAATTGGTGTACCTAATATTTAGGAGAACAGAAATAATATTCATGAAGTTGAAGACTATATCCTCCTCCGCTTGTATTTTCCATTCGATACGATATTGTCCTCAACTTCATGAATATTATTTCTATGTTCCTCAATATTAGTCATACCATTTGTTTCTTTAAATAATTTTTCATCATTCCACCCATATTATTTGTATCAAAATCATTAATAATCATCTTGTCTCCATCTTCTGATTCTTTTTCCGCTCTCTCTTTCTATTTTATTCCTCAATACAAATTGCCACAAGTGTTTCAAAATTTTCACGTTTAGTGACATTTGTAGAAAAAACACGGTCTTTCTTTCAAAACCTTTTTTTTACTAAGTGTTCATTGAATTCAGCACATACACCTACATAATTATTTTAAGAAGTTGACAATTAGAATTTAATTGTATTAAAATACTATATGAATAGTTAATTTCAAGCATATTCACTACAAAAGTTGTGTTACAATGTAATGACTTGTCAATTTTACTAAATAAAATAGACATTAAAAACAAATAACTAATGTCACAAAACAACAAAATATTCATTGCTACTCATAATTAGAGTAAATTTTACCAAATTCTGTATCTCTAAAGAATTTAATTATATATTAATAGAAAAGTTTTTTGGTTGATTTTCGTAGTGTTAATAAATGTTACTGACTTTTCTCACAATAGATGTCATAAGTGGATTAATAGAATTAGTACTTATATAGTTAAATTATATCCAACATCACAGTTTGTGCCAAGAGATAAAAAGAATCCTAATTTGGTGAATGAGCACTGTTTATAATCATATCAATTTTTTCTCTCCATTGGAGAGCATTTCCATTGCTTCTGAAGCTGTACGAACTGCAGTAACCATGACGATTCGTTCATTTCTCATATCTGAATTCCATCATAATTTTCAAGATATATTGCACTCTTTTGGTTATGAAGTTGCACATATTAATCAACTTACATTGTAATAGATCTCAATCTTAGACATGTTTACAAAAAAAAATATTTACAATATTATTTTTAATAAATAATTGAATCTATCTATGAAGAGTATGAGAAGAAAAATAGTGGTAGTATTATCATTATATTTCAAATTTGGAACTTATATTTTTAAAATATTATGAAAATTGTCCATTTTATAAAACAAATTAAATTGATGAATAAAATGATTGATCATTATAGTTAACCTAAGATAAACATAGTCTTATGACTAGTATTCATTAAAGTAGATTCAAATTTATTCCTTAGAAATCGAAGAGGATAAAAGTACTTTAATGATTTCTACACTATCAAAAGAATATAATAATAGGTGTATATTGAAGAACTCTCTTAGAAGGAAGAAAAAACAATCCTTTATATTAAAAGGAAAACTTTTAGTCAAAAATGAAAAAGGTCAAAAGTACATCCGCACTATCTGAAATAGAACAAAAATATTATTCGTTTATTTTTTGGCTAAAAAATACCTCTAACTTTAACTAATGCCACCATGCATGGCATGTGATTTTTTTGTCATGTGACCGATAAACGTCAATATCCATCATGAAAAATCATGCAATTTAATACCCATTAGCCCGTACCATTTAAAATCCACCCAAACCCTTACTCTAATTTACAAGTAAATATAAGACCATACTCGGAGTGTTCAGATGGATCAAAGAAGCGCTGGATGATAATGATCCTGGTTACCTACATCTGTATAACAATAAGATGCAGACCAACAGGCATCAATAAATTGAATAAACGAGTATGCGAGTTAAAGTGTTAAAATTTCTTAAGCTTGAGAAAGTGTAAGAAGGAACACTTAACAGAATAACTTAACTCAATACTACTCCAAAAAATACATAGCTCGTGGTTTTAAAACAACTTCTTCTCTGGTTTGAGGTAATTACTTAAACTTAACTTTAAAATCTCTCTTGGAAATCATAGTTTCTGTAACAACCCCAAAAATGAACAGGATCAAGACTTAGGGTGTCAAGAATGCTTGCGATTAAACCAAGGTTCACACGGATTGATACGCGTAGAACCAGACCTTAGATCCCTTACAACGATCAAAGTCAACAAACTTGGGGAGTTAGTTGGGCTTGAAAAGGTTGGAACCAACAAAGTAAGGATGGAGAAAGCGAAGATTTAATCGAAGGAGTCTTTACTGGACATAAAAGAAGAAATTTTATGTTTTGAGGGTCCAGAGGTAAAATGGTCATTTAAAGGCCAAGTGTAATATTGTAATTACCCTGAGGAATTAATAAATTAATTCATTAATTTAACTAAAAGAGATTTTCAAATTTGGGGCGACTCAGAGTGACCCATTTAGCAAGTGGGTTGCCACTCGGGTTCGAGACCCACTAAGAACAAGGAAATGATGATTAAATCATCAATTAAAATCTATTCATTAAGGGTAAAATGTTCCTTTCATGTATTAATTAAAACAAATCATATTTTTATTAAATTATTTAAATCCTATTTTGACTAAGTCTTGAATTTAGTCTCCTAATCTTAATAACTCTGTCTCCCTCACGTTTCTAAACTCTCTCTCACGTTATTTTTCCAAACAGAACAAAAACCAGAAAATACATCAAGAGTTCTTCACACTTGAAGAACTCACAAGAATTTTAAAGTAAAAGACAAAGTAATCAAAACGTCAAGGCTAAGAGAGGTTCGTCGAGTGGGGTGTATATTGAAGTGAATTGGGCGTGGTTTGGAGGAGTTTCCTGGCAGAAACTTCACACTTGAACAACATCAAAAGGTGTGGGTTTCCCTCCTGAATTCTTTCTCCAAGAGTACTTTCCTTCAAACGTTTCTCACGCTCATGAAAAATAAGGTTGTTTCCCTTTGTATGTCCTTGTCCTTAACTCCCAAACGAATTCGTAGAATGAGTATGTTGTGCTACAAGACTTAGGCATGATTGACGTATTTATATTGAGTGTGAACATTTTTTATGTGAGGTAAATTACGAAAATGATATTTGAAGTGTAACCAAAAAATGGTGTTGTGTGTGCATCGTGGGCAGTGGCTTTAGACACTGTTTTATGGTCGAATATTCATGTTTTTTTGGTGTATTTTATATGTGCAATGTGTGTGCGATGTGGTGTTCATTATAATGAAAAATGTTGGGTTGAATAAAATCTTTTATCTAAGTAAACTCATGATAGAGGTGACTAAAAAAGAGACAAGAATGATATGAAAAAAATTCCAGATTGCATACTCTCCCATAAGGTTGAATTCATGGTTTTTATAAAGGGTAATAAATAAGTGAGGTCAATGGGAATTGGACCCAAGACCTCACATGTTGAGAAGGCTGAAAAATAATAGAAAAAACGTGAAGGAGCTAAGGGGAATCGAACCTTTTAGCTACTGGTTTCGTGAGGCAAAGAAAAAGGAAAATGGGGGCTGGGGGATTCCATCCTAGCTCCTGTTTTCGCAATAAAAAAAAAGGAAATGGGGCTAGGGGGAATCGAACTCGCGACCTATGGGGAGGAGAAGGAGAAAAATTAAGTAAATAAGCAAATGGGAGTTGTGGGATTCGAACCCACGACCTCCCAGTACGCGCGAAGGGAGAGGAAATAATGAAAAAAGAAAATGAGAGTCGTGGGGATCGAACCCACATCCTCAGTGCTGAAGGGAGAGGCGAAATAACAAGGAAATAAAGTGAGGTTGTGGGGATTCGATCCCACAACCTTATGGCCACTCGGCCATTTAAATAAAATAAAGATAGAGGGGCAGTGGGGGTTCGAACCCACCACCTCAGAGCCTCCTCATCGAAATTAAGAAAAATAAGGAAGGCCCGTAGGGGTTCGAACCCACAACCTCCCTATTGTAGCGAATTTAACTCTAAAAATAAAAGGGGTTGTGGGGGGTCGAATCCCCAACCCTTCGGTTAACTAAGAGTAAAATTAAGATAGAAAATTAATCCTTCTATGTAAATGTTGAGATTTAGTTTAGAATTCTAATGTTATGAATTTTAGAAATAAAATCAATGAAAATATAAATGATATCCAAGTGATTCAAGATTTGGGTTCTCTTGCCCAAACTTCTGTATTGATACATAAGTCATACGTGAGTAACATATCCAAGAGTAAGGCCATCTACTTAGATCAAAAATCAAGCTCTTGACACATATACAAGATACATAAGTCTTGTACTAAATAATCTAAGGAAAGTAAGAATCACTTAACGAAATATGAATAAAGACCCATGGCTTATATGTTTAGACACATAAGTCTAACATACGTGCAAAAGTAAATGAACCTAAGATGTTCGTAATGGGATAAACCCTAGTAGGGTTAGGTATGAGTGTAAGATACACTAAATATCCAAGCGCATTGGCATAGGATAAGATGAAATATGAAATGATGAAATGTACATTCACGTAATAAGAGGTGAGTAACTATGAAAAGCAAAGGTGCTAATAATTAAGAATGTGGTGACAACATCATATGAGGCTAATATATATGATGAGAGCAATCTCAAATGAGCCTAAGTAAATTTTACCAACACGTACTCACCAATGAGAATGTAAGATAATGAAGAGACCAGTCTCTATGAACACTTTAATGAAAGTATTAAGTTTAACACACTTAATGCTAACGATGAAATGAGAAATCATCTAATAAGCTATGTTGTTCTCATACTAGAAGTCATCTTTCATGACGTATGAGTTGAACGTAATAAGAACATTATACTGAGCACTGATAGGATAGCTATAAGCGGTGATGCCTACTTTTGGAAAGGGCGAAGGTTTACATAACTCTCATGATATCAGACTGTCTGGCTTGCGGGGTATGGGTATCCCTACATCTCCTAGTCTTTGAACCTATACTGCCAATATAGGGATATGGCGGGGTTAAATTTCCATATACGCTAGCATGTTTTTGAGTCACTTTAGCCGGTGATTCCACCTGTTTTCGGTGTGGGGGAGACACTGGATTTCTTGGTGGTCACATGAACTATGTTGATTAAAGTTAAAGTTCCCAATGAATGATTAAGGCCAGCCTCAAATGAAATAGATAAATAAATGAATGATATCGAAGGTGTTGGGATATGATAATAAAGAGGTCAAGTCCATGATTCGAAGGTCTCATGGCATATGAATGAATGATATGAAAGAAGCTATGTGTTATATGTTATGTGCTATGATATGTGCTATATGAAGATGTTATGTGTTGTGTGCAATACGATATTTATAATGACGCATGTAACTCTCATGGAATGACCTTCCTAACTCAATTTGGCAAGTCCACTGACTTGACCTTCCATAAATCATGTTGTTAGGAAAGAGCTATTCCTTCTCATGTATGTCCTTGGTGTGTGCTTGCATATACCATATTTAGTACAAGTGTGTACTAATTCCATAAAAATATCTACTTTTAGGTGCAGGCACAGGTGGGCGATAGAGCTACAACTTCGTTGTTGTAGCTATCTGGACATTAGCATTCATCCGGAGTTTTGTAGGTCATCATGCTTTCAAGGATGCTACTGTTTTATATTCTAGCATAGTTTTAGAGTTGAGCTAGCGGAGCATGTTCCAGTAGCGTTTCTTTCTCGTTTTGATTCAAACTTTGTATTAGTGCCATTTTGGCAATTAGACAATTAAAACTTAATGAACTATTTCTTTCATTTGCTTATCTCTTTAAGGTTAGATGGTTGATGATTAACGATTATGAAATGTTTAAAATGTTAAGCAAGTATGTTTACGGAATCAAAATTTTCAAATTTTCTGCTAAAATTAACCTATTTAAAGTAAGATTGACAGAAGAAGGCTTATTTGCGACCTTTAGAGGTCAACAACGCCGGTCTCGTCTGGTGTCTAGATTCCAGTCGTGACAAAGTTTGTATCAGAGCACCAGGTTAAATTTCGAGAATAATGAGTTCACATCAACCACATTGAGTAGTTTCTAAGTCATGGTAGTGAAGTGCACCACTATCCTCAATTAGAGACTCCATGATGCGTAGGAAAATTTTCCCTTCTTCTAATCTTATCGTGCTTTTCCTAATGTCTGAGTTCTTGGTGTTATGAGAGTGTTTAACATCAACCCTTGTTGTTTTTTTAGAGAATGAACCCTAGGAGGGTATTTTTCAAAGGATGAGGGGGACAGTTGTTGGGGGCAATCGAGTTCCACCCCAGGCCCCTGCTGAAGGGGTGTCCATGCCGGTTAACCCAGCTGGGTTGACCGATGCTGAGGTGAGGGCATCTTTGGCCCAAATGGCATAGGACATCACGATGCAGGCTCAGGCTATGGCTTCCCAAGTCAACCGGCATGATGTTCAGAGGGAGAACCCATCGATTTGCAGCATGGGTGACAGACTGCGCGATTTCACGAGGATGAACCCTCCCATATTCACAGGGGCTAAGACATCGGAGGATCCTCAAGAGTTTTTAGATGAGGTGTATAAGATCCTGGTGTCTATGTGGGCCACTGATATTGAGAAGGCTGAGCTGGCTTCCTATCAGCTCAATGATATTTCACATACTTGGTGCAAGATGTGGCAAGATAGTCGTGTCTTAGGTGGAGTGCCAGTAACATGGGAGATGTTCAAGACAGCATTTCAAGAGAGATTCTTCCCAGAAAGATGAGGGAGGCCAAGGTTGAGGAGTTCATCAACCTTAAGCAAGGCTCTATGACAGTCAGGAAGTATTTCCTGAAATTTCTTAAGCTATCGAGGTATGTTACTTTCCCCTAGTATTTAATAGCAAGAACGAGGAGAATACTGAGCTTTGTTGAAATCATCCGGGTATGCTACTTACCTGGTTTCCAACAGCAGGGATGAGATGAGCAGGTTCCTTAGAGGAATCAATGGGGATCTGGAGGAGGGGTGTCGATCTGAGATGATCTATGATAACATGGACCTTTCTAGGTTGATGTTAGATGTACAACAAGTAGAGGACAGTCGCAGGAAGAGAGGTATTCGTGATGTTAGGTGGCCTAGGCCTCAAGATCAGGCAAGTCCTAGTCATTGAGGCCACAGAAACAATTTTGGCCTCCTTGAGCAGCCTAGGTTCAAGAAGGGGAAACAGAGTTCTGGGAATGCTATTTTTAAGAGGAGTACAACACCTAGGGGAGGCAGAACCGAAGCCAAGAGAGTCAATGGAGGTGAGATGTAGTGTCCTAAGAAGAATTGTGTTAAGTGCGGCCAAGCACACAGTGGAGAGTGCAGACAGGGCACTAATGCCTGCAACGGTTGTTGTAAGAGTAGAAACATGGTCAGAGACTGTCCACAGAACAGAGGTCCGGCTAGAGGTAATGCTCAGCCTAGGCCTAACCCTCAGAGTGCAACAGCAGCCGAGCCTCCCAAGAAGAACAAATTCTATGCCCTGAAGGATAGGTAGGAGCAGGAGAAGTCCGCTGATCGGTCACAGGTATGCTGCAGGTATTCTCAACTTCTATTTATGCTCTACTTGATCCAGGGTCTACGCTTTCCTTTGTGACTCCTCTGCTTTACCTTACTTTCGAAATACTACCTGAAGTTCTACATGATCCTATAGTGGTTAGTATGCCTTTAGGAGAAAATGTAAGAACTGATAGGGTATACAATGATTGCCCAATACTTATAAGTGGTAAGACTATGTGTGAAAACTTGATTGAGTTACCCATGCATGATTTTGAAATTATTCTTGGCATGGACTGGCTTCACAGTTGTTATGCTTTCTTGGACTGTCGTAGTAGAGTGGTGAGATTTCGCTTCCCTGATGAAGAAGAGTTAGTCTGGGAGGGGTACAATTCGAGTCGTCCTAATCCCTTGATTTCAAATCTTAAGGCTAATAAAATGATGTCCAAGGGGTTATTATGTCATCTTATGAGTGTTAATGATTTAGATCATGACATTCCTTCCATAGACTCATTGCCCGTATTGAATGAGTTCCCAGATGTGTTTCCTGAAGATTAACCGGAGTCCCTCCCCTTCGAGAGATTGACTTTGGTATTAAATTAGAACCCGATACTAAACCAATGTAGATTCCTCCTTATATAATGGCTCCAACAGACTCAAAGAGTTGAAGCTGTAGTTAAAAGATCTCACTAATAAGGGTCTCATCCAGCCGAGCATATCCCCGTGGGGCGCTCCAATGTTGTTTGTAAAGAAGAAAGATGGGACCCTTAGAATGTGTATCGATTATCGACAGCTCAAAAAAGTCACTATAAATAATAATTATCCACTACTCAGAGTAGATGATTGGTTCGATCAGCACCAATGGTCTAGTTTTTTCTCTAAGATTGATCTTCGTTCAGGGTATCATCAGCTTAGGGTTAGGGAGGCAGATGTCCCCAAGATAGCATTTCGTACCCGTTATGGTCATTATGAGTTCATGGTTATGTCATTTGGTCTCACGAATGCATCTGTTGTATTTATGGATCTCATGAACAGAGTCTTCCGTGAATATCTTGACTCTTTCATCATAGTATTCATTAAGGGTGGCAAACAGACCGGTTTTTGTCCGGTTCGGTTCCCGTACCAGTCTGTCCGATACCGGTTGACCCGATAACAAACCAGTCTTTTGGTATACCAGATCGGTTCCCGATTTTTTATCCGGTTGAACCAATTCGGTAAGAACTTGTTCCGGACAGGTCTGATCCGGTAAGAACCGGTTTAGTCGGGTTTTCAAATTTTTTAATTCTTTTAATTAGGTGTCCGTTTTATGACTGTTGGGCCCTTCTAGCCGTTGGGCTGGGGCCCAAAACGATCAACTATCACCCCCACCCCTTTCTAACCCATTTACAATATAAATATACCTTTTTTTTCATTTTAAATCACAAATTCACTACTTATACAATCCCTCAAAGTCTCAATTTTAAATCTCTCATAAATTATTAATTATAAAACTTTAAATTCAATTTGAAACTTTAAATTCAATATAAACTCTAAAGTATAAATTCAATTTCAAACTTATATAAACTTTAAAGTTTTCAATTGAAGTTTTTAGTATAAATATATAATATTATATAATAACTAAAATAATTAATTTTTTACAAAAAAAGGTACCGGATGAACCGGTAAGACCCTCTTCCAAACCGGTCCAACCCGGTTCCAAACCGGTTACTAACGGACCGGGCGGAACAGGTTGGTTTTTTTTGTAAATCCGGTCCGGTAAAATTCGGTACCAGTAAGAAAATCCGGTAAGAAAAATCTTGTACCGATCCGGTTTTCGGTAAAATCGGTCTTGTTGACCTGGTCCTGTCCGTTTTCCAGCCTTAGTATTCATTGATGACATTCTCATCTACTCTAAGACCAAGGAAGTGCAGGAACATCATTTGAGACTAACCTTACAGGCACTTAGACATCATCACTTGTATGCCAAATTCAGTAAGTGTGAATTCTGGCAGAGATCAGTGACCTTCCTGGGTTATGTTATGTCCGATCAAGGTGTAGAGCTGGACCCCAGGAAGACTGAAGTTGTTAATAACTGGTAAAAGCCTCTTACTCCCACTGACATTCGTAGCTTTTTGGGAGTGGTTGGTTACAGTCGCAGGTTTGTTGAGGGATTTTCTTCCATTGCTACCCCATTGACAGCTCTGAATAAGAAGAAAGTCAAGTTTTAATGGACGGAGACTTATGAGAAGAGTTCCCAGAAGCTCAAAGACATACTCACTTCAACCCCGGTGCTTACTCTACCTAAGTGTGGTGAGAATTACATGATTTATTGTGATGCATCTAGGGTTGGTTTGGGTTGTGTTCTCATGCAAGATGGTAAGGTGATAGTATATGCTTCAAGACAGCTCTAGGTTCATGAGAAGAAATATCCCACTTATGACCTGGAGTTGTCAGCTGTGGTGTTTGCACTGAAGCTGTGGAGGCATTATCTATATGGAGTGCACGTGGATGTGTTCACAAACCATAAGAGTCTCCAGTACGTGTTCACACAGAGGGAGTTGAATCTACGTCAGCGGAGATGGTTGGACCTGTTGAAGTATTATGACATTAATGTGCACTACCATCTAGGTAAGGCTTATGTTGTGGCTGATTCTTTGAGCATGATGATTATGGGGAGTACAGCCCACATTCAGGACTAAAAGAAGGAGTTGGCAAAAGAGGTACACATATTGGCCAAACTGGGTATGCGGTTGGTTGACTCTACTAGTGGGGGGTTTTAGTTCACCCTAGTTCAGAATCATCCTTAATAATTGATGTAAAGAAGGGCCAGCATCTTTATTTTGTATTGATGGAGCTGAAGGACTTAATGTTGTTAAAAATGAATGAGTCTTTCGCTTTGGGAGATAATGGCATACTTAGATACCAGGACAGGCTGTGTGTACCAGATGTGGGTGATTTACGAACCAGGATTGTTGTAGAGGCCCATGGTTCCAGATATTCCATACATCCAGGTTCCACCAAAATGTATCATGATCTTAAGTAGATTTATAAGTGGAATGGCATGAAGAAGGATATTGCAGAATATGTGGCTAAGTTCCCTAATTGTGAGCAGGTTAAGTCAGAGCATCTTAACCCTGGTGGTCTGACTCAGATTATTAAGGTTCCGACTTGGAAGTGGGAGGCCATTAATATTGACTTCGTGGTTGATCTCCCGAGAAATAGGAGGCAGCATGACTCCATATGGGTTATTAAGGACAGATTGCCTAAGTATGCCCACTTTATCAGTATGAAGTCTACTTACAGAGCTGAGGATTATGGGAGACTGTACATTGATGATATTGTGAGATGGCATGGGGTTCCTTTGTCCATCATTTCATATAGAGAAGCTCAGTTTACTTCACATTTCTGAAGATATTTCCAGTAATGCTTGGGCACATAGGTAAAACTTAGCACTGCCTTTCATCCTAAGAAAGATGGGCAGGCAGAGCGCACCATTCATACCTTTGAGGACATGTTGAGAGCGTGTGTGATTGACTTCAGAGGTAAATGGGATGACTATCTACCTTTGATAGAGTTCTCGTATAATAATAGCTATCACTCCACCATTGGGATAGCACCGTTTGAGGCATTATACGGTAGGAGGTTTATATCTCCAGTTGGGTGGTTCGAGGTTGAAGAGTATTCCATTTTGGGACAAGAGATCATTCCTGAGGCCTTGGAGAAAGTTAGAGTGATTAGGGACAAGTTGGCTACTGCGTACAGCCAACAGAAATCATATGTTGATAACATAAAGCAGACCTTAGAATTTAATGTTGGTGACCAGGTTTACTTGAAGATATCGCCTAAGAAAGGGGTGATGAGATTTGGTAGAAAATGAAAGTTGAGTCTGAGGCATGTGCAGCCATATAAAGATCCTACAGCGTGTGGGTGAGGTGGCCTATAAGTTAGCATTGCCTACGGAGCTAGCTTCTGTTCATCCAGTCTTTCATGTCACTATGTTGAAAAAGTGACTAGGTGATCCAGCATCAATCCTACATGTTGAAGGTTTGGGGGTTGGTGAAGACTTGTCTTATGAGGAGGTACCTGTTGAGATCTTAGACAGATAGGTCAAGCGGATGACGAACAAGGAGATTGCCACAGTGAAGGTATTGTGGAGAAATCATCTATTTCAGGGTGCTAAGTGGGAGGCTGAGGCCAACATGAGATCCCACTACCCTCATCTTTTCAGCTTTTGAGGTTAGACTTCCTACTCTTAAGCCTATGTTTCCTTATCTCTTTGTATTTTGTTGCTATTGATTGACTGTGTATGGTGATTTTATTATGACCTAACTGTCATTAAGATGTGAAGTGGTAGTGTCATTCGGGGATGAATGTTCCTAACGGGGGGACAATGTAACAACCCTAAAAATTAGTAGGATCAAGACTTAGGGTGTCAAGAAAGCTTGCGATTAAACCAAGGTTCACATGGATTGATACGCGTAGAACCAGACCTTAGAACCCTTACTACGATTAAGTAAACTAACTTGGGGAGTTTGTTGGGCTTGGAAAGGTTGGAACCAACCAAGTAAGGCTCGCAAAAACGAAGATTTAATCGAACGAGTCTTTACTGGACTTAAAAAAAGAAATTTTATGTTTTGAGGGTCCAGACGTAAAATGGTCATTTCCACGCCAAGGGTAATATTGTAATTACCCTGAGGAATTAATGAATTAATCAATTAATTTAATTAAAAGAGCATTTCAAATTTGGGGCAACTCAGAGTGACCCATTTCGCCAATGGGTTGCCACTCGGGTTCGAGCCCAACTAGGAGTAAGGAATTGATGATTTAATCATCAACTAAAATCTATTCATTAAGGGTAAAATGGTCCTTTCACATATTAATTAAAATAAATCAGATTTTTATTAAGTTAAATCCTATTTTGATTAAGTCTTGAATTTAGTCTCCTAATCCTAATAACTCTCTCTATCCCTCACGTTTCTCAACTCTCTCTCACGTTCTCAATCTCTCTCTCTCTCTCACGTTATTCTACCAAACACAATAAAAACAAGAAAATACATCAAGAGTTCTTCACACTTGAAGAACTCAATAATTTTTACGTAAAAGACAAACTAATCAAAACATCAACGCTAGAGAGGTTCGTCGAGTGTGGTGTCTGTTGAAGTTAATTGGGCGTGGTTTGGAGGCTTTCCGGGAAGCAGCTTCACACTTGAATGGGTTTCTCTCCTGGAATTCTTTCTCCAAAAGTACTTTCCTTCGAACGCTTCTCAAGCTCTTGAAAACTAAGGTTGTTCCCCTTTGTATGTCCTTGTCCTTAGCTCCCAAACGAATTCGTAGGATGGGTATGTTGTGCTTCTAGACTTAGGCATGATTGACGTATTTATATTAAGTGTGAACATGTTTTATGTGAGGGAAATTACGAAAATGATATTCGAAGTGTAACCAAAAATTGGTGTTGTGTGTGCATCGTGGGCAGTGGCTTTAGCCACTATTTTGGGGTCGAATATTCATGTGTTTTTGGTGTATTTTATGTGTGTAATGTGTGTGCAATGTGGTTTTCATTATAATGAAAAATGTTGGGTTGAATAACACTCTTTTAGCTAAGTAAACTCATTAAAGAGGTGACTAAAAATGAGTAAAGAATGATAAGAAAAAAAATTCCAGATTGCATACTCTCCCATAAGAATAAATTCTGAGTTTTTTAAAAAGGGAAATAAATAAGTTAGGTCAATGGGAATTGAACCCAAGACCTCACATGTTGAGAAGGCTGAAAAATAAGAGAAAAACGTGAAGGAGCTAAGGGGAATCGAACCCCTTAGCTACTGGTTTCGTGAGGCAAAGAAAAAGGAAAATGGGGGCTGGGGGATTCCATCCTAGCTCCTGTTTTTGCAAATAAAAATAAGGGAAATGGGGCTGGGGGGAATCAAACTCACGACCTATGGGGAGGACAAGGAGAAAAATTAAGTAAACAAGTAAATTGGAGGTGTGGGATTTGAACCCACGACCTCCCAGTACGTGCGAAGGTAGAGAAAATAATGAAAAAAAGAAAATGTGAGCCGTGGGGATCAAACCCAAGACCTCAGAGCTAAAGGGAGAGGCGAAATAACAAGGAAATAAAGTGAGGTTGTGGGGATTCAATCCCACAACCTCACTGCCACTCGCCCATTTAAATAAAATAAAGATAGAAGGGCTAAGGGGGTTCGAACCCTTCACCTCACAGCCTCCTCAGCAAAACCTAAAAAAAATAAGGGAGGGGGGGGGGCTTTGGGCGTTCGAACCCATAACCTCCCTATTGTAGCGAATTTAACTCTAAAAATCAAAAGGGGTGCAGGAGCTCGAACACCCAACCCTTCAGTTAACTAAGAGTAAAATTAAAATAGAAAATTAATCCTTCCATGTAAATGTTGAGATTTAGTTTAGAATTCTAATGTTATGAATTTTAGAAATAAAATCAATGAAAATATAAATGATATCCAACAGAATCAAGATTTGGGTTCCCTTGCCCAAACTTCCGTATTGATACATAATTCATATGTGAGTACAATATCCAAGTGTAATGTCATCTACTTAGATCAAAAATAAAGCTCTTGGCACATATACTAGATACATAAGTCTTGTACTACATAATCTTAGGAAAGTAAGAATCACTTGACGAAATATGAATGAAGCCCCATGGCTTGTATGTTTAGCCATATAAGTCTAACATACATGCAAATGTAAGTGAACCTAAGATGTTCGTAATGAAATGATGAACCCTAGTAGGGTTAGGTATGAGTGTAAGATACACTAAATGGCCAAGCGCATTGGCATATGATGCGATGAACTATGAAATAATGAAATGAACATTCAAGTAATAAGAGGTGAGTAACTATGAAAAGCAAAGGTGTTAATAATCGAGAATGTGGTGACAACATGATATGAGGGTAATATATATGATGAGAGCAATCTCAAATGAGCCGAAGTAAATGTTACCAACATGTACTCACCAATGAGAGTGTAAGATAATGAAGAGACCAGTCTCTATGAACACTCTAATTAAAGTATTGAGTTTAGCCACTTAATGCTAACGATGAAATGAGAAATCATATAATGACCTATGATGCCCTCATACTAGAAGCCAACTTCCATGACGTATGAGTTTAACGTAATAGAACTTTATACTGAGCACCGATAGGCTAGCTATGAGCGGTGATGCCTTCTTTTGGGAAGGGCGAAGGTTTACGTAACTCTCATGAGATGAGATATTCTGGCTTGTCGGGTATGTGTCTCCATACATATCCTAGTCTTTGAACCTATACTACCAATATAGGGATATGGCTGGGATAAATTCTAATATACGGTAGCATGTTATTAAGTTACTTTGGCCAGTGATTCCACCTCTTTTTGGTGTGGGGGAGACACTGGATTTCATGGTGGTCACATGATCTATGTCGATTAAAGTTAAAAGTTCCCGATGAATGATTGAGGCCAGCCTCTAATGAAACATATAAAGAAATGAATGATACCGAAGGTGTTAGGATAAGATAATCAAGAGGTGAGCTAGACTCAGGTAATGACATTAGGTTATTCCTGATCATTGCACAGCAAACCCGATGAAAGTCTTAAACTACATCCTAGGTATAGCTGGTGTTCACACTGGTCTATGAATGAAATGAAATGAAGTACATATGAATGGATGAAGCAGACTCTGTGTTTGCTATTGAAGACTCCCTAGTTGAGGTCCTATATGTTGATACCTCATTTATGAAAGTCTTAATGTCAAGTCCATGATTCCAAGGTCTCATGGCATATGAATGAATGATATGAAAGAAGATATATGTTATATGTTATCTTCTATGATATGTGCTATATGAATATGTTATGTGTTGTGTGCAATACAATATTTATAATGATGCATGTTACTCTCACGTCATGACCTTTCTAACTCAATTTGGAAAGTCCACTAACTTTCCTAATCTCAATTTGGCAAGTCCACTGACTTGAACTTCCATAAATCATGTTGTTAGGAAAAAGTTATTCTTTGTCATGCATGTCCTTGGTGTGTGCTTGCATATACCCATACATAGTACAAGTGTGTACTAATTCCATACAAATATCTACTTTTAGGTGCAGGAACAGGTGGGTGATAGAGCTACAGGTTCGTTGTTGCAAATATCCGGACGTCTGCATTCATCCGGACTTTGGTAGGTCCTCATTCTTTCGAGGATGCTACTGTTTTTCATTCTAGCGTAGTTTTAGAGTTGAGCTAGCGGATCATTTTCCACTAGCGTTTCTTTCCTGTTTTGATTCAGACTTTGTATTGGTGCCATTTTGGCAATTATACAATTAAGACTTAATGAACTATTTCTTTCATTTGCTTATCTCTTTAATGTTAGATGGTTGATGATGAACGATTCTGAAATGTTAAAAATATTTTGCAAGTATGTTTAAAGAATCAAAAGTTTCAAATTTTCCGCTAAAATTAACCTATGTAAAGTTAGGATGACGTAAGTAGGATTGTTTGTGACCTTTGAGAGGTCAACGACGCTAGTCTCGTCTGGGTTCTAGATTCCAGTCGTGACAGTTTGCTCTTTACTAAAATTAGCTAAAGGCTCTGTTGGAAGTCTGAGCTTCCTTTCTTGCAAAAATATGAAAACGTTTGTAACTCTTAGAGAATACTTAGTTCCCTTATAACTTTTGAGAAATGAACGCAACTTTTTACTCTTTCCTTAATTGCAACTTGAGCCTTAAAAATATTTAAAACTTTTAATAAAGACTCTTGAATACTTTGAGAACGTACTTTGACTTGCTTTTTAACTTTTAGACTTGACTCCTAACTTCTTTGACTTTGATATAACTGTCCTTGAATTAGATTATGGATTCAACATTAATGATATCGTGATTATGGATAATTTAATGATGGTTAGATGTACCTTAGAGTGTTGGAATCAACTAACAAACATAGGTACATCACTAACAAATTAGTGCGAAAAAGTGGGGGAGAATGGGGAGAACTTACGTCCTTGGTGCTCGGAGAGGCGCGGGGCGCCAGCCCTCATAGTTTAGAGCACTTTTTGTGGCGCTCTAGCTGGCACAATGCACCAGAGGCAACAGCTCAGAAGAACTTTTGTTGGCGCTCTAGCAGGCGTGGCACACCAGCTAGAAAATCTTCGACCTTTCTCTTTCATTTTTCAACTCTAAACCCTCTAAGCTTACATGGTTATTCTACCAAACACTTAGGACATTAGTACCCTCAATACCTAATAGATTTAACTCAAAAAAACCCGAAATTAAGAATCAAATCAACACTAGGCATTAAACAACTCAACCAACAAGAATTCGATAATGTTCTTCAAGAACTTCACATACTAACAAGTAAACAACTCACCAATCACTGAATTAAAACAGGTTTGGTGTGTGGGTGAATGAATATAGCACTAAATGATCTCACAAGTTTGACCTTTTTGGCATATTCTTGACTTTTGTCCCTTTCTTTCTTCTTTTCTCTCTTCTCCAAGCCCTAAGCATAATTCTAACTTTTTCAAACTTAACTAATATATTTTTTTTACCCCAATAATTCCCTAAAAGTTAATCTGGAAATTATTTAGAGAAAATTAGATTGTTTAGTCTTTGTTCTTTTAATTATTCACAAATGTTTTTATGTGCTTATAGAAGAAGCAAATCAGATTGGTTTTTGTGATAGGCATGTTTTACACTCGATAGACTTCTTCCATAAAAATGTATATGTTTTTTAGAAATGGGGGGGGGGAGTTGATAATCTTATGTTAATATTTCTCTAGATCCAATTTCATTAGATGTTCTAGGAGTGCCACAATTCTTTAAACAACATCAGAAACATCGCTTCAACAATTCGATATCTCCAGAAGAGCGCAAAAGTAGTCATCATACATGAGGTAAAAAATCTTTAAGTGAATCTCAACAAAACACTAGTAATAGAAAATATGGGACAATGCTGTTGGAATTAATGCATCAATGTTTAGTCTTACGAAATTGTCTCTTAGTTTTTCAAGAAGTCTCTTTAGAATTTCATAATACATGTATCTAGTAAATTGTGATACATGTATTTAGTTATTTGTACAAGACTTTTTGTTTTCTATTTTGAGTAGTATAAATAGTGATGTAGTTGATGATTGTAATCATCTCAAGTAGCCTTAAGTAGCCTATAATAAACTTGAGCATTTTCTGAAGATATTATTTTTCCTTCCATATTTCCTACAAATTGGTATGAAAAGCAGGTTTTCATTCTTAATCTGGGTTAGGTGAAGAAAAAAATATGGCATCCAAAACAAATGAAGGTATTGTTTCTTCAGTTGTTCTTACTCCATTTTTTGGTGGAACTGATTTTGAATACTGGAAGATAAGAATGACAACACCTTTGAAAGCTGAAGGTTTGTGGACTATTGTTGCAAATGGCTTTGAAGAGACAGACAACGGTGGTGATCTTATAGCAGCAGAGATGAAAAATATTGAGGATAAGTATCGTCAAGATGCAAAAGTCTTGACAAAAATCCAAATGGGAGTCTCAAGAGCATATTTTGCAAAAATTGCTACTTGTGAGACTACAAAGGAATCTTCGAATTTCCAGAAACTGACGTGTATGGTGACGAATAGGTATGCACTATAAATCTTCAAACTCTTAGAAGAGAGTTTACAAATTTAAAGATGATAGAATCTAAAAAAATTAATGAATATTGCACAAGAGTCATGAATATTGTTAATAAAATAAGAAATCATAGTAATACACATTCTGACCAATAAGTTGTAGAAAAGATTCTAATTAGTGTCGCAGAAAAGTATGAGCACATCGTTGCTATCACTGAGGAGAGGAAAGATCTTTCTGAGCTTTCCATCGAAGAGCTAGTTGGATAATTTCGTGCACACGAGAAACGAAGATTTTTTCATGAAGATCAACCCAAAGAGACGGCTTTACAGTCTAAACAAATGACAATTCTCAAAATTTCTCAAAAAATCACCAGAAGAAGAATCACAAGACAAAAAAGAAGCAGGATCATGATGGTTCTTCCCATAAGGTGGAAGAAAAAGGTGAGAAAAACTCTAGTCTTTTTTGTAAAGTTTGCAAAAAGACTAATCACAATGAATAAAAAAGTTGGCACAAAGGCAAGCACTAATGTAACTTTTGTAAAAAGTTTGGCCAAGTTGAAAAGGATTGTTGGCACAAGAAACGGGAGCAAGCAAATATTTGTGAAAAAACAGGAGGAAGAAAGGAAAGAAAACATTTTCTTTGCTTCTAAATCTGATGCTTCAATAAAAAGCAATGAATTGTATGTTGATAATGATTGTAATAATCACATGACTGGAAGTGAAAAGGCTTTCCTCTCAATTAATAATAGCATCACTACTAAAGTGAAGATGGGGAATGGAGCCTTAGTTGATGCGAAAGGTAAAGGTACTATTCCGGTCAACATGAAAAGAAGCGGTAAGCAAATTCATGATGTTCTTTATGTTCCTGACTTGGAAGAAAATTTTCTTAGTGTTGGTCAACTAATGGAAAATGGTTATTCTCTTGTGTTTAGAGATAATTATTGCAGAATTTATGATAAAATTAAGCCAAATCAAGTCATTATTGAAGTAAAGTTGATAAAAGAAACTTCCTTTTGCAATTTCATTACAATGCATTAAAAATGAAATAGTAGATGATTCATGGCTTTGACACAAAAAATTTTGTTACTTGAATTTTCATGGTTTAAAGCTTCTCAAGCAAAAGGACATTGTGAAAGGTCTTCCTTAGATACATACTGAGGTGGCTACATGTGAAAGTTGTATAATGGGAAAGCAACACAGGAAGTCTTTTCCAAAAGGGGTGTCTTGGAGAGCAAGTGAACTTTTGAAACTAATTCATACTGACATTTGTGGACCAGCGAAGACTCCATCTCTTGGAAGTCAAAGGTATTTTCTAATCTTTATTGATGATTTCTCAAGAATGACTTGGGTTTAATTCTTGAAAGAAAAGTCAGAAGCATTTGCTACATTCAAGAAATTTAAAACCCTTGTTGAGAAGTTGTAGCATCAAAACCATTTGCAGTGATCGAGGAGGTGAGTGCACAAGTCGAGAATTTGAAGAATACTGCAAAAATGAAGGCATTCAGAAGAAACTTACAGCAGGGTATACTCCTCAACAAACTGGTGTATCTGAAAGAAGAAATAGAACAATTGTTGAAATGGCCAGAACTATGATGAATGAGAAAGGGCTGCCAAAATATTTTTGGGCAGAAGCAGTGCATACAGCAGTTCACATCCTTAACAGGTGTCCAACAAAGGCATCAAAGGATAAGACACCAGTTGAAGCTTGGAGTGAAATTAAACCTTCTGTAAGTCATTTTAAAATTTTTGGATGTATTTGTTATGCTTATGTACCTGCTGAGAAAAGAACAAAATTGGATGGATAAAAGTCAAAAATGTGTCTTTCTTGGTTATAGTGATGTGACAAAAGGATATACGCTTCTTGATGTCAAAACTAACAAACTTGTTGTTAGTAGAGATGTCATTTTTTATTTAAAAAAAACAACAACATGGAATTAGAGGATAAAAAAGATAGAGAATTTTGCTAGCATATCTTCAAATCAAGAAGAGGATGAGAAAGATGAAGATGTCTCTCAAGGGGGGAAATCCCAGATTCAGATAATGAAGAACCACCTCCAAGACTAACAAAAATATTGAGTGACATTTATCAAAGATGTAATTTTGCCAGTGTTGAGCAAGAAAATTATGAAGAAGCAATAAAGCATGATGTTTCAAAGAAACCCATGGAAGAAGAAATTCGAATGATTGAAAAAATATTACTTGGGAGCTTATGGCTATTCCTAGAGAAAGAGGAGTTGTAAGTATAAAATGGATTTACAAAATAAAACTCAATCAAGGAGAAGATATTCAAAAGCACAAAGCAAAGTTGGTTGCTAGAGGCTTCACGCAAAAATCAAGTATTGATTTTTATGAAACTTTCTCTCTAGTTGCTCGTCTTGAGACAATTAAAACTGTAATTGTTGTTGCTGCACAAAAAAATGGAAGATATTTCAACTTGATGTTAAATCAGCATTTCTGAATGGAAAACTTGATGAAGAGATTTATGTTCAGAAACCTCAACGATTTTTTGTTCAAGGGGGACACGAAAAGGTGTATAGGCTAAAAAAAGCTCTTTACGGGCTGAAGCAAGCTCCAAGAGCCTGATACAATGAAATTGATACATACTTTCTGAAAAATCATTTTTAGAGAAGTAAAAGTGAAGCCACTTTGTATGTGAAGACAGAACATGGTAGCATTATCATTATTTGTCTCTATGTGGATGATTTGCTCTTACAAGAAATGATGTAAAGATGATGCAAAATTTCAAAAAAGATATGATGCAAGCTTATGAAATGAGTGATCTTCGGTTGCTAAATTATTTCTTGGGAATCGAAGTTTCTCAAGTGAAAGAAGGAATTTTCATTTCTCAAAAGAAGTATACTAAAAGTATTCTTCAAAAATTCAAAATGATGGATTGCAGGTCTGTAGCCATACCATTAGCAGCAAATGAGAAGTTTAGAAAATATGATGGAGAAAAGAAAGTTAATAGCTCACTTTATAAGAGTTTGATTGGAAGTTTTCTATATCCTAATTCAACAAGGCCAGATATTATGTTTTCTGCTAGTTTATTATCCAGATTCAAGCAAGAATCAAGCCAAGTGCATTTTGGAGATGCAAAGCGTGTTCTATGCTACTTGCAAGGAACAATGGATTATGGGATAATGTACAAATTTGGTGGAGATTTGAACTTAATTGGTTATTTTGATAGTGATTGGGCTGGAAGTATAGATGACACGAAGATTACTTCTGGTTATGCTTTCTTATTTGGATCAAGTATTTGTTCTTCATTATCAAAAAAGCAAAGTGTTGTTGCTCAATCCACTATCGAATTAGAATATGTTTCAACATCCAAGGCTACTTCTCAAGCTATTTGACTTAGGAGAATATTTGAAGACATCGGTGAAAAAACAAAAAAAAGGATTGTTCTGTATTGTGATAACAAATCAGCAATTGCAATTACTGAGAATTTAGTCAGCCATGAAAGATCAAAGCATATTTCCATCAAGTATCATATTATCCGAGAAGCACAAGAGAAAGGCGAAATGCAGTTGCATTATTGTCAGACAGGAGAACAACTTGCTAACATCTTCACCAAAGCATTTCCTAGGGAAAAAATTTGCTAACTTCGAGAACGCATTGGAGTTTTCAAGCAACTGCATTAAGGGGGAGTGTTGGAATTAATGCATCAATGTTTAGTCTTCATAAATTGTCTCTTAGTTTTTTAAGAAGTCTCTTTAGAATTTCGTAGTGCATGTATCTAGTAAATTGTGATACATGTATTTAGTTATTTGTGCAAGACTTTTTAATTTCTATTTTGAGTAGTATAAAAAGTGATATAGTTTATGATTGTAATCATCTCAACTGGCCTTAAGTAGCATATAATAAACTTGAGCATTTTCTAAAGATATTATTTTTCCTTCCTTATTTCCTACAAATGCCCCGTCCTAAAAATAATATTCCTAATCAAATACAAAGAGCAAGAGAGTTTCCATTTTGAACTACCAATACCAGTAACATTTTTGCCAGAGGGGAAAGTTCAATTCAAGAGAAACTCTTTCCTCCACAATTTCAGGTTCAACCCCACTACCCAACATTGAGAATTCATTAAATAACGCATTTTTTGGATGAAAAATAATGTTGGTAGTATGCTTAAATAACATCAGTATAAACCATAATTGGAAATGTTTGGTTTGGTGGTGTGCTTCAACAATATCATTCTATACCATTATTGGAAATGTTTGGTTCACCAAGACTATAACACCCAATTATAGGAAACATTACTCATAGGCCTAACTCGACATTTAACACTTGGAATCATCATACTCAAAGTGAGTACAACTTGAAACAAATATAGCTCATAAAACAACACATTCAGATAGCAAAATAATATTTGATATAGGTATTGGAAATATGACGATTAATGACTATAATTTGAATGTGAATGTAGGAAATACAAATACATATTTATGTTGCACAATGATATCTTATATTGATGTTGAAAATGCGACTAGTGATGCACTTGGAACAATAAATGATAATTTTCAGCAACATATTGCTGAACCAAATATGTCTTATCCGAGCAATAGAATCGCGACAAATAAGAGTGATATAGAAGGAAGTGATTCAATTGAGAAGGAAGATTATGATGCATATTCTAATTTCAATCATACGGGTTATTTGTTTCAAAATTTTGGACCTTCATATGCTAACTTACTCAATTCATATAACAATGAGTTTGATCAAGCTTATTCTGATGATTAGGTGAGTGCTTCAATCTAGTTTGATATTATATATAATTTTTATTTTATTGTTGTATTAACTAAAATAAATATATATTTACAACAAAAGTTGACTACACCAGCTGATGCATATCAGTTGGTTTAACACTAACCTATAGAGTTGTAAATTTATATTGATTTTAGCTAATACCAACAATTAAACAAAATATATATATAATATCAAATAACTAGATTGAAGAACTAACCTGATCATCAGAATAAACTTAATCAAACTCATTGTCATATAAAAGGGTAGGTTAGCACCTGAAGGTCCAAGATTTTGGAAGAAATAACCCATATTATTGAAATTAGAATATGCATAAAAAATTTCATTCTCATATGAATCTATTTCTTCTATATCACTCTTATAAGTTATATGTTGTCACGATATTGCTTGGATAAGATATATTTGGTTAAGCAATTTGTTGTTGTAAATTAGCATTTATTGTTCAAAGTTCGTTACTAGTTGCATTTTCAGCATTAATATCAGACATTGTTGTTCTACTTGAATTTGTGTTTGTATTTCATGCATTCACCTAGTCATCTCCATTATAGTTCTGCTTTCTGCTCTCGTACTCCATTTTGTTGTGGAGTATTAGGAATTGTTAGCTAATGTTCTATTCCAGCCTTGTCACAGAGTAATTTGAAATGATTTTAAGTCTGAATTTTGCAGCCACTTTGATCTTCCACTTTTTCCTTAAATTCCAAAACACATCAGCTACCTTGGACTTGAATTTAAAAAAAAATAAAATCAAGGTCAGTCTTGTCAGATCATCTATAATACAATGTAGTAAAGACTACCATTTAAAGATGGTGTTCTAATAGGTTCACACAGGTCTGTTAGAATGAGCTGAAGCTTTTTTTATGCTCTTCGACTTGTTTTGGGGAGGGCAGCCTGTTCCTCTTTCCAAGTAAACAAGCTTGGCAATCTGTCCACTGATTCCACAATCTTGGTAGATCATTCACAAGTTCCTTTCTTTGCAAGAACATAAAAAAGAAGTTGTACTTTTAATGACCAATTCTTAACGAAGGGATATGAATCCTGTCGTTAAAAGTGTATTTTTAGCCACACAATTTTTTTCCAGTCGTTAAAGGTCTTTTTTTTTAATTTAATATGATTCGAGTTAGTATATTATCTACCCGTTAAAAGAATTTATATCAAATTATTAATTATTTACATACTTAAATATTTAATATCAAGAATTTAAAAGAATTTGTATCATTTTATTAGTTATTTATATGTATAATAATTTTTTTTAGAAATTTTAATTTCATTATTTCATTATTTTTAATCCTCACACTCACCACTCTTCCACTTTTCCAAAAAGAAACAATGTATATTGTGTATTTCTTCATTCCCATTTCATCAAAAATAAAAACTTTCCCCATTCTCATCTTTTTCTCTTAGAAGTGAACAGGAAGCTTAATTTCTCGACATCTACAGTGAGCGGGAGCGATGGTTAGAGAAAAATCAGGAAGTGTTGGAGGATATCCCGCAGCATCTTCTCTCCCATGTTCTATTTGAATAAAATCAGCTAAGCACAAATCCAATCAGTTGCGTCTATCCAAGGTTTGTTAAGAGGAAAATTAGGATATACAGGAACACATGTTTCTCTGTTACACATTATAAAAAAGATGACATGCATCTCTCTTGTTTGATTGTAGAACAAAGAAAACATATTTTTCTTCTTGTTGATTGTTGTGCTTTGTTTCAATTGACATTATTTAAACCCTAACTTGGTGTTTCCATCTTTTCAAGGTATGATTTAGTTATTATAACTATGAATATCTTTGTGGAATGCTTGATTTTGTGCGATTTTAGTTTTTTCTCAAGCTTAGGTTTTTTCCATTTATGGGTTTCATCTGAGTTTTTTCATTTTTTTTTTTTGGTGTTCTTGAACTTACTTGTTTTGTCTGCGGTTGCTCCACTTTACATACTTTTGTCGAGTTAGATGGTTGATGGAGGATCCACTTATTGTCATGTAGAACTTGAACCAAAGAGTGAGTAGGAGCATGAAAAATATCAATAACTTATGTACCTTAAATTTCAATTATTAGTGGATGTAAGTTGTTTAGAAAGGAAAGTTAAAATTCATATAAGAGGCCGAGTAACTCGAACACTAAATTGTTACCAAAGAAAATTAGAGAACATTTCGTTTTTAGGCTTTGAGGATAAGTTTTCAACTCTTGGCAAGAGGAAAAGCAAAATAGAAAAATTATAGCCTGAACTTTTAGTTCCTTGTCTTTACGAAATCACTAACAGTTCAGGCTTTATATCCCTGCTCCACTGTTTTGTGTCTCTTCTTAGAAATGATAATTGTACTAACCGATCAATTGATTTTAAGGCTTCCCTAAGACAACAATTGTACCCTCTATTTCTTTGTGTCTTAGCCGATGGACTATTGAAACTTTTATTATTGTCGTAACTTGATATCTTCTCTTAGTAACTACAAACTGCTATGTGTTTCCTTTAAAATAAAGTATACAGCATGATGTTGGCCTGTTTTTGCATATGCAAAAATTGTTGTTGCACCTGGAGTGTTGCCAACTTAGTTGTTGTTAGAAGTTGTTGTTAAGTGTTTAGCTAACATGCTACTTTACGTGCTAAGTTGATGCATTATTTGCTAACCTTCTACTTTACGTGCTAAGCTGCTGCTTACCTGCTAACCTTCTACTTTAGTTACTTCTTATTGATGGTGAAGCACTGTCAAGGGTCCTTAGGTTTTTAGTTGCAACAATATAATATTATGATATTTACAGAATATTCTTTTGTTTATTATTATATATATAATAGGAAATTTCTTAAAATTTGAGAATTTATTTAACAGTGGCACGTGCTAAATGAAGAAATACAACCTTTCGTCGTTACTGTTCAACACTTATCAGACAGAGAACTAAGGGAGTGAGTAACTCAGATTATCAGAGAACTGATTTGTTGGAGAAATATTCGTAAAACAGACCACGATTATTGTTTTACCGTTAGCTCCAGGTATCTGTTCAAGCTCTTATAAATGGAAATCAACGCCTATTCTTTTCAAATTGCAGAAGTCAAGTTTCGTTTCTTACTTTAAATTTCACCTAATTGTTGTTGTTCTTTTGCTGTGTGTGATAATAATTTCACATCTTCTTGAAGTTCCCTTCTTTTTGAAGTATGTTCCTTTTGTTTTGAATATGAATGTTGGGTGGAATTTCTTATTTTGCCCAATTTTATGTTTACTCTTTATAAATAATCTAGTTTATTCAGTATATTTTTGGTGTACATGGTCTTAAATTATATATACTAGTGATTGCAAGCATATGTTTGTGTGTACTTTCTGCAGTAGCCTCGGTTGACAATAAAAGAAATCACAATAATGATAATTACTGAATAAACTCTTCAATCTGATAATTTGTAGAAAAAAATTTGCATTATCCTTCACAAGTGTAATTCTACCTTATAATATGATATAATTTTTTGTGTAAATATAGAGATTTGGTTTCCTTATTCCTGTTTTCTTTATTTTTTTTTTGTTGTTATTCTGGTCCACAGTAGTTGTAGCACGAATTTTGATTCAAAATACTAACTTTTGAATAACCGCAATATTGGCCAACGACCTGACCGTTTATGTATATAGGATACTTTACAATCTTTGCAAAACAATGTAGCAAGGAGGAATACTTATATCATCTTTTTGCTAATATTTCTTAACTTTAGTAGAGTAACTTACAAAATATTAGCTTTGTCACATCTAGATCTAATGTTGGAAATTGGGGCCTAGTCTTATTGTTTTTGTTTTATCTGTGTTGATTTATTACTTTATGAGTATTCTTTATCTAAAAGTACAAGTATACATTGATATATAACTCCTCTTTTTCTAATTGGTGAATCCGTAATTCTGTCCTCATGTGTTGATAGAGGACTGAGTTTTTGAGCCTCTTTTAAATTCGTTAATTATGTGCAGAACTTGTAAATATGGAACCTGTTAATCATGAAATAAACACTCCTTGTTCCCCACACATAATATAAGGCTTGATATATTTAGTAAAATCATTGTTTGTCTAAATAAAGAATCGTCCTCGCTTGATTTGGAGGATCTGAAAAATTATAAATCTCAAACCTGCCAGTAGTGTCAAAAGCCATGTTGGCTAAATAATTTGCCTGCATATTTCCTTCTCTGTAAGTTTCTTTACGTTGAATCTGACATAATTGAGATGCATCCCATGGAATCTCCTAAACTTTAATAAGGATCATAATAACATACTTGATTCATCCCAACATTAGGCGATGAGTGATTTCCTCCCTTATAGCTATAACTTTCGCCTCTAAGTTTGTACATTTATGAATTCACCTTGAGCATGTAGTAGATCTCTTGAACAATATCTTAAAGAGAAACCATAAGTGCTTCTATCAGGAATTCCCCTTGATGAAACATCTCTATTGCATTTCACAAGACCTATCTTTAGAGGTTTCCAGCTGACTACGATATAATTAATCCTTGAAGTATGCTTTTCAAGAAAATCTATGATATTAGACCAAGTTGTAGGAATATGTAATCTTGAATAGGTGGTCCTCCCATTTCTCCATAAATCTGAATTTACTTTAAAAACTAGACTGTTGTAAGATGAACTCTTTCCATGCTTCAACCTATTTCTCCTTTTCCACAGCTTCCATATTACAATGGCTGGGACCACTCTCAATTGTGGGGCTTTAATTTTGAACAACAATATGATGTGCACAATTTATTGTAGACTTGTGAAAGTTTTAACCCCATCATTTGAAACCCTACAAAAATTAGCAAACAACCTCCATAGCTTAGTAGCTATGGGGGAGGTTAGGAAGATACAAGACAGTCTCAGTTGTAGGATTAGTGCAGCACTAACATTATGAATCTATACTGACTCCGATGTGTTGTAGAACATCACCCACTGGAATCATAAATTTCCAAGCTATCCATAAGAAAAAATAAATATTAAAAGGGAAAACAAAAGACACATTGAATACTATGCTGAAATTGTGTTTCTGTTATTTCATTTAGCATTGGAAAGACTATGCTGAAATTGTGTTTATCCGAATTCATTTAGCTGGTTGATTGTTTTGTAGGCTCTTTGTTTCATTTCATATTTTCTTTTCTATGAAGTACATCTCATTTACCTTGGTTGGTGTAGACTTTTATTCTAAATTTTTTGTGGTGCTTCTTGTTGTTGAAAGTGACTGCAAAACTACTCTTTTAAAGGCTCTATGTTGATTTGGTTTGTAAGGTTTTTTTTTTTCTAAACATTTCTTCTTTACTGATATACTCTTGAAAATATTTGATGTATTTGTCCAAATTTTTTTGGTAGTTTCTTTTGCTATGTTTTTCAATCTGGTCTTATTACCCATTTTAAGAGGTACTGGGGGTTGCCATGTTCTAGTGTGTTCCGTTGATTTTTGAGTAATGGTAATACAACTGTCCAAACATTGATGTGTTCAGTAAAGGTAATAAAAAAAATTGCATAATTGTAACAATTTAAATGCTAAAAACAGAAAAATATAAAATATTTCATGTTTTTTCTTTGGTCTTCACATACACTTTTATAAATATAACGAGGATTAGATTAAACGACTTACCTAACCTTTGTGTGTACTTTTATAATTTGTTTGTGAACCTACTGTGTATATTCATCTCATAACCATAAATGTAGAAACTATAGACCAGATGATCTTTATGAGTTTTCCAACTTTTAAAGAAATGCAATTGATTTTTGGATTCCTGAGCTGTAATTTTATACTAATAACATATGTTTTCAATACCTTTGTTATTGTTTAGAAGTTTAGTTGCAAGCAGATCTTGGTATATCTCTCTCATGTAATCACCATTTGATTCCCTCATTTTCTTCAGAATCATCTGCAAATATGGTACTGCCATACATTCAACAAAATGAGTAGCCATAATTAGATTTACATTATTTTACACAAGATTTTTATAAATAAGTAAACATATTATTGAATTTTAGAATGTACATTCAAAAGTTATTATTTTAAAATATTTGTGTCTTTTACTATTTATATGTTGAAATTCCTTGAATTGGTAAGACTTTTTTCATGTAATTTGACTATTCCAATTTGTGTAACATTTTAATGCCATGTTGTGAGTATTTATTTGTGCTTCTTGTTTAAGTATCAGTTAAGTATTTGTTTCTTGATTTTTTCTTGTAATTCGTATATAAAGATATGCATCTACTGCACATGAATCTACAACTCTAAAAGTAAATGTCTAATTACTACTACCTGCCTGTTATATTAATGAATTGTTATAACTATTTTACGTGCATGAAGGTTATGGCGCCTAATAAATAGTGCATGGAACTTATTAACGATAGACTTTCTAATGCTTATATAGATGGGGTAGAGAAGTTCTTGGATTATTCTTTTACAAAATTAGGAGAACCAATGTTGATGCGTTGTCCATGTATTAAATGTTGTAATGCAACTTCTAGAACACGTGTTGTAGTTAGGTCACATTTAATAGTACATGGGATAATACCAAGTTATACTATTCAATATCACCATGGGGAGATGTCAGGTGAAGCACAGTCAGATTTTGAATTTGTAGATGATAATAGCTTTGAAGAAGATGATGGTGAGGAGGAATTACATGGGTTACTAAGAGATTTGTACCCTGATTTTGATGGAGATAATATGAATAATAGTAGTGGTAATGATCTTCGGGAGGAGGAACCAAATGTTGAAGCAAAAAGATTTTATAGTTTATTAAAAGATCTGATCTACCATTATATGAAAGTGCAAAAGTTTCTAAACTTTCTACTATGATTAAATTGCTTCATCTTAAAAGTATTGGTCATTGGAGTAATGAGTCATTTATGATGCTATTAAAATTTTTGAAAGATGATTTATTGCTTGATGGAATAAACTTACCAGATTCATATTATGAGGCAAAGAGGGTAATTCAAGATCTTGGGATTTCTTGTAAGAATATTGATGCATGTAAGAATGATTGCATGTTATATTGGAAGGATGATAATTGTCTTCAATTGTGCAAAGTTTGTGGTGCATCTAGATTGAAGGATGCAAAACATAGTGGGGAAACAAAATTGAAAAAAGGAAAAAAGATACCCTGCAAGATTTTATGTTATTTTCCTCTAATGCCAAGAGTTCAAAGATTATTTATGTGCTCAAAGACATCTCCTTTGATGTCATGGCATCATGACAAAAGAGTTGATGATGGAATAATGAGGCATCCAGCCGTTTCAATGGAATGGAAATTTTTTGATGAACTTCACCCTTTTTTTGCAGCTGAACCTCGTAATGTGCGTCTTGGACTTGCTAGTGATGGTTTTCAACCATTTGGGTTGAGAACTCCCTACAGCATTTGGCCTATGGTACTTGTTCCTTATAATTTGTCCCCTTTGCTTTGCATGAAGCAAGAAAATTTCTATTCTCTCAATGCTTATACGTTGTCCTAATGGTCCTGGTGATGCAATTGATGTCTATCTACAACCTTTAATCGAGGTGTTGAATGAATTATGGGAAACTGGAGTGGAGATATTCGATACATCAACTAGAAAGAATTTTCAGTTACATGCGTCTTTGTTGTGGACCATTAACGACTTTCCAACATATGCAAATTTGTCTGGATGGAGTACAAAAGGAAAGGCTTGCCCATGTTGCAATAAGAAAACATGCTTTACATGGCTAAGAAATGCCCAAATACAGTGTTATATGGGCCACAGACGCAATCTTCCTCTTAATCACAAACGGATAAATGATAAAGTGTCATTTGATAACAGTATTGAGCATAGGCTACGACTAGAAATGTTTTCTGGTGTTGTTATACTTGATCAGGTTGCTGATTTAGATGGGTTTCATTAACAAAGGATCCACAGAAAAAGATTAAAATATCGTATAAGAAAAGGGGTGGTAATTGGAATAAGAAGAATATATTTTTTTAATCTTTCATATTGGAAATCCTTATTATTGCGACATAATCTTGATGTGATGCACATTGAGAAAAATATATGTGACAATATTTTGGGGACAATTTTAGATATCAAAGGGAAAAGAAAATACACATTGAGTACTCGATTGGATTCAGAAGAAATTGATATACGAAAAGAATTGCAACCAATACAAAATGGAGATGAATATGACTTGCCGGCAGCATCTTACATATTATCTGTTGAAGAGAAGCAAATTTTTTTTTTATAAATTTTGAAGAATTTAAGGGTCCCAGATGGATTTTCCTCAAATATTCCTCAATGTGTCAACCTTAAGGATAAAAAAAGTTTTCAGGATTAAAAAGCCATGACTGTCATATAATTCTACAACACTTACTCCCACTTACCATGTGTGGTGTGCTTTGCAAGTCTGTGTCTGAACCACATATTGAGTTGTCTATTTTTTTCAAAGTTCTTGGAGGAAAATGCTTGAGCATGCAAGAGTTGGAACAAATACAAGCCCAAATACCAATAACACTATGCAAGTTAAAAAGGTGTTCCCTCATGCTTTTTTTTTTTTATTTCATTGTGCACTTGTCTATTCATTTACATAATGAAGCTAAGATTGTTGGACCAGTTCAATATCGATGGATGTATCCAATAGAGAGATACCTATTGTCACGCCCCGATCTACCCTCAAAACGCGGACATGGAACGTAGGACCACAAGTGATCCCAACCTAACTTCTGGTATAATCATTAGCATACTAAAGATAATAAACTGTTTCGGAAGCTAAATCATAAATATAATGAAAAGATGGGGAATACCCATATGCTAGAACTGAGATATATGAAAAACCGATGAGTTAAATACAAAGAAATATTAACTCACTACTAAGCTGAAACTAATTATGTCTAAAAATAGCCTCTAAACTGGACTACAAATACTGGGACAAGCCCCAAGTAAATCTAGCAAAAACAGAAACTAAATGACTAAAGACAGAAAGGAAACTCATGACTGTTGTCCTCAGAGAATGATGACTCACCACTAAATCTGCTGAACTAGAATTGGGAAATCAATCTATGCGTGATTTGGATGTTGAGAACCTGAACCTACATCACGAGAAGATGTAGCACATGTAAGCGTTAATACTTGAAAGGTACTGAGCATGTAGGATAGAGTAAAGCTGAAATAGAACATAACTGAACAAGCATAAAAGCAAGTATAATAATCTTACATGAAAAATTGAATTCTGAGCTAACTAGATGCAATGACCAATTTATAACATGCTGAAAATTGAATATACTGATAAATGGTCAATGCAGAGAGTCTGAATGATAGGTGGGAGCTACAAATAACCGATAATAAAATCATATGAGCTAAATGTGGAGTCTGATGTATACGCCCTATCGAGAGGACCCAATATACCCATCCAGAGGTATAAAGGCATGCAGGCGTGATCACTAAATTGATTGAGGGGACTTACAACCTACTTGGCTAGTAGTTCTGGTACTATTGGGTACGCTAAACTATAGTCCAAGTCGGTATTATCCTACTCCCATTGAATTCTGTAAATTAACTGATTATGTCTGAGTTACCGTAAATACTGGATAGCTTGAAAACTGAACATGCAAACTGAGAATGCAATAATTAATCTGTTAATTATGCATTTATAACTGAGGCATGTATATCTGAAGTGTTTGAAATATCTAAATTGCATGTGTAATTCAAGAACTAAAGAAATACAAAGCTAGGGTTTGAACTTCATGCAATAATCTGATAAATAACATGATAATCTGATTTGAACATAAAACTAATAAATTCATAAAGTTCTGTTGAAGTTCTATAAACCCTAGATCTAATCATAATGTGGGAATCAAGAATCGGATTTAAAACTAGGGACTCAATGGGTGATGGAACCAACTAGTGAAATTCCACATACCTGGTGATGAAATCCATGAAAAAATACTTAAGTTTCGGGGCTGGAACTGCTGGAGCTTGTGGCATTCTTGAACTAGGGTTCTTGAGCTTTTTCTCCTCTCTTGCTTCTAATTTTCTAAATTTTGCTTTAATGATTCGACTTAGATATGTTTTAATTATGTTTCTAGGCTTAAAATGACTAAAATCGGATGATTTAGGGTCAAAACGACGTAACATAGGGTTTAAACGGAGTGGGAAAAATAAAAAAGACCCCTGGGAAAGTTGTTGTCGGGCCAAACGACGGCCAAGACTGATAGTACGTCGTCTGTCGACGCCCCGTCGTTGGGCCCATCATCAGGGAATGTTCGACAGGCTGTTACTAAACTAACTCTTTACTCGAACGTCGGATTTTAGAAAAGTCAGTGTCTATGGAAAGATAATTCAATTATCTATTTGTGGATAGGTCACGAGACAGCTAATTCATCTTGTTCTAAGAGTTATGACTATTTTAAGTTGACCCAAATACATTTCCCCTTAACAGTCTGCAAATTTTCCACCTATGGACCGTGCTGGTCATTCGTAGATCTTGTCAGAGAGTGGGTGAATGGGGATCTCGATCGACAGTCATAGACTACAAACCGTCGTTTGACCTACGGATCGTCGGTCCGTCCGTTGATCAAGACTTATCCAATTTTTCCCGACTGAATTATTTGGAGTTTCTGATCCCATCGACGATTGTGCAGGACGGACCGTCGTTTGTCTTACGGAACGTCGATGCCACCGTTTGTTGTACCTGCAGATTTTTCTGAAAAAATTGATTTTTTGTCTATTTTGACTACGGGGTGTTAAATTATCTCCCCCTTGGAAACATTCGTCCTCGAATGAAGACTAAACTAGCTGAAATAGAGGGAGAGAGCTGCAAACCCCACTATTAAACACTGAGAACTGAGTTTCTGACTAAATTGAGTTCCGAGTACATGCTATGGGTGGGCATTCGGTATTTCGATTCGGTTTCGGTTTTTTTTTCGGTTTTTGTAAATTATGTACCGAATACCGAACCGAAATATTTCGGTTCGGTTCAGTTTTTATTATTTGGGTTCGGTTTTGTTATTTCGGTTTTTTTTAATGGGCTTTCTTAGTTGGGCTTTTAAAAATTTACAAATTTTTTTGTTTGATTTTCAGCTTAATGGGCTAAAAATAGTTATATCAAAAAGTCTTTTACTTTTTAATTTTTTATTTTAAACTATAATATTTATTATTTAATATTAATAATTAATATAATATAAATAAATATTATAATATAATATATTTCGGTAAACCGAAATACCGAATTACACAAAATCACATACCGAAAACCGAACCAAAAAATACAAAAACATATACCGAATAACGAATCAAAAACCGAAAAACCGAAACCAAAATACAAAAAAAATTCGGTTCGGTACGGTGTTTTCGATTTTCCGGTGTTTATGCCCAGCCCTAGTACTTGCAAATACGCTGAAAATGCAAATACAAACTGAGGGAACAAGATTCTAAGACTGAGTTTATGCATGAATGACTGGAAAACTGTAACTTACCTCAAGCTAGAGTGGAATCGGAAGGAAAGAGGTGAGGATTCTTGGCTTTCATGGTTGCTTCTGCTTCCCAAGTAGCTCCCTCTACAAACTGACTCCTCCACAAAACCTTGACTGAAGCGAATTCTTTGTTTCTCAACCTTCTAACATGACGGTCAAGAATCTCAACTGATACATCCTCATAAGAAAGACTATATTTCACCGCCACACTCTCTAATGGCACTATAGAGTTTGGTCACCCACACACTTCTTCATGAGTGATATGTGGAAGATCGGATGCACTGTTGCTAATTCTGCTGGCAACTCTAACTCATATGCCACCTTGCCAACCCTTATCAGTATCTTGTAAGGTCACACATATCTAGGACTGAGCTTCCCTTTCTTTCCAAATCTCATCACCCCTTTCATAGGTGAGACTTTCAAAAAAACCCAATTAACAACTTCGAACTCTAGTTCCCATCTCCTTACATATGCATAAGATTTCTGACGACTTTGGGCTGTGTTAAGTCTATCTCTAATGAGTTTCACTTTCTCCATAGCATAAAGGACTTAATCTAGCCCTATCAAAGCTGCTTCCCCTACTTCAAACCAACCAACAGGAGATCTACATCTACGCCCATATAAAGCCTCATAAAGGGCAATCTGAATGCAGGAATGGTAGCTATTATTGTAGGCAAACTCAATAAGAGGAAGGTGATCATCCCAACTACCTTTGAAATCGATCACAGAATATCTCAACATATCCTCTAAGGTTTGAATAGTACGCTCTACCTGCCCATCGTGGATAAAATGTTGTACTAAGATTTACTCGAGTACAAAGATCTTTCTGAAATGACTTCTAGAAATGAGAGGTTAAGGGAGGACCTCTATCTGAGATTATAGACAAAGTAACCCCATGCAACCTCACAATTTCATTGATGTAAAGCTTGGCTAGTCCTCCACCGAAGCTGTAGTCTTGACCGCTAAAAAGCGAGAAGACTTAGTCATCCTATCAACTATCACCTAAATGGAGTCATTCTGTCTGCGAGTACGAGGTAACCCTGTGATGAAATCGATATTGATCACATCCCACTTCCAAGTAGGAATATCGATATCTTGAATTATACCTCCTGGTTTCTGATGTTTTAAACTTGACTTGTTGGCAATTGGGGCACCTACTCACAAAATGTGCTATATCCCTCTTCATACCATTCCACCAAAAGACTTCTCACAAATCGCGGTACATCTTAGTGGCACCTTGATAAATAGAATACCTAGAGTTATGGGCTTCTGTAATAATATGTTGTCTCAACTCGTCCGCATCAAGAACACAGAATCTACCTTGGTAGTGAAGTACAACATCTCCCCCTTGGGAGAAAACCTCCAATCTCTTATTATGGACTGCACCCTTAAGTTCAAGCAAAATTGGGTCACTGTCTTGCTTTTCCTTAACCTCCACTACCAAAGATGATTCTGCCTTAGTCTAAACTGTTACACCGTTTTATGATATGCTCTAAGGCGAACTCCCAAGCAAGCAAGCCTTTGAACATCCTTCACTAGCTCCTTCATGTCTTCCTCAACATGGGCTACACTACCCATAGATAATCCACTAAGAGCATATGCTACTACATTCGCCTTACCAGGATAGTAATGCACACTCATATCATAATCCTTAAGGAACTCAAGTCATTTCCTCTGGCGAAGATTCAACTCCTTCAAGGTGAACACATACTAGAAGACTCTTATGGTCAGTGAACACATCTAACACATCTACGTGAACACCATACAAGTAGTATCTCCAAATCTTTAGTGAAAACACAACTACTGCAAACTCGAGGTGATGAGTTGGATAGTTCTTCTCATGAACCTTAAGTTGATTAGAGGCATCAGTTATCACCTTACCTCGCTGCATCAACACACAACCTAGGCCAACTATGTATGCATCACAATAGATCACATAACAATCTGAACCCTCTGGTAGAGTAAAGACAGGAGTTGTAGTCAATCTAGTTTTCAATTCTGCAAAGCTTTTCTCAATATCATCTGACCATTGGAATTTGACCATCTTTTGAGTCAACCTAGTCAATGGTGAGGTTATGGATGAAAATCCTTCCACAAACCTTTTGTAATAACCCGCTAGACCTAAGCAACTTCTGATATTTGTAACATAGGTAGGTATGGGCCACTGTTTCAATGGTTTTATCTAATCCACCTGGATCCTTTTGCTAGATACAATGTGACCAATAAAAGCAACGGATTGCAACTAGAACTCACATTTACTAAACTTAGCAAATAACTGGCGATCCTTGTGAGTCTGCAGAATGACTGTCAAATGACTTGCATGTTCTTCCTCACTCTTAGAGTATATGAGGATATCATCAATAAAGACGATAACGAACAAGTCTAAGTACTGTTTGAACAATATTCATAAAATCCATGAAAGGTGTAGGAGAATTAGTTAGTCCAAACGACATAACTACAAATTCATAATGACCATACCGAGTTCTGAAGGCTGTTTTTGGAATGTCACTATCTCTGACTCTAAGCTGATGATAACCCGATCTGAGATCTATCTTTGAGAAATGACTAGCACCCTGAAGTTGGTCAAACAAGTCATCAATCCTTGGGATGGGATACTTATTCTTGATTGTGACCTTGTTCAACTGTCTATATTCAATGCACATTCTGCGAGAATCATCTTTCTTCTTTACGAACAATACTGGTGCACCCATGGTGAAATACTAGGTCTGATGAAACCCTTATCTAGAAGGTCTTTCAACTGCTCCTTCAATTCCTTATGCTCTGGTGGAGACATTCTGTAAGGAGGAATAAAAATAGGCTGGGTATCTAGAAGGATATCAATTCCAAAGTCGATTTCCCTTTCGAGAGAGACTCTGTGAGGATCTTCTGGAAATACTTCTAGAAACTCACAGACTACTGGAACTAACTCAAGAGTTGGGTTTTCAAGGTTAGAATCCTTAACCTAAACTAGATGATAGAGATAACCCTTAGTTATCATCTTTCTAGCCTTAAGGTAAGAAATAAATCGACCCATAGGCGCTAAGCTACAACCTTTCCATTTTAAGATTGGTTCATCTAGAAACTGAAAAAAGAAAAATCCTAGTTCTACAATCGACTGAGGCATAACATGAGTGTAACCAATCCATGCCTAGAATGACATCAAAGTCTACCATTTCTAACTCTACTAGATCTGTTGAGGTGACTTTCTGAGAGACTGTGACAGGGTAATTTTTGTATACCCATCTAGCTATAACTGGGTCACTGACTGGAGTAGAGACTGAGAAAGGTTCTGAGAGAGTTTCTTGACTAACACTGAATTGGACTACTATACTGAGTTACAAAAGTCAAAGTCGTGTCTGTTGTCTTTTCACTGAGTGAATCATATGTAAGTCACATCCTTGAGTTTGTAGGATGCCAATCTCACCTATCACTACTAGTTACTGACATCACACCAAATATTTTCTTGACCTTATCAATGAATTTTTGTGGGTCCTTTCCAACTTGCGACCCTAAAAACTTTGGCTGATTCGTCCAAACAAAATCACAAACTCTGGCTGCCACTAATCGGTCATTTCTATTGGTAGGAACTAAAACCTGTTGATTGTTTTGGTTGGTCATAATTTGAGCCAAAAGCTGAATTCGCTTACTGAATTGTGTATTTGAATTTCCTTATATGGTACTAGAAGAACTGCATTAACATTGCGTGCATTAGCATTCCATGCCTAAGCTCTACGAGAAGGCATGATCTGAAACATAGAACGTCAAGTTTGATTGGAATAAGATCATACCTTATGCACGATAAGAGTAACAAGAAAGTGAAGTTTTTCCTAAAACACTTCATAGTTTCCCTCTCATTAGATGTGGTGCACTTCATACCCATGAAAAAGATTCTACTTAGTGCGGCTTTTCAGACATCCTAGGACACTTAAACCTAGTGCTCTGATACCAAGTTTTGTCACGCCTTGAGCTACCTCGGAGATGCGGACACCGAACCTAGGACCACAAGTGATCCCAAGCTAACCTTGCTGGCATGATCATCAGCATACTAAAGATAATAAACTTTGCGGAAGCTAAATCATAAATTATAATGAAAAGATGGGGAATATCCATATGCTAAAACTGAGATATGAAAAACTAATGAGTTTAATACAAAGAAATATTAACTCACTACTAAGATTAAACTAACTATGTCTGAAAGTAGCCTCTAAACTGGACTAGAAATACTAGAACAAGCCCCATCTAAATCTAGCAAAAATTAAAACTAAATGACTAAAGACTGAAATGAAACTCATGACTGTTGTCCTCGGAGAATGAGGACTCATCACTGAATCTGTTGAACTGGAGATTGGGAAATCGATCTATGCGCACGTATGCTTTAATACTTGAAAAGTACAGAGCATGTAGGATAGAGTAAAGCTAAAGTAAAACATAACTAAACAAGCATAAAAGCAAGTATAATAATCTAACATGATAAACTGAATTCTGAGCTAATTGGATGCAATGACCAATTTATAACATGCTGAAACTGAATATTGAATAAACTGATAAATGGTCAATGCAGAGAGTCTGAATGATCTGTGGGGGCTACTAATAACCGATAAAAAAACAACGTGAGCTAAATGTGGAGTCTTATGTATACGCCCTATCGAGAGGACCAAATATACCTCGCCAGAGGTATAAAGTCATGCAGGCGTGATCACTAAATTGATTGCCCACAGAGGAGACTTACAACCTACTTGGCTAGTAGTTCTGGGGCTATTGGGTACGCTAAACCCTAGTCTAACTCGGTATTATGCTACTCTCAATGAATTCTGTAAATTAACTTCTTATGCCTGAGTTTCTTTAAATACTGGATAGCTCAAAACTGAATATGAAAACTGAGAATGCAAAAATTAATCTGGTAATTATGTATTTATAACTGAGGCATGTATATCTGAGTGTTTGAAATATGTGACCTAGCATGTGTAATTCAAAAATTAAAGAAATACAAAACTAGGGTTTGAAATTCATGCGATAATATGAGAAATAACATGATAATCTGATTTGGAACATAAAACTAATAAATTCATAAAGTTCTGTTGAAGTTTTAGAAACCCTAGATCTAATCATGATATAGGAATCAAGAATCTGACTTAAAACTAGGGACCCAATGGGTTAAAGAAACCCACTAGTGAAATCCCACATACCTGGTGATTAAATCCACCAAAAAATACTTAAGTTTAGGGGCTGGATTTGCTGGAGCTTGTGGCGTTCTTGAACTAGGGTTCTTGAGCTTTTTCTCCTCTCTTTCTTCTAATTTTATAGGTTTTGATTTAATGATTTGACTTAGATATGTTTTAATTATGTTTCTAGCCTTAATTTAATTAAAATTTGATGATTTGGAGTCCAAACGATGTAACTTAGGGTTTAAACGAAGTGGAAAATGTCAAAAAGACTGTTGCAAAAGTTGTTGTCGGGCCAAACGACGGCCAGGACTGACGGTCTGGCGTCTACCCAACGCCCCATCGTTGGGTTCGTCATCATGGCCTGTTCGATAGGCCTTTACTAAAATGGACATAACTCTTTACTCAGAGATCGGAGTTTAGCAGGGTCGGTGGCTATGGAAAGAGAATTCAATTATCTATCTGTGGGTAGGTGATGAGACACCTAATTCAGTTTTTGCTAAGATTTATGACCATTTGAAGTTTACCCAACTACATTTCTCCTTAACTGTCTGCAAATTTTCCACCTACAGACCGTGCTGGTTATCGTAGCTCTTATCACAGAGTGAGTGAATGGGGGTCTCGATCGATGGTCATGGACTACGGATCGTCGTCTTACCTATGGACCATCGGTCCGTCCATCGATCAAGACTTAGCCAATTTTTCCCAGCTGAATTTTTGAGAGTTGCTGATCCCATCGACGGTAGTGCAGGATGGACCGTCGATACCACCTTTTATTGCACCTGCAGATTTTTCAGAAAAAAAAAACTGATTTTTGGTCTTTTTTTGCTACTGGGTGTTACACCTATACTTTTTGAAGTGTTTTATTGGTAATATGGCTCACCCTGAAGGTTCTATTGTAGAGGGATATTTAGCAGTTGAATGTATGACATTATGTTCAAGGTATTTGAATACAATAAAGACAGTTTAATTGTCCAGAGAGAAACTATGAGGTGGGGTAACAAAATTTGAGGGTGGTTTAACCATATTTTGTGATCTTGGAAAAATTTTAAAGGGTAGTTCACCAGACAAACATGATTCACCTGATGTGGAAGAGGCACATTTTTAAATGTGGTGAAATTTAACCATTTCTCAAGTAAGTCTTGATTAAATCTTATAATTTACTTCAATCTTATCCATATTTCAACTTAAAAAAACATGTGGAACTTCAATTCATTGTAGAGAATTTTCACAAATTCATAGTGAGGCCTCTCACCAAAGTTTAGATGTGGAGTGGAATAGACAATTCATTAGTCTGTTACAAAAAAAGGGTGAGTAGAAATTAATCAATTTTCTTTAATCAACTATATAAATATCATTTTCTAAAAGGTTATCTGATATTTTTAGGTTGCATAGTTGTACGAACATGATGATAGTAAGAGAAAGACAGATTTGCTATAGTTATCATGTGGTCCTCTGCCATAGGTGACAAGATTCAAAGGACATATTGTTAATGGATATAGGTTTCATATGATAAATATTTGTAAACTCAAAATTGTGGCGTAGTTGTAGTAGGTGAGACTGGTGAAGAGCAAACACGTATGAATTACTATGGCAATTTAACCGAGGTTCTTGAATTACAATTTGTTGGGGAGAGAAGGGTGATTTTATTCCGATGTACATAGTTTGATGTGTATGATTAGAAAAGGGGAGTTAAAATGGATGAATACAGCTTTGTAAGTGTTAACTGCCGGAGATGTTTGAAGATAAATGAACCATTTATATTAGTAACCCAAGAAATCACAAGTATTTTATGTTATCGATCATTCAAATAAAGGTTGATATATAGTGCAAAATGTTCAACCGCGTGATTCATTTGATATATTGGGAAAAAAATATGATGACCTAGAAGAGTTAGATAACTCTACTCAAATCAAAAGAAAAATAACTCATTAAGGTTTGAAGATTCATCATGTTTGCTTTTACTTCATTAATTTTTTATGGTAATGATTCTTTGAAGTATTTTCTGTGAAAAATTGGTTAATGATCTTGAACTTTAATATTACCTTGATTTTACTAAAGTAGTAATGGTTCATGTGAGGAACCTGTGTTGTACATGTGTCTTTTTTCTGAATAGGTTTTTAGTTCACATTTCATCTTATGAAAAACTTCCTTACCTATCTGATCTTTTGTTGTTTTATTTATTATTATTATTATCATTATTATTATTTTGTATTAGGTTGACATGAATCCCTCAAAAACTCTGAAGTATGAAATGGGACAAGCTTCAAAAATTCCCAAGCATGGACTCATTCAGCCTGGTGCCTATGCAAAGGGATTAGGTCAAAGTTTTAAATTTATGAGCACTACAAGAGTTAATGCTGAACAAAGGACTTCGATTGCCAAAAATAGAAGTTACGATGCCACAACTTCTAAGTCGATTAAGGTAGCAGACAATAGTTTCCATGTACATCCTAATTTTGATGAAAAGGAAGACAATGCTCCCTTCAGTCAAGGAGTTGAAATGAATCGACATAATTTGACCAGTGATGCAAGGGCTCGAGGACAAAGCTTAGGGATTAATATTGAAAAACCGACTCTGATTGGCAAAAATAGAAGCACTCAACAACTTCTAGTCGAAATAAGGCAGAAAAGACTCGTATCCCCGTGCCTCATAATTTTTTTATTCAATGGAAGACAATGACACCCTCTTTCAAAAAGCAGAAGTTGCTCGAGATGCTCAAAGAAGTGATAATTTGCAAAAGAGTTAGTCCGATTAATATATTTGACCAAAAGATTTTTCTTAATTTTATGTACTTAATCTCCTTTGTATTCTTTCTATTATTAATAATGGGCATGAACTTCTTATTTTAGTTGACTTCCATCAAAATTTGCATGTGCATTTGAATTTGATAAGTCAAAAAGAGTGATTGGAGTGCCTCGATCTGCTCAAAAAAGTGATACTGGTATTTTGTTTTATTTGTGTAAATTTTTTTGTGTGTTGAATTGAAGTGTTAGTTTTTGTAACTTGCACATAAATTTGCAGGTCCCTTTGAATCTAGAAAAGCAAAAATAGTTTTTGAAGTGACTCAAGGTGCTAAGGAAACTGAAACTAGTATGTATTTTCTTTTATGTAGTATTTTCTTGTTGTTACTTGTAAAGCAGTCAAAAATTATATTGCCTTGCTTCCATCTGCAATAGATATGTTAGCATATGATAGCATCTTTCCATAGTCATTCTTGATCCTTTATGAGTGAATATTTCAGGTAATTGATGGCTCCAATTTGCCTCATTTCTTATAGCAAAGTGGTAGGCCCAAATTTCTTACCTGAAAAGTACCCACTGTGAAACCATAATATTTAAATTAGAAGGAGTTCCTTAAGTAGTGTTCCTCCAATAAAATATTGTTAGCTTAATTTTTTTACACATTGGATGAAATCTGAAGCCTGGTAAGCCCCTCATAATCTTAAAGACCGTATTTAAGGACTCCACAACCAATATATATATAGCAGTAAAGACATGGGTTCCCCTTATCGTATTCCTCGCTTTTCATCGAAATAACCATCTTCTACCCCATTGACCATAACAGAATAAAAGGGAGGTCTTACATATCATGATCAGCTTTGCAAAGCCATCTAGAAACTCATAACCAACTTAAGCTTCCTCTAAAATTCCCAACTAAGCATGTCATATGTATTTCAGAGATCAATCTTCATCAAACACCTGATTCTGGCTTTCCTTTTGTAATGCCTTCATAAGTCATAATATATTAAGACATTGTGGACCATAGATCTCCCTGGAACAATAGCTCACTAATTTTCTGCCACCAAGTAATTTACAGCATATTTTAGTTTCTGAGATATCAGTTTCAAGATGATTTTATAGGTCACAATACAACATGCGATAGATCTGCACTGACTAGCATTTTCAGGAACAAGAACATTCGAGATAAGGGCGATATTAATAACATTTATCTTAGTAACTGCTTTCATTTGATTTATTTAATTTCCATTGTATCCTTCTTGTTAGTAATGGGAATGAACTTCTTATATCGATTGACTTTAATCAAAATTTACAGGTCTTTTTGAATTTGACAAGGCTAAAAAAGTGATTGAAGTGTCTCAGACGGATCAAAGAAGTGATACTACTATTTTATTTTATTTGTGTAACTTCCTTTTAGTAAGCTGAATTTATTTCTTTGGCATTTTGACCTACAGTTATATTTGCAGGTTTGTTTGAATCTAGAAAAGCAAAAAAAGTAGTTGAAGTGGTACAAGATGTTGAGGGAATTGAAACTAGTATGTATTTTCTTCTATGTAATTTCTATTAGTTTCTGCATTGTTACTTGTAAAGGAGCTAAAACATTATCCTGCCTCGCTTCAATAGGCCCTGAGAATCTAAGAGTAACAAAATTATTTCCCCTTCCATTTCAAGCTATCCTCACTGTTAATAAGATCTTTATATGATGTTAGGAGACTAACAAATCCTATAGAACTCTCCTTATCCCAGTAATTTAAATTCCTTTTTAGAAGTATGTTCCATTTGTCTCCTTCTTCACTTTGTGCTACAGTGGAATTCGACTTCTTGTTTGATTTTCCTTCTTACTGTAGATTTTGCAGGTCCATGTGAAACACAAAGGGCAAAGAACGTGAGGGGAACAAATATTTGTAACATGTTTTGCAACCGAGACCTGGAGAAAAATTAAGTCACTTTCTATGAAAATCGAGTCGTCGGGAAGAATCACACCTCATTTACGAGACACTTGGGTCTGCTAGTTCGTGATCGTAATATGTGTCCATTGAGGGTACACTCATGGATGGACATCGAAGAGCATAAGCTTGAGCACATGTGGGCAGCCGTTACTCTAAGGATTACAACATATCTATATCTTCTTTTTACTAATAACTGTCAAGAATCCCTTTTCAAAAACTATTAGTTTTTTCAGTTGGAAATATGAGACTCTTGATTTCACATTCTTTCTCTTTTAATAACAAAGTATAGTTACTCAGTTTGAATAAATAGATAAAAATTCTCACATTTTGTCTTTTCTCGTTAGCCTATTTTATAGTTAAATCTCTTCCCACTACCTTCTAATAAGAGGCTTTTGAAAGTTTAAGTTTATTCTTCCACTATAACTCCTCTCGATGTTGTTATTAGTTTAGTGTGGCTATAGTTAATATGATCCTGCAGTTGGTAAAAGCTATCAATTATTGTTTTTCAAATTTATGTTATAATTTCAATGTGTAACCTTCATCTTAGCAAAATATGGACATTTCTCAGTCATAGCAGTGTATTGATATGTACTTTGTTGAGTATTGAGCTGACACTAACTGTTACTTGAGGACCTAAATGTTTGATAGAGATACCCATAGGATAAATCTCTTTTTTTGTAGTTGAATATACATTAACTTTAATATACATTGTAGATCATATTAGAACATGAAATAGGTCTATATTGACTAACATTGGCCAATGTTGAGACCTTAGAGATAGTTTAAATTATGGTAGCATTTACTTGTTTCAACATCATCCCTATTTTGAAAATGTCATGTACAACTTGAAAAGTATCTGGATCGACTACAATACATGAAGCATCTTAAATAATAAAAAACCAAAATCATCAGATTGTTGAGCCATTGTTAAAGCTTGTCACTTACAAAGTCCTCGGATTTTTTTTCACTCTTTCACCCATTAGCCACTATCTTTTTAATTATGCTAATGTTGTGGCTTGCTTTCTTTCCAAGCAGAAGAAAGAAAACTTCATCTATTATCTCTCCTGATCATGATGTATTTGTCCTTGCCCAACCTTGAATTTATGTTACAACTTGTTTGATTAAATAGGACAAAATAAAAGTGTACAGTCATTACCTGGTAAAATTCATGTGGATTTACTTCTCTATAATATAATTGAACTAGTTAAGCTTAGTAATCTCCTAAAATTTATGCTAAGTTCATTTTCTTCTCCCAACAAGATAGGATTGAGGATTCTACTATAGTAATTTTTGTTCCTTCATGTCATGCTTCAAGTCAACTCACTTGTGTTGGTATTTTACTCTTAATGCTATTTCAAACACTATACAATAGTGATGTAAGTGAACTATATGTTTTGTACAGACAAATTGTGGTTGTTATTAAATTTTCAATCTAGGTTACTTCCCTATTAGGTGATCTGTGCTTTGATGCCTTGTTTTCCCTTATTCAATAGATTTTGTTGGTATTTTTTCTATTTTAGGAGAAGTTTGACAGTGATGACATGAATGATCAAAAAGATAATGATTTGCAACATATGAGAAAACTTTGGAATAATTGGAGAGGGTCACTGCACAAGAATTTGAAATCTAAATCATTGCGCAATGTTCTTAAAGAAGTGCCGAAGGGAGTAGATAAGAGTGATTGGGAATGGTTGGTCAAGGAACATTTTTTATCTGATAAATTTAAGGTAAGACTTCATATAATTATTAACAAATATCATTTTGTTTCTAGTGACATATGATTAGTTTTTTGGAATAATTTATACCATGTTCAAATTGAGTTTTGATTTGTTAGAACTTATTGATGTCTTAAAACTACTTGTTGCTTGTTGTTGGTCATAATACTTGCAGGATTCAGAAGTTGAAACAAGAGTTGAGTAAGTCTTTTTCTATGAAAGACTTAGGACCAGCAAGGCAGATTCTTGGCATGCAGATTGTCCGTGATAGAAAGGCCAAGAAATTGGTATTATCACAAGAGAAGTACATTCAGAAAGTACTTCGCAGATTCAGCATGGACAAAGCTAAGGTTGTCAGTACACCTTTAGCTATGCACTTCAAATTGAGCACGAACCAGTGTCCTTCTAGTGATGATGAGAAGGAAGATATGAAGAAAGTTCCTTATGCTTCAGCTGTTCGTAGTTTGATGTATGCGATGGTTTGTACAAGACCGGATATTGCTCACGCTGTTGGAGTTGTTAGCCGTTTTCTTTCTAATCCGGGAAGAGAACATTGGAATGCGGTGAAGTGGGTTATGAGATATCTCTGTGGCACTTCTAGTCTGAGTTTGTGTTTTGGTACAGGGAATCCTATTCTTTGTGGTTATACTGATTCAGACATGGCTGGTGATGTTGATACTCGCAAGTCTACTTCAGGGTACTTGGTTACTTTTGCAGGGGGAGCTGTGTCTTGGCAATCTAGGTTGCAAAAATGTGTTGCTCTATCTACTACAGAAGCTGAGCTTATTGCTGTCGTTGAAGTTTGTAAAGAATTGCTTTGGATGAAGAGATTCTTGGGGGAACTTGGTTGTGCTCAAGAGAGGTATGTGCTTTATTGTGACAGTCAAAGTGCTATACATCTTGGCAAGAATTCTACGTTCCATGGTCGGTCTAAACACATTGATGTGAGATACCATTGGATTCGAGATGTGTTGGATTCTAAGTTGCTTGAGCTTGAAAAGATTCATACAAATGACAATGGTTCCGATATGATGACTAAAGCTTTGCCAAGAGGGAAGTTTGAAGATTGTTGCATGATCGCCGGGATGGCGGTCTCCTCCACATAGTCGTGAGGGGGAGAATCGTTGGGTTATGGACCTTTTTCCCTTCCTATGTGGATAAATAAAAGTCCAATTTGGACCAACCCATTTTTTCCTATAAGCCCATTCTTATGAGGCAAATATAAGCCTATTTAGGTCTTATTTTCAGATACACAAAGAGTTTTTCAGCAGCCAAAAAGAGTGAAAGAGAGCAGTTTTTTGCAGTCAAAAATTCAGCCCTAACAGCCAACTTCAAATTGCGATTCCCGCTTCGTTTCTTGTCCGATTGAGCTTATTTTTGGACAGCATATTATATTCATCTTAATCTTTGATTAGAAACTGACAGAGTTGGATTTGGTAGCCTGCAGCTTCAGTTTTGCTATCGTGAACTGTAGCTGCGAAATTGGTGATTTTGCTCCTTTAATTCTCTAGATTTGGTGCAATCTTATTTTTTTGTTGCTCATTGTTTGGCACTTGTTTTGTGGCCAATTTTGGAGAACAATATTATAACTCTTGGTGATTATAGTGGAGCTTTTGGTCCCGTGGTTTTTTACTCTTCTAATCGAAGGGTTTTCCACGTAAATCTTGGTGTCTTGTGTGATTGGTTTATTATTGTCTTGTTATATTTGTTTGGTTGAATTACTTGCTACCTTACTATCATATTGCTTGTGGTTGTTTATCTTCTCTTGGTTCAAATCGAAAAGGGAAAGTATAGACTTAGGTATTGTTCCGCTGTTATCCTGTCAGGCATTCTTTGTTATTGCCTTGTCTTTCCCAACAAAGTGGTATCAAAGCATTGGTTATTGTTGATTGTCGTTTTGAATGATGGAGGCAAAAATGGTGTGTTTAACTGGTAGTAACTATCATATTTTGAAAGGCAAGATGAAAGATCTTCTATTTGTCAAGAAGATGCATTTACGTGTGTTTGCTTCTAATAAGCCTCAGTCTTTGAATGATGAAGAATGGGAATTTGAGCATCTGCAAGTTTGTGGCTATATTAGACAATGGGTTGAAGATAATGTTAGAAATCATATTGTGAATGAGACACATGCCAAAAGTTTGTGGGACAAGCTTGAGACACTTTATGCTTCGAAGACTGGCAACAACAAGTTGTTCCTATTGAAACAATTAATGAATATCAGGTATAAAGAGGGCACTCCTATTTCTGATCATATTAATTTTTTTTTCAGGGTGTTCTTGACCAGCTGTCCGGAATGGGTGTAAAGTTTGATGATGAGATACAGGGACTTTGGCTTCTTAATACTCTGCCAGACTCTTGGGAAACTCTTCGAGTTTCTTTGACTAATTCTGCTCCCAGTGGTGTTGTAACCATGGAATATACTAAGAGTGGTGTCTTGAATGAAGAAATGAGAAGAAGATCTCAAGCCTCATCTTCTTCAATTTCACACTCCGATGTTTTGGTTACTGAAGATAGGGGGAGAAACAAGTCCAGAGGTCAGAATGATAGAGGTAAAAGTAGAAGCAAGTCAAAGTCTAAATACAAGAATATTACATGTGACTATTGCCACAAGAATGGGCATATCATGAAATATTTTTACAGGCACAAGAGAGATATGAGACAACAAAAGAGAGAAGGCGATAATGAAAATCGTGTTGCTGTTGTTGCTAATGATGATCTTCTTGTTTCTTGTGATGCAAATGTCATTAATCTTGTTCGTGATGAGTCTAGCTGGTTTTTGGATTCTGGTGCTACTTCTCATGTCACGCCAAAGAAGGAATTATTTTCTTCTTATACTCCAGGTAATTTTGGAACGTTGAAAATGGGCAATAATCATGAAGTTGAAGTTATTGGCATTGGGACAGTTTGTTTGGAAAGTAACACTGGTTCCAAACTAGTTCTCAATAATGTCAAGCATGCTCCAGATGTTCGCTTGAATTTGATTTCTGTGGGATATCTTGATGATAAGAGTTATGTTAATACACTTGGTGTTGGCCAGTGGAAGCTTACTAGAGGTTTGATGGTTGTGGCCCGTGGTGACAAGTTGTCTAACTTGTATGTATTTCAGGGCTCCATCTCCAGAGACTCAGTAAATTTGGTGGAGAATGATACTTCATCAAAGTTATGGCATAGAAGGCTGAGTCATATGACGAGAAGGGGATTGATAGTTTGGCTAAGAAAAATTTGCTTTCTGGAGTGAAACAAGCAAAGTTGAAGAAATGTGTTCATTGCTTAGCTGGTAAACACAAAAGAGTTTCTTTTCAGAGTCATCCGCCTTCAAGAAAGCTTGATTTGCTGGAGTTGCTACATTCTGATTTGTGTGGTCCTTTTAAGGTAAGATCTCATGTGGTGCACTTTACTTTGTGACTTTTATTGATGATCATTCTCGCAAACTCTGGGTATTTCCTTTGAAGTCCAAGGATCAAGTACTTGATGTGTTCAAGAGTTTTCAGGCCTTGGTTGAAAGACAAACAGGGAAGACATTGAAATGCATCCGCTCAGATAATGGTGGTGAGTATATTGGTCCTTTTGATAGATATTGCAGAGAGCAGGGTATTAGGCATCAGAAAACTCCTCCAAAGACTCCTCAGTTAAATGGTTTAGCAGAGAGGATGAACAGAACTCTAGTTGAGAGGGTTAGATGTATGCTTTCAGATGCTAAGCTGTCAGATTCCTTTTGGGCAGAAGCACTTAATACTGCTGCTTATGTTATCAATTTATCTTCTGCTGTTGCTTTAGATGGTGATGTCCCTGACAGAGTTTGGACTGGTAAGAATGTTTCTTATGATCATCTTAGAGTCTTTGGGTGTAAAGCCTTTGTACATGTTCCTAAGGATCAAAGGTCAAAGTTGGATGTTAAAACTAGGCAGTGTATCGTCATTGGTTATGGTCAAGATGAATTTGGCTATCGTTTCTATGATCCTGTTGAGAAGAAACTTGTTAGAAGCCGTGATGTTGTGTTCTTTGAAGACCAAACAATTGAAGATTTTGACAAAGCTGACAAGGCTGATTTTCAGAGTAGTGAGAGCTTAGTTGATGTTGATCCAGTTCCTTTGACTATTGCACCAGAAGAAAATCTTCATAATGATGAAAATCTAGTTGATAATGAAGATGGTGATCATGTTCAGAATGACCGGCATGATGTTGTTGATGCTCCAGTGCAAGATGATGTGGTTGTCCAACAACCAATTATAGATGCTCCAGAGAGTTCTCTCAGACGATCTAGTAGAGAGAGAATTCCTTCATCTCGTTATTCTCCCAATGAGTATGTACTCTTGACTGACGGGGGAGAACCTGAGAGTCTTGATGAGGCCATGGAAAGTGAAGAAAAAGAAAGGTGGTTTGATGCTATGGAAGATGAGATTAAATCCTTGCATGATAATCATACCTTTGATTTGGTTAAGTTACCTAAAGACAAAAAAGCTTTGAAAAACAGGTGGGTTTTTAGGGTGAAACATGAAGATGGTAATCCAGCTCCACGGTACAAAGCTAGATTAGTTGTCAAGGGATTTAATCAGAAAAGGGGAGTTGATTTTGATGAGATATTCTCTCCAGTTGTGAAGATGTCATCCATTCGTGTGGTTCTAGGCTTGGCTGCAAGTCTAGATTTAGAGGTTGAGCAAATGGATGTTAAAACTTCTTTCCTTCATGGTGACTTAGATGAAGAAATTTATATGGAACAACCGGAAGGTTTTGAAGTCAAGGGTAAAGAGAATTATGTTTTCAAATTGAAGAAGAGCTTGTATGGTTTGAAACAAGCTCCCAGGCAATGGTACAGGAAGTTTGGTTCTTTTATGAGTCAGCAAGGCTTCAAGAAGACTTCTTCAGACCATTGTGTTTTTGTGCAAAAGTTCTCTGATGGTGACTTTATTATTGTGTTGCTTTATGTTGATGACATGCATGTTGTTGGTCATAATACTTGCAGGATTCAGAAGTTGAAACAAGAGTTGAGTAAGTCTTTTGCTATGAAAGACTTAGGACAAGCAAGGCAGATTCTTGGCATGCAGATTGTCCGTGATAGAAAGGCCAAGAAATTGGTATTATCACAAGAGAAGTACATTCAGAAAGTACTTCGCAGATTCAGCATGGACAAAGCTAAGGTTGTCAGTACACCTTTAGCTATGCACTTCAAATTGAGCACGAAACAGTGTCCTTCTAGTGATGACGAGAAGGAAGATATGAAGAAAGTTCCTTATGCTTCAGTTGTTGGTAGTTTGATGTATGCGATGGTTTTTACAAGACCAGATATTGCTCACGCTGTTGGAGTTGTTAGCCGTTTTCTTTCTAATCCGGGAAGAGAACATTGGAATGCGGTGAAGTGGGTTATGAGATATCTCTGTGGCACTTCTAGTCTGAGTTTGTGTTTTGGTACAGGGAAGCCTATTCTTTGTGGTTATACTGATTCAGACATGGCTGGTGATGTTGATACTCGCAAGTCTACTTCAGGGTACTTGGTTACTTTTGCAGGGGGAGCTGTGTCTTGGCAATCTAGGTTGCAAAAATGTGTTGCTCTATCTACTACAGAAGCTGAGCTTATTGTTGTCGTTGAAGCTTGTAAAGAATTGCTTTGGATGAAGAGATTCTTGGGGGAACTTGGTTGTGCTCAAGAGAGGTATGTGCTTTATTGTGACAGTCAAAGTGCTATACATCTTGGCAAGAATTCTACGTTCCATGGTCGGTCTAAACACATTGATGTGAGATACCATTGGATTCAAGATGTGTTGGATTCTAAGTTGCTTGAGCTTGAAAAGATTCATACAAATTACAATGGTTTCGATATGATGACTAAATCTTTGCCAAGAGGGAAGTTTGAAGATTGTTGCATGGTCGCCGGGATGGCGGTCTCCTCCACATAGTCGTGAGGGGGAGAATTGTTGGGTTATGGACCTTTTTCCCTTCCTATGTGGATAAATAAAAGTCCAATTTGGACCAACCCATTTTTTCCCTTAAGCCCATTCTTATAAGGCAAATATAAGCCTATTTAGGTCTTATTTTCAGATACACAGAGTTTTTCAGCAGCCAAAAAGAGTGAAAGAGAGCAGTTTTTCGCAGTCAAAAATTCAGCCCTAACAACCAACTTCAAATTGCGATTCCTGCTTTGTTTCTTGTCCGATTGAGCTGATATTTGGACAGCATATTATATTCATCTCAATCTTTGATTAGGAACTGACAGAGTTGGATTTGGTGGCCTGCAGCTTTAGTTTTGCTGTCGTGAACAGTAGCTGCGAGATTGGTGATTTTGCTCCTTTAATTCTCTAGATTTGGTGCAATCTTATTTTGTTGTTGCTCGTTGTTTGGCACTTGTTTTGTGGCCAATTTTGGAGAACAATATTGTAACTCTTGGTGATTATAGTGGAGCTTTTGGTCCCGTGCTTTTTTACTCTTCACATCGAAGGGTTTTCCACGTAAATCTTGGTGTCTTGTGTGATTGGTTTATTATTGTCTTGTTATATTTGTTTGGTTGAATTACTTGCTGCCTTACTATCATATTGCTTGTTGCTGTTTGTCTTCTCTTGGTTCAAATCGAAAAGGGAAAGTATAGACTTGGGTATTCTTCCGCTGTTATCCTGTCAGGCATTCTTTGTTATTGCCTTGTCTTTCCCAACAGTACCACCTTAAAGGATGCATTGTGGGAAGATCTTAAAACAACTCGAAAAGAAAAGGAATCACTACAAAAACGCATGGATATTCTAGAGAGTAAATATGAACACCTTGAAAATATAGTGACCCGTCAGTCTTCTTTAGTTCCATTCATTTCATCAGGTTAGTAAATATTCTATTAGTTATTATCACATGATGTTTATTTGTGAATGAAGTGATGTTGTTTCCTAATACTTCTCGTTTATAAGGGCTTTGTTATTGCAGTTGTGAGTTATTTATTTTCCTTTTTAGTGCATTGCGTTATCCTAAATATTATGTATGATCTGGCATTCTTACTCTGCTATTTCTGTATATAACTAAAATCGATCTCACTTTAATTATAATACCACAAAGCTAAAAGATTGATTTTATGTTTGTTTATGTATATACCAATGAGATCGTGACAACATATTCAAATGTAAAAGTAGGTATCAATATGGTTATTGTTCTGTATATAGTTGTTGGAAGAAAACTAGGATCTCTCATCTGATTAGGTCCTTGTATTACCATTTCCTATATAGTGTCATTGTCAAAATAATCTGCCCTTATCATTGTCGTATTTGTAGTTAATCTCAAACATCACACACTTCCATGTTATCCTTTCTCTGTTGACCTACAACTTCAAATATATTTGATCATGTTTTTTTCATTCTCCACTGGGTAATTAGTTGTTTAAATTTTTGTTACTCCCTGCTAGTCATCCATATGCAAACTTGTTTCATCTTATCCACTTGCATTCTCCATTTCAACAACTTATCTATGTTTTCTTTCCTTCAACTTATCCACAAGCATACGGTTAAATAAATATTCAAAGGAGGAAGCGGCAACCACCTTCTGTATGAGATGCTAATGTGAAGTAATACAAATCTTGTTGGCTGCCATTGGAGATCCTCAATGTTAAAGGTTGGGTAGAGAAATTATATAGAATTCATGAATAACAATTTTAAATTTGTTTCTAGTTTATATTTATATATATATATATATATCAGAAATAGATCAGGAATGAAAGAGAAATTATATATATATCAGAAATAGATCAGGAATGAAAGAGAAATTAATTAAATGTCGGCTTCATGCTCCATCTTGATCTATGTATTTTACTATCATAGAGAATTAATCCTTAAGTTCAACTCTTCCGTTACTAATCAGTTTACCTCAAATTATTCTTTTGACAGATGAAAATTTTGAAGACTAAAGAACAAGATGTAAAAGAAAATGTGGCGCGTGCAGAAAAGAATATTATATTTTATTGTTGGTGCAGAGACGTTTTCTGTGGTTATTCTATAATGTTATTTTCATAATTTCTAGCTAGCATCTGATAGATGTCGAACACATATGTTTTATTATGTTGAACGTGTATGCTTTTTTTTAGATATATATTATGTTGAACAGATAAGTTTTAAGTAATTAAATCAATGTGTTCTTTAATATTAACTATGTAATTTTATGCCAAATTTTCAATTAGATGTGAAAAATATGAACTGATACTAAGTAGTTTCATTTTAGAAATAATGGAAAAAATAAAAACTGTAAATAAGATGTAATAATTTGAATCGAAATTTGTGACATTAAATTTGATTGATAAAAAGTACTGTAATCAATGACAGGAATTCTTGTCGCAAAAATTAGTTATAACTCCCCTAATTTGGTGTTTTACTTGAAGATTCTAACGACCAAATGACCATCAACGAAGGAAAATTTCATCGCCGTAAGCAAGTGTAACGACCGTATTAAGTGTTATCGTTAAATAATATTTAACGACCGGTTGAACAACCCGGTTGTTAACCTTTAATGACGGAGCTTTTAACTATCGGTGACGACCAACTTTTGACCGGTCGTTAGAGACCTTTAACGACCAGATTTAGACTTATAGCGACGGGATTTCCTTTCGCTAAAGGTCATTTTTTCTTGTACTTTGATGATGAAAATGTCACATTCTTTTACGCCACACTTTTTTAGAGTTGTCTGCGCTTCTTCAAAAGGACTAAGCGTGAAATCCTCCCCTCCATTTTGACCTTGAATATCTCATCGCCTGATGGATCTTCTATCACACAAATATTGTCTTTAAAGAACATATTGAATCCATTCTCCGTTAGTTGACCAACACTAAGAAGGTTTCGATCTAGGTCCGGTACATACAAAACATTTGTCATATGTTTAGTTCTAGAGCCACTGGTAATGGCTATGGCACGCTTGCCTTTCACAGCAAGACACTCACCATTTACAGTTCTAACTTTCTTTTTCTTACTGTTCCACAATTTTTTGAACAATATCTTATCAGATGTCATGTGTTTAGAGCAACCACTATCAATTAACCAACTTTCACTTGAATCTAAACTTCTGAACAAGTTGCACCAAAAAGGTGATCTTCTTCTCGATCAACAACTTGAGCTTCAAATTCAGGTTGTTGAATTTTAGCTTTAAAAATTACAACTTCATGACCTTGTTGTAATGACCCGGAAAGTCACTTTTAAATTTTTTTATATTAGTGTAACTTGAGTTATAGTTAATGGACTAAAGTTTATCATTCAATAATACTTTATACACCATGAGTTAAATTGAATTAAATTATTTGGGGTTAACATATGAGTCATCGCTAAAAAAGGGTAAAGAGGAGAACGTGGTTGCTATCAAAAGAACAGACTGCGGAGGAAACAAATACAGGAGTGAATCAAGAGGTAAAGTACTCGAGTTTTCTTCCAATTCTATATAATTAAAATAAAATATATTAGTTGGATGTCTGATTTTTGATAATTTAAGGTGGATTGTTGGGATATTGAAAAGGGAAAAGGAAAATATTCATTAATGGGACTACAGTAAGGTGGAATGAATGAAAATATTTGGTTATCAACTAGTTTCCCTGTAGAAAATTTTGATTTGTTATTTAGTTTCCTAAGATCCTATTCATTATTTTTATTGTTATTATTAAATTAATATAGTGATATTTATAATAAGTAAATGTGTCATTGATGATTCCTATGATGCAAAGCATCTATCTTGAAGTTTTTGATGAAATAGGAACTTTAACCAACCAATTGATACCCTAAAATATATTATAATAATAATTACAATGTTTCTTGTCTCCAATTTCATCGAAAACTTCAAGATTGATGCAAAGCATCACAGGAATCATCACTGACACATTTACTTAATTATAAATTACACTATACTAAGTTAATAATAACAATTTAAATAATGGATATGATCTTAGGAAACTAAATAACGAATCAAAATTTTCTACAAGGAACCTAGTTGATAACAAAATATTTTCAATTATTCCACCTTACCATAGCCCCATTAATGATTATTTTCCTTTTCCCTTTTCAATATTCCAATAATCCCCCTTTAATTATCAAAAATCAGACATCCAACTAATATATTTTATTTTAATTATATAGAAAGGGAAGAAAACTCGAGTACTTTACCTCTTGATTCACTCCTTTGTTTGTTTCATCCGCCCTCTGTTCTTTCGATAGCAACCATCTTCACCTCTTTACCCTTTTTTAGTTATGAACCATATGTTAATCCCAAATAATTTAACTCACTTTGATCCATGGTGTATAGGGTAGTACTTTTAGTCCATTAACTATTGATTAATTAACTTAAGTTACACTAATATTCAAAAATTCCAAAAATGACTTTTCGGGTCATTACATTATCATCACTAAAAATCATGTTCGTCCTCGAACATATAGTAAAAGAAAGTACTTGAAGCTTTGAAAAGGTGAGGATATCTGTCACGCATGTAAGTGGTTATGGATTAAGCATAGAATGTAAATTGAGGGTCAAATATAATATAATTTTCTTTTAAGATGAAAAGGTGCTGGAGTTGTTTATTTTCTGTTGGGATAGAATTAAGTAATGAATATACTATATTGCATGAACAAAGTTACCATGGTGATATTGGAGAAGTTGAAGCTTAACTTAAGGCTTGAAACTTATGAACCTATATTAATGCGGGTGTTATTAGTTTTGAAATCTTATTGTGTTTATGTACTTGAATAGATTGCATTAATTTGGAAGCTCAATGAAAAGGGAAGGCTCAAGTCCCGGGATGAATTGTTAATTAATTGAGGCATGTGGATTTCTAGAACCTTGTTAAGCGTATCAAATTCGTGTATTTTTTTTTGTGATGTTTGAGAATGATTTGGAGTCTTATTGTGAATTTGTTGATGTTGTGAATTGTTTATTGTTATCAAATGGTTATTTCTTCATTATTAGTTTGAACATGTCATTTTCATTGCATTTGAGACATGGTTGTGATAAGAGGATGTACCATTTCGTGGATCGTATCACGTGCCGCGATAATTATTTTATTTCGAGGGACGTATCGCGCCACACTATAGTTACGATTATTGAGGATCGTATTGCACGTCGCGATAGATGCATGGACATATATGTCCGTCATGGGTCCCAGACTGAGAAACAGCGTGTGTGTATCATTAGGTCAAACATGCATTACTGTATTTTACATAGCATTTCATGATATTTCATATTTTGGTCATTGGTGAACTTGAACTTGTGATTTTGTGATCTTGTGAGTGTTTTTCTATGAAACTTGTAACTGACGAATATTGAGTTGTTATTGCAAATATTAATACGCTAGAGTATTACTATTGCATTGTATGCGTTATGAATTGTGAATTGTTAGGTTGGGTTGGTTTTATGTAGGTTGTATTGTGGAAGTCCGGATAGGGTGGAAGGAGTACCTGTATTTTGTTCTTTTATCTTGAGTTTAGAGGTTTTCTTGTTGGGTACCGTGTGATTATGTACTCACCCCATGATTCTATAATTTTTTGTAGGTTACGAGCCTAGATCTTCGTGATACCTTCCATTCAGTTCATTTTCGAGGTATCTTGTGGAGAATTGTAAGGTAGTTGCTTGTCATCTTAGCGGACTTCCCTATTCCAGTTTATGACTTTGTTTTTACTTGAAAGACCACTTCATTTTTTACTCGTATAATATTTACCTTAGAGGCTTGTGCACATGATAAATTAGTTTTGGGGATTGAATTAAGTTGACTTGTTTTCATAGTAGAAACTGTTGTTGGATTGTTGGTTATTTTCGCAATTTCTTAGGTGTTGGGTTTTAGGATGACTTGTCTTGGTGGATAAGATGAGTGCCATCATACTTATTTTTGGGTCGTGATAAAATGGTATCAGAGCCCAAGTTCGTAGGTCTCACGTGTATACAATCCGAGTCTATGTAGAGTATCAAGGATCAGTATGGAGACGTCTGTACTTATCTTTGAAAGGCTATAGAGACTATGAGGAAACTTCCTTTTTGTTCATTCTTTCTCATCGTGCATGGTTTCCTTCTTTAGTATTGTATACTCTTTTTACAGATGACGAGGACTAGAACTAATATTACTGGTGGTAGAGGGGAGGCATTTTTGAGGCCCTAGCTAATGGTAGAGGTAGAGCTCGAGCTAGAGGTCGTAATCATGGTGCGACAGTAGCTAGAGGTCGTGGCCATGGAGCAGCACTAGTGAGAGGTCGGGCTAGAGAGGTCTCTCTAGCGCCTCAGATTAATGACAGAGAGGACCAGGTTCCTTCAAAGCCTGTAGTCACACCTTTGCTTCAGGATAATCGAGTTTCATGCCATCATGTCTTTCTGTCCAGCAGCGCTGGAAACCGCTTTCATGCGTCTTGGTTGTTGGTGGAGAAGAAGGCCTGTGGAAACATAAAGATAAAAGAATTAACTAAGTATCAAATCGACCAAATTGAACAAATATTAGGTCAAGATCATGTTGTTCATTGGAATTGAAGAGGGGAGAACGAGCAGACATCGAACACACTACTGAGGGTGTTAAGTGTGCTTGAGGGCTTTTCTCAGGGTGGTGGTGCAAACACCACACCACATGACTCTCATACTAGAGAAGGGACTTAGACCCAAGAGCAGCAAAAAGCTCCAGTCGTTTAGGATGCGGTGTGGAAGCTACCATAGGATCCCCCGATTCAGAATCATATTTCACCAGCAGTTAGGGGTCAAGTTGCACCGATTGTTGTTCTGACAGAGGATGAGCTGCGTAGGTATGAGAGATTTTGAAATATGGACCCACCTCAGTTTCAGGGTGGGAAGAGCGACTTGCCGAGAGTTGCTAGAGGTGGTTGGATTAGCTGAGTCACATAAGGTTCGATATTCTACACTACAGCTTCGTGGGACAGCGATAGAGTGGTAGAGGACGTATTCAGGGGCTTTACCAGTTGGATCTCCTCCAGTGACTTGGGAGAAGTTTCCTAATCAATTTCATGATCATTTTATCCCTTGGAGCGTGAAAAAGGAGAGTCACTTGAGGTTTGAGAATTTGAGACATGATGGTTTATCGGTTACAGAGTATGAGGCACGTTTTAGCAGTTTTCTAGGCATTCGTTGGACATTATCCAGATGAGACAGAGAGGATCCGCTGATTTGTGAGGGGATTTACTTTCTCTATCAAGTTAGTTGTGTTCCGGGCATCTAGAGAGGAAGCTTTTTTCCAGTCCATTATAAGCGCCGCCAAAGAGGCGGAATTGATGGAGAGGGAGTAGTTTGGGGACCCTAAAAGGGCCCGTACATTAGGTCAGTTTCATGGTGCCTCATCTGGAGGTAGGGGATCAAAAAGAGGGAGTGGTTCCTTTCATCAGCGGGTACCCATTTATGCATCTATGTTTACATCCGAGGGTGTTCAGACATCTAGGGGTTCTTATAGCCCAGGTCAGGGCTCGTATGGTTCACAGCAGCGACCTACAGGGCGAGGCAATTATAGTGGGTTTTCAGGGTCCACATAGTAGTTCCCAGGTTAGAGGTTTTGCTTTACTTATGGTGATCCTGATCACCTGATGCCGCACTGTACTTATCATAGAGGTCGTGGTGGGCCTCGACCTAATTCTTCATTTCAGACTAGATCACCAGCACCATAGGGTAGATGTCGTGGCAGAATTCAGTCAGGTAGAGGTAATAGAGTTTCTAGCAATGGGGTTGCAGCTCAACAGAGTGGGAGTAGAGGTACCACCCAGACTGAAGGTAGACGAGGGGGACACTTCTATGATTTCTCAGGGAGACCCGAGGTTGAGACCGCTGATGTTTTTATAACAAGTATCATCTTAGTATGCCATCGACCTGCGTAGGTATTGTTTGATCCAAGGTCTACATTCTCCTATGTGTCTATCTATTTTGTTGTTAAATTTGATATGATATGTGATAGTATGACTGTACCTTTTCGTGTTTCTACACTCATGGGTGAGTCCTTAGTGGTGGATCGAGTGTATCGATTCTGTCTTGTTTCTTTGGGTATGACACTTGGGTAGACTTAATCATTTTGGGGATGGTAGACTTTGATGTTATCTTGCGTATGAATTGGCTTCCTTGTCGTGATGTCCTTGATCGTAATGCCAATACTGTGACTTTAGCGATGCCTGGTGTTCCGAGGAATGAGTGCAATGTCATCTCTTTTCTCCGTGCTCAAATATTAGTAGATATAGGGTGTTTATCTTACTTAGATTTTTATTCAGGATACTAGTGTTAAACAACCTTCCAGGGACTCGGTTCCCGTGGTTCGGAGTTTCACGATGTATTCCCTTCTGATCTTCCAGGTGTTCCTCTTGATAGGGATATTGATTTTTCTATTGATTTGGAGCTGGGCACTAAGCCTATTTCTATCCCTCCTTATCATATGGCTCCAGCGGAATCGAAGGATCAGTTGCAGGATTTATTAAGTAAGGATTTTACTCACCCTAGTGTGTCACCTTGGGGTGCCCCTGTATTGTTTGTGAATAAGAATGATGGGACTATGATCATGTGTATTTCTTACAGACAGTTGAACAAGGTAACAGTGAAGAATAAGTATCCTCTTCCACGCATTGATGACTTATTTGATCATCTATATGGAGCATCATTGTTCTATAAGATTGATTTGAGGTCTGGGTATCATCAGTTGAAGATTAGGGCATTATATATCCCTACGATAGCTTTTCGAACCCGGTATGGGCAAAATGAGTTCCTAATGATGTCCTTCGGATTGATTAATGACCATGCCGCATTCATGGAGTTAATGAATGTGGTGTTTCAACCATACCTTGATTCTTTATGATTGTTTACATTGATTTCTTCTTGGTTTACTCCAAAACTGAGTAGGTTCATGTCCGACACTTGAGCATTGCATTTCAGAGGTTGAGAGAAGAGAAGTTGCATACCAGGTTCTAAAAATGTGACTTTTGGCTTACGTCGGTGGTTTCTTGGGACATGTGGTGTCCAAGGAGGGTATTAGGGTAGATCCGGCAAAGATTAAGGCAGTTAGAGGCTGTACTCAACCTACTTCACCTACTGAGATTAGGAGTTTTATGGGATTGGAAGGCTACTATCGACGATTTGTTCAGAGTTTCTTTTTTACTATTGCAGGTCCATTAACTAGATTGACTCGACAGGATGTGGGATTTTAGTGGTCCGATGAGTGTGAGGAGAGCTTTAAAAAGCTCAAGACTTAGTTTACTTCAGCTCCTGTGTTGACTCTACCTGATGAGGGGGTAGAATTTATTGTGTATTGTGATGCTTCAGAAGTTGGATTGGGTGGTGTGTTGATGTAGATGGGAAAGTGATTGTTTATGCTTCTAAGAAGTTGAAGTCACATGAAAAGAACTACCCTACTCATGATTTGGAGTTGGCGACTGTGGTATTTGTACTAAAGTTATGACGTCATTATTTGTATTGGGTGCATTGAGAGATCTTCACTGATCATCAGAGTCTTCAGTATATCTTTAGTCAGAGGGACTTGAACTTAATGTAGCGGAGATGGCTTGACTTACTGAAGGACTATGATATGACCATTCTATATCATCCAAGGAAGGCTAATGTTGTGGTCGATGCTTTGATATGACGATTTCTAGCATGGGGAGTCTTGCATCGCTTAGTATTGAGGAGAGACCATTGGATAGACATATTCATATGTTAGCAAATAGTATTGTCCGATTGAAGATTTCAGAGGAGAGTGATGGGGTGATTGCTTATATTGAGGCTCAATCTTATTTAGTCGAGCAGATTCATGTGCACCATTATGATTATAAGAAGTTATGACTCATTCGAGTCAAAATATTAAGAGGGGAAGCCAAGGAGACTGTCCATAATTGTGATAGTGTCTTGGGGATTAGATACAGGATTTGTGTGCCAAAGACGGGCGAGTTGATTAGATTGATTCTTGAGGAAGATCATTGTTCTGGATATTCCATCCATCCGGGAGCGGCAAAGATGTATCATGATTTGAGTCAGCATTATTGGTGGTGAGGGATGAAGAGGGATATTTCAGACTTTGTTTCGAGATGTTTGACTTGTCAGCAGGTCAAGTGTGAGCACCAGCGTCCTGGGGGTATGTATCAGAGGATGCCTACTCCTACTTGGAAGTGAGAGCGGATTACTATGGACTTTGTGGTGGCTTTGCCTGCCGCAATTGGTGGTTATGACTCTATTTGCGTTTTTGTTGACAGGCTGACCAAGTCTTCCCACTTCATTCTGGTTCTGTTGAAGTATACAGTAGAGAAGTTAGCCGAGATATATATCTATAAGATTGTGCGACTACATGGGGTTCCTGTTTCTATTATATTATATTGAAGTTCACTATTTACTTCTCACTTCTAGAAGGCAATAACAGCATGGTCTAGGTACTCAGTTAGATATGAGTACAGCTTTTCATCCTCAGGCAGATGGTTAGTCTGAGCGGACGATTCAGGTGTTGTAGGACATGCTCCGAGCATGTGTGATCGATTTTTGTGGTAGATGTGATCGACATTTACCCTTAGCATAGTATGCCTACAATAACAACTATCACTCCAGTATTCAGATGGCCCCATTTGAGGCTTTTTATGGAATATGGTGTAGGTCTCCAATTGGTTGGTTTGATTCGGCGGAGATAGACTCTTTGGATACAGACTTGCTTAAAGATGCTACGGAGCAAGTGTGTATGATTCAGTATAGATTGTTGACAGCCCATAGTTGACAGAATAGTTATGCATACCAGAGAGTTAGAGCCTTAGTGTTTATGGAGGGTGATCATGTTTGGCTCCGAGTATCACCCATGAAGGGTGTGATGAGGTTCGAAAAGAAGGGAGAGCTTAGCGCTAGATTCATTGACCTTTTGAGATTTTGATTTGAGTGGGAGAGGTAGCCTATAAGTTGGCCTTGCCACCTAGTTTATCGGCAGTTCATCCTGTTTTACATGTCTCTATGCTTCGAAAGTATATTCCGGATGAATCTCATGTGCTTTCACTTGACTCTGTGGAGTTGGGTCCAAACATGACATTTGAGAAGGAGCCTATATCTATTTTGGATAGGCAGATTTGAAAGCTTAGGCCAAGAATATTGCTTCAGGGAAGGTGCAGTGGAAGCACCGATCAGTGGGAGAGGCAACTTGGGAGACAGAGTCTGACATGCGTGCCAGATATCCTCAGCTTTTCAAAGTTTCATCTACTTTCTTTTACTTTATATTATAGGACGAACATGATTTTTAGTGGTGGATAATGTAATGACTCGGAAAGTCATTTTTGGAATTTTTGAATATTAGTGTAACTTGAGTAAATTAATCGATAGTTAATGGACTAAAATTATCATTAATAGTACTCTATACATCATGGGTTAAAGTGAATTAAATTATTTTGGGTTAAAATATGGTTAATAACTAAAAAAGGGTAAAGAGGAGAACGTGGTTGTTTTTGAAAGAATAGAGGGCGGAGGAAACAAACAAAGGAGTGAATCAAGAGGTAAAGTACTCGAGTTTTCTTCCCTTTCTATATAATTAAAATAAAATATATTAGTTGGATGCCTTATTTTTGATAATTTAAGGTGGATTGTTGGAATATTGAAAAGCGAAAGAGAAAATAATCATTAATGGGGCTACGGTGAGGTGGAATGAATTAAAATAATTGGTTATCAAGTAGGTTCCCTGTAGAAAATATTGATTCTTTATTTTGTTTTGTAAGATCCTATCCATTATTTTTATTGTCATTATTAAATTAGTATAGTGATATTATAATAAAGTAAATGTCTCAGTGATGATTCCTATGATGCTTTGCATCAATCTTGAAGTTTTCAATGAAATTGGAGACAAGAAACATTGTAATTATTATTATAATATATTTTAGGGTATCAATTGGTGTGTGTGTGTGATATGTTTGCAATACATTCTACACTACGATTTCCAGGTAGATTAAGTCATCAAATTCTTGAGGTATTATTATACATGATAAGGTTATGGATTAATCATAGAATGTAAATTGAGGGTCAAAATATAATATGATTATCTTTTAAGATTAAAAGGTGTTGGAGTTGTTTTTTTTTTTGTTAGGATACAATTATGTATTGAATGTACTATATTACATGAACACCGTTAGAATGGTGATATTGGAGAAGTTGACGCTTAACCCTAGGCTTGAAACTTAGGAACTTATACTAATGTGGGTGTTATTAGTTTTGAAATCATGTTGTGTTTATGTACTTGAATAGATTGCATTAATTTGGAAGCTCAACGAAAAGGGAAGGCACAACTCTCCGGGTGAATTGTTAATTAATTGAGGCAAGTGGATTTCTAAACCCTTGTTAAGCGCATGAAATTTGTGTATTCTTTTTGTGATGTTTGAGAATGATTTGGAGTCTTATTGTGAATTTTTAAAGGTTGTGAATTGTTTCTTGTTATAAAATGGTTATTTCCTCATTATTTGTTTGAACGTGTCATTTGCAATGCATCTGATACATCGTTGTGATAAGAGGATGTACCATTTCGAGGATCGTATCGCGCGCCGCGATGGATATTATATTTCGAGGGACGTATCACGCCCCGCGATGGTTACTATTATCAGGGGTTGTATCGCATGCCGCAATAGATGCATGGATAGATATGCACCCTATGGGTCCCAGACTGAAAGACAACGGTTGTGTATCATTAGGTGAGACATGCATCACTGTATTTGACATAACATTTCATGACATTGCACATTTTGATCATTGATGAACTTGAACTTGTGATTTGCTGATCTTGTGAGTGTTTTTCTGTGATAATTGTAACTGACGAATATTGAGTTGTTATTGAGAATAGTAATATGTTAGAGCTTTATTATTGAGTTGTATGCGTTATGAATTGTGAATTGTTAGGTTGGGCTGATTTTATGTAGGTTGTAGTGTGGAGGTCCGAATAGGGTGGAAGGAGTACCCGTATTTTGTTCTCTTATCTTCAGTTTAGAGGTTTGCTTGTTGGGTACCTTGTGGTTTGGTACTCACCCCTTGCTTCTACAAATTTTGTAGGTTATGAGCCCGGATCTTCGTGATACCTTCCATTCTCTTCGTTTCCGAGGCATCTTATGGAGAATTGTGAGGTAGTTTCTTGTCATCTCAGCGGACTTCCCTACTCCAGTTTATGACTTTGTTTTTACTTGAAAGACAACTTTATTTTAGACTCGTATTTTATTTCAATTCTAATATTTACCTTAGAGGCTTGTGCACATGACAACCTGGTTTTGGGGATTGAATTAAGTTGACTTATGTTCATAGTAGAAACTGTTGTTGGATTGTTGGTTATTTCCGCACTTTGTTTGACGTTGAATTTTAAGCTGACTTGTCTTTGTGGGATAAGACGAGTGCCATTACACCAATTTTTGGGTCATGATACTTTTTGATTGCACTTGCTGCATTTTGCATCAGGTCTCCTCCAACATTTGAAAGGAGGGTGACCTTTTTTTCACAATGTCGACAAGGAGGATAGCTAGCCTCCTTGCTTTTAGCGAAATTCTCACTATTTTGTCTTTGTATCTTCTTGTTCTTCTTGTTTCTTCCAACATCTTGATGTTTAACTAATAGGGATCCTTCAACAACTCCTTCCTGTCTCATTACACGTCGTTGCTCTTATGCTTGAAAAGAACTTAACAACTCTGCTAGTGTAATTTGCACAAGTCATTAGTATTTTCTAAGGTTGTAACAGTAGCCTTAAAGCTTTCAGGTACTACTACAAGGATTTTCTCAACAATCTTTCAATCATTAAAAGTGGAACCCAACAATCTGACTCGATTTTCTATATTAAGAAGTCGATCAGAATACTCCTTTATGGTTTAACTTTCCTTCATCCTTTGCATCTCAAACTCACGTACTAAATTTAGCACTTGCATCCCTCGAATTCTTTCATACCCTTCATACTCAGTTTGAGATAATCTCATACCTCTTTTGTTGACTTCAAGGACATAATACAAGTAAAGATGGTGGATGAAATTGTTGTATATAACCATGCCTTTGCCTTTGACTGAATGGTTTTCCTTTCCTTGTGATTTTTAATCTGAGCGATTGTGGGATTGTTTGGTAAGGGAACAATATTGTAATCATCTTCCGCAGCTTCCCAAAGATCTAAAGCTTCTAGATATGTCTGCATTATGACTTCCCAGATCTGATAACTTTCTCCATTAAAAGCTGGTGGTGCCATTGAAGAAAAACTTGCTTATCCGTCCATGGATTTCACTAAAGTAGATTAATGAACACACACAAGTCCCTCAAAAAATAAAAAGCTCTGATACCAATTGTAGTTAATTGAGGAGGAAATCCAGAAAAAACAAAGGAAGCTTAAGAATAATGAAATATTAGAACTATAAAGCAACGAAAAACAAAGAAAGAAGAGATAACTTTATTTTATTTATTTAGTCTATTTTTTTACTTCCTAAGACTTACACTTATAATAAAGAACTAACTTTCATGGTCTTAAAAATCATCAACACATCTGCTGAAGATAATCAAACTCCTAGAGACTAGGTAAAGAAGTTATTGAGGAAAACTAAAGCTAATTTATTGTAGTAAATAAATAAAAGGCTGCAGTCCTAAAACATAACAACTAAAAATTTATTTATTCTTAATTCTGTCAACATTTTAGCTTTTATTAGTTTGAGAGATTAAAATTGCAAGTTTATTTAATTGAAGGCTAATAATGTGTAGTCATAACTTTGTAGGGGTAAAAACTAGAATATGTATAACTCAAGGACCAAGATATATTTATTTTTCCAACTTATAATTTTTATTTGACCTATTAATTACTTTTTTTTCTTAAGTCAAGACAATGTATACTATTGTCATTTATTCCGTTCACGAGTTTAGTATGAAGGGCGATGTTTTCTTGAAAAAAAATATCTTTAGTTTTAGATTCTTAAGCATACTTTCCAAGAAAACATTTTCAATTATCAGGAGAAATAACTTTTGTATGACCCATAATCCCAAAGGTCTTTGATCATGCACATCCTAATCCACCAATAGGGAAGCCAACCATCCACCCAAATATAAAAATCAAAATAATATACGGACGTGATTAAATAATAAAAAAATTAAAGTCACTACCTAACTTTCTGCAACACCTCCTAAACTTGTTTCATATTTATGTAGCTTTACATGTCCTTTTAAACTTAAAAATTAAGTTATTTGGCCTTTAGAATTATTGGAAATCAATTGGAATGAACTCAGGTACTTAGAAGGGAGATTCTTTTCTTGTATTTAGCTTATGTTTCCGTCTTTTTATTAGTTTATTCTTTCTTTTTTAATATAAAAGTGATGTATTGAAATTTTACGACACTTTTGATGCCTAAAGCTTAGAATTGGTGTAAATTCTTTTGTGTTTTTAGAAGATTTGATGTGGTTTGTAGATATTTTCTTGGAAATAGGATTTGAAAGCTTTGTACGAAAAATAAGATGTTGTTGGTTACTTTTTGGAATGTAATATCTCGCAACTGGAAATAGCTAAGAAGAAGCTAAAAACTAAAAATAGTCATTTTTGGAAAGAACAAATCATAATCTTTGAATACATAGTTCAATCCAAAGAGCAATCAAGAGTCAAGTCAAGAGAAGTTAAGAATCAAAGTCAAGTTAAGATAAATTTCTAACGTTTTTCAAAAGTCTTTTACTAATGTTTTAACACTTGAGTTTTAAGTTCAGTAAAGAGTAATTTTGAAATTCTTTTCTTCAAAGAAGTATACGGAGACTATGTATTCCTAAAGAGATTTAAAATGTTTTCACATTTGAATAAGAACAAAAACTGAGATTTTCAAAAAGCTTTCGGGCTAGTTTTCATAATCGCTTAATGAACCAAGAGAGGAACTCAAATTTCCAAACTAGCATTTGATTTGAGTTTTCGAGCACTAATCTCAAATTACAGAAAAAATATGTTTTAAAACATAAAGAGCTAATATAATATATTATTTTTGGAAGTAGTATTGAGCACCGATATGGGAAAGTGTTTAAATAACTATCAGCCTCCATAAAGCATTTAGTCATTATGGGTAGAAAAGGGTCATACTTTTTAGATGAATCCTATTCACATAGACTAGTGGATCCACTTAGTAGTTCAGCTCCTATATATTTTTCTAGATATAGGATGCGCTGGCAGCATGATATAGATCGTTGTATCTACACTATAGCTCTTAAGTGATAGTTGTCGGTTAAATAAACTTCCATAAAAGTAATTGCATGGTTTCTCAAGTGGTTCTGCTTAGTATGAATGGGGTATGAGATATTATTTATGCATTGCACAAGTAGACTTTGAGAGGGGGCATGGTATGTCCTTTATGATATTATGATTATGAGTTGACATCATGTTTTATACCATTTTCCTTTTTCTTTATATTGCGCTTATTTTGAACTGCTTTATAATGAGATGAATTCATTTAATTACTCATGAGTTGAGAATATCCAAGGTAAATGTTCTTTCAAAATCTCTTTTGAGCCTATCATTATAAGAAAAATGTGAATTAAATGGGGATTTTCTTACGATATAATATGAAAATTCGTAAGAAACTTATTTTCTTGCAAATTTCTATACTAATTCCCTTGACAATCCTCATGTAATTGACATTTTTTCTTGTAGTGTATGTTGTTTTAGCATTTCAAATCTCATGCTCGTACATTCAATGTATTGATGTCAGTTGGCATGCATCGTATTATGATGCAGATACAGTTAACTAAGATTGGAATTCCAGCACACCGTTGATCTAGTGAACAGTTCATAGTTGGTCAGTGAGTCTCCTTGCATTTCAGAGGATCGACTTTCATTCCTTTCTACCTAGTTCATTAGGATGTTTTGGGGTTTGTCCCAACATTCATCTCAGTTGTTCGAGAGGCTTCATAGACAATCATATGTTAGTCCTTTGAGTCTTTTCATTATCATTTCTAATTGTTAAGACTTGGGTTGCCACTTTTGGCCAAATTGAATATTTAACGTTTAAGCATTCTCAGTTAATTAAGTTTTCAATTTAGTTACGTGCTATTGATCCTTATTAATATGCATATTGCCTTCCGCTGAGTTAAGTAAGTCTTGGCAAGATTCTCTTGGGGCCAACATGGTCTTCGAGCGTTAGTCCCACCCAGGATGTAGGCTTGGGGCGTGACATGAAATTCACAAAGACATTTGGGGTAATTGTTCGAGAGAAAATTACCTCCCTTATATTCTAGCATACTCACTAATATCTAGTTATTTACTAATAGTTTCAATTATCCATATGTCTATATTAGCCTATAACTGATCACATCCCAAGAACTCGTCTCATTATTGTTATTTCACATTGTTTGTGATAGTTTGTAGTTATTAATCAAAACCAACACCCCATTTGACATTTATGTCACCCCTTGATTCGATAGATGTATTTGTTCGATAATTTTTATTCTTATGACTAATTTAACCACATTTATACTTCTCAATTAAATGGGAAACCCGTATTGCTCCTTGTGGAACTCGACCCCAACTCATTTAGTTGGGTTTTATACTGATTTACAATTGTGAACGCTTAAAAATGGATGAAGTCTTTGAAACTTTACTTAATCAATACAGATTATAGATGAGAATCAGAAAGTATGTAAAAGAAGTCCTATGATTTACAAGTGGAACTCATGAGCGGCAAATATGTTCACATCGTAAATGGAGAACATAGGTAACACACAATAGGTGCACAAAAGATACTTGATCTACGAGTGAGGACCACGATCCATAGAAGCTTCCTCATATCATAGATCTTGTCAGTGAAAAAAGTCCCACCCTTGAATATTTTACTTATTTCTACGAGAGGAGTCCACGACCCGTGAAACCATCTACGATCCATAGATGGTGTCCTTGGAAGTTTTCAAAGAGTTCTTTCATAGTTTGTTTAGGATATTTTTTTGATGACTGCACATACTTTTCCTAGATTTTCTCTTACATTTTGTTTTTCTTGTTTTCTAGTTTGATACTTGAAAGAGAAGAAGTCATTTGATTTATCCTTGAACTTTGAGAGAAATCATAACTTTGATTATTCGCTATTGACTTTGAGTTATAATTCAAGATTTTTGGTTTCTACTACTCATATCGTAAGTGGAATATTATGCATTTAATCATTGATTGATGTTGCTGAGATTATCAGAATGGGTCTCGAACAACTTAATGAACCCTTTACTATTTCCACTCTTGTCAGTGAGTTTGTCAAAGCTAGACGAGTCTATTGAAATTGCATAGTCTCTGTTTGTCATAGAGGTACCAAGATCAATTTGGTTGAGTTGGAGATGATTGGTTTTGTTGTCATTATGGCTATGGAATAGTTATATTCATGTGAAGCTATAGTTGACTATTGAAGTAGAATTGTAAGCTTTCAATTTCTAACTGAGCTAGTCTTGCCATGGGAAGTGGGGTGTAGTAGTGTCTAAGGTAAGTTTATTTCTTACCTTAAAGCCTTTGTTTTCAAAGGTTGCATAGTCCATCTAGTCCGAGTCAAGATTCCAATGTTGATGTCCATCCATTGAGTAAGTTTCTGCTGATAATGAGTTTCTACAAGGTCTTTCTTAATGATCTCCCCGGGTCGGAGTTCCTCTTAATAGGGAAACAAACTTCAGAAATGATTTTCTTCAAAACACTCAACACATCTCTATTCTTCCATATAAAATGCCTATAGTAGAGTTATAAGAGTTAAATTTTAAGAGATCTTTGTGATAAGGGTTTTACCATACCTAGTGTCTCACCTTGGGTGATCTAGTTCTTTTTGTGCATAAGAAAGATGGTTTTTTTGTAATATGTTTTAGTTACCACCAGTTGAACAAGGTCACAATTAGGAATAAGTATTCCTTTCCTAGAATTGATGACATGTTAGACCAACTTTAGGGTGCTACATGTTTTTCTAAGATTGATCTTAGATCCGGATACCATATATTAAAGGTCAAAGAGTGTGACATTCGAAAGACAAGTTTTTTGAACTCTCTATGGTCATTATGAATTTATCGTAATGTTAATTAGACTAACTAATGCTCCTACAACTTTTATGGAAGTCATGAATATAGTGTTCAAACAGTTCCTGTTGTTCATCTTGTATTTCAAACATACTTAGAACAAAACATTGAACATCTTTGTAAGACAACAAAGTTCAAGAACATTTTCACTACTAGAAAATTAAAGCTAGTAGCTAAACTAGAATCAGAAACGGATTTAAAAAAAATATACAAAATATTTTTCTTAAAGAAGAATTATTGTGAATATGTGTCTCAAGAATCTTACTCATTCCAATAAACTTTGCAGAAACACGAAGTTACCAAGTTTAATGAACCAGTGAAGAACAAAAGAATAGAAGAACTGAAATTAATTCACAAATCTAAAATTTATAAAACACGTACAAAAATTTGGGAAATTTTTAATAGGAAAAAAATCAAGTCCACTGAACTCACAGTGTCCTCTTAAGAAAATTATTCCCCTCTAGTATCCGAGGTTTGATTTGGAATATGACCTCCCAGGGTAAAATGATCTCAATCACTAGAGTATAGATATCAAAAACTCCGGTGTCAACGAACCACTCAACGACAGTAAAGTACACTTAGAATACTAGATTTAGTAGTTGAAGAAGAAGTCCATGAATTCTTTATTAAAATGAGAGGAAATCACTCAATTTCTAAAAAACAAAGGGTAGTGCGAAAATGTTCTTAATGTGTCTTACTGGAATGGTCACAAACCTTTGGAAAATTCACAATCTTTCAGAAAGGTCGTCACCTTTCATCAAAGTCACAACTTTCCATAAAAGTCACAACTTTTCATAAAAGTCGCAACATTTCATAATGTCACAACTCTTTATATAAGTCACAACTCTTCATTTTTCATTCACACCTTTTGAAAATCCAACAATCCCCCGCATGAATGGGAAATGACTCGAAGACAAAGAAACAGACAATATGTGTACTTTAAAAGCAAGAATTAATTGCATCTGGATAAGTAGGTTTCCCTTTGTACTTTCCGTAATGAACATATGTCGCATATACTCGGTCAATCCGTAGATGCGATCTCTTTGAACCGTCGAACTTTGGTGTATACATAGACAACCATATGTCACACAATTAACCCTTTACCGTTTATGGTTCTTACGGTTGTGTTCGTTTTAGGCATGAAAACCTCCTGGTTTCATGAGTGTATAGAGAGATGAGCTTTTAACAATCATCTTCTTTGAAGCGGCTTACACTTCACACTAACATAGGTGATTCTTAACTGTGTTATCGCGTAGATACACTATTTGGTCAACTCTGCCAAACATAGCAAATCATTAAAACCATTAAGCTTTATTAACTCATTAACAAGCCTTAATGTTGTATGTTTGTCCATGAGCATTGTCTTCATCATGAGAATGGATTTAGTTTGTTGACAATGTCGAACCGTTATTCACAACTTTGTTTTTCTCCTTGAATCTAGCTCTTGGGATCTCCAGTCTGCTAGATAGAGTTACCGCCATGATGACTTGTCCTAAGACGTAAATTCATTCCCTTAGGATCTTTTAACTTCCTCTCTAGTTAGGCCTTTTTTTAAGTGGATCCGACACATTATCCTTTGACTTTACATAGTCAATTCTGATAATTCCCCTAGAGAATAGTTTTCTAATGGTATCATGTCAATGTCGTATATGACGAGATTTTTTGTTATACATCATGCTCCATGACCTACCTACTGAATCTTAACTGTGAAAGTGTATGCATACTAATGCTAATGGCTTGGTCCAAAATAGAATATCTATCAAGAAGTTCTGGAGACTTTCAACTTATTCACCGACATTATCTAGAGCACCTAGCTCAAAGATCATTGTAGAGCTAGATACATGTCTCTTTTAAAATATTTTTAAGAGACTTCTCCTCTACCAATAGTAAATACATATCCACTCGTGAATTTTATTTCATTCGTCCGATGATTCAATTTGCATCACTATATCTTTCAATATTGTTTGATATTGTTATAATGCAAGACATAGTTTTAAGTATTATTTTAAATACTTCAAAACTCTATTTATTGTCATCTAATGAATTTATTTGGAATCACTTGTGAACCGACTCAGTTTAAAATAGCAAAAGCTATATCTGATCACACACACTATATGATATACATCATGCTTCCCAAAACTCTAGCACTATCCAATTGTGAGTCACTTTTGTTTTCACTCTTTTGAAATGCGAAGCTCACATTTATTGGAGACTTGACAATATTGACATTTAAATATTGAACTAGTTAAGTACCTTTTTAATGCATTGAGACCTTAAAATGCTAAACATTATGGAGTTCTACGAATTCTTATATATAAGATCGCATTAGCAACTCCAATAATTTTCATTCCACTTGCTTTATAGCATATGTTTAGTAGCATTTATGTCATTAGTGTCTCTATTGATGATCAACATATCACCAATATACAAACAAACAATGACCTTATGATTTTAATGTAAGCACATTTATCACTTCCATCATTCTTCAATCCATTTGCCGACATGGTTTGATCAAATTATGTCGTTGTTTGGGTGCTTCCATAATGTGACTTAACAAGTTCACACATTTTCTTTTATTTACCAGGACCACAAAACCCTCGGGTTGTTCCATGTAAACTTCTTCCTCCAAATTCTACATTTAAGAAAGTTCTTTTCACATTCATTTGATGAATTTGGAGGTCATATACCACACTTACAATTTTTGCATCCGAGTGGATGTAATTCTAATTATTAACGAGTATATATATATCGACAAGATCAAAACCTTGGTTTTTTTTTTGTCTAAAGTCTTTGACACAAAGTCTTGTTTTATATTTTTCAACAGTTTCATCAACTGTTATTTTCCTTCTAAAGATTCACTTTGAACGCAAGGTTTATTTTCTTGAAGAAGATCAATTAACTTCCAATATTGTTTATTGACACCATCTTTCCAAAGAATGAGTCTATAAAAGACACATGAAATGTTACAAAATCATATTCGAATGAAGTAAATGTCCTTTAACATTTACTAAGCCTCTGAATCTCTTTATTAAGTACATTATTCTTTTCATTTCCTAGGCCTTTTAGACCCTTCTCTAAACTACTCAAGTCTAATTTTACAGTCCACAGTCATAGGTCCTATTTTTAATTCTTTTAGCAATAGGAACTTGGACTTTGGCTAGATACCCCACACTTTGAAATATTTCAAGTTGGATTTCCTTCCTTTCCATTTCTCATATGGAAAAGATTGTATTCTGATCAAACAAAATTGCTTTCTTTCTAAAAAGACAACTTTTTGTTGTTCCCTTTTGCAGCAAGGATAGTTCCTCCACACAGGTTTTGTGTAAACCCGAACTTATAAATAATGCATCCATCGTTTCTTTCAACGTTCGGTTTTTCATTAGATTGAGGTGAATATGGCAGTAGTTTGATGGATATTCCACTTTCCAAACATATTTCTACACAATGAGATTTATACTCTCTATTCTTATCTGATTTTCAACTTCGATATTGTATTGTCTAGACATTTCTATTGCTTCATCCTTACCATTCAGCAAATAGACATAGTCATTTCTAATGCAATTCTCAATAAAAGTAACAAATACTTTTTCCCACCATGAGATGGTGTTAACTTCGTATCACAAATGTCAGTGTAAATCAATTCTAAGGGATTAAAATTTTTTTCAACAGATTTATAAGAATGCTCAACATACTTAGATTCCACAAAAACTTGACATTTTTATTTATTGCACTCAAAGTTAGGCAATACTTCTAAGTTGATCAGTTTTTCTTACAAGGGTTTGTAATTGACATGCCCCAAGTGTTCATGTCACAAACATTGACTCAAACAAGTAAGAACAAATAAAAATATTGAGTTTGAAAAGCTCTTCGCGAGTTAGCTTTTTCCTCATTAATATTATGTTCCTATTTCTTACAATTTTGTGTGATACAAACATTGTTTAGATTGTCAAATGTCCTTTTAAGAAGGACATTTCCATAACTGTCAATATGATTGTTATAGAACTACCCATGAACAAAGTTTCATCGGGTTCAATAAAGACAATATAGTCCAAATGTTATTTTTACAAAAACATAATAAATGACTATTGACCAATATTCATGTCTATGCAAATACTTTTATTATAATAGACATATCTTTTCATGAAAAATCACAATATTTTAAGTGATATTTTTTTTTCATAAAAGAACACAATTATTTTGAACAAGCATATATATAATTTGGATGTTTCATACTAGTCATTCTATATACTAGTAATAGAGAAACTCAACAACCACAACACCAAATATACTCCAAGAATTTTGTGGGTATAACATAATACAAAAGTATCATTGAATTTCATATCTTTTGCTCCAAAGTTAAATTAGACATCAAGTTAATCATAAGCAAATAATCCTCACATTTCAAATGTGATCTCAAAAATATCTTTCAAGTATTTGAAAATAGTTTTTCCATATATTTTAATGTTGGAAACATTATTCTACGAAAGAATTATAGTGCTGCAATTCTCTTTGACAATGTTTACACAATTTCAAAGTTCATTCCTTAAAGACACAAAATCACAAATTCTAAGTCACTGGTATTTTTCCTCTATCATAAATAAACATACCACTTAGTATTTTAATTCCAACAATAAGGACAAAAAAATTGTATAATTTATTTCTATATTACATTGAAGTTTATAGAAAATCAAAAGTACAACACTGACTTATTATGTAAAATTTTCATATTCTTCAAACCGATTGCATAGTCCAATTTATCCAGAGTATAACATTACAAAAGTGTTTAGTCTATAAAAATCAGACACACTAACATTTCTCATGCAGTACAAAACTACAAAAGTCTTTTTTTTCTCCAAACATAATAACACATATTCTTTATCACATAGAAATGTTTTTCTTATCAAATAGTCCAACTATAATATTTTGACATACTATTTTATCAAACAAAAATATGCATCTCTCATTTTTGCAAACTAAAGAATTTTAAAAGCAACAATATTTGCAAAGTAAAATTCATTCCACAACATATGGTTTGCAGATCTTTTTCCTAAGATACACATAATAAAAAATAAATAAAAAATCAAAGATAATAACTCTTAGAAACTATTTTCCTCCTTAAATAATTTAATAAGAAGGTTACCTGGTAATCTTTAAACGGAATACCATAAAAATTTTCTGTTACATTCTCACTTCGACCTTGCTAAATAAAGCAATGAATTATGGAAAAGTAATGCATTTATCTTCTACTTTCGTGATAAGATTCTCTCAATAAGTAGAATACAAAAAATACTAACAGTACAATAATTTCCTTAAGATTGTTGTTCATCTTGTATTTCAAACATACTTATAACAAAACATTGAACATCTTTGTAAGACAACAAAGTTCAAGAACATTTTCACTACTAGAAAATTAAAGCTAGTAGAGAAACTAGAACCAGAACCAGATTTAAAAAAAATATACGAAATACTTTTCTTAAAGAAGAATTGTTATTAATATGTGTCTAAAGAATCTTCCTGATTGCAACAAACTTTGCAGACACACGAAGTTACCAAGTTTAATGAACCAGTGAAGAACAAAAGAATAGAAAAACTTATATTAATTCACAAATCTAAAATTTGTAAAACACGTACCAGAATCTGAAAAATTTTAATGGGAAAAAGATCAAGTCCACTGAACTCATAGTGTCCTCTTAAGAAAAATTTTCCCTCTAGTATCCGAGGTTCGATTTGGAATATGACCTCCCAGGGTAAAATGATCTCAATTACCAGAGTATAGATACCAAAAACTCTAGTGTCAGCGAACCACTCAATGGCAGTAAAGTATACTTAGATTACTAGATTTAGTAGTTGAAGAAAAAGTCCATGAAAACTTTATTAAAATAAGAGGAAATCCATCAATTTATAGAAAAAAAAGGGTAGTGCGAAAAGGTTCTTATTGTGTCTTACTGGAAAGGTCACAAACCTTTGGAAAAGTCACAATCTTTCAGATTGGTCCTCACCTTTCATAAAAGTCACAACTTTCCGTAAAAGTTACAACTTTTCATGAAAGTCGCAACTTTCGTAAAAGTCACAACTTTTTTATAAAAGTCGCAACATTTCATAAAAGTCACAAATCTTTATAAAAATCTCAACTCTTCATTTTTCTTTCACACATTTTTAAAATCCAACAGTACCATGACATGCTTATTATTGTTTTCATTGTTGATATCTTGATTTACATGCGTAGTAAGGAAGAGCATATTGGTAACCTTAGAATTAATCTTCAAATCCTCAAGGATAGTCAATTGTTCTTTGAATTCTCTAAGTCGGAATTTTGGTTAAACCTAGTTGCATTTCTTGGGCATATTGTTCCCATTGAGGGTATTCTATTTAACTCTCAGAAGATTGAGGCAGTGAAGAATTGTCCTAGGCCCACTTCTCCCAATGAAATTAGGAGATTTTTGATATTATCCAGTAATTGTAGAAGGTTTATGAAGGGGTTCTCATCTATTGTGGTCCCATTAACCATATTGACACAGAAGAATGCAAGTTCCAATGGTTTAATTTGAAGTCTATGAGAAGAGCTTTCAGGAGTTGAAGGTTTCATATGACTTCTACCCCATTCTTGACCTTGTGTTTCTCCAAATTGCACACGCAAGTGCACGCAGTTGCGCAAGTAATATAATTTATTTATAAACGAGTTTTCGTTTTCAAGGGACTTATGATCAACTTATATTCACTAACTTAATTTCACTATTCGACAAAAGTAACTTTTGAAAGAGTTTGAATGTTGTTGATTACTACTACGACTTATGCAATAAATAAAATAACTAATGTAAACGACCTCAAGGTGATGCTTTAAGTATGTAAAAGAAAATTCAATGGCTACCATTATCAATGACCCAATGGGAATGAACTAAGGCGGTGTGATGGTTGTGAATTAGATCTTTTGTTTCTCATGGTTTTTATACATTTGACCGATTCTAAAGGTTTTGTTAACGGTTCACTCATGTTGTTTGAACCTTCTACTACGTGTATCTCGATTTATTAGTCGATTGGATGATATAGAACACGGTTTATGGATTCTTAATAGCCGCGAATATTTTTGTCACATAAAGGACAATGGACCAATGATGGATGAACTGACATGCTGATAAAATATATATATAAAAAAAGGAAATAACATTAAAAATGTTAGTATTTGAGGTCAAACAATATAAAATTTAATCTAAAAAGAGGACAACTTCACCTATTTGATGAGGATGGTGGTGACGGTAGTGACCAAGGTGGACGTTGGTATATATGCAAATTTGCATCACTATTGTTATCTTTAAATCAGCTACGATCAAAAAATAGTGCTACTCATTGTGAATCAACTCTTTTGTTTCTCATGGTTCTTACATGTTGGATCGATTCTAAAAGTTTTGATAAAGGTACACTAAGCTAGCGTTTGGCCATAAATTTTCAAATATTTTTAAAAAATATTATTTGGTTGTGAATTTGGGTGATTTCACCATGTCTTTAGCCATAAAATTTGGGAAATATATTCACTTTTTTAGAAATATATATAATATATCCATAAGTTTTAAAAACTGTCAATATTAACTATAGTTTGTATTTACATAGTAAGATAGAAACGTTGACTTGACAACATTCATGACTTCTACAACAAGTCAACTGGATCTCTTTTGCAACTAATAACAAGTAGTGTCCATAACATTAGAGCAATGTGCTAGTTTGGAGTGAGTGCAACAAGCATCATCCCGTACATTGTGAATTGGACGAAACACATAACTTTATTACCCTAAGAGGATTAATCGTCATTTTCATCAATAACGATATCATCACTTTCTAATTCACCACTGCTTTGGTGTTCACCTAAAAAAAATATGTAATACAACACAAACAAATACTATAAAGGGTGTTTTTGTAAAAGATAAAATTTTGGTGTAGAATTTAATTTTTTAAAATTTTACAAATAATGAGATTTAATCCAAATACTATGTTTTTTTTAGTATGTGGAAATTTGTGTTATTTGCCAAAAAAATTTTCTAAATAATAACAAATTATATAGATAAAAACTATTTGCCAATTTTTTTCTCAAATTTTACTTGAGAAATCTATGATCAAACGGATCCTAAGTATGTGTGAACCTTCTATACTTTACATCTCCTTTGGTTGGTATACTTGATGAGATTAAACACGATTCAATAGTTCTCGATAACCACAAATAATTTTGTCTCAAAAATGACAGTGGAGGAGTAGCTTCATATGAGTTGACCTTCCTAAGAACAAAATATAGAAGGATGTAAAAAATATTTATATTTGAGGTCAAGAAAAAATAAATTATTTATATAAAAAGAAGTCAACTTCACCTATATCATTTGTTGTGAATAAAGAGATGAGACTGGATTGTGCATTTGAACTATAGAAACTGCATGAAGAATTTATAGGTTAGTACACTGTCTATCTTCACACTTGTAGATTTCACGTCTCTTATAGTCATATGTTTATTAAAGTAACAATTGTGTAGTCAAAAGATAAAAATTATTGATATTATTCCCGTTTAGAAATATTATCTAATTAATATAAATTAGTTAACTTGTTAAAAAAAAATTCTAAAACGGTGACATAAATGTGTTTCGTCTTTTGAATTTGGATTATTTAAAAAGAAGATTAGCACTAAAAAACTAATATCATTTTGGGATAACTATTTAAAAATATGATTATAAAATATTTTACTGGTACAATTTTGCAACCAAAACTTAGAAGTCATTTGATTTTTTTTCCTTTTAAAGATTGGATAAAATTCATATGTATTGTGAACTTGTTAAATATTTTCTATTTACGGTGATATAAATGTTTCTCCTCTTTAGAATTTTCTGTTTTTCAAAAAATTAAAGTAGCACTAAAAAACTAAAAACATTTTTGGATAAATAGTAACATATATTTATATAATGTTAAATTTTGATCACTCTGCAACCAAAACTTTTTCAGAGATACTATTTAATTTATATAAATTAGTGAACTTGTTAGTTTTTTTTTCTAAACATGAGATAAACATTCTTCCTGTTATTGAATTTTGTCTTTTCAAAATAAAATTAGCACTAAAAAAAATAAAATTGTATTTGTATAAATAGTTAAATATCACCCAATCATAATGTTAAATAGATTTCAGTGGTCGATTGTTAGAAATCTTTATAACTTGTTAATGAAATTATAATTGCAAGCTACTATTGAAAATTAGGATTTTAAAGAGTATTATTAACTATTTTAACTAGTTCAATTTTGGTCACCACCTAAACCACCGTGAGAAGCACCCGCACTAAACCCCTTGTGGGAGAACGATACGCTAACCCCGAAAAAATTCAACTAAGCCATTAAAGGTAACACTCTTATTAATTAAGTAAATATCCATATTATTAACATATAACGTGCAAAAAGAATCCCTAGAATCTAAAAGTTGTGTATCAAATCATCTAACATAGTCTAGATTATGTGAACGCAATTCCAAAATAAAAGAAATCTAAGTGCAATGGTGGACTATGGATGAATCCCTGACATCTCGGAAGAAACACCTCACCTTTAGATTCGCAGAACGTGGGACTCGCAAGTGATGACGCATAGCAACTGATGGAAAAAAAAAGATCAAGTGTAATATCAGTACACACAACCAAGATCACATTACCAGAATTGTCAAGCCCTAAACCTAACCCCCCTCTCCCTATACATGACCAACACTCGAGAACTATTGTTAGTTCCCAAGATAACTTTTGGTCTGACTTATTACTTAGCGGAAGACCGACTGAAACTGATATGGACTTTAAAACTGAACTAAATCATTAAGTCAAAATACTCAATTAAATGGTCTGGAAATACTGAATTAAAGCAGCAATAGTATTACCAAAACAGCTTAATAGAAATTTTGAAAGACTCTAAATTCTATCTATCTATGAAGCCTCTAGTGTTTTAATAAAGGCGTCGGGACATGACCCACTATAACCTAAAACAACTACTAGGTAAACTAAAGAATGCAGCCATCTGAGAGCTAGGAGGCCTCGCCAAAAGCTATCTATGAGTGCAAAAGATCTCAACAAAATGCATTTGATATCCTGAACATCTGTATCTACGATTATGTAATATGCAGATTGAATGACATCAGTACATGAAATATACGATTATGTAATATGATTGAGTAAAATAATAACTAAACTAATGGCGAAAATATATATGAACAAGTAGTGTAAACCATTTTTACTTTACAACCACATACGCAATAAAAACAATATGAGAATAGAAAACTTTACTCTGTGAGGTGTTTCTCTAACCAATCACCATTACTATGTATTGTATTCTTATGGAAAATATCTTCATCACGAACACTTGTACTGAATTCATCAAACCTTATGCTTCACCACGAACTTTTGTAGGAACTTCTCATAACTTGACGCTTGTCGAGAGACACCGTCCTTAAGAATATTTCACCCCATATGGATATATCCCCAGGATTCAACAAGTTCTTATAGTATAAAACTACCGATAGAATATAAGAGGAAAGATTTGCCCTCAAAAAGTATAGTCTTTTTCACACCTTGTGATAGAAGAAGTACACATTTTTATGAAAACATACATAAGCCTAGAGGCTCCAACGGTTGCAAAAAGGAATTAATACCAATAATGAGCCAATAAGGGCAAAAGATTTGAAGGCCAATTAAGAGGAAAAAGACGTTAGCAACTGCCACATTTTGGTCTACCTTAAAATTGATTTATAAGATTATTAATAGAATATTAATACCCATTTAAGATGATGAATATAGAAAATAATATGAATACTTCTTTTTTTAGATATACTAGAATCATTTTTTCTAACAATCCTTTACATATCTCAAAAAGAACATAAATAAATAGAATGAAATAAGAAGTTTTGTTGGGTTTTCAAATATGAGCCTAATGCATCGAATCTGGTGTTCGTACACTATGAACCTGACCTAAATAAAATACGATTATACTTACCGAATAATTTAATAAAGTTTAGAACTACTATGAAACAATAATTCTTTTGTAAGTTCAGCGTCTTGTTCTATCACATTATACTCTCACAATCTTTGTCATTATCCCAGTTTTGCGCTAAGAGGCTATGCGGGTGTCCTAATATTCATGAGTGCTCTAGAAATCTGTCACAATTTCATAGAAGCGGCACCACTTCACACTCAAATAGGTCCAATCATCAAGTGTATTCTGCAGAGCAATACATCACCTATAAAGGATACGACTTGGATTAAGAGTTTTAACTCTGCCTCACTTAGCTTTGCAGATTATTACACTCAGGAGCAGAGCCACGTAGGATTGGACACCCTTCATCAAAAAATAACACGATATATACACGTACAATTTTGATTTATATATATATATATTATATATATATATATATATATATATATATATATATATATATATATAAAATTTTACCCTTAAAATTGTAAATAAGGCGCAGCAGAGTTGGCAATAGGTGGTTAAATGTGTCATTAATTGCTCTATGAACCCAAGTTTGAATCCCTCTTCCATTAACATTTTTTTTTTCAATTAAAATTGAATTATTTCCTTAAGCTTTAATACCTTTTCCTTATGTAATAAGATTTTCTTAATTTTTTTTTAACAAAATACTTATGGAATAAGGTTTTCTTTCTCTATAAATAGGAGACGCAATAACCTAAATTATATCGCCATATTATTAAGAATAGAATCTCAATATTTCTAGACAATTGTATAGTGTCTTATGTAGAAAAGAAAATATTTCATCGAGTACAGTTGTACTAATATTTTTGAATTGTGTTTTCAATAGAACTTTATTTTCTTTATGTTAGTTTTGAATTATACACTTGTAATTCTATTTAAAAAAATTACTTATATTTAATTAAATATCGCTTAACTTGATTATTTGTTTTTGTAGTTTAAATTATCTTTTTTTAAAAAAAATAAAATTAATGTTAAAAGTTTGGACACCCTTGATGAAATTTCTGGCTACGCCACTGATTACACTATATTCACACATCATAGGAGGGACATAACGTTATAGTATTTACTTGATAAATTAATGACTTGTTATTACTCATATGAATCTAGTTCATGGATCTCTGATCACATAGGTTGGGTTACCGTCATTGTTGATCTTCGCAAATGACAAAAGTCTTACTCCCCTCGATGTTTCATTAGTCCGTGAATTGATCAGATTCACCTCCGACTACACATAATTTATTTAAGTAAATATTTGTCTCATTGCAGTATTTTCATCACATTGTGTCTCAAACACATGTATCTAATTTAGTCATATAAAAGTTGGTTTTATTTCAATTGGAATACACACTAAAAGTTATCTTAACCACTTAGTCTCATCACCAATCAACTCGACAACAACTAATTCTAATTAATTGTTTTTATTTGGCATTCACAAAAATATACCAACTTTTTTTTTTACCTTTTTCATAATATAGTACCCTTTTGTACAACAAACTATTGACTAATTCAGTATTGTACTTATCGTACCTCTCATGTATTATCAAAGATACTTTTCAACATAATGCATCAAGAAGCAATATAATTTTCACATAATGCATCAAGAAGCAATATAATTTTCACTAAGAACATGAATAATATAATCATTGTTTTTTAAACCTCAACAATTTTTTAAATTTTTTTTATCTCTAACATTGTATTCAAGTACATTTACCAAGTACGAATATTTATTAACATGTACAGTCAAAAACTTAGATCCTATATTCTTCTTTCCTTAGGATCATGTAGCACACTCTTAGTAAAACACTCTTACACTTTCAAATATTTCAAAATAGAGGTATAACCTTTTTAATTAATATGTAACATATAAATCTATATATATACACTAATACATATCAGTAGTTGTATCTTAATTTCTCAATAAAATATCCAAAGACATTATGTATAAAAGTGATGCAATATGATTTGCAGCAACCAATATTTTAAAACTGTCGTAAACTCTAAACTATAATAATAATAATTATGTTTTAAAAAAGACCATTCCGGTAACAATATTTCTTACACTCTCATATAATACTAACACATTCAAGACGCAACAACACAAAAAAAAAACATTAATTGCAAATAATATGACATACCAAATAGTCATACCCAATAAAAATTTAAAATTTTCTAACTCATATATTGTTGAATAAGTAGCTTCACTTTTAGTTTTCGATCCTCACTAACTTCTTCTAGTTTCAATAAAGCATTTTTTATTTGTGGAGCTTGAAATCGTAATGCTTTAATACTTTCAGCACGACTTTACCAGCGAGTTTGTAATAATGATTTAATAGTTAGATTGGGTGCAAAATCTTTTAAAATTTTCCACCGCTTGGTAGAAGAAGCAAATAATGTATATATATGTTGTGTCACTCCAAAAAATGAGACATTTGTCATAGAAGAATTAGTCATTGGTGTATAAAATGCTCTAGGATTTGCATCGAGAAGTCTTTTTTGCACTCCTTGATGTTTTCCCTTCATATTTGATCCATTATCATATCCCTATCCTCTTAAATTATCAATATCAAGTCCAATATTTTTAGTCATCTACAATAACTTCAAAAAAACCTTTTCCACTTGTATCACACACTTTTAAAAATTCGAAGAAATATTCGTTCATTCTTATTGGATTATTTGAAATATTCACACTCCCTGATATAAAGTCATATGTTTTTGATGGCTTGCATTCGGAGTGCAATCAAGTATGATTGAGAAATATTTTGTTTCTTAGCTTTAATATCTTTAATAATTTTATTCTTTACTTCACTTGCCAATAAGTTTATTTATTCATTTTTGTATATTATGTCCAAGGTAATAATTATGAATTTCTTCGTGCTTAATTTGCCGAATATGTTCTTGCATAACAGGATCAAATTCAACAATCATTTCAATTAGACTTAAAAAATTATCATCACTTTCTTAATAGATCTTTTCATTTGTTTCCCAAAATGCCAAATTATATTTCCCAAGAGTTTTAATCAGAACAATAATTCTTGACAATACATTTTTCTAGTATACTCTATGTAATTTGTTCTTGCACATCTTTACCAATTGTCAAATTTTAACAATCTCATTTCTAAATCAATTCATGAGCTCATATTAATTATATGTTTGTTCGTTTATTCATGAGCTTTAAGTTTAGCACTAAGATTTTTCCAATCATTACTACATTCACTAGCTAGTTTATTGTTACAAACAACATAGGTTATGCTAAATAATTTACAACAACAAAAAAAATTCTATCCAAATCTTTAGAGTAAATTAACCATTTTCTTCCATATTTTTCTTCGTTTGACAATTTTTGAATATAGTGTGTTGAAGAAAAATGCCTTTAAGTGTTCATCCTTTGGAAAATTTATATCATCATTCTAATTGGTCCCTTTTCTACTAATAGATCTCTCAATTTTGTATCTGTATTATTCCATTGACTTGTTCATTTGAGAACATCCTCCAATATTTTTTGATTCAGAATTTTTATCATTTGTTAAAAATTTATCAAGGGCTCCTTTTGGGATTTATTTAATTCCTCAAGTATTCTCTTTTTCTCTCTTTTTGTAAAACTGAAATCATATTTTCTTATTGACATTTAAATTAAATGAATTGTAACAATAACTAAAACAAGAACATATATGCTTATGAACTATGAATATCAACAATAACAAATTATTATTAAAAACTATAAAATAAAGTTAGAATAATAACACCTGACTCACGAATTTGACAAGTTGATATGACAATATCGAAATAGAGGTGTGTTTCTTGACTCCTTCAATATAATGATTGCTTGTTGCACTTCTTGAAATCCGAAGAAGACACCCAAAAGTAAATTTTATTCTTTTGTAACTTCAAACTTGTAAGCAACAGTTAGTGTCGGTAAAATGTGCCCATATATTGGTTATCCGCCCAAACCGTCCATATTTTAATGGGTTCAATGAGTAATTTTTCACATGGGTAAAATATGAATTAGCCAAATGAGTTAAGCTTCTAAATTTGATTCACTCAAAATTCATGATATCACTAAAAATAATGTAACTTCTCTTCCTTTTATGTTATTCTATAGAACTAATTATTCTTCTCTCTAATTTAAAAGGTCAGTCTTTGACCCTCCAAAAGTATATAATTTAAGTGTACTTTTTTTTGTTAATTATAATTACATTTTATTTATTTATTTAATTTTACATTGAATAATCAGTAACAGTGTAAAATAAGCAAATCATATATTAGTATTGGCATTGCTTAAAGTGCATTAAGCATGTTTTAGTCCTAAAATGCAAATATTCATTTACTTTGAAATTAAAAATATTTCATCTTTTTATTACATAGATTTATTTTATATTGAAAAGTTATAGAATTTTTTTTATTGTACAATAAAACTAAATAAAACATGTTTAACATTTTCATCTAAAAAAAGACTAAAATATCTTCTCTATATTAAATTCTTAAGTAAAGTACTATTTATTGATGAAAATATGGATAAATTAGTATTTTATCCAAATCATTTATTACCCAATCAATTTCTACCAATATGGGCTGATTGAATGATTACCCATTTATGTTAACCCATTTTTAACCCGCCCATTTGTCACCACTAGCAACAGTAGATCAAAAGATTTTGTAGGAGAGAGTTCAATATTGAGTATAAAAATAATAAAATAGAGAATAAAAAAGATAGTATTTAGGTATATAATAATACATTGTTAAAGTCTTGGAAAATAAATAAGGAAACATGATTTCCCACTCTCGGAAATTATTCCAAAAATTGTTCGTTTCCCTAGTCCCTAATTAAAACTAACAGCTACCTTTATTTTTTATTTTTTGCACGTTTAATATTTCCAAAAATTGTTCTATCCATTCTTTAATTAAAAACTATCAAACTATCGGTATTTTTACTTCTATTTTTTGTTCTTGCATGTTTTCTTTTTACTTCTTACCTCAAATACATGCTTCCCGAGATTCCCCAATCACTCCAACGCCTAGCTGCAAAAAGTCCATACAAAATGCAACTCGAATCAGCCAAAAATGAGGTGTGAAGCTCTCAATATCACAATTTGATGTTTTGAATAATGTGTTGTTCACGTTCTAGTTTTAACTAAAAGACCAGATAATTACTCTCCGCTATCACACAAAAGCAGAAGGTAACCAACCTGGTCTTTGCGAAAGCAGAGGAAGTCACATAAATGCAGAGGCTTAGCAACCTAGGCCTTCCTGAACGCAGAGCCCTATCTACGATCGCATAAGACAACTCCCCTGTCCTTTGCGAACGTGGCCCAGGACTCATAAACACCAACGCTCTTGATCTCTGCGAACATGGCCTACTGACACTGAATGCGATGACCAAAAGTTAACTACTAACAGCTGATGCATATCAGTTGGTTTAGCCCAACATGGAAATTCTCAAAGAAGTTCTAAGTATTTATTCAGAACCCCGTACACACAAAAGAGATACGCTACCCCATAAAATTTAGCATTTAGGACCCAACTGAATGTCAAAGCTCCCAATTGAGGTTGTCTTGATAAAAAGTGAGTCCCACAAGTCAAATTCAACTACAGGGCTTGGGATGAGCCCGAAAACCTTGGGATCTACATCAATGATTATTTTAGACCAAACTCAATATCTTGGAGCTGACGAAACCATTGTAATTGTATTGAGGTCATCTTTTTAAAACTTGACCAAAGTCAATCGTTCAAGTTTCAGAAGCTTCCAAAATACAAACACAAATGACTAGGTGACTGAACTTTCACTCCCAAGAAGTTATAAATGAATTACGGTCATTAAGGGATTCTCTAAATGATTAAAAGAAGTAACAAGGAAATAACCGGAAGGATCAGTACATATACTTGCTACAATCACTACAACAAAAAAAACTTTTAGCGGTAATAAATAGACATATGAATAAAGAGTGTTAAAATCTTTATCAGCAAGTCAAGTGTAATTAGATCCAATATTGCTAAAGTCTTTAAAGACACATATAAAGAGTACTAATTGCCACTAAAAGTATATATTTAGTGGCAATTACTAATTAATTGTCGCTAAAGTTCAATTTTTATGTAGTAAACAAGTGAAGATTCGATGATATTACATTTGAGTTGTTGTGCTCAAATAAGCAAACAAAATTGAAACATCAGGATGAGAAATGTGAGAGCAATAAACAAGATTACTAAAATGTGAGTGGAGTAAAATATTGAATGTAGAGATGTGCAAGGCAAAAGTTGATCATCATATTGAAATAATACAATTTAAGTTGCTAGAAATCAATAGTACTGAATTTCTGATGTGATCATTGTGATGTAAATGATTGATCAGTTAAAATTTGAAGAACATCTCCATAGAGATTACCTCAAATCCAATTAAGTGCAATAAAAATGTATTTCATTAATGTTAATGTACACAAAATATTATGCTAAATTGAGATGAGATTAATCCCATGAATAATTGATCTCCCATATAACATTTGATTAATTAACCAACAGGCTATGGAATGCCATAATAAGTGAATTTGATACTAAACAAAATTATGATCCCAAATAAAGAAAATAACGAAAGCATGTAATCTAATAATGATTGATAGTTTCAAATCGAAAGACAAAAATGAAAAACAATTAGTTGCAACAACCCAAGTCCTTTGAAACAAAATAGTCTCCATAAAAAAAATGAAATTTTTACTCAAGGAAACAATTCGTAAAATCATCAAAACAATTTGTTGTTCTTGGAAACATAATACTGGAGTCGCTACCACCTGCATAATTAGATTTAAGGTAAAGTGTAAGATATCACATGTTTGACAAAAACTATTTCTTAAAAAATAATTCAGTCTAATTAAATGATAAAAGTATAATTTTAGGGAACGTGTTTTTTTTTTTTTTTTTTTTATATAAAAAAAAGAGTAAAATGATTTCATTCACTTTTAGGCCAAAGTTGATATGCTTCACAATTCTTAACTTTATAACTAAAAAATTCATCAAAACACATTCAATTTGCCAAGGAGTCATTTAACTCCAAAAAACGATATAAGAGATTGTAAACTCAACGAAACACCAACAAAATGGAATTTAATGCCACATTCTATATGGATATCAAATCTGAAAAATTGTTGTAAATTTATATTGATTTTAGCTAATACCAACAACCAAATAAAAAATATAAATAAGATCCAACTAGATTGAAGCACTAACCTAGAATAAACTTGATCAAAATCATTGTCAAATGAATTTGGTAGGTTAGCAGCTGGAGGTCCAAGATTTTGAAACAAATAATCAATATTATTGAAATTAGAATATGCATCACAATCTTCCTTCTCATTTGAATCACTTCCTTCTATATCACTCTTATTTATCGCAATTATACTGCTTGGATAAGACATTTTGTTCAGCAATATGTTGCTGGAAATTAGAAGTTATTGTTCCAAGTTTGTTACTAGTCACATTTTCAGAATCAACATCAGACATCATTGTGCTAGTTGTTTGTATTTCCTGCATTCATATTTAAGTTGTAGTTATTAATAGTCGTATTTCCAACACTTATATAAGACATTATTTTGCTACATTAATGTGTTGTTTTATGAGATATATTGAGGTTCAAGTTGTACTCACTTTGAATATGATGATTCCAACTGTTAAATGCGGAGCCAGGCCTATGAGTAATGTTTCCTGTAATTGGGTCTCGCAGTCTTTGTGAACCAAATATTTCCAATACTGGTCTATGCTGATGTTGTTGAAGCACACCACCAACATTATTTTGCACAGACAAAAATGAGTTATTTAATGAATTGTCGATGTTAAGGTAGTGGGGTTGAACCTGACATTGTGGAGGATAGAATTTCTCTTGAATTGAACTCTCCCCTCTGCTGGTATTGGGAGTTGAAAATGGAAACTCTGGTCCTTTTTGGATTTGATTAGGAATATTATTTTGAAAACGGGGCATTGTTCCATATTTTCTGTTGCTACTTTTTTGTTGAGATTCACTTGAAGATTCTTGGTCTGATAGACGCCAGTTACTTTTGCGCTCTTCTGGAGATCTCCAATTGTTAAAACGACATTTCTGAGTGGTGTTAGAAGAAGAAAAATGAAAGGTGAGTTACACCATGAATATATTCAATTTTCATAATGAGGAAAGTCATTTTAGTGAGAAGTATTTTTGGCATTTTGTAATTTATATGAGCGAAAAAGTCTTTTATAATAACCAATTAAAGATTGATAATATCATTCTTCCATTGAATAGTCACTAAAAACGATTAAATTAGAAATAAATGACAAATATTATCACTAAAAAAAGTAATTAAGGTCTATCTCTAATTCTATTTAATTTGTGAGTATTTTGATTAAAAAAAATATTCAGTTCTTAAGATTAATAATAGTGCTTGAATAGTTACTATTGGGATAAATATAAAACTAATTATTTTATTTTTTTCTAATACAAAATATTAGTGATATAGTTATAGAATAAATAACTTCTCAAACAAGAGTTTGATTAATAATCTTTACAAACAATATTTTTTACAAATCAAACATGAAAAATAACTATAAAAATATATTTTTTCAAGTGCCTTTTCAATGGACAAACAGACACAAAAGTACATGATTAACCAACCACTTAATTATATTTGAGGATGTACATACCTGTAAATGGCTCGCTACCTGCATCCTGGTAAGACCAGGCACATCCATAGCCTCCACTATTTCCTTTGGATAACATCCTAAATGTTTGATAAGAATAAAAATCAAGTTTAATAACTATAATTTTTATAAAATCAATACATGGTAATGTAAACACAACAATCATTGCGCCTTACTTCAAACAAGATGATGGTAGCGGTAAGTGTAAATTCTCATTGTTCATACATCTATATATAAATAAATTGAGAAGAAATTCTGATTTATTGTAAAATAAACTTACTTCCTTCACCTAATTGTTCCAAGCTTTTCATAAATTTTGCATGAAGATCCGCAGTCCACTTTACACAATTCTTTTGCTTAATAACCTTGTTCTTTTTTATATCTTTTCTATTGTTCTTCCTCCTCCGCTTGCACTTTCCATTCGATCTGATATCGTCTTCAACTTTCTCATAATTTATTTCTTTAGATAATATTTCATTATTTCCATCCATATTATTTATATCAACATCATTAACAATCATCTTGTCTCCATCTTCTGATCCTTTTTTTGCTGTCTCTCTTTCTATTTTTCTTCTAAGTACAAATTGCCACAGGTATTTCACAATTTCCTCATTTAGTGGCCTGTGTACAAAAAGGCTTGCCCCTTCTTTCAAAGCTTTTTTTGCCAGGAGTTCATTGTATTCATCACATACAACTGCACAATTATTTCAAAAAGTTGACAATTAAAATTTAATTGTATTATGGAAATATTTAATATCAAGTATATTCACTATAAAATTTATGTTACAAAATAATAAATTATCATTTACTAATAAAATAGGCATTAAACAAATAGCTAGTGTCACTAAACAACAAAATATTCATTGCTACTCATATTTAACAGTGATTTGTACCAAATTATTTTTGCTTCTAAAGAATCTAATTACATATTCATAGCAAATTTTCTAGACGTTTTTTTTTATAGTGTATTTATAAACGTAATTGATTTTTCTCAAAGTAAATGTCATAAGTGGAAGGATAGTAAATACTTACATAGTGAAATTATATCCAAGGTCACAGCTTGATCCAAAAGTTTAAAAGAATTCAAATTCGGTGTATGAACACTGATTATAATCACATCAACTTTTTCCTCTCCTTTCGAAAGCATTTCCATTGCTTCTGAAGATGTATGAACCGTAATAACTGCATCAATGCATCTTAAAAGTCAAAAAGAAGATTTTATATATATATATATATATATATATATATATATATATATATATATATATATATATATATATATATATATAAAGTTGATTAAATAATTAAACTTAATATAAGATTGTGACACTTCTAGAACATCTAATGAAATTGGAGATATACAAATATTAACATAAGACTATCAACTCAAGCCCCCCCCCCCCCCCTCCTTTGTCTTTGAAAAATCATATACATTTTGATGGAGGAAGGTTATCGAGTGTGTAACATTCATATAACATGAACAAAGACTAAACAATCTACTTTGGTTCTTCTATAAACACATAAAAAATTATTAATTAACAAAACAACATAAATAAATATAGAAATGGTGTTATGACATAAAGAAAAGATGAATTCAAGATTTACTAGACAAAAAGTAAAATCTAAAAAGAATTCGAGGTTACAATCACAAGAAGTATAATGTCAATTAAATCTCTTTTGAAAAGGTAATCAAATCAATTTTATTTATATCAAAGAATCAAAGGTTTTGAGTTGAATATATATTTGTAAAGATGTCACCTTTATAGTCACAAGACTTCAACAAATCCACCATTTTAGTGACATTCTTTGTTTCAGGATCAACTAGCACCACCCGAACTTCATCTACAATACCATAATAACCAGTTGCCATTGAATTTCTCTTCCTTCAGAAATTTGAGAAGAGGAGATACAAAAAGATACTAATTTTCTCTATAGAAGCTTGAATTTATTGGATCCACATTTAACCCTTTTGAGGGTATTATATAGTAATTACAGTGATTAGTGAGTATGTTTAAATAGCAGTTTAGTCCTTGTATTATAGGTTTAGGCCACTTTTAGTTCTGTTGTAATTCATTTGTACATAATTTATCTTTAATTAATATAATCAGTAGGTTCTGGTCCTCATACTAATGAAAGTTGAATATTTAACGGAGTCATATATTTTTACACCTTGTCTTCTTGCTCTATTAAAATTTGCACCAACTTCTATGCTTCAGTATAGTTAAAGGTTTTTATTAGGATGAGCTTTTTACTGATTATCAATTAAAGATATCATGATTAATGATCATCAACCGTTAATAGATTTGTTGTATTTTTATCTTCCTTCTTTTTTAAAAAAAAATCCATTTTTAGTTTAAAATTTCTCTTAATTATGTAATTTAATAACTCAAAATATGAATTAGTTCAACCAAAAGAATTGAAAATACTATAGTTACAAAAAGAATTGAAAACATTAATTTAAGACTTTGAAGTAAAAGGATAAATGAAAGAACTTTGAGATAAATAACTCTTTGAGCATTTATACTTGGATCATGCCTTATTTTTTTCACCTTTCATTTTTTTTTAATTCTGTCAACATTTTAACTTCTGCTAGTTTGAGAGATTACAATTGCACGTTTATATTATTGAAGGCTAATAATGTTAAGTCAGAACTTTATAGGGGTAAAAACTAAAATATATGTATATTTCAAGGACCAAAATATATTTATATTTCCTACGTATAATTTTTATTTGACCTATTAATTGCTTTTTTTCTTTCTTAATTCAAGATAATTTATACTTTTGTCGTTTATTCCATTCACGAGTTAAGTATGAAGGGCGTTGTTTTCTTGAGAAAAAAAACATCATTAGTTTTAGATTCTTAATCACAGTTTCCAAGGAAATATTTTCGGTTACAAGGAAAATAACTTTTGTATGACCCAAAATCCGTAAGGTCTTGATCACGCACATCCTAATCCACCGATAGGGAATCCGACCATCCACCCAAATATAAAAAAAATAAAAAAATGTACAGACATGATTTAATAATAAGAAAATGAAAGTCTCAACCCCAACTTTCTGTAACACCTCTGTCATGACCCAGGGGTACACCCTAGAAATAACATGACGTACTTGACCCCGAAGGGGTCTCATACAAACCCTTAACACATGATAAAATTAGATAACAGAAAAGTATGGAAATTTAAATTTTTTATCCATACAATCGAAGTCTTTTATAAAAGCAAGCGGATGTCTTACTATACTTTGTCTAAAACCATCTAAACTCAACTTTCAATTAAAACCTTTAGGACACAGCCCATACAATAGCCTCAAACATGAAAATAAAAGAACTAATGGATTTGTCCTCGATGCTATGAGGACACACCCAAATCTTCAACTTCTTCCTCCTTAGAAACCTATCCTCAAGAATGGAACTCAAATCTCCAAACCCTACATTTGATAAGAATGTAGGCAAAGTATCTGATAGTACAGAAATACTAAATATGATAACTAGCACAACATCATAAGAGCATAGTATCATAAGGGTTGGTCAACATAATACATAATCCAATACTTCATGAAATATCAACTATAAGCATAAGAGACAGTATGATAAACATAAGTAAACTCTCCAACATAAGCATCATATGAGCATTTCTTCATCCTAAGTCTTTCATATCATAAGAGAACCATTTCAAGTAACCTCAAAGCATACTTGTGCAAGGCATGGACAAGACCCCATGATCACATCCAAAGCTAAGTATCTGTTTTTGGTAATCCTAAGCATAGCCCGTATAACTAGTCAACCCTTAAAATCTCATAAGTAGCTTCAAGTCATACTTGTGCAATGTATGAGTAAGACCCACAATCCCACTCACACTAAGTATCACTTTAGGCCATAATACATACTTACCCTCTTAGGATGTCATCCTTAGATTAATTCTCCTAACCGAGATCCTATACATGCTACCCCTTTTAGGTCCTCATACTCATACTTCTTTATTTGAGAACTAGTATCTTTCCTTAAGACATTAGAACCCTAAGAGATACTTCTTTAAGCATATCTTAGTCCCTCTTCTTTACTTTTGAACACTATGAAATACTTACTCAAGCGTATCTAAGTTCATTATTAGTATGGACCCTATGAGATACTTCCTCAAGCATGTCTAAGTCCATTTATGCTTTTGTACATTATGTGGTACTTCTTTAAGTAAGTCTTAGTTCATTGGTTACATAGATTGCAACCTTAACTCCACTAGGTGAAGTCTTACATCTTATGAGACCTAACTTTGAGAGTTCCCCCTTTTACCTTGGATAGCCCTCATATCAACTAGGTGTGGTTCTCCTCTCAACTTGGAGCCCGGAGCCTACCTTGTGTGACTTTCCCTCTCATTGGTCAATATCTATTTGGGACAAGTATACACCCTTAAATTAATTGTTAAGACTTTCCCCACATTGATGTCTCATGGAATAATTCCCTTGACAATCAATCCATGTTCAAGTGATTTTATCATTTTATACATTCAAACATTTATAAGGTAGGTTAGGTGAATATAGTCTTTCACCATAATTCTACCCATTATATTTTTATTCTCATATAGACTAAAATCACAAAGCCTTATCATGCATAATTAATCACATTAGATTTATTCTCAAATACATGGGAGTCAACTCTCATAACGACTAGCCGTACTCTCAAAGCTTTACTTAATACAATTATGCATATCTAGATCTCCAGGCATTCTAGTCATAAGCTTCATCTTTAAGCAGTTCTGGTCCTAATTCATCCTATAAGTTCAATATCAAGTCTTACTAGTAATGATTCATAATTTATACTCTAATATACACCTATTCATGTTCACATGATTATATTCATGAACAAATACCATGCAATTTATCTATTTTAGAATATCAATCTATAAATCCTTAATTTCACCCTTCATGGCATAAACCCACTTATTATCAATTTCATCAATTAGACTAGGGTTAACCATGAAAAACATATAAATTCATCATAATATCATGATTCAATACTTAAAAATCATAAACAAGTACTGTGCACTTAACTAGAATCATACTTAACACTACCTACAACATAAGAAGAAACCCTAGCTAGAATTGAGTTTTATTTTCACAATTGGGGGAAATCAAGGGGGGTCCATAGATGTAAGAATACAAGGGTGAATAAACTATCATATTTTGATTATAAATCCCTGACAATGCTAGCAAAATGGAGGAATTTGACCTAGCCTGACCCTCTCTTCTTCTTCTTGGATTCTAGAGAGGAATTTTGAGAACATAAACTTTGATATCTTTTGGGATTTAGGAATTAATGACTTAGTTAGGTTGTTTAATGATTTCAAATACTTTATATACGTCTACAAATTCTATATAAAATGACCCCCACTTAAAACTAATTAAAAGGGAATTTACTAAAAGACCTCTCACTAGGCATCCCACTCCAAGGCACCACGACAGGGCTTCACGAGCCGTGGTCCAGACCAGTGGTCTTTGTCCTTGGGTATTGGCTATAGTTTGGTGTCTTGTCCTCCACAATTCTAAGGCATGTCCACGAGCTTTCCCACGAACTGTGGTCAAGACCAATGGCCGTGAAGTGGCTCATGGTCCATGGTTCAGTGGCTTGTCCGCAAGGACTTGCCTCCCACAAGGTTAAGGAACCTTCACTAGGCCTCCCAATTACCGCGGTCAAGATCACTGGTCGTGGTGATGGTCCTGATATATGGGGCAGTGCTTGCAAAGGTTGGACAGCCTTGGCCTTTGTCTTGGACCTTGACTTGTCTTTTAGCCTTTACTCTTGTAGCCCTAAAATAAACTCTAGATTGTCTAATAAGCTATGGGGAGTCATTTTATGATTCAAACCCTTGCTTCAAACTCTAAAACCTTCATGTAAAGCTCTAGTTTAGTCTACAAATTTCTTGAATGTTACAACCTCACAAATTTGTTTCGTATTTATGTAGTTTTACATGTCCTTTTAGGATTAAAATTTAATTCATTTGGCATTTATAATTATTGGAAATCAATTGGAATGAACTCAAGTACTTAGATGTGAGATTTTAATATAGAAGTGATGTATCACGATTTTACCACACTTTTGATGCTTTTACTGTAATTTATTTTGTCTTTTTAGTATATTTGATTTGGTTTGTAGATATTTTTAATGGAAATAGGATTCGAAATCTTTGTACAAAAAAATAAGATGATGTTAGTCATTTTTGGAGTTCACAAAGACATTCCACAAGTTGTGATTTGAACCACGAGTTGTAGATGACCTCATAGATGAGAATGAGAGACTATTAAAAATTTATGATTCTCATGAGTGAAAGTTAAGTTTTGTACACACTTTCATGTGTCATAGATAGAGATTATAGATGAGAATCATAAATTATGCAAAAAAAAGTCTTGAGATTTACAAGTGGAACTCATGAGCTGCAAACATGTTCATGAACCATAAATGGTGAACAAAGGTAAGGTACAATAGGTGCACAATAAAAGAGACTTGATCTACGAGTGAGGACCATGATCCATAGAAGTCCCACCCTTGAATATTTTACTTATTTCTACGAGAGGATTCCACAACCCGTAAAACCATATATGATCTATAGATGGTGTCCTTGGAAGCTGCTGAATAGTGTTTTATAGTTTGTTTAGGATAGGTTTTTAATGATTTAACCTAATTTTCCTAGGTTTTCAATTACATTTTGTTTTCTGGTGTGATACTTAAAGAAAAGAAGTCATTTGATTTATTCTTGAATTTTCAGAGAAATCATAACTTTGATTCTTGGCTATTGACTTCCAGTTATAATTAAAGGTTTTATGTTTATACTATTCATCTCATAATTGGAATATTATTCATATTAATCATTAATTCGTGTTGCTGAGATTTTCATAGAGAGTCTCGAAGGACTTAAGGCATTTACATAAACTCCGAAACCGTACCCAGGGAGCTTACATCAGGAAACTCCCAAGCTTGCCGAGGAAGGAATGGACCCTTTACTCTTTCTACTCTTGTAGGAGAGTTTGTCAAAGCTAGACGAGTCTACAGAAATTACATAGTCTTTGTATGTCACATAGGTACCAAGACCAATTTTTTAAATTTGGAGATGATTGATTTTGATATGATTATGCGTATTGAATAGTTATATTTGGCACGCCCAAAGCATACACCCTGGACATGGACGACACCCAATGACCATTGCTAGCCTTGAGTGAACCCTTGACCTGGATTATTTAACTCAGCGGAAGACTAAACTCAACTCAAAAGCATGATTAAACGAAATACTTAATATGATAGTCTGGCCAAAATGTCGCTTAATTCTCAACACTAGAAAATATGAAATTATAAGGTAACAGAGACATCAAAACTGAACTACTAACTATCTGTGAAGCGTCTAAACTGACTTAGATGGATATTGGGATCGACCCCACAACATCCTAATGAACTATACTAGAAAAACAATTAAAGGATGTCCTCCAGAATGTAAAAAAGGCTCACCACTGACTCTGGAGCTCGATTTGGATCAACGAAGCACTGTGTGCCAATCCTGGTTACATGCGTCTGCATCATAAGACTTTACAGGACAACTGAAATCAGTACACAGAATTTACGAGTATGTGAGTTGAAATGCTAAACACATCTATAGAGTTTGAAGTGAATAAATGATGAACTTATGTTTTCTCTGCTTGATTCATAAGATAAAAACTAGTTATAAAGCAATAAAGACATGTGCAATATATATAAAACTAATAAAATCTTGTAAAAACTTAGTTCATTGAAGATAAAACAAGAACAAACTCAATTTTACTTATATATGAAAGTAAGACAATTTATGTGGGAGATTATTTAACCGAAAACCATCACTTGAGCCTAAGTGATGATAGAACATTTTACCTCAGGCTGCCGAGGACCATCTGATACCTTGCCATCGGTATAGGACCTTCCACTAGCTCAACTTATGTGATCATCTAAAAAATATGACCCGTTAATACCCATGATGGCTGCATGGTTTACATGGAGACTTGAGTTCATATGAACTCACATCCCCACATAGTTTCTCAATACTACTCCCAAAATATACTTTAACTCATGCTTTTACCATAACTTCCTTCCTTTGGGTTGATATAATTTTCTCGACCCTTTTTAGCTTTAACAAGCCCCCTTGGAATCAATGTTCCCCTTTTTCTTACTCAAAAATCTTTTGGAACTTAGCTTCCTCTTACCTAAATGTGAACACATTTATGAACCTTTAGGGAATACTTAGTTCCCTTATATCTTTTGAAAGATGAACTAAATTTTTACTCTTTACTTAACTTGAACTTAACTCTTAGGGAATACTTAGTTCTCTTATAGCTTTTGAGAATTTTACAACTCATTACTCTTTGTTCAACTTGTACCTTGAGCTTTAAAACAAAGTTATAATGATTATTTAAGAATCTTTGAAAATTTTAAGAACTTACTTTGACTTATTTCTTAACTTTTAAACTTGACTCTTAACTTTTTTGACCTTGATCTTAGCTTCCCTTGAATTTGGATTATGGATTCAAGGATCATGATCTAATATTTATGGATGATTTCATGAGTTTTATATGTACTTTAGAGTGTTGGAATCAACTATGAATGATAGGCAAATCACTTAGGAACTAGTACGAAAAGTTATGGAAAGAACGGGATTTCCAAGTCAACTTGGCACTCTGAGAGGCGTCGGGCGCAGAGCCTGTCGGACAGACTCTGATCTAAGGCGGTCTGGCTGGCGCGACGCGCTGGGTCCTGTCACAGAGAGTTTGCCCTGAGGGGCTCTAGCAGGTGCGGCGGCCCAAGGGTTCTCAGATAGAACCCCGACTTTTCTTCTCCGTGTTTCATCTGTAAACTTCCTAAGCTTCCAAGGATCTTATACCAATCACTTTAGGATTAGTAAATACCTTATTACCCAATAGGTTATACACAAAAGCAGTCTGGATACATGAATCAAGTCTATTAGAGATAAACTACAATTCAACCAACAAGAATTTCACAATTTTTTTGTCAAGAACTTCAATGTTCATCTTTCAATAAACTCTAACTTGCTGAATTGAATCAAATTGGGGTGTGGGTGAAAGGACCCAACACAGAATGATCTTAAATACCTTAAAGGGATAACCCCGACGAAATCCACACAACAATTCTTGGCATTCTTTCTTCTTTTTCTCGTTTCTCTTATTTTCTCCTCTTCTTTTCTCTTCTCTCAAAACCCTATCTTGTTTCTAAAAACGTGAACTGAATAGGGTCAACTTAGACCCCAACTTATTACCCAAAAATAAAATTAAATAATTGGGTAAGGAAAAGACCAAAACACCCTTTAAAAATTCGGATTGGAATTTTCTCATTCCAATAACCCAACTTTTGAAAGTCATATATCCCTTATACGACCTTGAAATTTCACAAAATTGGCACAACTAGAATGATCTTCCCAAGGGATTTCAGACCATATAAAGAACTCACACTAACTCCTCCTGAGCGGGGAGTTATAGCCTTTTGAAAATGACCAAAAACTCACTTTTACACTTTGAAAATTTTCCAAATTTCCCTAATTTATTTCCAAAAATTATTATTCTTAGTTTCTAAGCTTATTCTTAGTTATTTAAAGTTACTAGATGTTACAATATATCCCCCTTGGGAACATTCATCCTCGAATGAGAACTTTTTTAATAAGCTAGGGGTAGTAACATGATTTCAACACTCAACCAATAAACACAAGTAATACATATTTACACATAGTTTATTAAGTGATAAGAAGACAATTAGTACCTTGATCCTCATTCTCTCAAGATTCAAAGAGATGTGGATACCTCTTCTTCATATCCTCCTTGGCTTCCCAAGTCACTTCTTCAACAAGTTAGTTCCTCTAAAGGACCTTCACTGATGCAACTTCCTTTGTTCTCAACTTGCGAACTTGACGATCCAAAATCTGAATCGAAACTTCCTCGTAGGATAAGTTATCCTCAATCCCAACATTATCAGTTGGCACAATTAGTGAAGGATCACCTAAATACTTCTTCAACATAGAAATATGGAATACTGGATAAATCAATTCTAATTCTGGGGGTAGCTCCAACTCATATGCTACATTGTTAACCCTTTTGGAGACTCTGTAAGGCCCAATATATCATGGAATAAGTTTCTACTTCTTACCAAACCTCATAACACCCTTCATTGGTGAAACTTTCAGGTACACCCAATCATCCATCGCAAACTCTAACAGCCTTTTCCTAAGATCTGTGTAGGAATTTTGGCGAATCTGCGTCGTTTTCAATATTTCTTGAATTACTTTCACCTTCTCCATAGCTTGGTGAACTAGATCTGGTCCTATCAGCCCTGCTTCACCAACTTCAAACCACCCAATAAAAGTTCTGCATCTTCTCCTATAAAAAGCTTCATATGGAGCCATTTGTAGGATGCTCGAATGTTAACTGTTGTTGGAATCGAACTTGATGAGAGGTATATGATCATCCCAAATCCCTTTGAAATCGAGCACACAAGATCTCAACATATCCTCTAAGGTTAGGATAGTACGTTCTGCTTGTCCATCAATCCGAGGATGAAAAGCAGTACTTAGGTTCACCTTTGAACCTAAACCTTTCTGGAAAAATTTCCAGAATTATGCAGTAAATTGTGTACCTCTAGCTGAAATAATGGAGATCGGAAATTCATGAAGTCTTACCACTTCTTGAAGGTATAACTTAGCATAATACTCGGCCGAATAGGTAGTCTTTACCGGCAAGAAGTGGGCTGACTTTGTCATCTTATAAACAATCACCCAAATAGAATCATATAGCGTGCGAGACCTTGGAAACACAGTGATGAAGTCCATATTAATCATCTCCCACTTTCATTCCGGAATTTCTATAGTCTGAGTCAAATTTCAGTCCTTCGGCATTCTACTTCACTTGTTGACGATTTAAGCACTTGGAAACATACTCAGTAATATCTTTATTCATGCCTTCCCACCAATATACTTCTCTCAAATTGCGGTACATCTTGGTGGACCCCGGATGAATGAAATATATGGAGCTATGAGCTTCCTTTAGGATCCTCTGTTGGAGTCCATCAACTCTAGGTACACATAATTTACCCTTGGTACTTCAGCACACCATCTCCCCATTGTTCAAAAGCCAATATTCTTTGGTTTTTTACACTTGCCTTCAAATCAAGCAATATGGGGTCTTGATCTTGCTTTTATTTCACCTCTGACACTAATGATGACTTGTTCCCATTGGTTACCACTATTCCTCATTCTGTGGAATCCATTAGTCTGACTCTCAAACATGCAAGTCTGCGAACATCTTTAGCTAACTCCCTCTTTTCTTCTTCAACATGGGAGGTACTACCCATGAACAACCTGCTCAAGGCATCAACAACAACATTATCCTTACCTGGGTGGTAAAGAATACTCATATCAAGATTTTTGAGTAATTGTAACCACCTCCTTTGTCTGAGATTTAGCGACTTATGAGTGAACTTATATTGAAGGCTCTTGTGATTAATGAATATGTCAACATGAACACCATACAAGTAGTGACGCATATCTTCAAAGCATAAACTATTGCAGCCAATTCCAAGTCATGAGTTAGATAGTTCTTCTTATAAACCTTCAACCGTCTGGAGGAATAAGCTATAACCTTGCCATTTTACATTAACACACACCCCAAACAAACTCTCGATGCATCATATTACATCACAAAACCTTGATTACCCTCTGGTAAAGTCAAAATCGGAGCGGTAGTCAATCTCTTTTTCAATTCCTGAAAACATTTCTCACAAGCTTCAGACCATTGAAACTTTACTATCTTTTGAGTTAGATTGGTCAAAGGAGACTATATAGATGAAACCCTTCAACAAATATCCTATAATAACAAGCCAAACCCAAGAAACTCCTTATACTCGTTGGAGATGTGGGTATAGGCCAACTCTGAACTGCTTCTATCTTTTGAGTGTCAACTCTAATCTCGTCACCAGAAATAATGTGACCGAAGAATGCCACGGACTTAACCAAAACTCACACTTGGAGAACTTGACATATAGCTCTTTATCTCTCTAAGTCTGAAGAACTATACCTGAGGTGACAAGCATGATCTTCTTTACTCTTGAGTAAACTAGTATGTCATCAATGAAGACGATGACAAACAGATCTAAATATGATTTAAAGACTATGTTCGTAATATCCATGAATGTTGTAGGTGCATTTTTCAAACCAAAGAACATAACCAGAAATTCATATTGCCCATATTTGGTTCTAAAAGTTGTCTTTGGAATATCACATTCCTTAAATTTCAAATGATGATAACCTGATATGAGAACGATATTTGAGAACCAAAAAGCACCTTGAAACAGGTCAAAAAGATTATTTATTCTTGGAATATGATATTTATTATTAATGATCACCTTATTCAATTGGAGGTAAACTATATACATCCTAAGGGAACCATCTTTCTTCCTTACAAATAAGACTGGAGCGCCCCAAGGTGAGACACTTGGTTGAATGAAACCTTTATCCAACAAATCTTTTAGTTGTTCTTTCAACTCATTTAACTCTTTGGTGCCATTCTATATGGCGAAATAGAGATAGGATGAGTATCTGGAATAATGACTATGCCGTAGTCTATCTTTGTTTCAGAAGGGACTCCGGGTAGATCATCAGGAGAACTTCTGGAAACTCTTTCACTATAGGAACTGACTGAAGGTAAGGTACCTAAACACTTGAGTCATTAACTCGTACTATGTGATAGGTACAAAATAAAAGGACCCTTAGGCCCTGCTGAACTACTAGTCCACTCTATTACTAGCTTATTAGGAATTTGGAACTTGAAAACTCGAGTTCTACAATATATTGAAACATAAAAGGAATGAAGTCAATCCATACCTAGAATGACATCAAAATCTACCATGTCTAACTCTACTAGATCAGCCATAGTGTTCTTGTGATTGATGTAAACAAGACAATCACGATAGACTCTTTCTGCTAGAATAGACTCCCCAACAGGTGTAGACACATAGAAGGGTTCACTATGTTTTTCAGGAATAATCTCAAACTAATTTGCTATATAAGGAGTTACAAAAGATAGACTTTCTCCTAGGTCAAACAAATCAAAAGCATTAAATGTAAAGACTTTGATCATTTCTTTGACAGCATTTGGAGAGTTCTCTTGCTCTTGGCGGCTGTGATTGCATACAGACGGTCCCCCCCCCTCTCCCAACACCAAAAGTTCCTTCTCTAGGTGCGGCCCTGTGTGGTGGATCAAATAATGAATATTGAGCTCTATTTCTCGAATTTACACCACCTAGATTATTGTAGGGGAACTCTCTCATGAAGTGACCTTCTTGACCACACTTGAAGAAACTGGCCTGACCATCTTGACATTTACCTCGGTGGGTTGTACCACACCTTCCACATGCAGGAGCCCAGCTACCTCCTTGTGCCAACCTTGGGACTGGGATGTTCTAGCCTTGAATTTTTGCGAATTCTGGCCACTATACTCACATCTTTTTTTGGGCGCAGGTGCACTAGCGGATGATGGTACATCTCCCTTCGGTTTTTGAAATTATGGTCAACATGAACCACCTTTTTGTTGAACATACTCATTTCTAGTCTTAGCTTTCTTATTTCGGTACTCCTCTATGTTCCTCAACTTTTCCTCTTTAACTTGTTACACATAGACCATCATCTTTGATATATCTATGTCGTCTATCAATATTGCAGCCCTACCTTCTTTACTATAAGAATGAACCAAACCGGCGACAAACAAGATCATTCTGCTTCTCATATCATTCACCATCTTCGAAGCATAGCGAGACAGTTGGGTGAAATTCAACCCATACTCGTGCACACCCAAGGAGTCCTGTTTCAAAGTGAGGAACTCCCGTACCTTCACATACTTAAGTTCTCGAGGAAAGAACCTCCCCAAGAAGGCTTCTTCAAAGCAAGCCAAACTTGGATGTGGTGCATCCTCAGATTTTCCCTCCTTTCATTGTTCAAACTAGGTTATAGCCACACTCTATAGTAGATATGCAACTAATTCAACCCTCTAAGTATTAACCACATGAATCACCTCAAACATTTTCTCAATTCTTCCACACAGTTTTTCGGATCCTCAGTAGTGCTTGATCTTCTTAGAAACTCATGAAACCTCTAGGTGTCATCCCTTTCTTGTCGATCTCCTCTATGTTTCCCTACTTGGTTGGTTACTGCTTGACTTAACATCCGGATAACTTCCCGAAATTCAGCGTTGGTAACCTCTCTTTGGAGTTGCACATCCGGAGCATTATGTAACTCCTGTTCCTGAGCTTTTACATTTAACCTAGCCGATAGAACTCTTACTGCTCTTCATGGAGGCATTGAAATCTGAAACACGGGAAAACACAAATCAGAGAGAGACTTTTAGAGATAAACTCTAATACAAAAAGAACTATGAAAAAACTGAAGTTCCTAAATGTTGCAGCCTCCTAATCATTGATGTGGCGCGCTTCACATTGATGACTTAGACTCTATGCACACAACTTCATAAACTCCTTAGGACTCTTAAACCTTCTGCTCTGATACCAGGTTTATCACGCTCCAAGACTACACCCTGGACGTGGCCAGCACCCAACGACCATTGCTGGCCTTGAGCGAACCCTTGGCCTATATTACTTAAATCAGCGGAAAATTCAACTCAACTCAATCAAGAATAAAGCATGATTAAAAGAAATAATGAATATGATAGTCTGGACAAAATGGCACTAAGTCTCAACACTTGAACATATGAAATTATAAGGTAAAAAGACTCCAAAACTGAACTACTTACTGTGTATGAATCCTCTAACCTGACTGAGATGGATGTTGTGACAGACCCCACAACATCTTAATAAACTAAACTAGTAAAGCAATTAAAAGGATGTCCTCCGATATGCAAGGAGGCTCACCACTGACTACGAAGCCCGATCTGGATCAACGAAGCTCTGCGTGATAATCCTGGTTACATGTGTCTGCATTATAAGACTATGCAGGACAATGTGAGTTGGAGTGCTAAACATATCTATAAAGTTTGGATGTGCATGAACAACTGTAAGCACGACTATGGATTAAGGATGAACTTACGTTGGCTCTGCTTGATTCGTAAGATAACAATTAAATATAAAGCAATAATGACATATGCAATATATAAACAACTGGTAAAACAGTGTAAAAACTTAGTTCATTAAAGATAAACCAATAATAAACTCAACTTAACTTATATATGAAAGTAATATAATTTCTGTGGGAAATTGTCTGACTGACAACCATCACTTGAGCCTAAGTGATGATACAACATTCTACCTCATACTGGCGAGGACCATCTTATACTTTGCCATCGGTATATGACCTTACATAAATTAGTGGATCCACTAGCTTAATTTACGTGATCATATAAAAAATATGACCAGTTAATACCCATGATGACTACATGGTTTACATGGACACTTGAGTTATTATGAACTCTCATACCCACATCGGTGCTCAATAATACTCCCAAAATATACTTTAGCTCATGCTTTTAACATAACTTCCTTCCTTTGGGTTGAGATAATTTGCTCGACCCTTTTTAGCTTTAACAAGCCCTCTTGGAATCAATGTTCCCCTTTTTTCTTACTTAAAACTCGTTTGGAACTCTTAGTTTCCTCTTACTTAAATGTGAAAACATTTATGAACCTTTAGGGAATACTTAGTTCCCTTATAGCTTGTGAGAGACGAACTCAACTCTTACTCTTTACTTCACTTGAACTTAACTCTTAGGAAATACTTAGTTCCCTTATAACTTTTGAAAATTTTACTCAACTCATTACTTTTTTTATCAACTTGTACCTTGAGCCTTAAAACAAAGTTAAAAAGATTCTTTTAGACTCTTTGAAAACTGTAACTACTTACTTTGACTTACTTCTTAACTTTTAAACTTGACTCTTAACTTCTTTGACATTGATTTTATCTTCCCTTAAATTTGAATTATGGATTCAAGGATCATGATATCATATTTATGGATGATTTCATGAGTTTTATTATGTAGTTTAGAGTGTTGTAATCCACTAGGAATGATAGATACTTTACTTAGAAACTAGTACGAAAAGTTAGGGAAAAAATGCGGTTTCCAGGTAGCATTGGCGCTCTGAGAGGCGCGGGGCACCAGAGCCTGTTGGATAGACTCTGGTCTAAGGCGCTCTGGCTAGCGCAACACTCCAGGTCCTGACAAACAGAGCCTGCCCTAAGGGGCTCTAGCAGGCACGACAGTATAGGGTTGTCAGATGAGACCTCCAACTTTTCTTTTCTGTTTTTCATCTCTAAACCTCCTAAAGTTTGATGGATCCCAGACAAAATACTTAGGATCAATAAATACCTCATTACCCAATATATTAGACCCAACACTAATCAAGTCTACTAGAGATAAACTACAATTTAACCAACAAGAATTTCACAATTTTTCTTCAAGAACTTCCATGTTCATCATTCAATAAAATCTAACTTGCTGAATTGAATCAAATTGGAGTGTGGGTGAAAGTACCCAACATAGAATGATCTCACATATCTTAAAGGTATCACCCTCAACGAAATCCACACAACAATTCTTGGTGTTCTTGCTTCTTCTTCTTCTCTTTTCTCTTATTTTCTCCTCTTCTTTTCTATTCTTTCAAAACCCTATCTTGTTACTAAAATCGTGAACTGAATAGGGTCAGCTTAGACCCCAACTTATTACCCAAAAATAAAATTAAATAATTGGGTAAGGAAAAGAACAAAACACCCTTTAAAAATCTAGATTGCATTTTTTTCATTCCAACATCTCAATTTCCAAATGTCATATCTCGCTCGTACAATTTTGCAAAATCAGCGCCGTTGGAAATATCTTCCCAAGGTATTTACAACCATATAAAGAACTTACACTAACTCCTCATTATATGGGAGTTATGGCCATTTGAAATTGACCAAAAACTCATTTTTACACTTAGGAAATTTTCCTGATTTCCCTAATTATTTCCTAAAATAATTGTTTTTATTTCTTAGCTTATTCTTATATATTTCAAGTTACGATATGTTACAATATTCATGTCATGATATAGTTCTCTATCAAACTAGAATTGTAAAGTTTCGATTTCCAAATGAGCTAGTCATGGAATGGGAAATAGGGTGCTTTAGTGTCTAAGGTAAGTTTTTTTCGTACCTTCGATCCAGAAAAATGGTTTTCAAAGGTTGCATATATCATCTAGTATGAGTCAAGGATTCCAATGTTGATGTCATCCACTTAGTAAGTTTCTGCTGATAATGAGTTTCAACAAGGTCTTTCTTAAGGATCTCCCCGGAGTTTTTCTTGATATGAAAACAGACTTCAAAATTGATGTTCTTCAAAAAACTCAACCCATATCTGGTCTTACATATTAAGTGTATCTAGTAGATTTATGAGAATTAAAAGAGCAGTTAAGAGATCTCCTTGATAAGGGTGTCATCTGACCTAGTGTCTCACCTTGTGTTTTTTTTTCTAGTGCATAACAAAGATGGTTCTCTCATAATATGTGTGAGTTATCTCCAGTTGAACAAGGTCACAATAAGGAATAAGTATTCTCTTCCTAGAATTGATGACATGTTCAACCATTTTTAGGGTGCCTCATGTTTCTCTAAGATGAATCTTAGATCTGGATACTATATATTGAAGGTCATAGAGTATGACATTCAAAACACAACTTTTTGAACTCTATATCTTCATTATGAATTTATCATAATGTCGATTGGACTAACTAATGCTCCTACAACTTTTGTGGAACTCATGAATATAGTTTTCAAATAGTATTGTCACATGTTCATTATCATTTTCATATATGAGATCTTGATTTATACGTGTAGTAAGGAAGATAATATTGGTCAGCTTAGAATTAATCTTCAAATCCTTAAGGATAGTGAATTGTTCATTGAATTTTCTAAGTGCGACTTTTGGTTAAACCTAGTTGTGTTTCTTGGGCATATTGTTCACAATGGGGGTATGCTAGTTGACTCTCAGTAGATTGCGGAAACGAAGAATTCGCCTAGGACCACTACTCTGACTGACATTAAGAGCTTTTTAGGATTATCATGGAATTCTAGAAGGTTTATGGAGGGGTTCTCATCTATTATTTTCCCATTGACCATATTTATACAAAACAAGGCAAGTTCTAATGGTTTGAATTCTATGAGAAGAGCTTTTAGGAGTTTAAGGCTTGATTGACTTCTGCTCCAGTCCTGACCTTGCTAGATGGTACAAATTGTTTTCTGGTTTATTTTGATGTTAAGAAATATTTAATTGGGTTTATTTTATGCATAATAGTAATTTTATCACTTATACTTCAAAGCATCTTAAGACTCACGAGAAGAATTATCACGGTCTTGAATTAGAAGTTGTAGTATTTGTATTGAAGATTTGGCATATTTATATCTGTAATACACATGCATATTGTCACGACCCAAAGTATATCCTAGAAGTGATACGTTAATTAGATCCCAAAGGCCCTAACCAAGCCACTTGACATAATCATGACATAGTAAGATATAATTCAAGAGATATAATTGATATAAGTATCAAATCATAAGATGGCATAAATGATACCAGCATAGTGCATAAGAAATACATGAAGTACTACTACGTCTGACATAAGCATTTCTAACATTATTAAGGGTGGTCGACATAACGTCCATGTCTGGAACTAAAATGACCATAAAAGCAATCAAGGTATCTATGACTTTACCCTCAAACCATGCAGACTCATCAATCTGAGCAATCCTGATCTAATAACGCCCGACAGAAGAAGCGTCAAACCATATATTATGAGATAATATAGGCACAAATATGCATTAATAGTAAATGTACTAACTATTTGGAATATATAAATAAACACAACCCTGACAATATGACAAGATTTAAATTATGATATGCATAACCATGTAAACAAAGTAAAAGCTTTTAGAAAGAGAAAATTACAAATACATGAACAAGGTCAATGCGTACTTCATAATCACGAATAAAAACTTCGAATAGACGTTTTGAAGTAGTATCATTTATTTATGGAATATTTATCATTATACAACAATAAGACCAAATGAACTATAACATGGAACCCAGTATGACCCTCACACAAAAAAGGAGAATCTATTGGCCAAGGTAGAACTTTGTCTCAATCATTATTTCTATGGTGGATCCACTATCTAGGTCATTTGAGATAATTCTATAGGGCACTTAGTTACGGATAAGGAGATTGCTTCTGGAGACATGACCTCTACTAAATCGAGTGCCTCCATCTCAAAGTATTTTCGGTACTAAGTAAATCACAATGGAAAGACATAATCAAATCATATAAAAGAACTTGGAAATGAATCAATAAAACACTACCAACCCCATCATAAGTCATAATAGAGTAGCTCTTTTCAAATTATGATTTCATAAATTTGATTGTAAGACTTTTTTTTTCTAACCATCTAAATCATGAATTCTTTCATATGTGAGAAAATCTTTAACAAGTTATTTAAATTTCATCTTAAAACATGTTTTAGTCATAAATATTTGATTTCACAATACATGCACAAATCCATAATCAATTCATAAATTGAAGTCCATAAGTTCATAGTCTTAATCATGTATAAAACATGGGTCCATATGAAATCAATTGGAAACCATGTTATTGAATCAAATCATACATAATAAGATCAAACAATTGAATCATAATTGGATCAATGGAGAATCTATTGAAAAATTGAGCTTATTTTGGAACTAAGGAATCCATAGGTGAATTTATGCATACCTTCACAGTCAAAGTCCAAAAGCAACTCAGGAATAAACCTTGAAGCTTTTGAAACCCTACTCTTCTTCCTTGGAACTTGAGAGAATATTAAAAAAGAAACCCTTTGAGAGATTTGTGAGTTTAGTGAATGGTAGGGAATGAATTAGGTTTTGAATAGTAAAAGCAATTTTAAGGGTAGTAATAGGGATAAAACGACATTGTTTATATTTCATTAGGTTGGAAAAGACCAAAACACCCTCAATTAAAACATTTATAAAGTCTCTACGGTTTGTACTTACGGTTAATAGATTTTTCTACACATCATAGTGGTCAACTATAGACACTGGAACCGAAAAACAAGACAAGTTACCATGAAACCTTTTTATGGGTCATTGTATTAACTATGGTCTGTAGACCTTTTCCTTTAAAACCTAACTTATAATTTCCAATCTCATAATGTCCAAACAACCTATACAGAACCTTTCTATGGTCCGTAGAAATGCTTACGACTCAATCTATTCATCCTTTATATTATCAAAGACTTGACATTTCCAAAATTTAACCCAATTCTTTGAATCCCTTCCTGTGGATCGTTGAATTTCCTACAGTTCGTAGGTGGCTTCCATAGAACCTGCCTCAACTAAATTTTTTTGCAACCTTTATTTAACAATCTAACTTTCCAATTTCTAAGGTGTTTTAATATGTTTTCCTTGGGAAAATTCGTCATTGAATAAGACTCAAATTAGCATGAATAGGCAGGGGGGAAACTAACTTCCCAACATGAAAGAAAATCACATCAAAACGCACATAAACGAGGAAAAATTACTACAAACTAAATCATAACTAAAAATTATGTTTTGATGAACATGTATGCATTTGGAAGCATGAGAATAACAAATTCAGGATTGATAAAAAATGAACCATGAGAAAATAACACCTCAAGCTAGAACAGGAGCTGAGGATACTTGTAAATCATATCATCTTTGGCTACCCAAGTAAAACCCTTAACTAATTGATTCATCCAAAGAACTTTCACAAAAGAAACTTCTTTATTTATCAACTTCCAAACTTGACAATCCAAAATCTCAACCGGAACTTTGTCGTACGAAATACTTTCCTTAACTCACATTATTCCTAATGGTAATATAGACATCATATCTCCAACACACGTTTTCAACAAAGGGACATGGAATATCAGATGTATCATTGGATTATCGGAAGGTAACTCTAACTCATAAAAAATATTGCTAACACACCTAAAAATTTTATATGGTCCCTTATTCAAGGAATTAACTTTCATTTCATTCTCAATCTCATCACACCTTTCATTGGTGAAATTCTTAAGTAAACCTAATCATTAAAATACAATTCAATCTCTCTTTTTCTAACATCGACATACGACTTTTATCACCTTTGATCCATTTTCAACCTTTCTCAAATAAGTTAAACCTTCTGCATAGCCTCATGCACCATGTTGGGGGCTCTATCAAAGTGACTTCACAAAATTCAAAGAAATCAATAAGATACCTACATCTCCTACCATAGAGATCCTTAAATGGGACCATTTGGATACTCAAGGGTTAATTATTATTATAAGCAAACTCGATCAAAGGCAAGTGATTATCCCAATTACCTTTAAAGTCAATCACACGATCTTTTTAACATATATTCCAAAGTATGAATGTATGCTCAGGTTGTCCATCAGCCTAAGGATGAAAATATATGATAAACTTCATTTAAGTATCAATACCCTTTTGGAACAACCTGAAAATCTAAGATGTAAACTAAGTACCACAATCGGAGATAATGGACAAAGAAACTTCATTCAACCTCACAATTTCCCAAATATAGAACTTGGCATAATCTTTGGTTGAAAATGAATTCCTTAGAGGAATAAATAATACAACTTCGTCAATTGATCCATAATAACCCAAATCAAGTCAAACTAACAACGAGTACGAGGTAAACCCAAATGAAGTCCAGATTCAAATCTTCCTACTTGCAAGTAGGAATGCTAATATCTAGAGACAAATTACCCAGTTTTTGATGCTCAACTTTCATTTGTTAAGAATTAGGACACTTAGCCACGAATTCTTCAATATTCTTCTTCATCATATTCCACGAATAGACATTATGTACATCATGGTACATCTTGGTAGATCCCGAGTGAAAACAATATTGAGAATTGTGAGCTTCTACCAAAAGATGGTTCCTTAACTCATCAAAATTGGGAACACAAAATTGACCTTGGTATCAAAAGACACCAACTCCCATTTTGAAGAAAGCCTTGTTGGTTTTTTGAGAAGCTCATTTTTTCAAATCAACCATGACCGGATCAATATCTTGCTTAGCCTTTACATATGAAAGAAAAGACGTTTCTGAACCATTTTGAACAATCATACCACCCTCATTAGAATCAACTAAGAAAACATCCAATAAGACCAATCTATGAATATCTCGAACTAGCTCTTTCTTACTATCCTCAACATGAGCAACACTACCATCGATAGTCGACTTAGAGCATCTGTCACCACATTCAAATTACCTAAATGATAGAGAACATTCATGTCGTAATCTTTTAATAGCTTAAGTCATTTACTTTTGTGAAGATTCAAGTACTTTTAAGTGACTACTTATTTTAAGATCTTAAGTCTGTAAACACATCATCGTAAACCCCATATAGGTAATATATCCAAATCTTTAAGGAAAACACTACAACCACTAGCTCAAAATCATAAGTCAACTAATTATTTATTTTGACCTTCAATTGCCTTGAAGCATAAGCAATGAATTCACCATTTTACATCAAAACACAATCAAGACTGATTCGATAAGCATCAAACTAAACCTCAAAACCATTTGATCTTTCGGGTAATGTCAAAATAGGGACTGTAGTGAGTCTATCCTTTAACTCTTCGAAACTTTTCTCACAAGATTCCGACCATAGAAATTTCACCTTCTTTTGGGTCAACATTGTCAAAGGCAAAATGATTGACAAAATTCCTTCCATAAACCTTCTAAAATAATCAAAAAAATCGAAAAACCCATACGTATGAAGTGGACAAATGTCTAGGGGAATTACTAATTGCCTCGGTCTTCTTAAGACTAACTTGTACATCTTTACCAGAGAGTGGGACAATATGACCATGGAAAGCAATAGACCTCAACAAAAACTAGCATTAGCAAACAATTGACGATCCTTGAGAATTTTCTATATAATGTTTAAATGTTCAACATGTTCATCCTCAATCTATGAGTAAATCAAAAACCATCAATAAACACAATTACAAATATATCAAGATATTGTTTGAATATACTATTCATTAAGTCCGTGAATATTTCTGGGGCACTAGTCAAACCAAATGACATCACACAAAACTCATAGTAATCAAAATGATTTTGGAAAGATTTATTCAGAATTTCACTTTCCTTTAATCATAACTTATAATAACCTGATCGAAGGAAAATCTTTGAAAAGAAACTACAACCTTGGAGTTCATCAAACAAGTCATCAATTATTGGAATACGATACTTATTCTTTATGGTAACCTTATTCATTTTCCAATGATCAATGCACATACAAAATCAACCATCTTTATTTTGAACAAACAACACCGTAGCACCCCATGGAGAGATAATCGGTCTAATGAAACACTTATCCCAATAAATCATTCAATTAATCCTTTAACTTCTAAAGTTCTATCGGAGCTATACTAGTAAAGAGGAATACAAATTGGTATCATATTTGGAAGAAGGTCAATACCAAAGTCTATTTCCTTTTTGGGTGGAATGGGTGAAAGATCATCGGGAAAAACTTCAGGAAATTCATTTAGGATTAGAACTGAATCAAGAGTAGGGGTTTCAGAATTTATCCCTAACCTTAACAAGATAATAGATTCAACCTTTAGAATTATTTTTCTAGCCTTTAGGTAAGATATGAACTGACCCTTAGGAGCGGAATTTTCTCTTTTCCATTCTAAGACAGGTTCATTCAAAGCCTAGAATGTTAAAAATAAGGTCCTATAATCTATGAAGGTATAACCAGAGTGAAGCCATTCCATCGCAAGAATAAAATCAAAGTATAGAATATCAAGATCAACCAAATAAACATGAGTTACTCTATGGATAAGAGAAATCAAACAACATATATAGACTGGTTTAAAAATAATAAAACCATTAACATGTGTAGAGACTTAAAAAGGTCCTAAAAGAATATTGGGACTGACATGAAATCTCATAGCCACATAGGGAGTCACAAAATACAATGTATCACCCAGATAAAGTAAACCATACAAATCAAGATGAAATACTTTCAACATATGAGTTACAACATCCAGAGAACCCTCATAATCATATAAAGTCATAAGTGCATAGAATCTATCCTAATGAGGATAACATAACCAGAAACACTAGAATGGGCTTGCCTATAATACTTTCCCTTAGTAGAAATCAGAGGACACTCTCTCACCTTATGACCAGTATTCCACCAACCATAGCAACTATCCACACAAGCTAAAATCTTTCCCAAATAAATTTAGCCACACTTTTATTCACGTGAGAATAAAATGTCCACTATTAACACCACTATGCGGTTTAGGGTTAGACACATTTTCTTTGTTGAACTTTGGAACTAGAACATATGAAAAAAATTGATCGGAGTTCTTTTGTCAGAATTAAAAAAGTCATCCCATCGGACTTAAAATGAGAAAAGTCACCATTATCGGTATCTTCCCGATGTAACACCTTGGATGTTGTAAAAGGTTAAAGTGGGTTAGCAGGCAGGTGCACATGCCTAAAACAAACTGTGAACCCTCCATGGATGCCTAACAAGCAAATTAGGGGATCACTAGTTGTTTAGGGGAACAGGGTTGGTCATTTAGTGCAACCCTAAATTTGGTCCATCTTTACGGTTCCCTTCACAGATTGTCAAGCCCTAAGCGGACCATGAAGGCTTCCATATAAGTCACCCATTATCTTTTTAAGTCAGGGCTATTTTAGTCTTTCCTTATGTATTTAATATCTAAGATATGTCATTTTAAACCTTAATATAAGTCATATATACGTGATTTAAGTCCTAAAAACTACCTATTCTAGACATTCTCCTAAATCATAAATTTTCTTTTAAGTTCATACCCAAAGTTCTTTCTGAAACTACGGAAGAAGAAGTTGGGGCTTCACTTGAAGATCTTCAACTCACCATAGCTATTTGGATTTGATCACTATGGTATGTTAGTATTCTATCGAGTCCTTTTCTTTATATGGTTCCAAAGATTTCCACTTTTACAAGTTAGATTCTCAACTCAATAGTTAGGGTTTTACTCAATCTTTATGGGTTCTTCTCATATATGATTCAATTGATTGTTCCATCTTTGAATGCATGAATTGAAATATTTACATGATTTTGAGTTGAATTCGTTTGAACCCATGCATGATCCATGATTTTAACTATGAACAATTGTTGATGCTTATGTACTATGAATATATGAAGATATACATATTTTTATGAAATTGTCGTAAACGATATGAGAATGTTTTTGGATGAAAGTGACAATGAAATTGTGAAAGATTTTCTCAAATACTACTACGATCATGATTGTGTAACTTTTTCTCACATAAGGATTGATAAGGTAGAAATGTTTATCACCTAAATTAAATAAAGATTAAAGGAGTTATCCTAAATGACTTTATCTTGGATTGGTAACTCAATGTGTTTTTCCATGAATGATAAAATTATCATTAATGACTATTCTGTGGGATTTTACTAAGAACCCAAAAGGATTTTATAACATTTAGTAACTCGAACTAACTAAAAATAATCTAAGAAATTAAAGACAATCAATTTTATAAAGAAATGGGAAAATATGGAAATTTTTCTTAGTTTAAGATGTGAGTTTTGGTCATTTATAAACATTCATAACTTCTACCTCAGGAGGAGTTAGAGGTAGTATTGATATGGTTGGAAAGCCCTTGGAGAGATATTTCCAAGACCGCCAAGTTTGCGCATTTTTGATATTGTATGAGGGAGATATGCCTATTGGAAGTTAGGTTGTTGAAGTGAAGAAAGTCCAATTCCGGATTGTAGTAAGGTCAAACTAGTCTTTTTACCCGATTATTTCCTAATTCATTTTAAGGATTTAATTAGGGTAAAAATAAGTCTTAAACCAATTTTAGAAAATCAGTTCACGCTTAGGACTTGGGAGAAAAGAGAAGAGGAGAAGGATAAAGGAGAAAGATCTAGGTTCCGCCAAGGCCAAGGATTTGCGAGTGAACTTCATCAGGTGTGATCCCTATTAAGGTATATAAGATCTTTCGTATTGGGTTAGTTCACCCACACAACAGTTTGTTTCAATTCAGCAATCTATGAGTTGATTTCAAGTGAAAAGTTGAAATTCTTAAAGAAAAATGTCAAATTCTTGTTGATAGAATTGTTGGCAATCAATTGTTGGTTGATTCTTGTTTCCCCTGGTTATTTTTATTTGAATTCAGTGGGTATTTAGGGTTCCAATAGTTTCTAGTGTTTGGTGAAAGAACTAGAGAGGTTTGGAGGGTTTGGAGATGAAATAAATGTTCAAAAATTTGTCAGACGCACTTGGGCAAGGCCAGACGTGTCGCGCCTGCAGTGAAATTGAAAATGACCTTTGACACTATGGCCTGGCGCGGCGCACCACCAATACACTGAGAATTGGCCTCAGTCAATTGAGGTTGGCATGGCGTGCCCCGAATGCGCCGGATTGATGTTTTTTGCCCAGTTTTTGTAGTTTAGACTTTTTAAGTCCTTCGAAGGTACTTTAACACGTTCCAATGATTCTATCTACTTCAATGATTTTTAGATACCAAGAAATCATCAAATAACACAATCATAACCTTGAATATATAATCCAATCTAAGGAAAGCTAAGATCAAAGTCAAAGAAGTTAAATGTGAAGTCTAAAGTTAAGAAGCTAGTCTAAAGCAAAGTTCTTAAAGGTTTTCAAGAGACTTTACTTAACGTTTTAACTTTGTTTTGAGGCTCAAGTTTCAAGTTAAAGTAAAAAGTGAAAAGGTCAGAGTATTTCCTTCAAAAGTTATAAGGAAACTAATTATTCCCTAAGAGTTTATTAAGACTCAAATTTCAAGTTAAGCAAAGAGTATAGAAGTTTAGTTCATTTCTCAAAAGTTATAAGAGAACTAAGTATTTCCTAAAAAGCTTAAAAATTATTTCACATTTAAGTTAAAAGGAAACTAAGATTTTACAAAAAAAATTTAACAAGAAAAGGGAATATTGATTCCACGAAAGCTTTGTAAAGCTAAAGTGTTGAGCAAATATCTCAACACAAATAAAACAAACTATTTTAAAAGTATAAGCTAAAGTACATTTTGGGAGTAGTATTGGGTACCGATGTAGGGATTGAAAGTTCATAATTAACTCAAGTCTCCATGAAAACCATGTAGCCATCATGGGAATTAACGAGTTATACTTTTTAGATCATAAGGTAAGTTAAGCTAGTGGATACACTAAGTTAAGTAAGGTCTTATACCGATGGTAAGATATAGGATGGTCCTTGGCAACGTGAGGTAAAATGGTGTACCATCACTTAGGCTCGTAGTGATGGTTGTCAGTTAGAGAATCTCCCACATAAACTATATTACTTTCATATATAAGTAAGTTAAGTTTGTTATTTCCTTTCTTTAATGAACTAAGTTGTTTAAACACAAGTGTGTGTGTGTGTGTGTGGTGTGTGTGTGTATGTATATAATATATATATATATATTATATATATATATATATATATATATATATATATATATTATATATATATATATTATATACTACATGTGTCTCTATTGATTTATATAAAGTTCAGTATTTCATGAGTTGAGCAGAACAACATAAGTGTTTTTTCTTACTCTTTTTGAGCTTAAGTGTTGTTTAGAACTTCAACTCGCATACTCGTACATTCAATGTACTAATGTCAATTGGCCTGCATCATCTTATGATGAAGACGTAGGTAACCTGATTGGCAATTAGTGTCTCGTTGATCTAGCTTCAGCACTTAGAGTCAGTGGTGAGCTTCCTTGCACTTTAGAGGACTCTTTTATTGCTTTCTAGTATTTTTTATTTACATAATGTTGAGCGGTTTGTCTCACATTCATCTCAGTATTATAGAGACTTCATAGACACATGGTTAGTTAAATTGTTCAGTTTGAGTCTCTTTTTATCTTGCATTTTAGATGTTCAGATTTTTGAGAAGGAAGTGTCATTTTGACCAAGACATTTATTTAAGTTATTTTATGAGAATGTTTCTTATCGTTTGATTAAGTTAAGTCTTTCGTTGATTTAAGTAAGTCATGTCAAGGGCTTTTTTAAGACTAGCAATGATCATTGGGTGCCGGTCTCGTCTAGAGTATAGGCTCAGGCGTGTAAGTATGGGATAGATACTAGATTCCATGTTTTAGCTCACAATGTCTATGACGATTAATGGTAAAATTCAATAATAATGAACTAAATTAATTTCAAGTATTTCAGTGTTTAAAATGTGTTAGCTTGCATTGATCATGAATGTGACTTGCACTTTTTAATATTTTATCTTATGCCTTGGCTTGGTCAATGCATGTCATGTATAGTTCTTTTAGCATGATTTTATAACTTTTATTTATTATTATCCTACTTAACACATTCCATATACTAATGCATTCTTGTTCTTACATTGTTTGACTAATGTAGGGTCCAATGCTCCTACCATGCACAATTGTTTCTAGTTGATCTTTTTCTAGGCACTTGAAGATCAGTGATTCCTCATGTTCCAAGGACCGACACACTTTTATTGCTTTTGTTACTTTAATTTTCCGACAATTTTATGTGGTGTATGGGTCACAACCCAACTACTTTCTTTTGATGTAATTGATGGCTTGTTGAGACTATGTTAGACTCCCGCTTTATCAAACAATTTTATGATATGAGTGTTTTTTTTAAAATATGTATTTTTATTCTCTTGTATGAAGCATGATAAGTGGCTTGTATAGATCTTTTGGGATTATATATGTCGTGTTACACCTAGATATAGTTTGGATTTTGACAACTTAGTATTTAGAGTACAAGTTTTACAAAGGTCCTAGGATGTTTTACAAGCCACATCAACTAGAGTCTTATTCATGAGTGTGAAGCGTGCCACATTTATGAATAAGAGGCTTTAAGATGTTTAGGAAATTTCACTTCTTTCATCATTCAAAAGTCGTCTCATAGAGTGTAAATTTATATGTTTCTCTCATAATCCTTGGTCGATGTTTTCAAGATATGGTCTCTCAAAGAGCATATGTTAGAAGGAATTCAGGTGAGTATGTGTAATAAAAATCTCATCAAGTTTCGGCGAAACCTTTGGCTGAGAAAGTGACATGCTAACTTTTGAGTCATTTTTCAAGTGTTGGCTCAAGATATGACGGCTCAAACCAATACAAAGGATAATGTTCATGTGAACTCAAAGATGGGTACGATGATGCTAAAGATATGGGGACTTTATTAGGATGAATCCTCAAGATTTTCCATGGTTCTAAGGTTGATGAGGATCCCCATGAGGTTTACAAGATAGTGTGAACTATGAGAGTGACTATCGCTTGAGAAGGTAAAATTGGCCACTTATCAATATAAGGGTGTTTCTCAAGTTTGGTGTGAACAATGGAAGGAAAAAAAAAGCGTAGATGTGGATCTCTTGATTGGGAGAAGTTTAAGGTTGATCTTAATAGGTTTTTCCCCTTTAAATAAGGTAGGAAAAATTAATTGAAGGACTACGCCTTGAAATTCACCCAATTGGCTAGATATGCTCTAACTACGGTTGCCAAATCTAGGGCAAGAATGAATACATTTGTTTTGGGTTATTCTGAAATGGTAGTTAAGAAATGTCATACCACCATTATCATTAAGGAAATAGATATTTCACATTTGATGACATATTCCTCAGAATGTTTCAATGGCAGGACTATACGATATAATATTCAAAATCGAACCTTAAGTAATTAAAATACTCTTTAAAAACAAGTCCTACTTGAAGTAGGACGGCACTATCGCAAAACTTCACCAAAAGGGTGATGTCTCGTTTTAGGGAAGATGGCTCGTCATTCCCTCTATGATCCCACACTTAGACTGTGTGGGTCTTCCTTCACTAGAAGTCCTCACGACCAACTAGACGGCTCTTTTTAAGCTAGATAGCTCGTGTTGTTCTCTATGGGGTTTCACCTTTACTTGGTGTTTCTAGTTCCTTGCTTCTCTTCCTAGAGCCCTTATGCAGCTTGTCAAGTGGGCCATGGCTCATCTGGGGCTCCATGACTTCATACTTTACATAGGCATCCACATGTCTTCGTTGTCTCTCTTCCACAAGCCCTCAAACGACTCATCAACTGGACCACAACCTGTTTGGGGCTCTGTGGTGGTGACTTCAACTCTACTTACCTTCTTTTTTATCCCTACCATTTTTATCCAAGTGTTTTACTTGTTCAACTTCAAAAAAAAACATCATATAAACATAAACAAGCTCAATTTCTCACACAAATTCTTAGTTTTAAGCGCTAAATGTGCTATGAGTTCACGGCACATTAACACCCTCAACTTAGAATCATTGCCTTTCTTCAAACATGGAAAATAACAATACTCGACGCTCAAATATAAAGGAACACATCACAATAATTCAGAAATTGTCTCCACAACAATTACATCTGAAATCATCTATCTAACATGCAAGGATCAATGGACAACATCCCATTACACACATTCGGTCATGCTTATATTAGTACCAACTATTATCTAACATAGAAACTATCAAATGCAAAAATAGTGCCCTCACAATAAATAAATCCCTCACACGTGATATTTGGGACTGATGAGTAATCTCACTCTCCAAAAAAACATCTAACACTACAAGTATACAGAAAATAGTCTTGTCCTTGTATTCTCGTTCAACAATCAAACAACCGGAATAGGATCATTATAGTACTTTTATTAGCTTTTATCATTGGAGCATGCTAGGGAGTGGAACATTTGGTCTCTGAATGACTAAATTACCTCAATTCTGGGAAGTTCTTATTTAAATAACTTTTTGTCAAGTGTTTCAAACTTTTTTTTCTTTGGTACATCCCCGCACCCACATCCTTTCTTTTTTCTTTCATTCTTTTGTGTTTTCTTAGTAACTACAATTTACTGGAACAATTTAAACTAGACCCATTCAAAACATACATTGTGGTTCTGTGCCTTTATAATAACGAAGGAGATGATATTGCTAAGCTCTTTCTTTTTATTCAGTTGATGACCACCCTCAACGTAGGCTTTTGGTCTGAGTTATGGCATTTTTCCCTCACAGAACCAAGGATACAATATCAAATGGGTGACAACAAAATCAACTACAAGGTTCAAATAGGGTTCAAGAGTTCATGATCTCATTTGGTAGTTTTTTTATTAAAGTGGACTTAATCAAACAATGACCTATGATACTTTCTTATCCAGTCATTCAATGGTTTTAGCAAGACTACTTTGGCAAGCTCTATCTTCTATTTAAAGCATTAGACTTCATACAAGCCACACACTCAAATAGCATATCCTTACACCTTATTCAGTATTCAGTCAACCAATTTATGTTTTAGCTACCAATGATCAACACACAAGTATACGATATGTTGCATAAAAAGTCTAATAGTCAATTTTCAAATAAAGGATGTCTTCCTTATCATTTCACTCAAAACTCACCCACTGCTATCAATTTTCACACAAAATACCAAACTTTCAACACAACAAAACAACAAACTAACTTTTTAACAAAAACAATTCAACACAAGAGCCTACCTCTATGCACTAATGACTAATGGCAGGTTTCTCAACCACCCCTCCCCAACAAAATAGATTTTTCCCTCAAAACAAAATATACAAGGGATGTGAGGAGGAGTCATACTTTCGATGCTCTAGGCGTCAGTAGTCAAGGTGATATTGGAATCCTCATCAACGGGTTCTCGTTCTGGTGCAGAGACACTGTCAGGATTGCAAATATCCATAGGAGTACAAGGTCCATTAGATGAGTCACCAAACCTCATTTAAGCACGTTGCTACGCCAAAGGTTCATTTTCTTAAGCAAATCTTTGGATTCTCTCCTATTTTCTTCGGCATCCTACTTTCTTCCCCGGAAGGTTCTTCATGTTGTTCCGATTCAGGATCTATATCATTCCCGTTACCTTTCCCTCTTTCGGATCTTGCCAAATCACTCCAAATATCTTCAATTGGCTGAGTAATTGAAGGCATGCTAACTAGATTCATCAATGAATCTATTAAAAGTGGTGGAGGAACTGATTGTCTTATCGGCCATTATTGAAACTTGGCTTTCATTATAGTCATTTGTGTGTGCAAGAGTCAAAATCTACACGACTTAACATATTTAACAGTTATTCACATGAGACCCTAAACCATCCATCTGATTCCTTAGCATAGATACTTTTTGTTATAGTTCCTGTCATATTCGCTGCTCTGCACTCTGACTATGGACTACCTATGGTAATTTTTCAACTAACTGATCTAGAATGAACCAAGTCTGCCTTTTCTTCTCTACCTTTATCTCAAGGAATATGGTAGGCAAGGAAAATATGTATTTTTAGCTGATGAGGTGATGCTGGTGGAGGTTGCACCCTTTAAGCTGCCTATGTTGTCCCCTTTTCTTGCTTATTGCCTCTTTCAGCTCAAAAGGGACCAACCGGAACATGTAGCAACATCACCAAATGTGGTGCAGGTCCTACTCTTAAACCATATAATGGGTTTGCCACATATTTTATATTAGTCACCGCACTTACCATCTTTGTCTGAACATATTTGTCCACCAATTTTTCCATTCCCCAAGCCTACAACCTGGACGTGTCCAGCACTCGGAGACCATTATTGGCCTCGAGCAGACCCACGGCCTTGCTTACTTACTTAGAGGAAGACTTAAACACAAGATATAACTCATGCAATAATTTAAAAGGTAATAACTTATCCAAAACCGCAACTTAAGTTTTACAACTAAAATGAATAAGACAAAAGAACTAATACTATCTGTCTAAGAAGGCTCTAAAACAATAGGGATGTTGGGACAGGACCTCAATCATCCTAACAACTAAAAACAACAAAAATAACTGAATGATAATGATATCCTCTAGAATGAAAGAAGAATCACCAACTGACACCGAGCTTCCCACTGGATCAACGGCATGCCAGATGTTGATCCTAGTTACTTGCGCCTGCATCATGATAGGATGCAAGCTAACTAGCATCAGTACATTGAATATACGATTATGCGAGTTGAAATGATACAAACAACTTAAGCTTGAAAAGAGTAAGAAGGAACATATACAAACAACTCATGAATATATATATATATATATATATATATATATATATAAAGCTTGTAAAACAGTGTAAACAACTTAGTTCAATTAAGAAATGTAATAACATACTCAACTTTGCTTTTATAATAAGTAACATAGTTTCTGTGGGAGATTCTCTGATCGAAAATTACCTCGATGAGACTAAGTGGTGAAACAGCGTCTTGCGCACGCTGCTAGAATTGTCCTATACTTTTTCGTCACATAGAACTACTTAACTTAGTGGATACACTAGCTTAACTTATGTGATCATACAAAAAGTATGACCTATTAATACGCATGATGGATACATGGTTTATGGAGACTTGAGTTATATGAACTCGCATCCCCATATCAGAGCTCAACACTACCCCCAAAAATATGCTTAGCTTTTGTGTTTTTGAAACAACTTCTTTCTTTGGGTTGAGATAATTTCTCAACACTTATCTTTAAAAGCTCTCTTGGAATCGTTGTTCCCTTTTCTTGCTAAAAACCCTTTTGGAAATCTTAATTTCCTCTTATCTTAAATGTGAAACAATTATAAACTCTTAGGGAATACTTAGTTCCCTTATAACTTTTGAGAAATGAATTTAACTTTTTACGCTTTACTTAGCTTGAAACCTGAGTCTTAAAAATAAAGTTAAAACATTGTTAAAGACACTTGAAATTTTTTAAGGAATTTGCTTTGAATCGCTTCTTAACTTCTAAAATTGACTCTTAGCTTCTTTGACCTTGATCTTAACTGTCCTTGAATTAGATTATGGATTCAAGGTTCATGATCTCATGTTTATAGATGATTTCATGATATTTAGATGTACCTTAGAGTATAAGAATCAACTAGGAAACATAGGTATATCACTTAGAAACTAGTACGAAAATGTGGGGGGAGAATGGGGAGAACTGACGTCTCTAGTGCTCTGAGAGGTGTAGGGCGCAACCGTCATAATACAGAGAGAAGGCTGGGCTCTCTGGCTAGAGCGGTGCCCAAGGCCTTAGAGACAGAGATTGTACTTTAGGGATTTAAGAGGCACGGCACCCCAACCCATATCTACAAGTGTTCTTGACTTTTCTCCTTCATTTTTCATCTATATACCCTCTAAAATTCCATGGTTCTTTACCCTAAACACTTAGTATCATTAGTACCCTCAATAACCAATAGATTCAACTCAAAATCACACCTAGAAACATGAATCAGAACATCAACAACACGACTATCAAGAATACAACAAAAACTTCAATATTGTTCTTGAAGAATTCAATTTCTTAAGCATTCAAATAGCTTAGAATTGTTGAATTTTGGCGTGTGGGTAAACTAACCCAACACTATGTGATCTCACATACCTTTTTAGGGATCACCCCCGGCAGATTCCATATGCAAATCCTGAGTTTTCTTGGCAATTTTTTGGTTTTCTCCTATTTTCTCCCTTTTCCAAGACCTAGCATGAATTATAAATCTTTCTTATCTGAATGAAGTCTTATCTTAGCCCAATTAATCCCTAAAAACGAATTAATTAATTTAAGCAAAGAAAAGACAACTTTGCCTTTCCCAAATCCAGATTGGACTTTTCTTAATCTAACAACCCAACTTCTGAAAGGCATAACTCACTCATACGATATAAAAATTGCTCAAACTCGATGGCATTAAAAATGTTGTTCCATAGGCTTTCCAACCATATCTGGAACTACTCCTAATTCACACTGAGCTAGGAGTTATAGTCCTTTGAAGTTGACCAAAATTCACTTTTTAACTTAGACAAATTTTCCATAATTTCATATTCTTTTCAAAAATAAGTATTTTCAGATTTTAAACTCTTTTCTAGTTCTTTATAGTCGCGAGATGTTACAAATTTGTTAGGCAGTATGTTGGCATGCGCACACACTTTCTTTATCAGCTAAGGAAACAACATAGGAACTCTTTCATTTAAGACTCGATCTCTCATCTCATCACCAATAATCCGCCCCACATTCAAGGCATAACCGACAATGATGCAAGATATAAAGAAAGCTTGTGAAAGTTATAGGGTGTTGTCCTTCACCATTATCGGGAATGTGCACATAACAATGCCGACCAATATTTGACTAGAAATGTCAAGGATGACTGTGTGATATGCACATGTGGGTTGGATACCCATGTTTGTTCCTAACTATAAGTTGCAATCATCCCTCTTATTCACTTCATGATACTCTCCCGAGAGACTGGATCCTCCATCTAAATTTCACTAGTCGCCGAATAGTGGCCACTCTCATGTAGACCTACAACAGTAGGTGTAATGTAATTTGGATCATGTAAAAACCTGTTGATTGTGGTCTCCAAAATGACAAACCTCTCATCTCGAACAACCACCTCAGCTAGTGGTCCCAATTTTAATGTTGTTTCTTTCTTCCTTTTCTCGAATGATTCAGTGTGAGTTAAGTTCATCAATAAGGCAGCATAGAAGGAGCAAGATTCTTTTTTCAAGTGTCTCACAAACTCTCGTGGATACTTAGTCATCCATTCAAACTGATGTTGTTTTAACAAGTTGTAAATATCCGAAAAAGCCTATAAGTCAGTCTCCACTACTCTACACTCTGGGATAACAGGTCTCCCGCCGACGCCGCTAGACTTGGAAAGTATTTGTTATGAATTATGTCCCTTGATCTAGGAATAGAACAAATCCTTCGAAATACATCAATGAGGTGTTGCTACATTACTGGATCAGCCTCCCTCTGGCAAACAAACTGCACTAATGAGTTATCGGTGTCACTAGAGTCACTATCCTCCTAATGTCTCTCGCTTCTTCTGTATCCTCAACTGGCGGTGGGTCATTAGTCGAAGCCATGGAATCAACATTAAAGAAATTCTCATTCCTAGCACTATCTTTTTCATTTTCATGCTGGAATGAGAATGTTGCACAGTAGCCCTAACAGTCTGAGATATAGGGGAGGGGGAGGATTGTTCAATCTCTATGTTTACCTGGACCTAAGGCTACTAGGTGCCTCCTCAACAGAATTTGTTTTGGGATAAGCGGGGGGTGAGACGTGCATTTTTTCTGTCTTTCACCTTGGTTTAGCCATAGTACCTAAGAGACAACAAGTTATAATCATTGTAATTCAAATGAATACACTACGAGTACGCAGATTTCCCATGTGTATTTATACAAAGTGACGCCTTGACTTAAGAGTGTTGTCAATCATTGGGAAGGGCCACACAATAATTAAAGAATGAATTAAGAAAACAACCTCATGAACCTGTCCAGTGTTTACAAACCTCCTAAATGTGGTTCAAAAAAGGCATCACGGTCTGTGCAACCGTAACTCATGTTAAGGTTTGAGTAAGAATTTCTAAATACTCACATTGGTCAATTTAATCAATCAAGAACAACCAAAAATGACCTTCTTACCCATCCATAACATGATTTCCTCTTATTTCACTAGACCCGTCACAAATTGCACATATAATCACCATCTAACATATCATCTACTACTTTCACACCCTTCCCTCAACTTACACACCCAAAAAAATCAAAAGAATTGAAGAATACCATGAGACAATCAATAATTAGTAGTTCTTATACTTGATTTCAACAAGATCAAATTTATATTAAGTAGGGATATAGGACTTACTTCAAATGGAAATCAAATTTTGAGCAAAGAGAAAGGGTGAATTCTTGACATTAGATATTTCTTGTAATATTAAATTAGGGATTAAAATTCTCTTTCATTTATTTATATAGATATTGGAAAACTCCTACTTTGCCAAAAAGATGCTATGAATTTGAGTATAGGGGGAAAGAACTGGTCCTTTGGAATTTGGAAACTTTTAATTAAATAAAAGAATGGGTTCAAATCAATTTGGGTTGGGTGGGGTACATCACTTTTGACTTAACTCTAACGGATCGTGAGAGGCTCATGAAGAGCACCATGGCCCGTATTGTTGCTCGTGATGATGACTTGAACAAGAAAAATTACATGCATATTCCCGAGAGGCTAAACGGTCCGTATAGAATCAGATGGGCCATAAACTCCTTCGTGAACCTTTCTTCCCCTTTACTAGATAACTCGAATTAAGTTAACTCACCTCTCGTGTTGTGCGAAACGGCCCGTTCAAAGGCTCGTGAAGAGAACTTGATGCTTCAACTTTAATGCACACTTGCACATATTGTGACCTTATATGAAAAAAAATTGCAGAAGTTAAACTACTTATTACAATTACATCTTGGGTTACCTCCCAAGTATCACACAATCTAATTTTGCAACGCAGTTTACTTGATTATTCAGACTTCATCAAGTTTGAATTCCTCAACTATTTTCTCTTATTTTGGGACTCTCATATATGACTTAACTCACTGGTCATTAGCCTTGAACCTCTCACCTTTTTAGTTTTCAAGTTCAATAGCTCCTGATTGAAACTGTTGAATCACGTTGAATGGCACTGACCATTTGGACTTTAGCTTTCCCGACACAAAATCTCCAGGACTAAAATTACTCTTCTCAATATGTTTGTCATGATACAACTTCATTCTTTCCTTGTATAATGCATATCGCTCATAATATCTTAATCAAAACTCATCTGCTTCATTTATATTCTCAAGTCGCATGTTTGTTGCTTCACTCCAACTCAAATTAAGCTTTTTTAGTTCTTTATGTTCTAACTCCACGGACAAATGGCATGCCTTTCCAAACACTAACTGATATGGTGACATACCAATGGGTGTTTTAAAAGAACTCTGATATGCCCATAAAGCATCATCTAACGTGCTTGCCCAGACGGTTCTATTGGCATTCATTGTCTTTGCCAATATAGACAAAATCTCTCTGTTTGAGATTTTCACTAGGCAACTTTTTTGCGGGTGATAATGCATCACCACTTTCTATTATTTCACTTCATATTTAGTCCAAAGAGTGCTAAACACTTCATTGTAGGAGTGTGAGACTCCATCATTAATAATTTACCTCGGTGTGCCAAACCTAGAGAAAATATTCTCTTTTGGAAATCATGCAATACTCTTGTCATCATTCTCAACATAGGCCACAGCTTCAACCCACTTGGAGACATAATCAACTAGCACCATTATATATTTTTGCCCGAAAGACCACACAAATGGCCCTATGAAGTCAATCCCCCAAAAATTCAAATAATTCGACCTCCAATAAAGGGGTCATAGGTAGCTCATGACGACGGGTAATGGCCCATTTCCTTTGACAAAATCACACCCTTTAACTAGGTCGAATGGATCTTGGTGAATTTTAGGCCAATAGTATCTGCTTTGGAACACCTTGTGGGCAAATGCGAGCACCTCCATGGTGTCCACCAACTGGAGATGAATGATAGGCTTCCAGAAAACTCAGCATTTCGACCTCAAACACACATTGCCTGATTATATTATCATAACAAACCCTGTAGAAGTAAGTTCATCCTAAAAATACATACATACATATATATATATTTGTGTGATTTTATCATTATTTTTATTTTCAAGAATTTAAAACATATATACAAATTAAAGTGACAACTTGCAATTTTTATGTGTAAATGTAGATGGTTGATTCAATTTTACTATTGTTGACAGACTTTTGAATTTTAAAAGTAGATGGTTTATCTTTTTATAATTGAAAAATGGCATTTTGTGAGTGATCAATTTATTAAGATGACAATTATTTACCCTCAACTAACTCAAGTGAAAAAATAGCAAACATGATAACAAAATTGTTCCTCTCATAGCTACTTAGAAGGCCATAAAAAGATAATTTTTTTGGGGAATTATCTACCTTGAACCAATTACTTAATAATTCAAGGGTATAATTGGAAATAAGTTTTTTTAGAGTTTTAATCCAAACATAAGACGAAGTGGACAATAATGAACCAAACACTTGATAGAAATAAACTATGCATTACTAATCCTGCACTACTAATTTATGCTTTAGTAATCCATGCATTACTAATTCCTGCGTTATTTATTTTTGTAGCAAACGACCCCTAAATCTACTATAGGAAATCGCCATACTAATCAAAACCAAGTGGCAACACACTTGAGGTATATAAAATGCACCACATTCATAAATAAAACGTTGTAGGCCTTTTCCCATACTCAAATGTGATTGTGTGGTATAGATATTACCGTTTATAGATTGTATGCATACTCTCATTGAGAGATTAGTAGCAATTCCTTTATTCTAGAACTACATTCCCGATAAGTTATCTCAACATACATTAGCTAGTGGATGTATATAATTGTATATTATACATATACATTTGTATATAGGAGGAGAGAAAGGGAGGAGAGAGGAGAGCGAGAGAGAGCTGAAAGTGGGAGAGAAGTGAATTATATATGTATATAATTGCATGTCATACATCTACATTTGTGTGTAGGACAAGCGAGATTGGAAGAGGGAGGAGAGAGTTGAGAAAAATTGGGAGAGAGAGGAGAGAGGGGAGAGAGTGGTACAAAGATGAATTGTTGTCACGACCCGCAAGTACCCCCTAGAAGTTAGGGAGAACCCTTGGATCCTCACTAGGCGTACTTGACCCTTTGGGATCTTGTTCAAACCCTTTAACTATCATTCATTGCATAAGATATGAAAAGTAGTGAGGACTTAAAACTTTTCACGACATTCGATATAAAAAGGAATTCTTCAATAAATACTAAAAAGATCTCATCGTCACAAGCCAACTTAAAGACACAACATAATATCTTAGGGAAACGTCCCTTTACATTTGAAAGAAATACATAATAAGTATTAATAACAAAACTAAGAAACATAGACTATGTCCTTGAACATATGAGGACATACCAAATCTTGAGAGAGTAGATTTCTCAAGCTTCTCCTTCTACACTCCTCTTTACTTCCAAACCTATATTTATAAGTATAAAAAAGTATGGGGTTAGTACAAATAATGTTCTAAGTATGGCATATGCAAACACATGCAAATAGGGAAATTTTAGTATAAATACATTTTCATGCCAATTAAGTAGAACATTCATGAATATAAGAGTAAATCAACATAAGAATCATTATTTAACACTTAGAGAAGGATTTCATTAATTTTAACAAAAAGAGACTTTACAGTAAGCTTTTCAAAATTTACAGCAAACTCTTGAAACGTTACTGTGAACCAAATTAACTCCATAAGAGTGAACTTCCAAGGTCAATCAAAGAGGAAGTAAATTCATTTCCATAGTAGTTTCCATATATAAGGTTATTCTATGACTCACCAAGGTAAGACATGAAGGAAATTCTGATACACCTCCTTCAATACACACCTAGGTGATCCCTAAGACTACCCCGTCTAGGCTTACTCGCCTCGGGAAAGCAAGTCCCCACTCAATGACAATACATTAGAAGTACACTCAAACAACACACCAAGACTTCCCTTTCGAAATGCCTACTTAGTGAAATAAGTAGATGGTGTCCCATTCCACCACCTACCCTAAGTAGTACACTCTTTAAGAAGACTTAGCTAATACAATTCAAATAAGACTCAACAAGACTCCCCTTTATGGATGCCTACCTAGTGCAATCAATAGATGATGTCCCATTCCACCACCTACCCTAAGTAGTACACTCTTTCACAAGATTTAGTACTTTCAATTCATATAAGATTCACCAAGACTCCACTTACGAAATGTCTACCTAGTGCAATGAAAAGATAGTGTCCCATTCTACTAGCTACCCTAAGTAGTACACACTTTTAGAAGACTTAGTATTTTCATTACTTTTGTGGAAGTTAGCTTAAGCGACATAGACCATGAGAGCTAAACATGGAATCCCAATACTTTCCTTATCGGAGAAGGGTCCCCCCACTTTCCTAAAGTGAGGTCTTTCTTTTAGCTTTTACATGGTTTTCCCAAAAGCTACACCTATGTGGGCGAATAGTAAAGGGATAAGGAGATTTTCTACTAAGTAACTCATTCTCTACTAACGAGGATTACTCATCTCAAGAGGTACATTGGAATAAAACATCTTAACTCATGAAATGTAACCATCCCGTCTTCATATCCTCTCTTTGCTAGGCATAACTCCCCACGGATTCTAAACATTATATACTATAGGTTAAGGATAACTAGTCGACACCACATCTTAATTCACAAAAGGCATTCATCCTCTGACCTATCTTAGAAAGCTCTTAGGATGTAGTGAGGTTTCTACTAAACACTTCATCTCAACCCGCGATGAGTGTTCACCCCAAAACTCCCCTTTTTGACTTAACTTAGCTTCATTCATTTATTCAAGTGTGTATGTGTGTGTGTACATGTGATCATACCTTGCACATAAGCATCATTTCATTTATATTCAATTCTATACATTCCTAGACCTTCATTCATCACATTACACAATTTAACATACTTCACTTAGTCATATAATTCATTTAGTTATAATCTCTAGCATACTTCCCATAATTCATTTAGACATAATCTCTAGCATACTTCCCATAATAAGCTTCACAAGCCACATTACCAAGAAAAACATTACAATCATCTTACTTCACATAATATGCCTTCATGACCTCTTTCACAACACACAAGTAACTTCACATTCATTTAATTCAAGTAAACACCGCCACCAAGAAGGTGGACCATACCACTCAAGAGCAATTCATAATGAGAGTTAATAATGTGACCTACTTACCATTCTTTCAAAGCCTTCACACATATTTACAATTTAATCAACAATTCATCATAAAATATCCCTTAGGGCAGTATTTAAAAAACAACATAACCAAATGAAACCAAAGCTCACAGACTACAAAAAAAAAGATAATTTAACCCATTTCTTAAGCCAAATTTGATATAAAAAAAAAAGCTCTAACATGTTTTCACTTAAGTTTTAGCATTATAATAACCAACTAACATTAGATACATCATATTTGAACTATTTAAAATATTTTCATGCAAGAGCCACATTTAGAGTTAAAGATAGAAGAATTTAGTGTTGAAAACCCTTTTTGAAATTTCATTGGAAAGGACTCCTTGAATGGAAGAGATTCAAGGATGACTACCATACCTTTATTATAAGAAAACCCAATGATTTTGATGAAGAACTCGACCACCGACATCCCTCCTATCTCCTTCTTGAATTCTAGCTTCTATGAAGTTTGAGAGAGAGTTTTAAGAAAGAGGGGTTTTGGGATTTTGGAAATGAAGTCTAAAATTAGGTCTTAGGGTTTTAAACACTTTAATATACCTAAAATACCCTAAAACTATCACCCTAGGTTCATAAAAGACTTGGGATGAATTGACCAAATATCCCAAGCCAAAACAGATTTTTGATAGCTTTTTGGCAACTCACACACTGCTCAAACAAACGGACCGTTTGTCATCAACGGCCCTTTAGTTGGTTGGGTATGAGACTCTCCAAACATGAAGTCCTCCAGGTCCAATCAATGGACCAAGTCGATGAGCCGTTGGTTGGACCACTGGCCGTCGATTAGTCTCGTTTGTGGACACTGCCTAGGCAATCTTGGGACCTTCTCTAGGGCCCTTTGTGGGTCCTAGGTGGGGTCGTACCCAGACATTAAACCCCTAAACATATTTTTCTAGGTATTAGCAACATCTCACACTAATTTCAAGCAAAACGAACACGTAAAACTCACTCAAATACATGAGAAAACACAAGCACTACCTAAGGCATATCTTCCGAACGTCATGGACGTTCTTGAACGTGTGACATTCAAAATTTACCAAACTTCACAGACTGACTAAGGACACTAATATAACTCATTTTATTATAAAATTAAATCAAGAAACAATCACAAAGTTCAAGTTAACCTTAGTTCGTTTTGGGGTGTTACATTCTCCCTTACTTAAAATAACATTCGTCCTCGAATGACACTAAAACTTTAAGACCATCAAGGAATCAATTAGCAACACATAACCACATTACGATCATGATAAAACATTCATAGTCAAGTCACCAACTAACAAGGAGAACCATTTCACATTTCCAAACACTTGCAACGCTAACAACTTTTGCAAAACTTCACAAATTTAAAACTCACCCTTATCCTTCTTTTTTGGAGGAACTACCTTATCCAATATTAAACATGCTCATATATAACACTTTTACACACATCGAAACTACAATTTAAGACAAACCAATTTTTTCACAAAAGAGAAACTTTACAATGAACATTCAATGTAATACTGTGAAACAAGCTAGAATTTCCAAAATCCATTCTTTAAGAAATTCATCAAGAAGGCATGATCATATGAAATTTAAGACCATATAAACTCATATTATAACATAAAACAACAACCATAAACGGTTAAGACTCACCGGGACTATCAACTCCGGATTAGTTCTCTTTCATAGCTCCCATCTCATAGGAATGATTCTTCTTTGGAAAATTAGGATCTATACTACCTTGAGGAGCTTTATTAACCTCTTTCCTTCTTTATTTTATGTTATGGAAGTCCCTCATCTTGTGTTCCTTACTACCACATGCAAAACAATGATTTGTTCCGGCAAGACACTTACTCAAATGTTGCTTTCCACAAGAATCACACCTAGTCCTCTCAAAAGTATGGACACCACCTTGGCAATGTTGATTTGGAGCCCTATACTTGTTCACTATGGAAGAATCTTGGAGAAAGAACCTCTTCTTAGGTTTTTGGTGACTAGAATCATCCGACCTAGGCCTCTTACTGTAATACTTCAAAAATCTAAGACATGTTCTAGAGACCAACATAAGTGTCAAGAGGTTTAGACACAGTTTTAAGGCCAAATTTAATTAATATAATTCATTAGAAAGTCTAGAAATCAAAATGTCAAAGAACATTCATGACGTCCCAAAACTAGTTCAATGAGGTACTAGTGTGACTTAGCCTATTTGACTATCTTTTAAGAGTCAGAAAATGATGAAAATTGGTAGAAGGGTGTATAACATGTATTAGAGTTAGTTTATACTCGAAATGTCTGGGCACGACTCCCCAAGGACCAACCAAGGTCCCTCAAGGAGGACCCTTGCAAAAGGTGGCAAAAGTTGTCAAGAGACAGCGTTCACGGACGGAGGCCACTAATGAGGTGTGGTCCAATCGACGGGGTGTCGATGGATAAAAAGGATCATTTTTCATAGGCTCTGACCAATACGACGGAACAACAGGACGGAGGGTCCTGTGGCCGTCGTCTCATAGACGGACTGTCGATCGGGGTCTCGTCTATGAGGGGTTGGTTTTGCTGCCTTACTTCATTTAATTAGTTGTCTTAGTTAGGAGTTTAATTAGGGGTTAGGGGAGGTATAATTAATTTTTTTAAACACCTATATAAATCCTCTAACCTAATTAGACTAACCTAAGCTCTCATAATTCCCAAACCCAAAACTCTCATCCTTCTCTCTTTCTTCTCTCTCCCAAAGAAACCCTATTGAAGACCAAGCTACAGGTGGATTCAAGGGATTCAAATGGTATAATTTATCTATCAATATTCATAAGTTAGTAATCTATGGGTCTTTCCTCAAAGGGTTCCATCAAATTGATTTCAAAAGTGGGGTTTTCAAGTGGGTTTTCATCCAATACAAAATTGATGTTATTAATAACTTTTTTTATGATTTATTTTGGATATTATGAAAAAATTAACATGTAATTTAACTCAATTATGGTAAATCTTGATGGATTAGTCTAGTTTGTAGAAGATGACCTATTCCCCTTAACCCTAGGTTATGATCTTGATATGAATTGTGTAATCTTGGTTAAATTGAATTGGTTATTGGTTGAATTACTACTAGATGATTTATTGTACCAATTATTAATAGATTACGATAAATTTGAATCCTATCATGCTAGTTTTTGAGAAACTGATCTAGTTTATGAAGTGTATTACAGATTTGACCTAAGTCTATTATCTTAAGCTATGAACTTATGGTGGATTGTGATGTGGTGATTCAATTGGATTTGTTATAATGTTGGTTATTGGTATGTGATGATACTATAGCCTTGTTGGGTTTAATTAAGGGTTGATGGTAAGACCTTGATGATGAATTATAAAGGAGACTTGGTAAGTCTTATGATCCCTATTCTTTACTTCAATTATGCTTACTTGTGGTTGAGTGATGATATTATATTGAAGTATGTCTTGTAGTAGGATTGATAGGGTTCGTATGATGTTGAATTGAAATTTCTTGACTATGGATTTTGAGGTGTTGGCTAAGATGTAAATGTTATAAGGATGGTGATAGTTTACCAATGTTCCTTATCATGATGTGAATATGTTAATGTGTTAACCTCACGTATATGAATTGTAATGAAAGGACAATACTCATGCAATTATTATTGATCTATGATGATGATGTTTATACAAGGGATAGACCCTATGACCTATATTAAGATATTATGATTAATAAAGACATTAAAGATATTTCAAAAGAGACTCTAGCTTAGCACCGAGTGAACTAGAGTGAAGAGTGTCCCTTACCACATAGGGAAGGTAGGATGATTAATGTAATATTGAGATTCGGACTCCAATGCATGTAGCATAAGGAGGGTTCCTACTATATCTCTTAGGTCTTGAACTATGTTGCCCCCATAGGAATACTAGCTAGTGGATCCACGTAGTTTCTATGTTCATGTTTTGTAACTACCTGGCAAGTAGTCCACCTTCTTTTGGTGTAGGGTTCCATAACACTGGATTCCACATTATCTCATGTGGTCTATGTCGGTTAAGTAAAGATGTTTCCAAAAGGTAAAATGAACTAAAAGATTGAACTCTAACTAAGATGACCTATGGGGTTTAGCTTAGTCTAGGTAGGGATATGGGACTCTACCTAAACATTGCACTATTTAGCCTTGAGGGAAGTCTTAGGAGGATGTTTTTATGTATGTATATGCTTATAAATGTAAATGATATGTATATGATGATCTTACACGCTAATGACACTATGTGATGTGGATTACTCTTATGAGCATGTACTTGGTCTCTATTGCTAAAGTATGATAGTATGTACTCTTAATGTTATGTTATGTGAAGTTGGGAATTGGTTATGATTCTTGATAGGTTTACTTGATTAAGTAAGGTTATGGGGCTTTGCTTAGTCATTGCACAAGTGGACTTAAAGAAGGTCATGAGTAATGGTCTTGCTTTTGTTATGTTGATACGTACTCTTATTCATGCTTGTTGCTATTATAACTTGATGATAGAGTTACTTTTATTATGTGTTCAATTATATGATATGCATGATAACTTGATTAGACTTTGTATTGTTGGTCTTGTGATGCACATGCCTATACTTAATGAATATGTCTTATTGATTGGTATGGTCTTCTTGAATATGCATAAGGCTTTCTAAATGTAAATTAGCATGTTTTAAATGAAATGTCCCTTTTTAGAATCGATTTTATTATATGTGTGAATATGGTCTCATACTTAGTACAAGTGGTGTACTAATCTCATTTCTTCCTTTTTCCCCAATATTTCAGGTTCCGTTCATTAAAGGGATTTTGAGATGACTCGAAGAAGACTTGGAATTCTCAATCATCCAAGTTGAGTAGGCCCTCACTTTCCAAGGGCAATGCCACTATCAAGCTTATGAAGTTGTTTTAGTATTAAGACTCTTATGCTCTTTCCTTTTCATTTGGATATGAATCATTGTATGACCTATATGTGGTCTTGTTATATTGATGTATGGGCTAGGCCCAAATTATTACACTATGAGATGAGACGACTATTTGAGACTGTTATATTCTATATATCTATGTGCAATAAAAGTCCTATACGAAGGGTCTAAGTATACTCTATATAAATATGTGTTATGTGTATGTAGAGGTCTATGTAAACCTCATTGTATAAGTAATGAAAAGTTTTACATTTCTGCTAATTTTGACCTATGAATGTAATGATGTAAGGTAAGAGGCTAGTCTTAGTCCTCAAAGAGGATGACGATGCCGGTTACGTCTAGGGGGTGCTCCCCTGATATGATACTTACCTTCTTGCCTTATCTCCTAATTTTTGACTCCTCAAATTGTTGAGCATACACCATGAGCCTAGAGATATCCATGTCATTAAGAAGCATTATCGTACGACACTCTTTCTCTACTAAGCTAGACACTCCCATCACAAAAAATTTCATCCTAGACCTAGGGTTGGCTACCATGGTTGGTGAATACTTAGAGAGTTGGGTGAATTTAAGGGAGTACTCTTGCACACTCATTTCCCCTTGACGAAGATTCATAATTCAACCATTTTCTTTTCCCTCCACTCTAGGGGAAAGAATCTATATAGGAAAGCCTCTTTGAACACCTCTCAATCAACCAAACCATCTCTTAAAGGTCTCTCATCCCTCCATTGCTCAAACCATACTTGAGCCACATCCTTAAGTTGGTAAGCGGCTAAATCTGATTTCTCCATAGGGTTCACACCCAAAGCATCTATCAATTTCAAAACCTCATCTATGAAGTTTTGGGGATATTTATCCACCTCAGTGCCATGAAAAGTAGGAGTGTTCATCCTCATGAAATCACGAATTCTAGAAACGGGAGTACTATCATGAGGTTGAGGTCCAACTCCTTGGATAGCTTGGGCAACAAAATGATTATTGACGACATGAGCTTGAGCCGTCATGAGTTGGGGAAAATTCATTAGGGCAGCCCTCAACTCCGAATTAGTCATATCCCCTTCAACAAAGGGAACCCGAGGACCTTGGGGCATAGAAGGCACTTGGGGCACTTGAGGCACTTGAGGTTCCAGAGGCACTTGAGGTTCTTGAAGGGAACCTCTTCATTTTCTCCCTCTAAGACAACTATAGGAACTTGGTCAACACGAGGAGGGATCCTCTGATTAGCTACACATCCCTTTTCCCTTCTAGCGGTTGATCTCCTCGTATTCATGTTCTATAAACACAAAAAGAAGAGGATGAGAGAGATATCTTATAGAACTGAATTCTAAGGCACGACATTAGAATAATGAAGAAAGTGAAACTTCTATCATCTTATAGCCTATTGTTCATGGATGTGTCGCGACTCACACCAATGACAAGACTCTACTAGACGTGGCTTGTGAGACGTTTAGACTATAAACTATTTCCCATAATCTTATGCTCTGATACGAAGTCATTCATGACCCGTAAGTACCCCCTAGAAGTTAGAGAGAACCGTTGGATCGTCACAAGGCGTACTTGACCCTTTGGGATCTTGTACAAGCCCTTTAACTATCATTCATTGCATAAGACATCAAAAGTAGTGTGGAATTAAAAAAATTCATAATATTTAATATAAAAAGGACTTCTTTCATAAATACTAAAAAGATCTCATTATCACAAGCCAATTTAAAGACACGACATAGTATCTGAGGGACACGTCCCTTTATATTTGCAATAAATACATAGTAAGTCTTAATAACAAAACTAAGAAACATAGACTATGTCCTCGAATATATGAGGACATAACAAATCTTAAGAGATTAGATTTCCCAAGATTCACCTTCTAGACTCCTCCTTGCTTCCAAACCTATACTTTTAAGAATAGAAATATATGGGGTTAGAACAAATAATGTACTAAGTATGGCATATGAAAAAACATGCAAAAAGGGACATTTTAGTACAAATATATTTTCATGCCAATTAAGTAAAAGATACATGAATATAAGAGTAAAACAACATAAGAATCATCATTTAACTCTTAGAGAAGAATTTCCATAATTTTAACAAAAAGAGACACTTTACAATAAGCTTTTCAAAATTTACAGTGAACTCTTGAAACGTTACAGTAAACCAAATTAACTCCAAAATAGTGAACTTCCAAGGTCAAGCAAAGAGGAAGTAAACTCATTTCCGAAGGAGTTTCCCTAGCTAAGGTTATCCTAAGACTCAACAAGGTAAGAAATGAAGGAAATGCCCATGCACCTCCTTCAATACACACCTAGGTGATCCCCAAGACTACCCCGTCTAGGCTTACTCGTCTCGGGAGAACAAGTCCCCACTAATGACAAAACATTAGAAAAACACTCAAACAACACACCAAGACTTTTCTTTCGAAATGCCTACTTAGTGCAATGAGTAGATGGCGTCCCATTCCACCACCTACCCTAAGTAGTACACTCGTTTAGAAGACTTAGCTAATACGATTCAAATAAGACTCACCAAGACTCCCCTTTCGGAATGCCTACCTAGGGCAATGAATAGATGGCATCTCATTCCACCACCTACCCTAAGTAGTACACTCTTTCAAAAGACTTAGTACTTTCAATTCATATAAAATTCACCAAGACTCCATTTCGGAATGTCTACCTAGTGCAATGGATAGATAGCGTCCCATTCCACTACCTACCCTAAGTAGTACACTCTTTTATAAGACTTTGTACTTTTATTACTTTTGTGGGGGTTATATTAACCGACACAGACCATGAGAGATAAACATGGAATCTAGATACTTCTCTTAAGGGAGAAGGGTCCCCCACTTGCCTAGAGTGAGGTATTTCTTTTAGATTTTACATGGTTTTCTCAATAGCTACACCTATGCGGGCGAATAGTTAAGGGATGAGGATATTTCCTACTAAGTAACTCATTCTCTACTAACGAGGAGTATTCATGTCAAGAGGTACATTGGAATACAACATCTCAACTCACGAAGTGTAACTACCCTTCTTCATTTCCTCTCAGTGTTAGGCATAACTCCTCGCAGATTATAAACATTATATACTATAGGTTGAGGATGACTATTCAACACCACATCTCCACTCACGAAAGGCATTCATCCTCCGACCTATCTTAGAAAGATCTTAGGATGTAGTAAAGGTTGCTACTAAACACTTCATCTCAACTCGCGAAGAGTGTTCACCCCAAAACTCCCCTTTTTGACTTAACTTAGCTTCATTCATTCATTCAAGTGTGTATGTGTGTGTGTACATGTGAACACACCTTGCACATAAGCATAATTTCATTTATAATCAATTTTATATATGCCTAGACCTTCATTCATCACATTACACACCTTAACATGCTTCACTTAGTCATATAATTCATTTAGACATAATCTCTAGCCTACTTCTCATAATAAGCTTCACAAGCCACATTACCAAGAAAAACATCACAATCATCTTACTTCAGATAATAGGTCTTCATGGCCTCTTTCACGATACACAAGTAACTTCACATTCATTCAATTCAAGTAAATACTTCCACCATGAAGGTGGACCATACCACTCAAGAGCAATTCATAATGAGAGTTAATAATGAGACCAACTTACCATTCTTCCAAATCTTTCACACCTATTTAAAATTTACTAAAGAATTCACCATAAAATAGCCCTTAGGGCAGTAGCAAAACAACAACATCAACCCAAAGAAACCAAATCTCAAAGACTACAAAATAATGCTTAGTTAACTCATTCCATAAGCCAAAATTTGATAAAAATCTTTAACATATTTTCATTGAAGTTTTAACATTAGAATCACCAACTAACATTAGAGACATAATATTTGAACCATTTAAAACATTTTCATGCAAGACCCACATTTAGAGTTAAAGATAGAAGAAGTTAGGGTTGAAAACCCTTTTTGAAAATTCATTAGAAAGGACTCCTTGAATGGAAGAGAGTTCAAGGATGACTACCCTACCTTAAGTAGAATAAACCCTAATGATTTTGATGAAGAACTCGACCACCAACAGCCCTCCTAGCTCCTTCTTGACTTCTAGCTTCTATGGAGTTTGAGAGAGAGTTTTAAGAGAAAGGGGTTTTGGGTTGTAGGAAATGAAGTCTAAAATTAGGTCTTAGGGTTTGAACCACTTTAATATACCTAAAAGACCCTAAAACTATCACCTTAGGTTCATTAAAGACTTGGAGTGAATTTACCAAACACCTCAAGCAAAATCAGATTTTTGACAGCTTTTTGGCAGCTCACAGATGGCTCCAACCAACGGACCATTTGTCCATCAACGACCCGTTGGTGGTGGTCGTTGGTTGGGTCTGAGACTCTCCAAACGTGCAGGCCTTCAGGTCCAATCAACGGACCATTTCGACGAGCTTTTTTTTGGACCATTGGCCGTCAATTGGTCTCATTGGTAGACATTGCCTAGGCAGTCTTGTAACCTAGTCTTTGGCCCTTATCTAGGGCCCCTTGTGGGTCCTAGGTGGGGTCGTACTTGGACGTTAAACCCCTAAACATAGTCTTGTAGGTCTTAGGAACATGTCACACCAATTTCAAGAAAAACGAACACGTAAAACTCACTCAAACACATGAGAACACACAAGCACTATCTAAGGCATATCTTCCGAATGTCATGAACGTTCTTGGACGTTTGACCTCGAAACTTAACCAAACTTCACACACTACCTAAGGACACTAATATAACTCATTTTATTATAAAATTAACTCAAGAAACAATCACGAAGCTCTAGATCACCTTAGTTCGTTTTAGGGTGTTACAATTGTATATCTATATAGGTTAAATAATTATATATTACACATATGTATTTGTATATTCTGGTGAATTATACATACACAAACGTGACTAATTATATCAACTCAAAGGCAGATCACGTAATTAATGTATAATGTTAGTCGCAAGTAATAATTATAGAAAACTATAGCTATGATAAATAATTAAATAGTACTTATAAATTGCTTTGTTGTGTAATTTTCCTATTTTTTTATTCGAATTTTTTGGGTAAGTACATATGATGCTAATTCATTTATCACGACTCTAAACCCTTTTTTAATATACATATTTCAAGTCATTCTTTGGAAGTATGGTAGATGATTTTTTTCTGTAAGTTTAAAGTTTGTCATTCATTATTAATTTTTTCAAGATCCTGAATCGTATTTTCTTAAAAGGCCTTTTTTCAAGGCTTTTTTGTAGGATAAATTATGGAAATTAGCAACTTATTTATGAAAAATAGCTATAGCTTTAAAATTGGGATACTTGTATAGAATGACAAATTAATAATATAAAATAAATATAGTAGCTATCGTTTGATTTATTTGTATTCCATAGCAAATTGTTTGTCAGTCCCTCTCTCCCTCATATTCTCACTTGCCACTCTCCCTCTCTCGCTCGCTTCCTGTCGCTCTCCTCTCTCGCTTTATTCAATAGAATTGTATAAATTGTATTTGTAATTGTACAAAGCGAGAGAAAATTATATATACACATGCAGATACATGTTATTTTGTCATATACACTTATAGTTATACAATAAAAGTACTCCCCTGCCCAAGTCTCTTTTGTGTTTATCTCTTTCTCGTTTTATACAAATTCAAATTGTATATAATTTCTCTCTTTCTCGTTTTATACAATCAATTCAATTTTATATTCCCTGTCCAAGTCTATTTTGTCTTTCTCTCTTTCTCATTTTACACAAATTCAAATTGTATATGATCATCCTATACACTTATAATTATACAATTTGTTTTATAGTTTTATACAATTATCTGCTCAAGTCTCTTTCTCTTTCTCGTTTTATACACGTCGTTTTATACAATTCGCTTAAATTGTATATGCATAGTGAATTATACATATATGTGTTTGCTATGGAGCGCAATTGTGCAAACTTTGCTATAGCATATAAATATAAATTTTATGTATGCTATATGTGAAAGTTGCCCTTTAAAATATTATAACAAAGAACAAGCAATATGTTGTTTCATAGCAAATATCCCCCCCCCCCTCTCTCCTCTCTCTCTCCCTCACCCTCTGTCTCCCCCATCTTTGTTTTCTCTCTCGTGCCAATATGAAGAAATTTATTCAAATTCATGCATCAGTCAATCGAATATAAGCGAAAATTTAATCTTCTATTTCAATTGTATTTTGTAATTTGGAACAATTGTATTTGTATTCATATTAATACAATATGCATTCTTCTCTCTTGTCAAACATATCCAATCAAAAAGAGGATGAATACAGTTGTATTTGTTGTATTTCAAATACAATTACAAAATAAATAAAGAATACAATCCAAAATAAATACAAAATACAATTTGTTGTATTTCAATACAATTCATACAATGTAAAATAAATAAAAAATACAATCGTCTCTCATTTCTCTCTCGATTTCGCTCGTCTCTCTCCTCCCTCTCACAATCTCGCTCATCTCTCCTCTTAATACGTGTTTATTTTGATACAAATCATTTTGTATTTGTATTTTTTTCCTCAAAAATCCATGAAAAAATACACTCTCTCTTATGTATTCCGGATCTCGCTCGCCTCTCTCCATCCTCATCTCCTAACATTTTGCTATTATTCATAATTAAGTAAACTATAGCTATATAGTCCTATTTAGGCCTAATATTTGCTATTTTTGAAAGGTTCCTTTTTTGTAAGTATGAAAAATGATCCATAGAGGTTTCGTAATTAATGATTTTTCAACCCTAAACTAATTAAGATTTAAGGATATACTAGTTAATAATTGTTATTTTGAAGAAGAAAAAATCAAAGTTATTAAACAACACTTATATATCCGAAACGGATTCAATAAGTATAAAGATAAACAAAAAAAAAATTAAGTAAATAGCTAGGTAACAATTAAACTAGAAATTAATTATTAAATTAACAAAGCAAATTAGCATACACTAAATCATAAATGATCTTTAGCGACAATTAATTAGCAATTGGTCATTGAATATGTATTTTTAGCGGTAATTAGCACTCTTTATATATGTCCCTAAAGGTTTTAGCGACAATGGATCTAATGGCACTAGACTAACGCCCGTAAAGATTTTAGCACTCTTTATTAATATGTCTATTTATTACCGCTAAAAATTATTTTTGTTATAGTGATACTAACAATTAGGGGTGTCAATGGTATGGCTCAGTCAGTTATTATTTAAAAAATTTATCATTTCAATTTTTTGGGTATTTTATAATATATAATCAAAAATTAGATTTTTTAAAACTATCCCAGTTATATCGATTTCTCTTCGGTATCGATACGCGATTTTTTCTTACTTTTGAAATATCATTCAAAATATACTACGATTTAAATATTTTTTTCGCAAAGATGTTCTTGAAGAAGAGCTTTGATTCTTCACCAAGAAGAAAAGAATGATAAACTTTGTTACCGTATTGCTTACTTTTAAACATTTAATAGGAGTGTTTGCATAAGTTTATTGTATTGTTTGATAGAGTATCAATTATATTATCTTTATTTTTAAACCTTATTAAGTAAAGGCTAATTAAAAAATAATGACCCAAAGTCGTCTAGTCACCAGAGGCTTAGGACCTAGATTATATTTATATCTTAAAAATGTTACAAAACATATTATATATCAAATTTAATATGGTTAATATATATAATATATTTACATCATGTAAGTTTATTCTGTTCGATTCAAAAAAAAAATATTTTTTTCATAAATTAGAAAGATCATCAAAATTATTTGAGATGATTATACACTTGAATAAAAATTTACGATTTTATAAAAAAGATAACATAAACAGTTAGATTCTATTAAATTCAATTAGATTGGTCGATTTGATTGATTTTTCATATTATGTTTGACACCCCTATTAACAATTATGCAACGTAACCGATTCTCGTAGATAACTACAGTAAAATTAACAATAAGTAAAAATAATTCAGTACTAACTAGTTAATTAAAATAGTCAAATAATTTAATTACTTAATTATACAAGTAATAAAGAATCTTCTATCTATATATCATAGGAGGGAAAAAAAGCTTACATATTAGCACCACAAAAATTGTATATATATTAAAGAATTAATAACAATTTTAAAATAATTTAATTTATTTTATTTTAAAAAAAAAACAAATTTAAAAAATAGATAAAACCACAAAAATTATCATAGCATAAAATTCTTAATTTTGGTTCTGATTTGTGGAAACATAATTATTGTAAACGAAACAAAATATTATGATTGAGTAGTATTGTAATTGTTTGAAAAATAAATATTATAATATTGTATTGGGAAAAAAAATGTCAGTTAAATATTTTAAAATTAGTAGAATCTTTAAAATTCATGTAGTGTTGTTATCTTTTTAATATGAGTTGAAAAGAAAAGTAGTGATTCCTAAAATATAGGTTATTGATTAATATAGGATAATTTTATTTTTACAAAATGTCTACATGTCAGCATCATAAAATTAAAAAATTACTAACAATTCAAAATTATTTTTTTTATTTTATTTTTCTCTCCGATCATGGTGGGTGACTGTCAAATATTCTAACTCAGACTTGATTTATTGGAATTTTTTATTCAAAGAATGCTTTCAAATTTAAATTTAAAAATTATATCAAACCACAAAATATATCATACCACAAAATTCTCAATATGGGTTCTGATTTGTGGAAACACAATTATTGTAAATGAAACAAATAATTTATTGAGTAGTATTGAAATATTTTTAAAAAGTGATATTAGAATATTGTTTTGAAAATAAGATTGTCAGTTAATTATTTTAAAATTAGTTGGCTCTTTACAATTTAGGTAAGTTGTTATCTTTTTAATTTTAACATTTAAGAAAAGAAAAGTAGTGATTCTTAAAATATAGTTTACATATTAAAATAATATGACTTTATAAAGAAAATATATCAATATCTAATAGGAGAAAAAAAAATCTACATGTCAGCACCACAAAATTTAGATATAAATTAAAAAATTAATTAAAATTTAAATAAATTTATTATTTTATTTTAAAAAAAATAAATTTAAAAATTACATAAAACCACAAAAATTATCATAATACAAAATTCTCAATGTGTGTTCTGATTTGTGGAAACCCAATTATTGTAAACGAAATCTTTTTTTAATTGAGTTGTATTGTAATATTTTTAAAAATAAATATTACAATATTGTATTTGAAAAAAAAATGTCACTTAATTATTTTAAAATTAGTGAGATCTTTAAAATTTATATGTAATGTTATCTTTTTAATTTTGAGTTAAGAAAAGAAAATAAGTGATTCCTGAAATATAGGTTACCCAATAAAATAGGGTTACTTTACAAGGAAAATCTATCAATCAATATATATATATAAATGAGGACCATAGACAAGGTGATGTGGCACCTCTCTGTGGCCTCCATTCCTTTTTTTCATTTTCTCTCTTTTTTGACATTTTTTCTTCTTTCTTTTTATGAAATAATTTGTTTATTAATTAAAAAAATTCAAGTATATTTATTATTGTAATTATATATAATGGTTACAAAAAAATCTCCATCTATTGATATTCTCACTTAAATTGCATGTCTTTTCAATTTCCTTCTAACTATTTGTGTGGCTTATCCAATCTATAAATACCTATCATCTATAGAAATGTTGAATGTTCATTTTTCATTTTTTCATCCTTTCTTTTTAGTAGTATAGGTTTTTAATTTTCTTTTCTTCGTCTTTTTATTCATCAATCATGTATATAATAAAAAAAAGACATAAAAAAGATGATGTCACAATATGACCTTCACTTTGATGAAGATCATAGATATATTCTTCAAAGATTCATCACATTATTTGGTATAAGTTCAACAAAATGAAGAAGGAAGCATAATTATCTTGGAGATTCCGGAAGATAGAGTCATAGTATTATAAAAGTTTGAATGATTTCCAAACATTTTGAAAATTCATTGTTGTATTATTTTGATTCCAATTAATATTATTCTATTCTCTTTTATTTTATTTCTTCATTTTGAACAAAAAAAATGATTATTCTATTCATTGTTGTTGTTGTTGAAGATGAAAAAAATGATTATTCCATATATATATATATTATATATAATATATATATATATAGTATATATTATATATATAATATATATATATATATATATATAATTAATATTTTAGATTTTTTCATGGTTGAATTAAAGGGGATATTATCTATGGTACACTTTTTATAATATCTACTGAATATTTTTGTTCCTAAAAATATATGATATGGTCTATTATATTAGTAATCAATCACAAAATAAATGAATAAATATTTTTTTCAGTATTGAATATTTTTAATGATATATTCAAATTGAGCACACTCGGTATCACTTTGTAAGAATACACTACATTGTTGTTGTTTGAATTAAACATATAAAGTTTGTATTTTTTAAGTTAGTAATGAAACCGTATGAGAATATATGTAATTTGTGTGACTAATAAAATTAATTTCGATTAGAGAACTTTTTTTTATTGTAATTTGTTATTAATAACATTTTAAGTTTCTTCCTTTTCATTTTCTCCTATTAAATAGATAAGGGAGAAACTAATCTTACAAACATAATTGGAACTTTGAATTTAGCATTTCCTAAAATTAATCTCATTAATTTTCCCTTCTTAAACTAAAAAATATGTATCTCTTTATCTTAATAACTTATATTTCTATAATCTCTAACTCCTCATAACTCTCAAATTTTAAATGTGTAAACTTATGATAATTTATTGTGTTTCTCAATGAATATCTAAATAAATGTGTATTGTAAGACAATATTTTTTTAAGCAAGTGTTATTGTATTCTAATTCATATTTGATGTACTCATGATAGAGGAAAATCTTATGAATTATGTATATTGTTTTTTCTCCCTTTTTAGTTAGTCATGTTCAAGAGATCAATTCTTAACCACAGAATCTGGATCTTAGGCACTAATTTTTTTTTTTCATAATCTTTATAACCCCTCATGACTCTCAAATTTTAAATGTGTAAACTTATGATAATTTATTGTTTTTCTTAATAATATCTAGATAATGTGTATTGTAAGACAACCCTTTTGAGACAAATATTAATGTATTTTAATTCACATTTGATGTACTCATGATGAGGAAACTGTTATATATATATATATATATTATATATATATATGATATATATATATATATACATATATATATATATATCTATATACATATATATATATATATATACATATATATATATATATATATATATATATGAACCTATGATAGAAGATATTTAATTTATTTGCCAAAATAAAAAATAACATTGAAAAAAAAAATAGTATAATTTTATGAATCATGTTTTTGTTATTTTTTTATTATTTTTATCCTCCCACTTAGTTTTCTATTTTTTATTCCCGTTTTATCAAAGTAATTGAAAAATAAAATTCAATAAATGAAAATATTGATCTCATAATGAAGATTTTGTAAATTTTTTAGTCAAAACTGATCTCTTTTTGCTTTGGTTTACTTATATGTTAATATTTTGTAATATTAAATGCTTGTATTTTATATAGTATGAAAATCATATTTTGTAACTCTTTTGAAGTATATTAAATATAGATCAAAATAAATAAAATAGTGAATATAAATTTTAATATACATTTTATGAAATTTAAAAATAGGACAAACATATATGCCAAAAAAATTTATTCACGCATTTGGATATTAATTTATTTTTGTTAAATATGTATCTTTTGAAAATTTTAAATAAAAGATGAATACAAATGACTAAATAAGTTGATTTGATTTTTAATATATTTTTTAAAAATAAAACACAAAATTTTGTACATAAAAACTTTTCATATGAGTATGATTAAATAAACACAAAATTATGATTAAAATTTTAAATTATTTTAATATACTAAGTAATGAGTATATATCTTAGGGTGTTCATGTATTAATTTTATATAGAAAGAGGTGCAATCATTGATTTGAGAATGCAAGAAGTATATTTGAAATGAAAACATATTATCAGAGTATTCAATTTAATTAACTTTTGAATTTTATTATTCTATACACATAATATGTGAAGAGGTTTATTATCTATCAAATATTTTTACGTAGTTTATATGAATCTATTTATCTTTATATTTCATATAAAAGATACAGATTAAAATATAGTAAACGAGTTAATAATTTTTTAAAAAAAAAAACATATTCTCATTCGAGGTTGGATATATTGAAACTTAATAATAGCGTAACATTTTGAATAACATTCTTAAAAAACAAATTTGACAAATGATAACAATTATATTTGATATAGATGCAACTAAAGAATCTAAAATAGCCATAGATGTGATTCAAGCAAAAATCATACAAATTTAAATTGTATATTTGAAAAAGGAACAAAAACGATTGAAAAAAGAAATATTCAAAGGAGTTTTATCATATCAATATGAAAAAGGATAATAAGACGTGTAGATGTATTTTATTAGTATTTTTCAGTTATTTATAATATAATTCTTATATACTCAAGAAAAAAAGTACATCGGATTATATGTTGTAATATAAAGATTCAAACTCATTGATATTCCAATAAAATGTAGAAAGTGACATATTAACTACCTGTCCAAACAAAAAAATTACTAAGAAAATATATATTGATATATTGACTAATAATGTACTATCCCTCATTATAGATGTTAAATTTAAGTTTCATTTTGATCGTCATCTCAAAATGATCTTCATAATTAATATATAGTAAAAAAAAATAAAGTGATAATATTACGTTTGAAAATAAAGAGAGTTATATAATTGATTGAAAAAAAGTAATCCTTTAATTTTTATTTTAAAGACCGCGCAAAGCGCGGCCAAATTCCCTAGTATATAATAAAGAATAAAAAAAGATGCTTACATATAAGCAGTACATAATTTCTATATACATTAAAGAATTAAAAACAATTAAAAATAAAATTTTTATTTTATTTTTAAAAAAATTAAACTTAAAAAATTATATAAAACCACAAAATTATCATAGCACAAAATTCTCAATGTGGTTCTGATTTGTGAAAACAGTATTATTGAAAACTAAATGAAATACTTTAGCTGAGCTGTGAAACCAACAAGTTTAGCTTGTTGGTCTGGTCTGGTCTAATTCGAGATTTAATGGGGTTGAGTTACGATTTTTGGAGTTCATTTGAGAAAGAGATTTTTTAGCCCGGCCTGAATAAAACTGTTGATTTATGGGGCTTGAGAAATATGGTAGGCCCGGCCCATAGGTCAATAAAAATTAATTAAAAAAATATAATATAATATTAAAATTTAAAATTAAATAGAGTCCAAACTCAAAACAATTAGATTAATATTTCTATTTAGATATTTATACTCTTATCTGGAAAAAATTAAATAAATATTATAAAAATATTTTTATTTGTGGATTTGATTAAAAGTAGTAACATTAACATCATATGTAATATTATTTTGTCGATATTTATGATAATATTTTTAAATTATAATTTATAATTTAATTTAATAATTCTAAAAATAATATAATTTTAAAAAAAGTAAGTTGGCCCCGAAAGTCTGTAACCCACGTACTTGTGGGTTGGGCCAATCATTTTATGGCCCACACCAGAAATGGGCTAATCGGGCCTGATTCGTAAAATGTCGAAATCTATATGAATTAGCCCGGATGGGATAGACTAGCCCATATTGACAACTCTACTGAATTGTATTACAATATTTTTAAAAATAAATATGCAATATTGTATTTGGAAAAAAGAATGTCAATTCATTATTTTGGAATTAGTGGGATCTTAAAATTTTATGTAATGTTGTTATCTTTTTAATTTGAGTTAAAGAAAGAAAAATAGTAATTCCTAAAATATAATTTACTGATTAAAATAGGATAACATTATAAAGAAAATTAACTCTTTAAAAACATAATAAAAACAACGAAAGATATATTTTTAAAAATACTAAAATAAAATAAACTATTCAAAACATTTTAAAAAATCAGCCATACGATTATTTATAAATATCCAAAAAAACAACTATTTTTAAAATGTCATCAACTACTGTTTCTTTTTAATTTGGCCAAACTCATAAATAGATCTCTAAACTTGTTGGATTTCTCCTCAGGTACCTCAACTACGTGATTTTCTTGTTGAATCATTGAATCACCCATAATTTGTTCGTTTTAAAAATCGTTGGTTGATTTTTATCGATTCTTCTGTTGTAAATGTCTTGATCAATTCTGTTCGTATTGGAGTGATTTTGATTGAAGAAATGAAGACAAACTCTGTATTAGTCTCATTTGTTTTCTAATGTGTTCAAATGACTTGAAGTAAAACATAATTATTTTCGAATATTTTCATTATTAATTGAACCAACGAGTCCTGGAACAACGTATGTATCCTCTATCAATACTCCTTATAAAATCTGGTTCCAAGATGTTTAAACGGAACAAATTATGGGTGGTTCAATAATTCAATATGAAAATAGCATAATTGCAATACCCGAGGAAAAAAACTCAACAAGTTTAAAGATCTCTTTATGTATTTCTTTTTAATTTATTTGAGAATAAAGTTTGTGAAAACTGATGATCTCAGCAATATGTTTGTTTTTCCTCTATATATTCGGTTACTTAGTTTTAGAAAACTATTTTTAAAAAATAATATATATATATAATATAATATATACATATATATATATATATAATATATATTATATATATATATCTATATATATATCTATCTATATATATATATATATATGTATATATAATTTTTTAAAATATTTGATGTATTTGATATTTGAGATAATCATAAAATTAATAGTATCCTTAAAAAAATTCATTATAACATATTATAAAACTAAAAGCGTAGGTGATATAGTTATACATATAATATTTTAATATGATAAAATAAAATGTGTATTAATAAATAATTTAATTTTCTTAAATAAATATATTAATAATTTGTGGTTTATATTAAATTATATATAATATTAAGTGCATACTATATTTTATTAATTATTTTTAATTATTATAAAATTATTATATTTCAAATCATTATTTTAAATCATTCTCGCAACACGAATACATATAAAGTAAATAATTATTTAACTAATTAGCTAGAAAAAGCCAAAAGCACAACTGGCTGTAATTCTGAAAATTGAAACTATTACACGTTATATATGCTTAGGAGTACCATTTATGTATTACACAATATATCAAAAAGGTATTTTAATGTGAAATTTTTTCGTGTGAATATAAATTTTATTGAGTTTTAATGAGAATATTGAATATCGAGTGAAAAAAATTTAAAAAGTTTTTGACTCATGAGTCACCTATGTGGACAATCGAATTTGACTCGATATAATTTCTTAAAAGAAAAATTATGTAACTCAACAAACATCTACTAGTGAATTACTAAATATAGTTATAGTTTAAACTAATTATCAATAGGGGCGGACGTGCTTCTCCAATTTTAGGTAACAAACATTGACGATTTTTAGTTTTTCAGATTTTTATTTATATATTTTGTATTTTTACCTTCATTCGAATAATTTTCATCTACTTTGATTCATTGTTTATTGTAGGGATTTAGTATTTTTATACATATACTTTTTTGGTTAAAGTGTATGTATTGTTAGTTCTTATTAGTATGTATTCATCAATTTTATACAAATTATTTGTATGTAAATGCATTAGTTATATCGATACAAAAGATGATTGAATTTGGGGGGAAGGTACCTAGTAACATCTGCCTTCTGAATATTTCCCGTTTATATCTTTGGTGAGATTAATTAATGTTTAGAATTTTGTAAAAATATAGGAAAATTAGTTATTGAGTGCTAAATATTGTGAAACGTATTAAAAAATTATTTTTAAATTTGATGTAAATTATTACTTTTAATTTTTGAATTATTGATAGCCTAAAAACAATTCTTCTACCTTTTTTATGAAGAAATATGAATATTTTATTTATAAATATTGCGTGTACAAATTTATTTTTTACTAGATTCTTCTCTTTTTTAAAATTTATTTATGATTCGAAGATCGTTAGTAGCGTATTTTTCGAATTCCAATGATTTTGACTTGATTTTCATGTTTTGAGGACCGTTAGTGGTGTATTTCTTGAATTGTGTTGATTTAGACTTGATCTTCGTGATTCAAGGATCATTAGTTACATATTTCTCGAATTAAAATGATTTGAATTTGATCTCTTTATAAATATTTGATAAATTTGATGAATAAACTTAAATAAATCCTAAATATGTCACGTGATATAATAAGTTATCTCAAAATCTTTCCGTTTCCCCTAGGCATCTGCTAGATAATGTGGATGATGATTCATTCTTCTTTTTATCTTCTTTTTTATTTGGTTGTACGAAATTGACTATAGAAAGAAAACACACGTGGAGTCCATTCGAATAAAGTCTTAGTTAATAATATATCCTTAAATTAACTTTTAGCTATATTACAAGTGAAGACTAGCAATAAGTTTACATTCTTGTATTCGATCTCTACTTTGTTACTTTAACTTTTTTTACAAAAAATCGCAATCCTGATCAATCTTAATTCGCTTGTCTTTTAACTCTTGTTTACAACTTCTATTATTCACATTTCATGTTTAATAAACGTAGAATTTACAATCAGCAGTCAATGTTTGCAACAAGTGGAAATACCATATTTGCCAATACATTATAATGGAGATATATATCATTGTCCACTATAGGTTAATGGTAGTGTATATCATTTCCAAAAAATCTTGCTTTTATGTTACTAAAAGCTTACTTCCATGCACACAACACTCAAAAAAAAATGTTAGGTTTTATTTGTCCTAAATTTCTTACCATAAATAGGTTTTCCTTTAAGAAAAAAGGTTTTGAATTGACTAATCCTTTTCTTGTAGGAAAAGGTTTAGAACTCTATAAACAGAGGAATGTTCCTTCTAACTTAATCAACATTCACAATGTAGTCTTAAGGGCTTTGAGAGTTTTGGTTAGGGGGAGAATTTATGGGTCACAAGCTTGATATGTTATCACTTGTGTGAACCTCCCATTTATTGCGGGTGATTTGGTTGAGGTTGTTTCCCTCTGTATTTTGTACTCTCATATTTATAGTGAATTGCTCATCTCCTTTGTGGACGTAGGTCGATTGACCGAACCACGTTAAATCTTTATGTCTTTTGGTATATTTGTCGTTGTCTTCTTACTCGTAGTCTTTCGAGGTTTACATTGCTAGCTTCCGCGTTTACACCTGCTTATTTTCGGTCCTAACAAAAATGAGACTCATTACAAATGTCCTTTTTCTCTTAATAATTCCTTGATATAACGGTAAAAGTTATTGTTTTGTGATTAAGAGTTCACATGAGCAAATCATGCAAATGATAACCTTATGTAGAAATGCAAAATAAGACTGTGTACAGTAGATTCAATATGGTCTAACCCTTCACTAAACCTGGCACATAGCTGGAGCTTAATTAGTAGTTAGTGAACCTGGATGACTCTTTTTCTTTCTGTTAATAGTTGTTGAAAGCTTCATTTCTCATGTCGCCACGCCACCTTGATTATTTGTATCCTTTAACTCTTAGCCATCCTAAAGGTTGTTTATTAATGGAATACACTTTTGATCCTCTGGCCTTTTGATGGTGGAAACACATGTATAATGCACCAGATTGACAACACTAGTAATTTTCTCTTATTCGCGTCTGTATTTAACCATTACTCTAGTGTAGTTCTGAATATTAGACTTAAATGGGGACATTTCTTGGACATCTAGTACCTGGCTTGGCCTTAGCCCTCCTTGGTTTTTGGCATACAATTAGTACTATTAGAGCTAACTATCATAATGGAACTACAAAATTCAAATCAAGGTTTTGGTACCCTTTTAAGGCTACTCCCTTTCCTACTCTACAACACATCGATCTCATTCTTGTCTTGTCGTTCTCCTTATTTTGCATAGTTATCCAGTTCATAGACTTACCTTCTCTTCACTTATCATTCAAGCTTCATAACATTGAACATGCTACTATGTTCCTTCACTTGACTGTATTTGCGGGTTTTACTCTTCTTGCTGAGATAAGTAACTTACATGAGATCCTACATGGGATCTTAGGCATACTTTCTATGTCTATTTTCGGTCAGGAGCTTTTCTTGCTTCATTATCATTCAACTGATCATGTAGGACTTGAAGGTCATTACCACTGGCTATTGCAGCTTGTGGTGTGTATTGCCCTTATCTCAGCTCTTGTTGTCACTTGCTTCCCTTCTTGTTTCCCCGCAGCACTTGTTCTTTCAATTTCAGTCATTTTCCAAGGTGTTTGGTTTATGAACATGGGATTTAGTCTATGGTTTCCTCACTTTGTTCCACAAGGATGTGTTATGCAATCAAGTGAAGGTCCTAAAAGCAGCTCTGTGCATGGAGCGATCATGTGTCAAACGGATGAAGATGATACAAGAGCTCGAGCTATGGCGAACTTGCAGTTTAGCTGGGTAATTGCAGCTATCTTGATTCTTGTGTCTGGTATTTCCCTTATGTTCGCCAAAAATCGAGCAGATAGGACTCTATTGTCTAAGTATGAACAGCTTCAGAATAGAGGCAGAGACAACCCTGTAACAATTAATTGCTTGAAGTAAACTAGTAAATAAAGAAATGTACATTAGGCATCAAATTGCAAAAATAAATGAACTTCAATCGATGTGTGGGGAGGACGAGTTTTAGGGTGTCTTCGTGGTACTAGTTCTGTGTATTGCAGTCACTAGACTGTCTAGCCGTACTTATCAATTGAACGAAAATTTAACTTAGTTTCGTGTTTCTTTTTTAAAAAAAAAATTCAATTACTAAATTTAAAGTCAGGGTCGTGTTGTATTCAGCAAAAAGAGGCAGAGCGGACTGAGGCTAACCTCAATACAACACTGTCAAGCCAAAATAGGAGGTGATATACTTTCACCGAAAAAACCAGAAAGCACAAAAACATTTCTCTATGGACAAACTAGCTGATGAAGAAGTTGGCATTATCAGCTCTAGTTCTAATGTTAGGCATTTGCCTCTTGTCGAGTTGAACCAATCCCTTAGCTTGTCTTTGTAGCTGGATGAAGGAGTGGAACGTGCTAGTGTGCATAGATGTGGAAGTCAGTTTTGCGAGAAAGTCAGCCACTTGGCTTCCCTCTCTGTAGTGGAAGATATTTCAACTTGACAATTCTGTGTATAATCTGTTTTAGTTTCAAGTTAGTAGAGCCTCCATTTTTCACTATGTTGGCAATACTCAGAAGCCATCAATCGAATTAATGAATTCCTTCTAAACTCGAATAGACTTTCTTTATTTTTTCTTAGCTTCGGATGACAACTCCAAGTATGAGACAGATCAAGAATGTATCATCATATGCCTTCTAACTACACAAAAGTTAAGCTTTTGGCGGTAAATCAACCCAAGCAAATGATGTTAATTGTTATGCTACGTTCAAGTTTCCGCAATTTCCTTTTCCTCCCTCTCCTAAGGATCACACATATCATCTCAATGATACGAAAAGATTAAAATTCGATACACTAAGGCCCCATAGAGTATGATGTTGTCAAGAGAGGAAACAGAATACAGATTTTAACATGTGAAAGCTCAATTTTTTTTCAATGCTTATTAGTTCAATATACATAACCAAAACAAAGAAACTCTACATTAATGCAGAGAAAGTAAATCTTGGTGAAGAGAAAAGAAAACAATAGCGAACCGACTGTTCAATCAGCTTCCTCAACAGCAGCTTCGATTCGAAGGAGTACAAAACCAACAGCTACTCCAACAAGAACCAGAGCTGGAATAATAGAAGCAATCTTGAAAATCTCAACAGCAGCATTGCAAGTAGAAGACAAAGCTCCGCCTTTGCCTTGTGATGATGATGATGTTGTTCTTAAGGAACTAACAATGTTTGCAAATAACTGTTCAGTACTCAAAGGGAGGCCTAATGAGGCAACATTGTTATGTGCCTTAAGCCCTTCAAATGAATTCAAGCCACTAATGTACTTCACTTTGGTTCTTTTCTGGGAACACTTGTTTGTGCCAACTCTGGCTGCTAGAGTAACTGTTGCTGGAGAGAGTGTCACTGAACCTGTTGCCATTGCTTTCTGACCACCAACCTATATAACAAGGGATACACAGTAGCGGAGTCAGGAGGTTCATTCAAATCTACATTTGCCAGAAAATTACACAGATATAAAATCAAAAGGCATAACCAGCTTCAAGAGTGCTCAAGTAGACACTTAAACTTGTAAAAAATCAAACAAATAGGCACATACATCCTACATGACATAATACACGTAAGACATCATATAGGACCAAACTTGCCACTTAGGACGAATGAGTATACTTGTTTAATTAAACACAAGCTTAAGTGCACACTCAAAGTTAGAGACAGATGTCAGTTGAGACCAAATTAAATGACACATTTATGTAATATGCCAAATCAAAACTACATTTTATTATTTATATACAGTACATGTTAGATTCTCAATGTATTCAATTCTTTATATTTGAATCCTCCTTCTGAATTCTTACTCGACCACTACTATTTAAAACTACATATGAAGTGGGATGGTAAAAGTGAGATTGAAGGCTAAAAGAATTTACATATTACACTAAAAGATAATGATATTTTCAGTTTTTACTTAAAAATTGAATTTCAATTCAAATGTTATAATTTAAGTTCTAGAATTAAAAGAAAATATTAGTTCATGAAATCAAGATATACTCTTCTAAATTACCTTCTTTCAACTTTATAAATTCAAGCCTTTTTCTATGAAGTAACAAAGTCAATTTGCACTATATAGAGCTTTGTTGTATGTTGCTCAAGACTCTCCCAAAAATGTCATTGAGTTGTGTCGAATCCTCCAAAAATAATGCATTTTTAGATGATTCAACAACAATATCACAACATTCTTGGAGTGTCCGGACAACATAGAAATATATATCTTTAAGAAGAGTGATTTAGTATGAAAGAAATACAAAAGCAAAGTCTAAACAAGATTGGTTTTACCTGGTTGTGATGGCTTGTGGAGTGATCTAAGTTTTGGAAAGTAGAGAGAAAATAGAAGAGTGAACATTTGAGTGATAAGTTTGAGGTGAATTATTAGACAAAATGGATAAGGAGATGGATGGCTGAAATTGGAGCTAACTTATAAGCTGTTAAATATTGATATCTCCTAAATTTATAATATTGCCTAAAAACATAGTTGACTTTTTCTTTTAGTTGGGGATGTCAATGATTTTTCTAAAAATCGATTTAACAGATCGAATTAAATTGATCATTAGGCTTTTAATAAAGTCATAGATTTTTATATAAATTTTAATAATTATACCGAATAGTTAGATAGATTTTTAATTTTATATAAAAGAAAAATATTAAATCATATCGAATAAATATTGTATGTGTAAAATATATTTCATCTAACAAGTTTAAAAATAATGAAATATTAACAGCTAGAGTTTCAACTTTAAAATCAATTACGCTCGTGTAACAGTTAGCAAGCTACAAGATGGTATTCTAACAATCTTGAGTAGCAAGCTATCAAGTATTAATTATCTTTTCTCTATGATTTAAATTTCAACAATCTTGAGCTCCATCTTGATTGATTTATTTATGCCTGTGTGATTATGTGTCATGTGAAAGATAGCAAAGCAAATCTCGAAAGATTATGAGGAAGAAGAAAAAAAGAGAAAATATATCGAAAGACACAAAGATTTAACGTGATTCGGTCATTGACCTACATTCACAAAGAATATGAACAATTCATTATATAAATATGAGACTATAAAATATTGTGTAAATTAGGTATATAGCATATTATGTTGTCATATTCTCAAGTTATGGCATAAGAGTTTGATTTTCATTCTATAACATTTAATATATCAACTTATGGCATTTTTTAAAACTAAATTAATGTTAATTTTTATTCTGTAAAATTAGGACGAAAAATAAAAAATAAAAAAATGATTAATTAAAATTGGATAACTTCCGTGAATTTAGTTAATGTTATTAACTGATAACAAATGTGCACCTTTTAAGGGATTTGAAAATATTTTAATTATAGATATGCATCTTAATTGTCTCAATTTGTTTTAAATGCTAATTAGTTTTGATTTTTATCCTTAAAAAATTGTAATCTGTTATCTTCTTTCCATAAACATGCACCATTTGTTTTTTTTTCCAGAAAGTGAATTTTGTTACATTTTATCGTTTTTCTTTTTGGAAAAATAATTAAAACTGAAGGTTGAAAAAGTTTTGATTTGATTTGATTTGATGGAGAAAATTGTGTCAATTTTAATTAAACATGGTGGCAAATGGAATTCACCAGGTTAGTTTTTTTTATGATTTGTTATGTTTTTAGTATAAATTATTGGTTGTAGTTATATATATATATATATATATATTGTTGTCATGTATTGAATGTGTCGTATTTTTTTCATGTTATATTGCATATGTTGAATTGATATATTTTTTTTGTGATACAATTACGCAGTGTTTCTGGTAATAAATATTTCGTAATATTAAATATATTTTCATGTGTAATTAAATCGAAGAATTGTGTGAAATTTGATTACTGGGTAAAATTGAAAAGTTTACAGATTTTGATCAATTTGCAATTTTTTATTTTTGAAACAGTATGAACAATATCTGACATTTTGTATTAATAATGTGTGAACGTTAAATGAAATGTGATTTTTTGGTAAAAGTTATTCCATATTATATTAAATTTTCATATGTTATTTTTTTTGTATATTGTTTAAATAAGAAAACTGTATTAATTTCTATATGTAATGTATATAAATAGTGTATGCAATATATATGAAAGCCAATTTTTCTAGTTGAACGTAGCAGTGATTGATTTGTAATGTATATATGAATTCTGTATAAAAATTGAATTAACTGTGTATTAATTTTTTATTAAATTGGAAAAATTGTGTATGAAAGTGAATTTTAGATTGTATGTAGCAGTTAATTGTATAGTATGAATTATGTATAAACATTGTATTAATTTTGTGTTAATTTAAAATTTTGTTATTGCATATATAAGTGAATTGTATATAAATTGTGTGTGAAGTGTGTATTAATTTTGTATAAAAATTGAATTAAGTGTGTACTAAACAGTGTATTAATTGTATATTAAATTACAATAGTGTATAAACATTGTATTAATTTTGTATTAAATTTAAATTTTGTTATTGCATATATAAGTGAATTGTATATAAATTGTGTATTAATTTTGTATGAATAAATTTACAATTTTATCATGGGATGCACTGAATGTAATTTTAATGTTGTGAAACAGGGAAATACGTTGACTTTGATGCCGCCTGGTCCAAAAAGATCAGCGGGAAGACCCAAATTTGAACGGTGGAAGGGGTTCGCAGATGTGAAATTCAAGAGGACAAAAAGCACATGCAGTAGATGCCATCAAGTTGGACACAATAGGAAGACATGTTCAAATTATCTTGCACAAAAACAATGATTTCATACTGTTACATCTGTGTTTTTGAGGGTTTACATTGTTATAACATGTTTTTTTTATTGAATCATATTACTTTTCATACAAATGTCATACATTGTATACACAACTGTTCATATATTAAAAAATGTTAATATTAATAAGTCATATAATCATATAATATTTATACAGTTATTGCATAATGAATGGGGACTACATACAAAATTTATACATTTATACATTCAATACTTGCATATAAAAAATAATGTATGTTTATGTTCTACATATCAAATTATAATATGTTAAAATTCATACAGTTTTCATACATTATTTATACCAGTAATATAGATAACATTTGTTTCTGTTTGTATTTTGAAAAATATATTTGAAAATATACAGTATTCATATATTATTCATACCAAACAATTGTATGCAAAAGGTCATACGCATTTATTAAGGTATAATTGTATATTTATTCATAATGTCGTGTTGAATCAAATGTCAGTACTAATTTCATATAATTTTCATACGTTATGCTTGTAAGAATTTATTGATATAATTCGTACATTTTTCATACATTATTCATATCAGTAATATAAGTAACATCTGTTTCTGTTTGTATTTGAAAGTGTATAGTTTTAATATAGTATTCATGCAAAACAAATTTATTGAATAATTTAACATTACATATTGAAAAGTGCAATTTATAAAATAATCATTATCATTTATCATTTAAAAAACATATATTGAAGCAGACTGTCATTTATATAAAAAAAATTTAAAAAAATAAGTATATATATAACATTTGTCTATGTTCTATATATCAAATTTTAATATGACATTCATAATTCATATAATTTTCATACATGATTCATACAGTGTTTTGTATAAGTGAGACACAATTAGTAATAATCAGTAATAATTTATATAAAACCATCAGTATTCATAATAAAAAAACTGGGAATTGCATAAATTGTTCATAAGTTGAAAAAGAAAGTCATTCAAAAAAATTTACACATAGATGGAGCATGAAATTCGTCTGAGCTTGCTTCATCATTCAACCTTCTACTTTTTCGCGGGGTTTCTTTGCCTCTCTTCGACATTGTACGGTTTGTTTAGCGCAAGAGTTGAAGATTTGAGTGCTAAAAAGGAAGATTTGAGTGCAAATATGTGAGAATTGGTGTAGAAGACTGTTAAGAGAGAAAAGATTTTGAGCGAAATTTGGTGAAAAATTAATTGTTAGGCGTGTAAAAGAGATGAATATGGGAGAATTTGAGAAGAAGACTGTTAAGAGATTAAAATTTTTGAGCGAATTTTGGTGAAAACTTTTGTTAGGCGTGCAAAAGAGATGATTTTGTAAGGATTTGGGGAAGAACAAATTTTTGGGGGATATAATTTTTTTTTTTTTAGATAATGTGTTACAGTTTTAAAAATAAAACTGTAATTATTTTAGATATTGATAGTTATTAATTATGGAATGATAAAATCCCTATTATTTTATAATTTTTTTTAAAAAGGTAACTATATAATATTTAATTTAATTTACACTAGTTAAGAGTTTTGTTTAAAAAATGTAACTTAAAATAATTAATTTAATTAACTACATTGGTTTAAATAAGGTAATTGAATAATAAATGTAATTATTTAAATAAGTTAATTATTATTTAAAAAAATTAATGAGAATAATATATTTTTTCTTGATATGCTATAACTTGATAATAATATGCTATAAATAGTTTATTATTAAAAAGTATGTTTATAACTTGATATTTATCATCTTAAATGTGTGTGTAGTGTTATTTTTATTAAAATATTTATGGACTAGCCAATCCTAAATATTTTCATACAAAAATACCTATTTATGATTAAAAAAAAAAATCAGGACAATTAATATCCAACAATTTTTGTTAAAGTCCTACAAAAGTGATATCGTATTGTAACTTCTACTTCGGACTTTTACATTATATTTTCTTAAAAATAAAATTGAAAAATTAATATAATCATATCAATACTGAAAAGAATCGAGATGAAGGAATGCTTTTTTAAAAATCTAATTTTGATTATATAAAATAAATTACAATAACCAAAAAAAAAATTGATATGATATGAATTTCATAAAATTATTGTTGGAGCCATACCATTGAGGCCCCTACTGGAGAATGACTGGTCTTCTTCTGTACCTATTAAAATTTTAAAAACAGCAAGGATAAAAATCATCTTTGTGCTCCATAACTAAATTATGTTTGCTACGGAGTATTTGATTTGTATAAATTGTGGTGATTTATATAAATAGGATGTGTGTGTCTATGAAAATTGAATTTATATATGTATATATTATGTGTGTTAGGTTAGATTGGCAAGCGAGATAAGGAGAGAGAGGCGAGCGAGTAAAGATACAGAGTGAGGTGAATTAATATGTATATCGATTAAATAATTGCCTATATGTAACTACTATGTATATGTATCAACGATTGTGTTTGTATATATACATAGAATTTGAATTCGTATACAATTGAATCGAGTTAAAACATTTATATTTGTATATCAAATCTCCTCCTCGCTTACAAGCACAAATTATACATTGTATTTGTATATTTTTGTTTGTATAAAGAGACAGGAGAAAAATAAAAGAGAATTAGACACGGGAAAGATTTGTATTTGTATATGTACAATTATAAGTGTATAGGACGAAGAGATATGTGTTTGTATTTGTATATACAGTCTCTCGCGTTATACAAACACAAATGTATAAAGTAAGAGAGACGATGAGAGATGACTGAAAAAGAAGAGAGTGGCGAGCGAAACTCCAGAGAGAGGAGAAAGAGGCGAATGACAAGAAGTTTGTTGTGAATTGGAATTAAATGAAATTGTAGCTATAACATTTATTTTGAACTACTAGTTTCCTATAATACATAATTTTTCCGATTTATTTTGGTCCGCATATGGGCTTTCGAGTTTTTCTCCATTTTTGTGTCTCAATTTTTTGCTCACTCTAGACATGTTTGGACCTCAACACATTTCATGCTTATCATAATTCGGATCGAATCTCAAGAAATATAACAGTTTAAATTTAATTCTACTTTCCGAAGTGTTATAATCGAAATCAAATTGGACAAATCAGGATCAACTTTGATATGCAGAATTCACCGATATCCACCTAAATTTGGATCAACTTTCACTTAGACACCTTAACTAGGAGTAGGGGCGGACCCACATAGGTAGTTTCGGGTGCTCGAGCACCCATTGACTCCGAAATCTTTTTGTATATACATACAGAAAATATGAAAACTAGATTATTTGATATAAATAAGAACCTATTGAATAAATGTAGTTGTGGTTACGCTGGTTTTCCTTTGAACAATTAGGCGCGCAAAGCCATCAAGCTGTTCGAATCCCAACAAGCCCAATTTTTTTTTCAACGAATTTGCATCCTTTTTTTGAGGTCTTTGAGTTATTTTTTTTACTTTTTCTAGCGATTTTTTGCATCCATTTTTGTACTTTTTTAAAAAAATTAAGGGTTATTTTACTTCGAATTTTGTATATGTTTTGAATTTTTCTATTCTTAATAGTTTTAGGCTAAATAATGAATTTTTCGTTCTAATTTATTTTTATTTTTTCCAGTTTTTTATGTTTTAAAACCTTTTCCAATGCCCGCTTTTGAGATTCTTTCTTTGAGCAAAACAACAAAATCATTCTTCTTCTTGTATCAAAGAGAAAACAGCTAACCCGATAACAAACTTCAAGCTTTTTTTCTTTTTAAAATCAAAATATAACAGAAAGGTAATATTATTTGATGTTTGATTAAAGTTGGATAATGAAAAAAAGGTTTAGAGAATAATGTTTTGAGATTTTCATTGTTTATGGGCTATGGCTAGTACTCTTAAGTCTTAAAGTAGATATATATATATATATATATATATATATATATATATATATATATATATATATATTGTTACTTTATAAATAGGTTTAGACTTTAGAGTCTCACATATTTAGTGCTTCGTGATTAAAAATAATTTTTTTGAACACTTTTGAAATAAATTTTTTCTTATTTTATTAAAGAGTTTGAGTTAGTATACATTTATTTATTTTTATTAAAGAGTTTGAGTTAGTATACACATACACTATGTGATTGCTAACAATTTTATGTTAAAGGAAGTGAGCATCCACAACTTGTATATCCTGGATACGCAACTGACTAGGAGACCTTCATTAAGCAAAGAGGGAAAACACACTTTCACAAACTATTGAACCAAGAAAGAGATAAAGACATCATGTTAGGGAGTTGGAGTACTCTAAGAGACATCAAGATTTTGGGTGTCGTAAGCAAAATAAGGTGGTGGAGGTGAATCATGATATTAGTAGCACATGTAAGGGAAAAGACACATGACCTGATGAAATTTAGGTGGAGTTTCGGAGAGCACGAATATAACAGGTTTGGAGTGGTTACTAGCTTGTTCAATGCTATTTTTAGGACGACTAAGATGTCAAAGGAATGAATGTGTATTACAATGGTTCCATTGAACAAAAATAAGGGTGATATCCAATATTGCAACAACTACATGAGTACTAAGTTATAAGCCACAATATAGAAGTATGGGAAAACGTGGTTGAAAGTATGGAAAAGGGTGGTGAGGATGAGAGGATGAGGAGAAGTGTCTCTAGTTTTGAGATTTAATTTGAGTTCATTCTGTTAGAATACATATATGCAGACCGAATCGACAAGATAACTATGGTCTTCTACAGTGATCTCAAGTCAAATCCGAACTCTCTCAATACTTGGGTGGACAAGTACTGAATAAAAAACTAATCATTTTTTTTCTAGGTTAGGAGAATCCCTATTTATAGAGATTTCTTCCTAATCCAAAAAGGACAAGAAAATCTTGTTTTTCTAGAAAACTAGAAAAACCCATATTATTCTTTCTATTTGTATAGAAATAAAATTCTAAGTTCTAGTTAAATATGGACACTATAGGGACCACATAATTAATTACCGAGGCTTCATATTATGGAAATAATACCAAATAATTAATTTGAATTATTCTTACCATAATAAATTACAAATCATTTCACTATAAATTCGTAATTGCACTCCTCTATTTCGTAATTCCCTATTAAACACTTATGTAAATTCTCATGTTAAGATTTCATTTACTAATCAATAAATGAAATTACTGACGAATTTAACTTAATGATTAATTTTCTTTAGAGCACTACTTAACTTATTTCATGTGTCGATTCATAAATCCACTTGCAAGATTTGACATGATGACAACTTATAAGTTTCTCAAAAAGGCATATCAATCAATCTCTATAACGAGACATGTATTTTATCAACTAACTTATTATTTCACCAATATATATTATTATCATCCAACTTACCAGACATATTGACCCATCTTAGAATCTCACCTTTTAATAAATCAAAACGATTATTAATATATACAGATCATAATAGTTATATCAAGTTTAAGAATATAAGTACATTTAATAGTTTAGAGAATATACTTTTGTCCGTCAGTCTAAAATAACTATCTCTACTCGGTCCCGTTCAATACATACAAAATGTACTAGCACAAGAAGTTGGAACTATACCGTTCCCATAATCACGACAAATTACATATGATCTTGTGCTACAATCGTACCCGATGACATGTCCAATTTTCATCCTAGATTGCGAACCAAAAATTTTATACTTATAAGAACCAATGATTTAATCTTCTGTGTATAAGCTAAAACTCTACACACTAAATCATCTTCCATATAAGTAAATAGACACCATAAACGAATTTATGATCTATTGAATTTTAGCAAATGTTTATTCTCTAATAAATATTATTTCTTAACACATGGTTAGTAGTATATATCCCAACACATTCTAGCAGTGGCGGAGCCAGAAATTTTATAAAGTGTCCAGAAATAACAGTTTGCTATGTTAAGGATGTCCAAAATATGTTACAAAATCATTTCGAACACCATTTACTTGTATATATGCTATTTTTTCCCTTACTATTATGTGGCTAGGCCACGACATTCTAGGGCGATCGACCACAAAAGCCTCTCATCTGGTGAGAAAACTATAGAAAAATATCGAAAAAGAAAGATGGACTTATATATGGTGTCTTAGTGTATGTTATTTGTGTATGACATAATAATAATTGATGAGACGAGCACTGGAGTTTATTGATAAGTTTGAGGTATGTAGACAAACTTGAAAATTATACGGTTTAATTTGAGCTGGGCCAAGATAAAGTATATGATGTGAATTCAATAGTGTGATGCATAAAATAGGCGTGGAAGTGAGGCATGACAAACAAAAAATTCTTAAGAGAGACAGATTCAAGTATCTTGGGTCTATAATTCAGGAGAGTAGTGACATCGATGATGACATCACACATTGTATTGGTGGCACAGATGAGGCAGATGATTTCCTTTGGAGTCTTGTATGATAAATATGCACCACCAAAATTCAAAGATAAGTTTTATAAAGTGGTGGTTAGAACAATATTATTGTATGGGCAGAGTGTTGGCGAAATCAAAGTGATTTGGATATATGAAGAGGAGACGCGTAGACGCACTAGTGAGGAGTTGATTATAGCAGGTACGAGCAAAGATAGATAAATCGAAGAAATATTGGGGAGAGATAATAAGACAAGATTATATGATGCAACTTCAGGTTATCGGGGACATGACCTTAGATAGAAGGGTGTGGATGACACATATTATAGAAAGCTAATACGTAGTATTGTGTTGTCTTGCTTAGGGTGGCCACTGTTTGTCATTCTACTTGTTGGATTACTACTTTTTTTTTTGGTCTTTATTATTGTTTTCAATAATCTATCCTAGTTAGTTGTCTATTGTATTTTGATTATCATATTATTTTATTGTTATTTTTGGCTCCTTTTTGGTATTCTCTATATCGTTTCCTTATTACTTGGTATATTCTCTTCATTATCTCGTTTTTTTTTTTAACTAAATTTTTTGCACTTGATGGGAGCCTTTCAGAAACAACCTATTTGTCTTTTAAAGTAGTGACAAAAGTCGCATATATTATATTCTTCTTATATCAGATTTCACTAAATATGTTATCGTTATTGATGAGATCAAAACATAAATATAGTAATGGAAAAGGGCCTATTTGTACTAATAAAGGATCCACAGTTCATTAGTCAACATGACATTAAATATTTTAGTAAAAAAAAAATTACTCAATATCGTGTTAGAAACGCCAATTTCCCTAACCGTTTTTAGGACAAAAAATAGAGATCCAATTCCACTTGCCGCATAGTTTCCCCCTCCACCTCCCTTGCCGGCTTTCCCGTGCGCAAAGCAATCCCAAAAAACCCATCACACACAAATTATCAAACCAAATTAAATATTTTCAATAACCAATTTCTTAAACCTTTCCTTATTAATTAAATAAATAAATTAAATTAATTTTTAAAAGCTTATTGTAACCCCTTTATGTAGAGAAACGGTCATCACAAATTCACAAACAAGATGATCAATTTCAAGAAATATTTCTAAGAGATTGAAGAACATAACATCCGTTTTTTTTAAAAGAGGTAAATTTTTTTTTTATCACTTCGATTCTTAATTATTCCTTGCTTTCACGGTAATTAGAATCAAACATAAGTTTATTTACTTCTTATTTTGTATCTCTAAATTATTTTTTTTAAAAAAAAATTGTGATATCCAAGAAGGGTTGGAGTATGTAAACAACATCATGATTATTGAGGCATAATTGATTTTTCTTTTGGTTTCCACCGGTGTCTGTCTGGAGCCCACATTGGAGCTCCGACTTAATCTGAATCGCTGCCCGTTTTGGGGTGACTTGAACATGATTTTCTCTATACCCGAGGCATAATTGATTAATTGAATGACTAAAACATAACTTGTTGATGATTTGATGGTAGCAAAATTTGAATATTTGATGTTCTCTGTTGCTATATGGTTGGTGTTTCTTTGTTATGAGATTAATTTGGTTCTAATTGTTCCAAAGGTCTAATACTTGAAAAAGGGGATCATAATATTTGGTGAGGATGGGAACCATCTTGGTGGTGCTAATTGTGGTTTTGACGATGGTTATGATGGACAATGTGTATGCTGGAAATACGAATTCTGTTTTTGATCCTTGTTCGGATACACGAGTTCAGAGATGGGATGGTTTCACATTTGGCCTTGTGTTTTCATCAAAGGAATCATTTTTCTTCAATGAAACACAGCTCTCTCCGTGTGATCGTCGCCTCTCCCTTACTGGAAATTCTGCTGAACTCGCTGTTTTTAGGCCTAAAGTCGATGAGATTTCACTCCTTACAATCAATAACAGCAACTTCAATCCTGTATGTACTCTTATATCCCATATTGTTTTCTTGTCATCCAATGCTTTCGTTTTCATTTCGTTCTTTTTTTTGTTCTGTATTTCATTACTTTTATCTGTCGTGCTAGTCTTCTTGTGAATGTGCATTTACAAGTGTTTTCATATCGTAATTAGCTAAGAATCTTGGCATATAGATGTAATTATTCTATGATACTGTGTTTGTCGCTGTAGTGTATTTGCTATTGACTTTTATGGCTTAGCATAATGTCGAACAGCTTATATCACTGCAGTAACAGAGCCATGTTTTAGTTAGGAGGTACTCCTTCTCATGGAAAATTATGTCATTTATACATGGTTAAAATAATTTTTTAGGTATATATAGTAGATTTCAACCCCCCTTTTAATTTGTGCGTTTGTTTCTTCAGATTTTGAACCCTTTTATTGAAAATCCTGGCTCCGCTAATAGTAGCAGGTCTTTCGTTAAGCATGTATATCATGAGCTATGTAAAACTCTTGCCTACTACGTCAGGAACACCAAGTAGATTATTGCTAATAAGAAATTTGAATACGTACTGTTTGCTTGGTTTGTTACATGTAGCTATAGGTCTTTATACCCTTACATCGAAAACAAACAGAACTTTTCTCTTCTGATAGTTTGCCTGTTCTGCACACTAAAATGTTTAATCATTTGGTTGCAATTTGCTTGACTGTCTAGGAAGAAACAACATTTTAATATAATGGCAATTTGTCACCTTTCACCTAACTGCCTAACAAACATGTTTGGTAGAATTTGTATGTTACAACAAAGAAAAGTAATTCAAGCTTTTGTTTTCTCCTGCTGACTACAAACCTGTCTTATCCAACGTATTTTTTTCCATCGAAAATTGAACGAACTAGATGCTTAAACATCAATAATGGTATAAGTGAATTTTTCCCCTATATTGTAAGTTTATAATAATTTCTTTAAAATAGCGGCCAGTGTCAACTTTCACTTCAACTGTACAATACAGATTTGAACTATCGACCTTTGAAATTCTCCTTTTTAGGTTCTCAATCTCCTTATGGAAGAATAATCAGCACGTACTTCCCATTGGGAAGTCGGAGTATATACAAATAAGTACATACAGTTGACAAGAATAATGAATGCTTTTCAAAGGAAGACAGTTTTTAGAAGCTCACTCTTAAGTCTAAGCCTGCTTCAATTGATCAAAGTAGAAAAAAGAAAAATAAGAATAATGGAGTATAGACGGCATCATAGGTTATGAAATGTTTTGTTCAACATAGAATACAGTCAAGATAGCCAATTCTTGAGCTACAAAATTGGGTGTGCTTCACCCTTTGCAAGTTTACCTCCGCAACATGTGCTTTTGGGCTAGATCCAATCCCCAGCGCATTAGTCTAGGTGCACATAAGCTGGTCTTAACCAGCGATATTTAAGAAGAAATTATGAGCATTTGACTAATTAACCAAGTCGTCATGTTCCTAAATCACTGTTGAAATATGATGGTCTTTATATGCTTTTCTGTAGTAATAGTTGGTGTTTGGAGTGCATCATATTCAATGATTTCGTTGAACCTTCTCAGAGCAAATCTGGTGGTTATATGGTTGCCTTTGCTGGAAGAAAGTATGCTGCTCGATCATTGCCTGCTTTTGTGGCAGACAGTACTCACACCGTTACAAGCTTCACTCTGGTAAGTTTTATGCAGCATGAAAATCTCATTTGTGTCGGCAAACATTAAAGAATTAGCTTCTTTGGTATCATAGAACTTTGTCCTCTGACTTGATTTAGGTACTTGAATTTCAAAAGGGCACCCTCCAGAACTTGTTTTGGAAGAAATTTGGGTGCGATTCGTGCAAAGGAGATTCTTTTGTTTGCCTCAATAAAACTGATTGTGCAGTCCCCAATAATAAGTGCAATGGCAATGGCGGATCCATTGACTGCAACGTGAGTATACAATTGGCCTTTTCAGGAACAGACAAAAATGAAGATGTGCTGAACTCGTGGTACGAGGTTAAAAACCTCAGACAATACTCCCTCTACGGTTTGTTTCAAGATGTTAGTGATTCTCTCACGAGTCCTTTTAAGAACCTTTTTTAGGACCACATAACGAGTTCTTGTTTGTATAATGTGTAATGACCATAAGATCTCTGTTGTGCTTATCCACGTAACTAGAATATATATCTCCTTCTTGTTGAATAACTTGGTGATTACTACATAGAATCAAGCCTGTTTTTGCTTGTACAGATCTTCTCTCAAGATGTTTTGTTGTTTATAGTTTTTCATTGTTTATCATTTTGATGCTTCCTTGTTTTGATATATCTCTATCGAAATGAACGTGGATTTCTATGGCTCAAAGAATTTCCATTTCAGTCGATTCAATTGTTATAAGCTATATAGCATTCCTATTATAAGGATTACATATCGACATAAAAGCCATTATATTCTTTTCCTAAATCTCTCCTCTTATTCTTCTGTTCTTGAGTTGTCTTCATTAGTTCGTTATTTCGATCCTCAAATCTTATTGATTCCTGCAATTGAGATAACATACAAATATGTACATGAATCATCGATGACCTTGTCTATATGACAAATTGCTTCTTGCTATCTTATAAGTTCTGTATTTAAACTCTCTGTTAATGTCATGAAATCTAAGAAGAAAATAGTTCAAGTTTTTGAGTACTTTTAACTCAAAAGATTGCAGGTTTTCTCTTTAACGAACCAGCACCATAGGCCATAGGATTGCAGCGTCCCATAACTAGATTCATAACAGGGGACCGTGTAACACCTTGATCCTCATTCCCATAACTAGATTCATAACAGGGGACCGTGTAACACCTTGATCCTCATAGTCCTATTTCTAAAATCATTTACAAAGCATACTTTCTTTATGAAATCAGAATGGTTAGGAAGTATCTCAATTCTCCAAGATTTGATTTGAAACCGTGATGTAAAGCACACATTGCCCTCTGAAATTCGTCTAGATCATTAACTATAAAAAGTAAAGCTTGTTTGAGATAATATAGGGATTTAAGTAGACTACAGACCTTGATGACATGAGTGTAAAAAAAGGTTCAGTATCATAAGAAGAGGCTGAAAGTTAACATGAAAGTGATCATAGAAATGTATTGATTTATAGGATAAAGATATGAATATGCGCAAATAGTAAGGTAGTATTAACATAGTTTGTTAACCAAATTAAATGTTGGGAAAAAGGACAAATATACCACCGAACTATCGTAAATGATATGCAGATACCTTCCGTCATACTTTTGGGATATTGGTGTCCCTGCCGTCCAAAAACTAGAGCATATATGCTCTTCACTCTAAGCGAAGACTAAATAGGGACACGCGGGCATTATCTTATCCGTCAATAAATGTCGGATCGGTGGATAAGATTATGACACATGTATGTCCGTTAGTATAAAGGATATATATGTTCTAGTTTTTGGACGACAGGGGCACCAATATCCTATAAGTATGACGGAGGGTATTTGCATACCATTTTTGATAGTTCAGGGTATATTTGTCCTTTTATCTCTTAAATGTTTAACGTTCCTACCATATTTCCTAGTCTAAGGCTTGGATTGGCAACGACAACATGTAAAATAATAATAGAACTAGGTGAACAAATATAGAGAAAGCATGAGATGAAGATATTGGACCATGGTCCATGAGACATGGTGGTAGGTGTAGAATCTAAAGTTCAATTTTTTAGAGGAGCGATGTGAAAACACAAAATTATAGGATCTGAGAAATTAAGCCTTAAAAACTAAAGTAGATGTCTTCTCTAAATAGAACATCACTACTAATTTGTGAGATGCAATTCATAGACTTTATAATCTTCATGTGTTGGATCATATCCAATAAATACAATAGAGACATATTTTAGGAAAACTAAACAAAAAAATTTGGTAATAAAATTATAATAAGAAAGGATAATGTAATTTGCTTATATTATGGTTTTGTATCAAGATTTAAAGACAAACTAGAGCTGTGATTCCTAAATATATGAGTTCAACTAGATGATTAATTCACTAATTAACGACTTATTTAGGTGAATTTACGGTGCAAAACAGATGAATTTATTCACCTTCTGATAGTCTCACATCCATGTTAATGTTTTTTTTTCTTTTTTCAAGCAAGTCAGAATACATATTGTTAGAATTTGTGCGTCCACTATCAGTCAATGCACCAGATCCCTTGACACACAAATAAGGATATAACAGAAAGTAAATGCCGTTTAACAACATAGGAGTTTTACGTGGAAACCTTCTTTCTCAAGGGAGTAAAACCACGATCTGTCTCACAGGATTTTCACAACCGTTTCACTAATCTTCACAACCGTTTCACTAATCTTCACAACCAAAAGTAAATCGGTTACACAGATGTGAGAAAAAGTTTTAATCTCACCAACAAGCAATGACTCTATTGCTTGATGAGCCTAAGTAGATGTTACTCTACCCACTAAGCTATCACTCTAGACAACTTAGAATTTTCTAAGCAACACAATGGTTACCCACTAAATTAGTTCAACTAACTAACTTAGAATTTCAAATCAAACCACACTGATTCCTTTATAAGATCGAAATAATATATTCTCAAACAACTACACAATATACTCTTGAGTTTAGGTTGTTCTTGAATGATTATTCTCCTTAATTTTCTTAAGCCTTTGCAAGAGTTCTTAAATGAGCTTTTTCAAGTTGCAAAAACTGAAGAGCGATGTGTGGAAAGATGACATTGTATAGACAAGTCACTTTACTTAAACCCCTGCCATTGGTTGGAAAGGTCTGACGTTTCTGACGCAGTTGGAAACTGTGCACCAACCTTCTATACCTTCTCCAGCTGGCAGTCAACGAATGATTCATATTGAGAACCGGGTACCTTCACAAGGTCCCTGAGTTCGTTGCATCATCAAAACTACAAATAACATTTCCCCCCTTTTTGATGATGACAAACAATACTCCAGACTCCACTCCAGCTTCAGGACAAGTTCCCCCTGAATTACTTATCCACCCTCCTAGCATATACACTGCAGTAATTTTATTCCCTACCACAAACATGTCCAATCACAACAACCAGTTAAAATCCCCTCTTTTGGCATCATAAAAAAGAGATATAGTAAACCAACAGTATCAATAATAATATCATAGAAGATCAAAGCCATTTGGCAATTAAACATAAAATAAAGCATTTGACAAGAGATATCAGCTAGAACACTAGGGAAAAAAAATATAAATAGCATTCCAAAATTAACATTCAATACATTAACAACAACTGAAATCCAAGAATGAAAATATAAGCCACACAAAGAAGACATGGGAAGATTAAGGGATGGACTATGAAGGGGGAGCCTGATGGGAAAGAGACTGAATGATGAGAGTGAGTCTAACATTAGCATCATCATTATCCTTTATTGCTTTTTTCTTGTAAAGCAATAACTTTGGCCCTCAATTCTGCATTTTCCCTTTCCAGGGCTTGAACCACAGCGGTACCAGGTCCCTCTGTCTGCGTAGTGAATAGCTCGACCTTATGCCACTCAGCCTCATAGTCAGTTCTTCAACTTCATGCTTGAGTTGGTCCTGGTCTTCAATGAGTTGAGCCATTTTGCTCTTGGGATTTCCTTTCCCTTCAATGCACTCACATTTGACCAAGGTAGTCTCTGAAAAGGCTTGCTTCACTGTACTGACCTTGCCAACACCCAGCGAAATGTTAAAGTATTTGAATACTTCAGTGAGAAAGTATCCATATCCCATACCATGTATTCCTTTCCGCTCAATGACAGTCTTGTACATATGTTCAAGCACGAGTCCCGAAATATTCAGAGGTTCGAACTTCCAAACAATTCCATCACATACAAATAAGCAGAAGTTGCTGAGGTCCTCTTTTTAGTTCGAGAGAGGAGAGTTTTATTGAAAGATTCAAAAACTAACTGATACTCACTTTTCATCACTTTCTTAAATAGCCCTGCACATTTTGTAGTAGGAAGCTTCGAACACAGTGTCACAAATTCAACAGAACACGTTTTCCCTACCCCAAACCTGGTACCATATCAAGGTACCCTAAGAATTTTTCCCAGTAGAGTCTCGTCAAGGTGAACAACAATGTCGTTTACTCTGATATTGACACTTCTATCTTCCTGAAATTGAATGTTATAGTAAAATTCTCGCACTTCCTCTTCATGAAGAATGGGAGATTTTTGGTTGAAAAGATGCATCCAAGACTGAATCTCAACCATGTCATGAAGTGAGTCCATTCCAGGAAGATTAATTATCCCCATAACAAAAACCCTGCCACCCAGTACAAACTGCTTTCTCAGATTGTCAAGAGTCTCTTGTTTGTTGACCTGCTCTTCAATTTTCCCTTGTGTACCAGGTCCCTGTGACCTTTTCCTCTTTCCTTTAGCAGTCTCCTTTGTGGATTTTGTTTGCTCAGCTTTTTTGGTTCCTCTTGGTTTTGTCTTTCCTGAACTCTTCTTCCTATATCCCTTTTCTGTCTCTTCAGTAGACATATCTATCACACCAGACTTAGGCAGTTTAAAATTTGACATTTTGAAAGTTCTAGCACTCCTACTTTCAGCTGTAGACTTAGAACTGGCTTTTAGAGCATCGGCCATCATCTTTTAAGCGTAAGATTTAGTAATAGGTCTCCTTTTAGAAACTTCTCCCACCACTTTCTCTTTTTCCTTTTTAGATTCACTTACATCTCTTCTTTCCACCTTCCACTGTATAGATTGTTCATCACCTGCTGAGTCAGAGGAATCAGAGGATGGAGATCTTCCAAAATCTGGAGTTCTATCAAATATAGGTTGGGTCTCTCTGATATCTTTATTATGAAAAGGTTCACTTTCCTCAACCCTGACTTCCTCTCGCATCATAGAAAGACTCTCAATCACCAATTCTTCACTCGTAGCAAGAATGTTCGACTAAGATGTTTTGTTCCTTGGCAAATCTCCTTCGAAAAGAGCATCTGAAAGCATTTCATGATGAGGACCAGGTCCAGTAGGAACACTTGAACTGTTCATATCTATAGAATGAAAAGGGTTTTCGGGATTATCTAAGGGAGAACTTGTTGGACGATTAGATCTTGACCCTGTGGATGATAGAGAGTAGAAAGCGATTGGTGCAATATCACTAATTGTTGTAAGCATTTGCTTAGAAGCAAAAGAAGGGCCTGACATTTTATCAAGAAGAAGAAGAGAGTAGAAGTATTGGATAATGAAAGATGTAGTGATTAAAGCAAATTTAACCCCCCCCCCAATTCTTTTTCTCGACAGAGTGAAGGAATATTGCAAGAAGAATGAAGGATTAAAAGAGAGAAAAAGGGGTTTTAAAAAGGAAATGAAACGGTTCCAGGTCCCTATTGATTTTGACGCGTCGCTTGGAAAATAAGTGATGGGACTAACGGTCAGAATAATCGATGACTGACACGAGGCTTGATCAACTGTCACTTTATCTCAGTTTGAAATTAATGTACGAATGCTAACCTCGACTAGGACCAGGTCCCATAATGCAATTTTATCATCATTCCTCAACTGTTCTAGCCATGTCTTTGCTTTGATAATCCTTTATGAATGTATACCTGCAATAGGTACAACATCGATCTAACTTAGATAAGATATTATTGACAAAAAGGATACCTGCACTACAAGTTTAGCCATCAAGGAAATTTAATGATTGAATGATCGAAAATCAGTTTGAAGTCGTCATGCCCAACTTCAACCTATTACTCTCAAATTGATCTTTTCTAAGAGCCTTGGTGAAGATATCTACAATTTGTTCCTCCGTTGGGCAATAGGTAAGCACAATGTTTCCTTTTGCAACATTGTTTCTCAGAAAATGATGTCTAACATCAATGTGCTTGGTTCTCTTGTGGTGAACAAGATTCTTTCCCATACTGACTGCACTAGTATTGTCACACATAAAAGGTATTGACTTGATGATTACTCCAAAGTCCTCTAAGTGTTGTTTGATCCATAACAATTGTGAACAACATGCAGCAGTTGCTACATATTCAGCTTCAGCTGTTGAAAGAGCTACTGAATTGTGTTTCTTAGTTCCTCGTGACATAAGTGAAGATCCAAGGAAATAAGCCATCCCTGAAGTGCTCTTCCTGTCAACTTGATAACTAGCAAAATCAGCATCTGCAAAACCAACAATATCAAAGTTGTCACCTGCTGGGTAGAAAAGGACCAGGTCCACGGTCTTCTTCAAATATCTTAAAATCCATTTTGCAGCCTTCAAATGTGAATCACGAGGACATGCTTGGAATCTAGCACACATTCCAATACTATATACGATGTCAGGTCTGCTAGCAGTCAGATACAATAGGAATCTAATGATTCCCCTATACATAGTTTTATTCACAAGAGAATCAGATTCATCTGCTACAAGCTTGGAGTTTGTTCCCATAGGAGTATCAATAGGTTTAGAATCAAACATATTGAATTTCTTCAATACCTCCTTAATATAATTCTTCTGACTGATTGAGATTCCATCTGATGATTGCTTGATTTGTAGTCCCAGAAAGAAAGTCAATTCACCCATCATGCTCATCTCAAACTCCTTTCCCTTTAATGATGAAAATTCTTCACACAAATGCTCCGATGTTGCTCCAAAGATAATGTCATCAACATATACCTGTATAATAAGTAATTCATGTTCTCTTTATAATAAGAACAAGGTATTGTCTATTTTCCCCCTTTTGAACCCATTTTCAATAGGAACTTCGACAGTCTTTCATACTAATCTCTGGGAGCTTGTTTCAAACCATACAAAACCTTGTTCAATTTGAACACATGATGTGGTAACTCAACATCCTCAAACCCAGGAGGTTGTTTAACAAACAACTCTCTTTTAAGTCTCCATTTAGGAAAGCACTCTTGACATCCATTTGATATAGCTTGAATCCCATGAATGCTGCAAAGGCTATGAGAATTTTGATAGCCTCCATCCTTGCAACAATAGCAAAGGTTTCATCATATTCTATACCTTCTTACTGATTGTATCCTTGAACAACTAATCTGGATTTGTTTCTAGTAATCGCACCATTTTCATTAGGCTTGTTTCTGAAAACCCATCTGGTTCCTATAATAGTTCTGTCAACAGGTCGAGAAACCAGGTACCACACCTTACTTCTTTCAAACTGATGGAGTTTTTCTTGCATTAAATTAATCCAATCTACATCACCTAATGCCTCTTTCACATTCTTAGGCTCAATTGATGATATAAACACTGAGAATGCAACTAGATTTCTTATTTTTGATCTAGTGTGAATTCCAGAGTTCAGAGGTAAAATGAGATTATAAAGTGGATGTGAAGAGTTGTGTTTCCATCCTGGTCTCAAGGTCAACTGGTTCAGCTGATCAGTATGCTCTTCTTCTTCAAGGAATTTTTCATTTTTTAGAGAGTTTGAGATATTCTGACTTGAGTTAAGAATGGTACCAGGTTCCTCTTCACATTTTCAACTTCATGAGCCTTTTCACATGAGCTTTGATCAGCATTGTCAATCCTCAACTGGTCATGTACATCAGCTTCACTTCTTTCAATTTTATGAGAATTAATCAACTCAATTAATTCATCTTCATCATTTGATGAAGCACCTTTCATATTTCCATCTTCATCAAACACAAGATGAATACTTTCTTCAATACATTGAGTTCTCTTCTTGAAAACTTTGTATGCTTTACTTGATGAAGAATATCCTACAAATACTCCTTCATCACTTCTAGAATCAAACTTTCCAAGATCATCCTTTCTATTATTCAAAACAAAATATTTGCATCCAAATGTCCTAAGGTAGCTCAACATAGGTTTTCTTTTGTTGAGTAGTTCATAGGGAGTCTTATTCAGTGAAGACCTTATCAAACATCTGTTAGTAACATGACATGATGTGTTGATTGCTTCAGCCCAAAAACTCTGAGGAAGATTTGACTCAATAATCATGGTCCTTGCAATATTTACCAAGGTTCTGTTTTTCCTTTCCACTACTCCATTTTGTTGGGGAGTTCTTGGAGAAGAGAAATTGTGACTACTGTCATTTTTCATACAGAATTGATTCAATTTTTGAGTTTTCAAACTTAGTTCCATGATAAGACCTAATTCCAGCAATCACTTGATTCAACTTTGTTTAAATCATTTTGAAGAACACTATTAATTCTTCCAGTGTTTCTGCTTTTGATCTTAAGAACCTTGTCCATGTGTACCTTGAGTAGTCATCAAATATTACCAGAATGTATTTCTTTCCACTTCTACTTTGAACCTTCAAAGGTCCACATAAACTCCATGTGTAGCAGCTCTAATACTCTCGATGAGGTTACTTGCTTCTTTGGCTTCAAGAATGATCTGATTTGTTTTCCTTTGACACAAGTTTCACAAATTTTACTTTCACAGAATTTCAACTTTGGCAGGCCCAGGACCAAGTCCTTAGAAATCATTTTATTCAATAAAGATGAGCTCACATGCCCTAGTCTTCGATGCCAGAGATCATCATTTTCATTCTGAGCACTATGACATGCTAGATCATCTCGATGGGATGTTTCTAAGTTAGCCACATACATGTTTTTACTTCTATGATCCATAAGAATCACTTTCTTTGTAGTTAGATTAACTACAGTGCACTTCTCAGATGTAAACTTCACTTCATTTCCCTTGTCACAAATTTGAGACACACTCAAAAGATTATACTTCAACCCAGTTACATGATACACGTTGTCAATGGATTCCCCAAGCGATTTTACCACTTTGCCAACACCTAAAATATACCCCTTCTTTCCATCACCAAAAGAGGCACCTCCATCTTGAAGCGCCTTGAGTGAGAGGAAATTTTTTATATCACCAGTCATATGTTTAGAGCATCCACTGTCCATGTACCAACATTGACCGCTGCTCCTCTCACTCACCTGCAGCAAGAATCACTTGTTAGGATTGGGAACCCATTTCAATTTGAGTTCCCAGAAAGAAGACAAAGGAGTGATTAAAGTGTTTCTATCCCAATGAGGTAGTTTCAGATTCTTTTTGATAAAGGATTTTTGAGTAGAACCAAGTCCTTTCTTTGAAAACCTTTGGTTGAGGATTGTTTTGTAGGACCAGGTCTCTCTTTTGAAACCCTTTTCTTTTCCATATACTTTGAAAGTCTCTCATGTGACTTTCTCCAGGTAGTACACTCTTTTTTTGAATGCCCATTTTTACTACAACGAAGGCACAACAAATTGTCAGAAACAAATATATATTTGCTGTGAGGATTGAAAGGAGGAGTAATATTCAAACTTCCTAGACCCTTCTTGTTGAAATTACTTTGATTTGTTACGTTTGAAAGCATCTTAGAAGATTTTGTCCACTTAAGAGATTTTTCAAGTTCATCTTTAAGTTTGACAATATCTCTTTCTAAGTTGTTGCTCCTTTCCAAAGCCAAAACAAGATTAATCTCAGAGGTTTTCAGTTTTTCTTCAAGCTCAACTTGTAAACCATTAGACTTTTCTTTTTGATTTTCATCTTTCTCATTTATCATATGCAACTTTTTTTTAAGTTCTATTTTGTCAGATTCCAGAACAACCATTTTATCTTCAATTTTCAGCATTTTCTCACCCATTTTATCTCTATTTTCATTTAAAATTTCATTCTTAGCATTCATAATATCTCTTTCAGAAGTTAACTCAATAACTGAATCAATCATAACATTTGCTAATCTTCATAATTTTTTAAGAGAATAGGTATTCAGATAATGTTTCATATCAAGAAGAGTTACCTTATCCTCATCATCTTCATTTTCTGAATGATCCATGAAAACAAACATCTCATTGAATATGGTTTCCTCCTCATAAACCACCACCATTGACATACCATTAGGTTCATCAAGATCTTCTGAGTCACTCCAAGAGTCTTCCCATGCAGCAAGAGATTTCTTGACCACATAGTCAGCAGCAACTTTTCAATCATTCTTATCGAGTACCAAGTCCCTTCGCTTTTCTTTATCACCTCTTGGTTTTTGATATTCTTTGTTTTCAGCTTTGAGTAATGGACACTCTCTAATAAAGTGTCCAGCTTTTCCACACTTGTGAAAATTATCATTTTGAGTGGAAGTTCGAGGAAAGTTTGCTCCCTTTCTAAAACCTTTGTTTTTCCTCACAATCTTTTGAAATCTCTTGATGAGGTAAGCCATATCATCATCATCACTAGAGTCCTCTTCAGATTTGTATTTCAGCATCAAGGACTTATGTTTCTTGAATTCCTTCTTTGACTGATCATGACTTCGGTTCATCTTATGAGTCTTTAGATTTCCAATGAGAACATTCATTGTTAACACTTTCAGGTCCTTTGCTTCAGTAATAGCATCAACCTTACTTTCCCAAGACTTGGGAAGAATTCGAAGCACTTTTCTGACTTGCTTACTCATACTGATAGGTTTTCCAAGACTTCTCAACACGTTTGTGATTGATGACAGTTTAGTGAACATCTCATGAATAGTTTCACCTTCCCTCATTTTGAAATTTTCATACTGAGATGTAAGCATATCAATATTTGACTATTTTACTTGTTCAGTTCCTTCATGAGCTATTTTTAAGCAATCCCAGATCTCTTTTGCAGATTCACAAGCTGAGACACGATTGAACTCATCATATCCTATACCACAAACAAGAAGTTTCTTTGCTTTGTACCCCTTTTCGATCTTCTTCATATCATTTTCATCATATTTTTGTCTAGGCTTTGGAACAAACCTAGTGTTTTCACCATCTTTCTCTTCAATCATGGGGATGGAGGGTCAATCTAAGACAATGTCCCATAGTTCATTGTCTTCGGTTATAAGAAAGTCATGCATTATCATTTTCCACCAACTATAAAAGTGGCTATTGAAACGAGAGGGTCTAGTTGAAGACTGACCCTCTTCCAGATTAAGTGGAGCATCCATTCTAGAACAGGAATCACTCTCTTGGTGTTAACCGGATAGAGAGTACCTGCTCTGATACCACTTGTTAGAATCTGTGCGTCCACTATAAGTCAATGAACCAGGTCCCTTGACAAACAAATAAGGATATAACAAAAAGTAAATGCAGTGTAACAACATAGGAATTTTATGTGGAAACCTCCTTGCTCAAGGGAGTAAAAACCACGACCTGTCTCACAGAATTTTCACAACCGTTTCAGTAATCTTCACAAGCAAAAGTAAATCGGTTACACAAATGTGAGAAATTTTTTTTAATCTCACCAACAAGCAATGACTCTATTGCTTGATGAGCCTAAGTAGATGTTACTCTACCACTAAGCTATCACTCTAGACAACTTAGTATTTTCTAAGCAACACAATGATTACCCACTAAATTAGTTCAACTAACTAAGTTAGAATTTCAAATCAAACCACACTGATTCCTTTATAAGATCGAAAGAATATATTCTCAAACAACTACACAATATACTCCTGAGTTTAGGTTGTTCTTGAATGATTCTTCTCCTTGATTTTCTTAAGCCTTTGCAAAAGTTCTTGAATGTGCTTTTTCAAGTTGCAAAAACTGAAAAGAGATGTGTGGAAAGATGACATTATATAGACAAGTCACTTTCCTTAAACCCCTGTCATTGGTTGGAAAGGTCTGACGATTCTGACGCAGTTGGGAATTGTGCACCAACCTTCTGTACCTTCTCCAGCTGGCAGTCAACGAATGATTCATGTTGAGAACCGGGTACCTTCACAAGCCCCCTGAGTTTGTTACATCATCAAAACTACAAATAACACATATGATTTCTTGATATTTGCAACCATTAAAAAGACAATCATTACAAAAAAAATCTAATGCACAACAATCGCACCGTGATGAAGATTTTAATGTGAAGAATCCATTATCTTCATCCATATTTAGGGTTCCATAATCCTAGTTATGAGATTTAGCTATTCATAATTAGTCGTGATAAGCAACAAAAATTTAGTAAGCAAAAAACATTATGATGAAAAGAAATGAAATATATCCGAATTAATGCACAACGCTTGCAACGACTCTTATTGTACCATAATATTGGGCGTGAACCCATTTAATATTGCTCAACTCAACTTCTTGAATGATTTCCAATAAAGATATCTCAATCTCAACGTGCATTACTGCTTCTGTTTCAGATACTTTCAAAATGATTTTCAATAACGATATCTCAACCTCAACACGCATTACTGCTTTTGTTCAGATACTTGCAAATTGAGACTTGTCCTGATTGATATTTTGATAATTGTCTGATAATCCAGTAGAGCATTAAATAACTTCTCACACCAAGATATATAATTGTCAATTATCTTCTTCAGAATTTTCTTGATGTGCTTGTTGGAAACTTCTATAACTTCATTCATTTAAGGACGATAAGTGGACCATATTCTAGTAACTAATGTTGAATTACTCACATATTTGTTTCACTAAGTGATTATTTAGATTATCATTGTTGTCTATGATGATGGATTCTCATGGTTGTATATGTATTGTCACATTAAAATTGAGTAAACTTGAGTAAACGCAAGCAACCTATCTTGACACTATCTAGGATGACAATGTACATTGATACAACAAATTTGAGAAAACACATTAATCAGTGGCCTAAAGCCACAAATAAGTTGGAGGCCTAAATTTAAATTATCTTTTTATATTTGAGATTCAAGTTATTTCTTTCTTTTTAATAAATAAAAGTTTTATTTTTTTATGATCTTGAAAATATCTTTTAGTCTTGTAGTATTAAGTATATCATGTGAAAGTTAAATTTAAGAATTGATCCATAAAAAAGAAACATTCTTTAATGTTTCGAAAAAAATGAAAACATTACTTATTTTTTTGTTAAAAAAAACATAAAATAATTTTATTATTACTAAAAAATAGGCCCTTCGTTTTGAGGGCTTAAGACATATGTCTCATTTTTAAAGGCATTGAGTCACCCCTGATTACATCAGAGTTGTAGTTATGAATACTAATTAGACAACTATAGATACTAATGGTAATTATGTTCCAAACTATTGCTTTTTATGAAAGTTCCTCATTAATTAGAGTATATATAAGGAATTATATTAAGCCTAACACAAATTTAAGGGATCATTTTAATCATTTCTCAGAGATTTAACTTGTAATAGATGCATAGCAAGAAGCAACATATCGTTCAAAAGATGGATTTTCCAGAGGTTAGCTATGTCCATGCTGCTTCAATGAACTCCAGAGAGGACCAGAAACTTACTATATGCAATGACTTCTCTTGCAAACCAAAACTACATTTGTTTGGATTTGGTGTGTGAATACTGGTAGACAATATAGGGTCGTTTAATAGTTGGTTTGGAAATGAGTTATGTAGGTATTAAATTTTACGTTAGTAATAACACATTTGATAGCTGATTAGAAGGTAAGTTATTCATGTATAAAATTAAGAAAAATTTTAATATGATAGAGGTCCAACCAACAAAAGTTGGGTGAGGCTCCATTAACTTTTTGATACATGGATAACTGGGTCATTTATCTACTTTAAAGTTATAATGTTACCACTAACAAGAGAAATTAAAACGTGAATTTATTTCCTCTTTGTTTTAATTTTTAAGATTATATTGAATATGTTAAGTAGTCGTGTGTTGGTTTGAAAATATTATTTTGATATGCTATCTTTTCTACGTAATATAATTTGTATTATTTTTCACCTTTTTTTTTAATTTGTAAAATAGTACTTCAAATTTTGTGGAATACGTTTAATTTATTTTATTTTAAAAAATTATTTTATTTTATTGTTAATTGTTTTAAATAATGATTTATTTAAGTTAAAATGGCTAGATTTAGAGAGAATCTCTTATTTCTTTTCAACATTGGTGTAACTTTTTGTAATGACCCGAAAGGTCATTTTTGGAAATTTTGAATATTTACTTAACTTGAGTTAATTAATCGATAGTTTATGGGCTAAAGTGATAATTTATTTATGACCCTATACCCTTTAGCCTATATTTAATTAAATATGTGGGTAAAACCTATCACTTTTAGTACTTAAATAATTCAGAAAAAAAAAAGGGGCGAAAGGTTTCTCTCTGCACTTGCGGCTACGAGAAGGTGAGTTTCTTTTACTTTAGTTTCTTATTTTCTATATATATAGATATATATATATATATAATATATATATATATATATATATATATATATATATTCTATATATATATATATATATATATATATCTATCTCTATATCTTTTATAACAAGGAATGAAGATTGCATGTGAATAAAAAAAAAATTAAAGAAAAAGACAAAAAAACAAATGGCATGCATGCTATAATGTGAAGAAATTAGGGGTTGTTCAACGTGGCTCCTGGAAAAAGATTTTGAAACTAGAATTTAATGCAAATATATATATATATATATATATATATATATATATATATATATATATCTATATATATCTATCTATATATATATATATATATATATATATATATATAGGTAATGATTGCTATATTATGTGTGGTTAGTAGATAATTTAATTTAATTTCTTATTCTTATCACATTATGGGTTAAGTTTTGGAATATTAAATTAAGTAATTAAATATTAGATATATCATATTATATAAATACCAATCGAATTATGATAGTTGAAATGTTAATTGACATCGAGAATTACAAATTTGATTATAAATTTGGGGTGTATTTTTAGGTTAAGGTTAAACACATAAAAGTGTGAGTGTTGTTAGTTCTAAAACCTTATTGTGAATATATATTTGAATAGATTCCATTGGTTCAGAAGCTCAACGGAAAGGGAGGGCTCAAGTCCAAGAGTAATTATTCGATTGGCTAAGGCAAGTGGATTTCTAAACTTTTGTTAAGCGTACGAAATTCGTGTATTTCCTTGTGTGATGTTGAGAATGATTTGGAGACTTGTTGTTTATTTGTTGGTGTTGTATATATTGTTGTAAATTGTGCTTTGTTATCAAATGGTTATCTCCCCCTTTTCATTGGAGCATGTCATTTGCATTGTATCTGAGACATGGTTGTGGTAAGAGGATGATGTACTATTTTCGAGGGTCGTATCGCGCGCCGCGATGGATATTATATTTCGAGGGACGTATCGCGCGCCGCGAATGTTACTATTTATCGAGGGTCGTGTCGTGCGCCGCGACAGATGCATGGACAGATATGTCCCCCATGGGTCCCGGACTGAGAGACAGCGGGTGTGTATCGTTAGGGAAGACATGCATCACTATACTTGACATTGCATCTCATGGAATTGCACGATTTATTATTGATGAACTTGAACACGTGTTTTGCTGATCTTGTGAGTGTTTCTCTGTGAAGCTTGTGACTGTTGAATATTGAGTTGTTATTGAGAATGTGTAAACTGATAGAGTGTGGTTATTGAGTTGTGTGTTTGGTAAACTGTAAACTGTTAGACTGTAGTGTGGAGGTTTAGATAGTGTGTAAGGAGTGCCCGTATTTTGTACACTTAACTTGTGTTTAGAGGTTTGCTTGTTGGGTACCGCGTGGTTTGGTACTCACCCCTTGCTTCTACAAATTTTTGTAGGTCACGAGCCCGGATTTTTGTGATACTTTTCATTCTCTTCGTTTCTGAGGCATCTTGTGGAGGATTGTGAGGTAGCTGCTTGTCATCTCAGCGAACTTTCCTACTCCAGTTTATGACTTTGTTTTTACTTGAAAGACAACTTCATTTTAGACTTCTATTTTATTTCAATTCTAATATTTACATTAGAGGCTTGTGCACGTGACAACCAGGTTTTGGGGATTGAATTAATATGACTTGGTTTCATACTAGAAATTGTTGTTGGATTGTCATTTACTTCCGCACTTTGTTAGATATTGGGTTTTAGGCTGACTTGTCTTGGTGGGATAAGACGAGTGCCATCACACCCATTTTTTTTTGGGTCGTGACAAAATGGTATCAGAGCCCTAGGTTTATAGGTCTCACGTGTATACAAGCCGAGTCTACGTAAAGTCTCAAGGATCAGTACGGAGACGTCTGTACTCATCTCTGAAAGGCTATAAAGATTACTAGGAAACTTCCTTTTGTTCATTCTTTCTCATCGTGCGTAGTTACCTTCGTTAGTACTGAGTTGTTGTTTAGTATTTTGACAGATGACGAGGATTAGAACTAATGTTACTGGTGGTAGAGGGGAGGCACTTCCCGAGGCAGTTGTTGAGGCCCCAGCTAGGGGTAGGGGTAGATCTCGAGCTAGAGGTCGTGCTAGTAGTACGACAGTAGCCAGAGGTCGTGGACGTGGAGCAGCACCAGTGAGAGGTCGTGCTAGAGAGGTCTCTACAGAACCTCAGATTGATGGCAGGGAGGACCAGGTTCCTCCAGATCCTGTAGTCACACCTTTGCTTTAGGATACACTATTGAGGGTGTTAAGTGTGCTTGAGGGCTTTTCTCAGGGTGGTGGTGCGACTACCACACCACATGACTCTCGTACTAGAGAGGGGGCTCAGACCCAAGAGCAGCAACAAGCTCCAGCTGTTCAAGATGCGGTGGGCAACTACCAATAGATCCCGCGGTTCAGAATGATGTTGCACCAGTAGTTGGGGGTCAAGTTGCATCGATGGTTGTTCTGACAGAGGATGAGCAGCGTAGGTATGAGAGATTTCGAAAGATGGACCCACCTCAGTTTCAGGGTGGGAAGAGCGAGGACGCTCATGAGTTTCTAACTACCTGCCGAGAGTTACTAGAGGTGGTTGGATTAGCTGAGTCACATGGGGTTCGATATGCTACACTCCAGCTTCGTGGACCAGCGAGAGACTGGTGGAGGACTTATTCGGGATGTTTGCCAGTTGGATCTCCTCCAGTGACTTGGGAGCAGTTTGCTAGCGCATTCCAAGATCGTTTTATCCCATTGAGCGTGAGAGAGGAGAGTCGCTTGAGGTTTGAGAGTCTGAGACAGGATGGTTTATCGGTTACAGAGTATGAGGCGCGTTTTTGCCAGTTGTCCAGGCATGCGTTGGCCATTATTCCAAATGAGACAGAGAGGATCCGCAGATTTGTGAGGGGATTGACTTTCTCTATCAGGTCAGCTGTGTTTCGGACATCTAGGGAGGGGACTTCTTTCCAGTCTATTGTGAGCACCACCAAAGAGGCGGAATTGATGGAGAGAGAGGAGTTTGGGGACCTTAAAAGAGCTTGTATATCAGGTCAGTTTCAGGGTGCCTCATCTAGAGGTAGGGGATCACAGAGAGTGAGTGGTTCTTTTCAGCAGCGGGGACCTATTCATGCATCTATGCCGACATTTGAGGGTGGCCAGACATCTAGGGGTTCTTATGGCCCGGGTCAGGGCTCGTACGGTTCACAGCAGCGACCTACAGGGCGAGGCAATTATAGTGGGTTTTCAGGGTCCACACAGCAGTTCCCAGGTCAGAAATTTTGTTTTACTTGTGGAGATCCCGATCATCTAATGCGGCAGTGTACTTCTCAAAGGGGTCGTGGTGGGCCTCGACCTAATTCTTCATTCCAGACTAGACCACCAGCACCACAGAGTAGAGGTCGTGGCAGAGTTCAGTCAGGTAGAGGTGATAGAGTTTCTAGTAGTGGTGTTGCAGCTCAGCAGAGTGGGGGTAGGGGTACCACCCAGGATGGAGGTGGACGAGGAGGCCACTGCTATGATTTCCCCGGGAGACCTGAGGCGGAGACCTCCGATGCTGTTATTACAGGTATCATCCCAATATGCCATCGACCTGCGTCTGTGTTGTTTGATCCAGGTTCTACATTATCTTATGTGTCTACGTATTTTGCTGCTAAATTTGATATGATATGTGATAGCATGACTGTACCTATTCGTGTTTCTACACCCGTGGGTAAGCCCTTAGTGGTGGATCGAGTGTATCGATCCTGTCTTGTTTCTTTGGCTGGGTATGATACTTGGGTAGACTTAATCATTCTGGGAATGGTGGACTTTGATGTTATCTTGGGTATGGATTGGCTTTCTCCTTATCATGCTGTCCTTGATTGTAATGCTAAGACTGTGACTTTAGCAATGCCTGGTGTTCCGAGGGTTGAGTGGAAGAGTGTTAGTGGTTCTTATCCTATCAAGGTCATCTCTTTTATCCGTGCTAAGAGATTGGTGGAGAGGGGGTGTTTGTCTTACTTAGCTTTTATTCGGGATACTAGTGTTGAACCACCTCCCATGGACTCTGTTCCCGTGGTTCAGGAGTTTCCCGATGTATTTCCTTCTGATCTTCCAGGTGTTCCTCCCGATAGGGATATCGATTTTGCTATTGATTTGGAGCCGGGCACTAAACCTATTTCTATACCTCCATATCGTATGGCCCCAGCAGAGTTGAAAGAATTGAAGGATCAGTTGCAGGATTTATTGAGTAAGGGTTTTATTCGCCCTAGTGTATCACCTTGGGGTGCCCCTGTATTGTTTGTGAAGAAGAAGGATGGGACTATGAGAATGTGTATTGATTACGAACAGTTGAACAAGGTAACAGTGAAGAATAAGTATCCTCTTCCGCGTATTGATGACTTATTTGATCAGTTACAGGGAGCATCATTGTTCTCTAAAATTGATTTGAGGTCTGGGTATCATCAGTTGAAGATTAGGGCATCAGATATCCCTAAGACAGCTTTTCGAACCCGGTATGGGCATTATGAGTTTCTAGTGATGTCTTTCGGATTGACTAATGCTCCTGCAGCATTCATGGAGTTGATGAATGGGGTGTTTCGACCATACCTTGATTCTTTTGTGATTGTTTTCATCGATGACATCTTGGTTTACTCTAAGACTGAGGAGGACCATGTCCGACACCTGAGGATTGTACTTCAGAGGTTGAGAGAAGAGAAGTTGTATGCCAAGTTCTCAAAGTGTTAGTTCTGGCTTACTTCTGTGACATTCTTGGGACACGTGGTGTCCAAGGAGGGTATAAGAGTAGATCCGGCCAAGATTGAGGCAGTTAGAGGCAGTTCATCCTGTTTTCCATGTCTCTATGCTTCGGAAGTATATTCCGGATGAATCTCATGTGATTTCACTCGATTCTGTGGAGCTGGGTCCAGACTTGACATATGAGGAGGAGCCTATAGCTATATTGGATAGGCAAATCCGAAAGCTTAGGACCAAGGAGCTTGCTTCAGTGAAGGTGCAATGGAAGCACCGATCAGTGGGAGAGGCAACTTGGGAGACTGAGTCTGACATGCGTGCCAGATATCCTCAACTTTTTGAAGCTTCAGGTAATTACTTTTACTCTATGTTCGAGGACAAACATGATTTTTACTGGTGGATAATGTAATGACCCGAAAGGTCATTTTTGGAAATTTTGAATATTTGCTTAACTTGAGTTAATTAATCGATAGTTTATATGCTAAAGTGATAATTTATTTAAGACCCTATACCCTTTAGCCTATATTTAATTAAATATGTGGGTAAAACCTATCACTTTTAGTACTTAAATAATTCAGAAAAAAAAAAGAAGGGGCGAAGGGTTTCTCTCTGCACTTGCGGCTACGAGAAGGTGAGTTTCTTTTCCTTTAGTTTCTTATTTTCTGCACATAGATGTGCATACATATCAATTTTTATATAGTTAATTATATTATATATATATTATATATATATATAGATATATATATATATATATATATATATATATATATATATATCTATATATATAATATATATATATATATATATATATATATCCATCTATATATATATATAACAGGAATGAAGATTGCATGTGAATAAAAAAAAAATTAAAGAAAAAGACAAAAAAACAAATGGCAGGCATGCTATAATGTGAAGAAATTAGGGGTTTTTCAACGTGGCTCCTGGAAAAAATTTTTGAAACTAGAATTGAATGCAAATTACGATATATATATATATTATATATATATATATCTATCTATAATATAGATAGGGTAAGACTTTTGCTTAGATCTTGGGGTTCAGTAGTAATTTAATTTAATTTCTTACATCTATACACATATGGGTTAAGTTTTGGAATATACATTAAGTAATAAATATAGATATATCATATTATAATACCAATCGAATTATGATAGGACTGTTAAGTGACATTGGAATTAAAATTGATTATAAATTGGGGTGGTATTTTTAGGTTATAAGGTTAAAACATTTAAACGGTGTGAGTGTGTTAGTTCTAAAACCTTATTGTGAATATATATTTTGATAGATCCATTGGTTCAGAAGCTCACCGGACAGGGAGGGCTCAAAGTCCAAGAGTAATATGCGATTGGCTAAGGCAAAAGTGGATTCTAGACTTTTGTTAAAACGTACGAAATCTTGTATTTGCCTTGTTGGATTTGTGAGAATGATTTGGAGACTGTTGTTTAATGTGTTGTGTTGTATATTTGTTGTAAATTGTGCTTGGTATCAAATGGTTATCTCCCTTTTCATGGAGCATGTCATTTGATTGTATGAGACATGGTTGGGTTAAGAGAGATGATGTACGATTTTGAGGGTCGAATCGCGCGCCGCAATGGAGATTATATTTCGAGGGGCGTATCACGCGCGGAAGGTTACTATTATCGAGGGTCGGGTCGTGCGCAACATCGTGACAGATTGCTATGGACAGATCTGTCACACCATGGGTCCGGACTGAGAGAAAGCGGGTTTGTTTGTGTATAGTTAGGGAAGACATGCAATCACTATACTTGACATTGCTTCTCATGGATTGCACATTTTATTATTGATGAAATTGAACACGTGTTTTCGTGATCTGCGGTGTTTCTCTGTGGAAAGCTTGTGACTGTTGAATATTGAGAGTGGAAAACTGATAGAGTGTGTTATTGAGTGTGTTGTTTGGGGAAACTGTAAACTGTTAGGCTGTTGTAGTGTGGAGGTTTAGATAGGTGTAAGGAGGCCCGTATTTTGTACACTGTTAACTTGTGTTTAGAGGTTTGCTTGTTGGGTACCGCGGGGTTTGTACTCAACACTGGCTTATACAAATTTTTGTAGTCACGAGGCCCGGTGATTTTGTATACTTTTTCATTTCTTCTCGTTTCTGAGACATCTTGTGGAGGATGTGAGGGTAGTGATTTTTGTCAATTCTCAGCGAACGTTCCTCTCCAGTTTATGAACTTTGTTTTTACTTGAAAAGACAACTTCATTTCGATATATGTTATTTCAATTCTAATATTACATTAAGAGGCTTGTTTAACGTGATGACAACCTGGTTTGGGATTGAATTTATAGGAACTTGGTTTCATCCTAGAAATTGTTGTGGATTGTCATTTATTCCGCCACTTGTTGATATTGGGTTTTAGGCTCCCTGACTTGTCTTGGTGGGATTGAAGACGAGTGCCATCACAAACATTTTTTTGTTTTTTTTTTTTAGGTCGTGACACTTGTTTTTACCACTTAGCAAAAATGTTTTTTTTTTTAAAAAATTATTGATTCATTTGTTGAACATCAAAAATGGTATTTCATTTTACCGTCCTTTGATTTTGAAAAATTTTACGAAAGAGAATTCAAAATATAATTTTCCAACGAGTATAAAATGTGGATTCACAATCATTTTTTATTTTATTATCATATATTTAGTGAAATGTATTATTTCTAATGGGACAGGGATTAATTATAAAATTTATTTTACTTTTGTTATTTTTGTTCTAGGTTTATAAACATTCTTCAATCTAACATAAACTACAATAATAATAATAATAATAATATATCCAATGTAATCTCAAAATTAATATAATATTAACAATTAAAAAATAAAAGCAATGCACATTTAATTTCTCTTACATTTTTCTTATATTTGTTCAACTCAATTTATTGTGTAAATATATTTTCTCTCTCTTGTTAGTGGAAACATTTTGCTTTAAAGTAGATAAATGACCCACTCTTATTCATGTGTCAAAAGTTAATGGAGCCTCACTCATCTTTTGTTGGTTGGACCTCTATCATATTAAAAATTTTCAAAAATTAATATGTTGTTTAATTGCAATTTAGAAATCTATATAATCAATAAATGTATAAGTTTTGAGATACTGTATGTATTATTTTATACATGATAGATGATGAAATTAGTAATTACATGAATAAATAAAGTAGATTTTATACAAATTGCATAGTGTTAAGAGTTAATTACATCATATCCTCTAGGGTGCACAAAATCGAGCTGAAAACAGAATCAAACTGCAAACCGCGTCAATCCGGAAAGATATTCGACTAGTGATTTGGTTTGGTATTGAAAAAAAAACCGACTATATTTGGGATGATTTGATTTTAACTAAAAAAATAACCCGAGATCATACTAACCCGACATTATATATGGTATATTAAAAATATTTTAGACATAAAAAAAAATTACTGAGTATTATTTAAAGATTTTATACTGTTTCATAGTTTTATCTTTGTCATTAGATTACTTCAAGTTTTAAAATTAGAATTCGAATGGTTCAATAAAGAATGTTAGTTAATAAATTTGATAATTATAATTAGAACTTAAATTAACATCCAAAATTATACTAATATGCCAAAAGAAATCCATTCAACACTAAGAATTGACACTAATATTGAAATTGTTCTTAGTTTTACATTGATTTAGATAATACCCAATACATTGATCTAATTTAATTTTCCTTAAATATTTAGTTAATGTAACTAATACTTATTAGATATTTTAACCATGTTATTAGACTTTTTCAATTATGATCATTTTCATTATGAATTTTATAATATTTATTTTTATGATGATTTATATTATTTTTATTGAATATTTTTGTGTAATTAATACTCAGATTATTTTGTGTATGTTTTTTTAAGGAAACACCTAGATAATTTTGTATGTGGTTGGAAATAAAGAAATATTTGAAAACACAAATTACTTATATGTTTCATATGCAACACTTTACCCAAAAATTGAAATTCTGAAAAAATTCGAGGTTTATTATTTGATTTGATTTATAGATTAAAAAATTCGACACAATGATTTGGTTTGGTTTGGTTTGATATTTGAAAATCGGAATCAACCCAAGGTTGAAAACCCCGAAAAGAATCAATTTGTTTAGGGGTTTGGTTGAGTTTGGTTTGGGTTTAAGAAATTTAATTTTTTTTAGAAAACGGATTTTGTTTGATATTGAAACCCAACTAACACGTTTGCTTACACCGCTTAATATCCTTCTCTTTTTCAAATTAAAAAAATTCCTTAAATTTGGTGGAATCCGAATGCATCCAAAACGTCCTAATACATAGCGTCTTCGTTTCAAATACATCTCTTAGTCTCCCGATACATCACGTCTCGATTTGGGATACATCGCTCAACATCCCGATACATTGCATACGCCCCTTATATTGCATAAAGTGATGTATCTGATTGATACATCGCGAAAGTAACATCACGATGCATCATGTACGTCTCGATATATCACATAAAGTGATTTATTTGATCGATACATCACGTAAAATTATGTATTCGATCGATACATCATGTAAAGTAGAGTTCGGAACCTAAATAAGCCACAAAAAATACAAAAACCAGGACCCCAAAATAAGCCACCTATTTAGTACCCACCGTAACTAAATAGACTTAGTGGAGAAAAAAATTACGTTATTCAATATCGAAATGTTTCCGTTAGTTATAACAGGTTATATTTTAATATATACGGAAACTATTTCGTTTACACTTTATAAAATGTAAGCTTTTTTACACTGTTGTAAAGTGAGAGAAGAAAAAATAATATTTTCACCAAAGAGCTATTTGTTCAAGTTTTGCACTCCTATGATGTTTTTGTTAATGTGTATCAATATGTATTACTTTGACCTATCATAAAATTAAAAAAAAATAATTACACTATGATTTTTATTTTTTATTATGACAGCTATCCAAGCTCTATTTAAGGATATTCGAATATAGACATGAAACACTTTCGTCTTCTATTTATTCTTCATTGCAATCGACAAAATAGTGTTTTTCTAAACAAAATTAGAGTTTCGATTTATGGGATGATTGAAATATACATGATGGAAATGCAGTTTCAGGTTTAATATAATTGTCCTCCAAAACACAATTGCTAAAATTCAATTACTCCGGTCTCATATATTCCTTACAACTTATAAAAGAATTAGGTAAAACAGTATTGTTATATTCTTAGTTGAAAAATTACCAAACTTCCATTTTTACAAAGGACAAGAAAAAATTTTGAGAGTGGATGATCTTTAAGCTTAGTCGGTTGACGACTTTTTGATGGTCCAACATGATACATCGATCAAATCAAGTTAGTTAAACATAATTGAAATCTATGTTAGAAAGGAGGCGAAGACTAGCCAACAATGTTCTCCTTATTGTCGATGTTCACCCCAATTAGAGAAAATCATAATAACGTTGATGATTTCCTATAACTCAATCTAAATGATTTTTATAACATGACTCATTATCAAAATATTTACGATCGATATGATTTAATTTAAACGAAACTATGCAATGAATGTGAATGTTAATGCCTCAATAATATATTTTGAGATTATTTGTTCAATTGACCATTATTTATAATTTCATATGATTATTATTATTCCCAATTATTATTTATAATTTTTGTTAGCGTAACTTCAAAAGATAGGATTATTGCGTCTAGTTGAGGGACTAGATAATTATTTGGTCAGTCTCCATTTGAAAAGACGGAAAATGTTGGGACATTCTCAAATTTTCATGTCTCTCATATTTAAAATAGTGACTTATTTCGGTCACTTTTATTTTTTTGTGTCTTATTTAAGTTTCGAGCTCCGTATAGTAGGAACGTTTGTAATTTTTTCAAATGATAAAGAACTTTAGAGAATATAATCAAATAACTTGTGTATTTGGATGAATTTTTCATAAATACATTTTCCATAATTGATCCTTGAATAAAATAATAAAATAAATTTCCTCATAACTAATCTACGTATTATTAATACATTGAAAAAGAGAGGAATTTACCCTCAAACTTCAATAAAAGGTGCGTATATACCCTCCCTTATGCTATGCATACACGTTTATTCCTACCGTTCAATTAGTGGTACATATATAACCTTGTCACTGTAGCACCCATATTTTATAACACGTGTCATGATCCTATTATACTATCCATTCATCCCTTTTTTAACCCATAACCATAACCCTCCCCATAACCCATTAAAAGAATCCTAAATCACACACCCTAATCTAAACACTCAAAGAAAGATCCATAGCGTTTCACGCAAAATCCTAGTCGTCTCCACCGCGATTCACAAACCAAAACCCTAATCGTCGATCGTCTCCGCTGCAATTTCACTTTGTCTTTCTATATTCGAACTTGTTTCCGTCTAATCTATCATGTGCTCGTTAAAGGTACCCATTCGATTTTGAAGTTTTCCTACTTTTTGTTTTTCGTCGAAATATCTAGGGTTGATGGTGTGTGTTGTGTGGTTGTCTGTAGGGTGGAGATAGGAATTGGAGGGTGAGAGTGAAAATTAGTTATAGGTTTGTGAGTGAATAGAAGGCCAGGAAATGGAGTGACGGGGAAGGGGGGGGGAATGGGGGCAAGGGTGGGCTGTGGGAAGAGCGGGGGAAGGGGGAGTGGGGGGGGGGGTGGGGAGGGGTTTTTCATTCTTTGAAAAAAAGAAAAAAAAATGTATTTTTTGGGTCGCAGTGTTGGGTGGGAAATGTTTAAAGAATATTTATTTGTATTCATGCCCTACCACCACGTTATCTTGTATTCATGTCTACCTACAATTTTATCTTTTGTGGGAATATCTTTATCTTGTATTTATGTCTACCTACCACATTAGTTTTTTTAGGAATTTTTCGCTGTGGACCACTTTTAGTCAATTAAAGATTAAAATTTGGGACTTGTCTATGCTTAGTTTTTAAGGCTTTCCATAGTTTAGAGAAAAAATCAAAACTGCAATGATTTTTTGTATATGTAAAGATTGAGGGTTTATAATTTATAATTTTGGATGCTACTATAATGATATTTTTCAAGTTACCAATTCCACTCATCTTATGAATAATGACATAATAAAGAAAAATCTTACTGACCGGTTTGATTATGTGAAAAAAGTTAAATTGCCAATGCCTATATAGCAATGAGGCATGGAAGAGAAAAAGCAATGCCTATATAGCAATGAGGCATGGAAGAGAAAAAGTTAAAACTGAGGTATGGAAAAGAAAAAGTTAAAGTTTTAAACAGTCCACGTGGTGTATAAAGAAGATTATGCAATGCAGATTCAAAACAGATGATAGCTATAGATAGAGATAGAGATAGAGATAGAGAGATGAGATGACGAGAGAGCAGGGGGGAGAGGAAGGGGAGGAGGGGGGTGGGAGGAGAGAGTTTGAATGTGAAGCAAAAAACTGAGAATCTTTTGTTGTGGACCACTTTTAGTCAATAGAGATTAAAAAAATGGGGCTTGTCTTTGCTTTTGAATTAAAAAAAATGAAATTCCTTCCCTTGTATTAAAGATTCTAACTTTGACATTATAAAATTGGGACTTGTCTGTGCAGGTTATTGTGTTACTTACTTAACTAGTATGACTTTCTTAACGTACTCAATGTGACTAACTTACTTTATGCGACTAACTAACTTAACTAATGTGACTTACTCAATGTATTTGAATAACTAACTTACTGTATGTGACTAACTACCTTACTGTATGTGATTAACTAACTTAACTAATGTAACTGGTGAGAAAAAATCATAGTTTCATTTTGAGCAATGAAATGGTAGAGGAATTGTTATGAAAAATAATATCTTGAAATTGTTAATTCTCTTTAAATATGTTTGTATATATAATGATAAAGATGATACTAATTTGCACAATATGTACATTTTGAGAACTAGTATTTGTCTTTTACATAAAAAATAAAAACACGTGTTAAAAGAGGTAGTCGAAAAACAGTTGAGGTAGCTCCATGTCATTTCATATAACTCCTTATACTTACTGTTTGCTTATTGTTATTCATAAACTCTTTTTAGGTCATTAAATGGTATTGATTGTTTGAAGTTGAAGTTACAATTTACTTTCATCATGATGGGAGTGGCCTAACTAGTCCAGAGCCACACTATATGATAGAGGACGGAAGTGTGACTTATGAAAGGGTTTGATCTTGACTTTACATTTTTTTTAGACTTAGTAATGAGTACACAATAAGTTAGGTTTGTGAGGGTTGCAAGAACTTATTGTTCTTTGATACCAACCGGGAAAAATATTTAAAATAATAGGTGGATGAGGGGGTTAGGACCTTAGCATCTTGATATCTCGTGAGTATAAATCAATTCATGTTTGTTACGGATGGCATGAGTGTGAATTGTCATTAATGTAACTGTATTTGTGCATGATGAGTCATTTTACTTGCACCAAGTATTAATAAGGGTTACAGATTTAGTTGATAAGTGATGATGACAATAAAATGGAATGATATTTAGTGGTTCGGATATGAACAGAAGAATTAGAAAAATTGTCATGAAAACAAAGAGGAATATAACTGATAGTTCGCAAGATTATAAGGAGGAGTGTTAAGGGCTAGACCTTCAAAGCATAGCTTGAAGCAAAACAGTTTTGTAAACTTTATGGTTTAGCTAAGAAGTAGAACTTGTTGTGGTTGAAAAAAGAGTGATTAAACAAAATTGAGGTACACATTGCTCGCTGATGGCTGTCATTTTTTACTTCTTATTCTGGGGGGGGGATAGACTCATCCTGGTGTTAGTTCAAAACACTGTAGATCATAGAGTGGACACATCATTCTTGATAACTCTGCAGTAGGATTCTCCACAATAACCTGTATTTTAAGGACAAATTGCGAAGTGGACCCTACGTAACAAGTCAACAAATGAATGGTGATTTACATAGAGTTTTTGGGTCAATGTTAGTGAAGCGAAGTGCAAAAAGAGAGCAAAAAAGGAGAATTGGAGGAGTTTTTAGAAGGTAGGCTTTGTAGACTTTACAATAAAAGTAGCGGGTTATGCAACTGAATTGCGAAGTTGTAATCCAGGGTCTGACATTGTTAATAATAGATTTATCTAAAGAGGCACTATCAATGGTAAGAGAAAATGTTCTTAAGGAGATATCTGTTTCCAAGGCAATGAAGTTGGTTTTTAAGTTTGGGTTAAGACACTGGTTTGGGTAGATGGTACATTCCTTAAGGAAGGCTACTAAGTGCAGTATTGTGTGATATTGATAAAGACGTAATAACTATTTCAACCCTCTAGCTTGGGTTTTGGGGGTAGCTTAAATGACACTAAGGGACTGGACATGGCTATGCAACATTTGCAACATTCCCTTGAGTTCAAAAAATGGTTAAAGGGCTGACTCCATTCAAAATTGCGGAAGGGGAGGCTATATTATTCATATGATTTGCAATTTACTAACTTTTTTGACATTGTTTCTTTCATTTCATTTTAGGTGTTTTATTTGATTACTTAGGGGCTGATTGAAGCAGAAGGAAGTCTGACCTTAAGCCATCGAGATATTGGCAAGGCATATTGAGGGGGAACATTGGTGCAGAAGATGGGGCAAAGGTGAGCTGAAAAAAAAGTGCTATGGTGGGATGCATGGTCATCATGTACAGAGGAGCTTGAGGACCAACTCAGATGATCAAGAAAGTAAATGGAGAGCTGGACAAGATTTAATGACAAGTCTACTCCAAAAAACATGGTGCAAAGCCTATTTAGATACGTGTGAAAAATCAGATGGTGGACAATAACTATACTGGAATATTCAATTGCCTGCCCGCATAATTGATATTAAGTACAAAGCCCCCAATTATTGAAATGTTGAAAGACATCCTAGGGTCAAAATATGGAGAGGTTGACAGCAAAAGAGGTTTGTTGTGATGAAGTGGAAAGATGATGGATTTTAGATCCCAAACGTGACGGTTTTTAATGAGTATTTGAAGATTTTCAAGTTGGTAAGCTGTGGCAATAATGAGGATAGTCTATGAGGTTACTGAAGTGCAGATAGACAAATTGTCAACTTAAGAGAGAGGAAAGTTGACAACATGCAAAACATGGTGAAATCTTACTTGGATTTCCCATGTCCACAGCAATTACAGGCCATGGGCACAGGAAAAATGATACCAAAAAAAGAATTCATCGTCTTATAGTAAAGAGGTAGACTTGGAAGTTTTACAAACACAAATACAATCTGTACGGGAGAACCATTCTGAAATGCAACCTTTTTCTGCTTTTGAAACCAACAGACTGGTCAGCTTGTGGTAGGACTAGCTTAATGACGGGAAAGAGAAAAAGAATTGAAAGTAGTTAACAGAGACGGAGTATGAAAGCAAACAAGAAAAGGAAAAGTAATGACATGTAGTAATTGTGGAGAAAAAAATCATAATGCAAGAGGATGTGAAAAGGTAATTTTCATTTCTCTTTAATCTTTAATTTCATTAAATACTTATTCTATTTCACTACTTAATTATATATCTTCTATTATGATTAATAAGGCAAAACAGGGGAAACAACCTGGTAAGGAAGAAAAAAAACTGGCAAGGAAAAAAAAAAGGCAGTCTAGGAGAGATTTAGTTGATGAATATGAAGATGAAGCTTATGAGGAAGACATCAACTGCACAGCCCCACAACCAATACAAGAAAGTCAGTTTGAATATGCTTCTTCTAGCAGCTATTTTTCAGTAGCTGAGGATGATGATGATGACCCTAGGCTAAGACCAAGAACAATCTCAGAAAAATCTTTTCTATCAAGATTTAGAAAGAGACCGAACCCACTAGAACCAATTGGGAGTAGAGTATTAGGCTTCATATGTGACAAATTTGGTGTTAGTGAACCTACAAATCTCCCCATAGCACCAGCTGGCTTAACTTGGAAGGGACATGATGCAATTACTACAAATCAGCTACAGAAGTTGAGGCCAAGAAGGGGATGATGTTATTGTGTTGGTACTGTTTTGTATATGTTGGTACAGTTTTTGCTACTGTTTGTGTTGGTTGGTGCCTTAAATGATGTTAAGGCTAAACTTATTTTTTGGTATGTTTTGTATAGGATGGTGCCTTAAACTTATAGTTGTAATTTTGATTCACTTCTACTTTTTGTATAGACTGAGTGTATCAGCTAAAACTAACTATCGTTTTGCTTATATATGACCAAGTGAATGTTATATATAGTGTCTTGTATCTATTGTGTTCTGTTAATGTAGTATGCAGTTTGTGATTTGAAATGAGTTGCACTTTTCTTAAGTTGTTTTGTTATGTATCTTTCCATTGCTCTTTGTTGTTATTATTTTATATATCTTTCCAATCTTGCTTTTACTTTCTAATTTATGGAAACAATGAGTTAAGATATGAAACATTTATTCAAGAAAAACATAGTGGCAATACCACAAACTGTATCCATCTTCAACGTAAAGACTAATTTAACACAACTAAATACTACAAACTTTAAGGCAAAAGACACAAAATAATACAAATCCAACACTTGAAATTCACAATAAGTTTGAAGCTAACACTTGAAAATAATGATCAGCATTCAAACATAAGATTCACTATCACTAATACATAAGAAACAATTGAAATGACTAACACTTGAAAATTGCAACAACAAATACCACAAACACAGTAAATGGCAATATGAACAACATCTTCAACTTCGACACTTTAGCTTCCAAATTTCTTGATTTATTTACCTCGAAGTAGTTTAAACTCTCTAAATTCTCTAATTTCTTCTTCAAATTGTCTCTTTCAATCTTAACCGCATTCAACGACTGTCTCAAATTCTTCATTTTCAACGTAGCAACTTGCAATTTAGACTTCAATAAATTAGCTTTAATAGAAGAATTTTCTGAACAACTGTCTTCCCACCTCCAAAATCCACAATTTTCAATCTAATAAAAATAACAGAGAAAAAATCATGAACACCAAAATACAATCACAAATCATATTCATTTTCTGTTAGGCGAAAAACATACCTTAGGTTTAGAACATCTATAAAATCTTCTTTCGGGTTAAATGGAGTCCTTGAAGTGAAACAACGAGCCAATTCACCACAAAAACAAGTCATCGTCATGGAGTTACTAATTGAACCACATGAACTTTCAGACATGATTTTAGGTCTGAAATGAAGGAGACGATAGATAGATGAAATAGAAAATTATGACCAACACATGATAGATTAAATTTGAAATTATGATCATTGCGACGAAGACGAACTTGAATCATACGAAGACGACGGATTTTTCTTTGGGTGTTTAAATTAGGGTGTGTTTAGGATTCTTCTAAGGGATCCCTTCTTTTAACGGGTTATGGGGCGGGTTATGGTTATAGGTTAAAAAAGGGATGAAACGGGTAGTATTAGGATCATGACACATGTTATAAAATATGGATCCGTTAGTGACAAGGTTATATATGTACCACTAATTGGACTGTAAGAATATACGTGTACACATAGTATAACGAAAGGTATATACACACTTTTTATTAAAGTTCAAGAATAAATCCGTCCTTTTTTCCTTAATACATATATAACTATAACTAACTATCAAAACACATTTTAAGACTTTATGCTGCAAATGCCAATTGGGCTATGGACTGTGGTCCCCTGCTTTATCTGGATAAGTCTTGAGGCCAGTCAAGATAACACAAGACTTCAACCACAACTTTTAGTCCTAAACTAAAAAGGGGCAGCAAACGTTGTTGGAGTTATTTGAATGTTCTAATTTATGCATCAATATATATATAGATGAAATTTAAAAAATATTTGCTCATAACTATGTTTAATATATATCATTAAGAATAGGTCTTAATCATTAAAATTTAGAACAGAATTTTAATACTATTAAGAGGTATCAGTTGTGTGGATGATATTCATTATGAGCGATTCACGATTATCAGTCATCATCATTAACCACCTCTGTCATCACAATTATCATTATATCTTAATCATTTAAATTTACATTTAGATTTAGACATCTAAATCATAATGAAAACAAATCAACATTCTTGTGTCATAGCTCAATAATTAAAATTAAGTTTATTGTCGTGAACAATTAATCATCATATTGTAATCGAAAGGTTTGATCTATAGTCATATGAGCAAATCAACAATACTCTTGTACTTCTAGATATACAAAGCTCCACATACTTCTTTTACAATCAAAGATGATCGATTTAATTCAATGAATTTCATCTTTATGACACAATAATGTAGTTTGAATTAGTATGAATGTAATTACTCCTTCCATCCTATTTTATATGTTATTTTCGAATTTTAAAATTTAATTAAGTCTATCTTTGATCGTAAGTATTTCATAGATCTTATAAACAATTTTAAATCAATTATTGTGATTTATAGGACTTTTTACGTAATTTACAAATATATATAAATTTGATTTCAAAAAATTGAAGATTTCATGCGCAAATTCTCGGTCAAACTTAAATAGTTTTGATTGTCGAGAAATGAAAAGTATCACGAGACAGATGAGTATGTTTAGGCTTAATTACCTGTCAACATGGGTTGTGACACACTGATGGAAGTGCTTCACCCTTAACCAGAGATCTCGGATTCGAGCCCCAAGTATGGTGAGAAAATTTTGTTGGGAGCGCCACCCCGAATGGGCCCTGCAAACCGCAATTTGAATTTAGTTTGAGCTCCAATATAGGCTCCGACACCGAGTGGAAAACTTAAAAAAAAAGTTTTGGCTTACCTCCGGATAAGGTCAATAATGAATTCATATCAAATTGTAATAATATGTCATGGTTAATACAAGTTTTCTGGTCTTTTTCAGGCAATTAATACAAAAAGGAAGAGGCACGTTACACTACGTACGTATTGAACACGTTACACAGTGCTACTATATATAAGTTCATCAAACTTTATGTATTACAACAACTCATATGTATTATTTATTTCTCGTTACTCTTCTTATTTAGTTCCTTCATTAGTATTATGGCTAAGATAATTATTAGTAGTAGTAGATTATTACTTATTATTGCAACAGAAGTTTGTCCTTCAAATTCAACATATGTGGTGAAGCGTCCAATTCCTAAAGTGTTGGCAACCATCAATGAAGAAGAGTCTTATGCTTGAACAATGGTTTGGCCAAATCATTGAAACAAAATACAACATCACATGCACATCTCTTTATTAATTTTCATGTAAATTAATTCTATCAAGTCACTTCCAAAATAATATATAATATGGTATGGGTCAGGGGTTATCATGCATGTGGTATCATGTACTGTCTCTTCTTCTTTAAACTATAATATGATAACGAATTAATGCCTACCAAGTAATTTTATCAATGTTTGAAATTTAACAACTTTATTATTCATTTTATGCCCATTAGGCCATTATAAGTTTTTCTAATATACTACTCTTGTTGGTCTTAATAGGCTCACAATTCTTCACTTTGTAATTTTTTTATGCTTCCTGTGTAGCTCATTTTTTTTTTAAAAAAAAAGAAAAAACTTTAAAACTTTTCTATTGATTAGAATAATGCTTCCATTGTGTATCATGTACCTAGTCCCCACCAAAATACAGGCAAGAAAATAAATAGCTCAAAGTAAATCAGACACGAGATTTTTACACGAAAACCTCCTTGCTCAAGATAGGTGAAAATCACAATCTGTACTCACATGATTTATAACTAGATTCCATTTCACTCAAATGGAGCAAAGCTTCAGATTACAAACTCTTGTAACCTAGGAATTAAAACTCTTTAATCCCTTCTCCCTTATTATAGCAACTCTACGGCAAAAGAACTAACCAATAACTCTATTGCACACTAAACCAACTAACTCTACTCGATCTAAACGTCAAGTAACCAACAAGGCTAACTCTAACCACCAACTACATATCTGAAAGATAGGAATGTAAACAAACAGTAACTTGTTGCACCGTACATCAACTAACTCTAATTGAAACTCCTAAGCAACTCTACCCAAGAGAACAACCAAACAATGATGTAAAGAGACTTGACTAAAACATAGATGATTCGACTAACTAACTCTAGTTAATCTGACTCAACCGAAAGACTTAGACAAGCAACCGATCCACTATCATTTATAACTTAGGAGTAGTTTTGCAATATAAGAACACAAGACACAAAATTCTAAACACAACAAAGACGCTAGCTTCAACATTCCATCCGGACCTTTGTTGAGTATGAGCAGTGTTCTTCCTTGTAGACACAACTTTTCGACAGTTGTCTTTCGTCTTTTTCATGTACGCAGTCTTTCATCGTCCAGGTCCCTTGTTAGATCCGAAAATTTATTAAATCATCAAAACGTCAAATCTAACTTAAAATAACATATATCAACTATTGATCCCAATTCACAAGTCATGTCATTAAGAGTAAAATATTTGGAGTAAAATACATAATGCTAATATACAATTTCCAAAATACAGAAGTAATGTCACTTTTTGAAATAGATTAAAAGTGAAATAAAATAAATTGAGAAAGTATACTTGTATATACTGTTGGAAAATAGCATACACAGCGGAAGCATTCCAGAATCATACAATCTTGCATGACTATAAACAACAACCACAAATGGCATCATAACAAAGTTTTGCTGCAAATTACTCAGTATTACCTCTTGAAGCTGGTGGCAGATATCTTGAAGTAATCCAAGCTCCAGCTCTATAGTCTCTACAGTGATCCCAATCAACAATTGAACTCCCTCTCAATACTTTGGGTGGGCAAGTATTGTATGAATACTACTCCATTCTAATCCTAGGTTAGGAAGAATCCCTATTTTAGAGAGATGTCTTCCGAGTCCAAAGAGGAGAAAAAACCAATTCTTTTTCTTCAGAAACTCAAAAACAACAAACGTTTCTTCGCTTCCAAGAAAAAAGACCTGCACTTTTTTCCATCTTCTACTAGAAAATAGGATTCCTGAGTTCTATGAAATTGGGCACTGGAGTGACCACCGAATTTATTACTCGAGGCTTCCTATTATGGAAATAATTCTGAAATAATTAATTTGAATTATTCCTTAACATATAACTTATGAAATCCATTCCACTAAAAATTCGTAATTGAACTCCTCTATTTATGTCGAATTCAACCAACCACTATACACTTAGTTGATTCCTCCTGTTAAATTACCTATACACTCAATAAATTAAATTACTGACGAATTTAATTCATGATTAACTTATTTTAGCAATACTTAACTTATTTCACATGTGCCGATTCAATAAATCTACCGGCCGTGTTACACATGAAAACTTACAAATCTTCTCATAAAAGTGTATCATCAATCTCTATACTGAGACATGGTTTCCAGCAACTCGAATTATTTCCCAATATTATTATTATCACCAATCTACTCCGGCAATGACCCATCTCAGAATCTCACCTTTTACTAAATACAATGAAAATAATACATACATATCATCACGTCTATATCAAGATTAAGAAATATTACATTTAATAGTTTAGAGAATATGTTTCTATTAGTCAGTTCTAAAACAAACTATCTCTGCTTGGTCCCGTTCAATAGCATATCAAATGCACTAGCAATAGAGGTTAGAACTATGCCATTCTCATAATCCGATAAATACCTTTACTAATCGTCGTGCTACAATCTTCTGATGATTTTGTCCAAATTTCATCTATGATTGGGAACTATAAAAATTTTTAACTTATAAATAACTGTATGATTTAATCTTTTGTGTATAAGGCTTAACCTCTCTCACCAATCATCGGTACTATATAAGTTAAGGCCACATATAATGGCAATTTAATCTATTTTAATTAACACTTTAATTGAATTTTGATAATAAGCAATAATTGTTCAATATTAAATCCATATCAAAACGCATGGTTAATAGTATATCCTAACAATCTCCCACTAGACTCCTAACCATGCCCCTACAACGCTAACACACCATTCCCTTCAACAGTCTATCCAAAGACTTTTTGCAGTAAGCCTTTGTGAAGGGTCTGGCGAGGTTGTTTTCTGATGCAATCTTCGCCACCATCACACCCCTCTCTGTAGCTATGTCTCGATCAAATGTTTTTTTCGCTCAATGTGTGTTGCCTTCTTATGTGTAACGACCGTTTATCGTTGAGAGCAACAGATTTTAGTCTGGAAAAACTGCTGGGAACGACAGATGTAACGACGGACCGCATCGTCGACGACGGCCCGTCGAGGAGGGGTCGTCCATGACACTTAGAATTTTGAAATTGGGTACTGAAAATCGACTCGCTGAATTGTGGACGGAACCTGCAGGACGTTCCGTACATCCACGACAACCTCTTCGTTATTTTATCGTTGCAAAACCCTTCAAACTTGTGAGAATTTGATAGCAAGAAAACGAGTTTCTGACCGTCCTGACGTAGGAACACGACGGACCGTCACAACTGTGACGGGCCGTCACAGGTTACTTGATTGAGGGAGCTTGCAACCTGTGTGACGAGCCGTCGGCAGGCACGACGGTCCCTTCACAGTTGCGCAGTCCCAGGCCAAATAGGATTCCTCTACAACGTTTTAGGGGTCGTTTTGGGACTATTCTCTTAATTAAAAAGATTGAGGGTTATATTAATAGGTCTAATTACTTTGGGGTAAAAGTGTACCTTAAGTAATTAAGTGGTTTTTTATTGTCCTCCTTTACACTTATTTATACTTTTCATAATTAGGGTAAAAAGAGGGAGGGTTTTAATAAAAAACAAAACAAAAGAAAAGAACAGAAAGAGAGAGGAGAAACGAACGAGTAGAGAGAGAGAAACGAAGATGGATAGCAAGGATTTTGAGAAGATAGCTTTGTTGATTCAATCTTCGGTGGAGGTAGGTTATGGTTTAATGTTACGATATTCGGAGGAACTCTTAATAGTGAATATTATGTGTTGATATCCTTGTAAACCCTGCTATGTGCTTAAGTTTGTAATGCTTGCATGATTAGAATTATAAATTGTGATGAATTACCAAGCATGATGAATTATTGAATCCCAAATCTTGAAGAGAACCCTAATTCCCTTGATATATTATATAATGCAGATGATGAGCCTTAGTATGAAAGACGGCTTTGTAAATTTATATAATGAGAATGATGATTCCTTAGTGTAAAGAAGGCTGAATGAATTAGGGATCGGGGTGCCAACTTCCGGTACCATGATAGATGAATAGAGGGTTCGTAGTGTCACGTTCCTACACCAAGGATTAAATATTCGGGTGCCCACTTTCCTGTACCAGGATAAAGAATAGGAGGATCGAGTGTCAACGTTTCCGACACCAGGATAGAATATGGATCGGGTGCCACGTTCCGGACCAGGATAGAATGAGGATCGTATTGCCACGTTCCGGCACCAGAATAAATAGAGGATCGGAGTGTCTCCGTACACGACACAGATAAGGAAGAAAATAATGAATATACTCAATCTAAAATGAACTTATGCCCCAATAAGTATGGTATTTAGGCTTGAGGCCTCATGTGTGAACTCGGTGTATTTATTGATGAATTCATGTTTATTGGCTACATGTTGAGTCTTGAGTTGATTATACAACATTAATTATTGATATATAGTGTTCCCATATTTTGAGTTGGCCGATGATCTCTACTCAGTACGTGTGGTTGTAACTGACCCCCTACTTCATGTTTTCCCTTGTTATTTGTGTAATGCAGGCAATACGTTGGCCAGTCACTCAACTCACTCAACAGTAGGGTGGGATCTAGGCAAGTTCTTCACTTCAATCGAAAATTCCGGGTGAGGGCTAATGGCGTCTAGCTTGTACTGGGTCTTCGTTCTTCAATCTTGATGCCGTGTGAACTCTTCCGGCATGACTTTTTTTTTAGTATTTGTTCTTAAGACATTCCAGTTAAGAAATTTTAATAGATGTTTTGTGATTATACTTCCGATGGTTGGGATAATAATATAGTATTGAATTGTTTGTATAATGAGTTTAAGGTGTCTTCCGCATTATTTCCTGTTGAATATCTTGAATGTTAATGTTAGATGGGTTGGTTCGCTCACATAGGAGGGTAATGTGGGTGCCGTCGCGTTTCCCTTTGGTTTTTTGGTCGTGACAAACTTGGTAGCAAGGTCTTAGTTCATTGGTCCCTCAAACATCACACACAAGAACAGGTCTCGTATAATCTTAAGGAAGGTAGGGTGACGCCTTTACTTTTCCTTGAGAGGCTATAACTTTAGGAAAGTTCACACTCTTTCATCTTCTTTCCTGCTACTACTACTTTAGTCCAATTGGTATCTGGGCGTACGAATTGGTATCTGAACCATCTTCACGCTATTTCGTCAGATGGTTAGAACTAGAGCCAAACGACCGCACCATCATTCAACAACGGAAAGACAAGAAACGACTGATTCCAGCCCCTGGTCTGTGGCTGTAGCTCGAGGAATAAGCCAATGGCAAAGGCCGTGTTAGAGGTCGTGGAGGAGGACTTCCTCTAGGGAAAAGGACAAGTCACCTTCCCATTGATACTATGGTCGGTACTCCTCCACACCGATCTAGGTGATAAGGAGAGGGTTGATGAAGGGGAGAATGAACCGTGGCAGAATGAGGAAATTCCACCCGCGGAACCTCCCCATAGAATGATCCACCAGGTACTGCTTGCTTATCTTAGTTGTTTATATCCGATCAGGGTCAGGCACCTCCATTGGTTTCTTCTGCCAACCAACACCTCCGGTTTCATAGGTACACATTCGGCTTAACTAATGGCTCCCTCGCATGGATGCATCAGTTGTGAATAGGCACATTTCCACGTCCTGACTACTGGGCCTATTATGACAAATGATCAGGATGAACTTTTCAGTAGTTTTGAATTGAAAACCTCCAGTCTTTAAGGGCGGCAGAATCAGAGGATGCCTACGATTTTCCTGGTTGATTTGTCATGAGCTACTACGCAAGAGGGTATATAAATAACTTTTTGGCGTTGAGTTCTGAGCTATCAGTTTCAGGGAACGCCAAAATGTGTTGGCGGTCAACATGTTGGTGTCACCAACAGAGGCCCACCGTATGCTTGGGAATCATTCTCTTCTAACCCTGTTTATGGAAAGTATAGACCAAGGACTTTAGAGATAGAAAAGGGACCGTTCTTGATCAGAGCAAGGGAGATGACGTTAACGCGTATGAGCTACTTTCCTCACTTATCCCATAACGCCACCCAACTTTGTTTCAGTCCACAGAACGGATTCGGCCGTTTTGTGAAGGGGTTTGAGGTCAGAGTTGCGGATTTCAGCCTTACAGTAGGCGGCTACGGCACACATCGCTTCCAAGAGGTGGTAGACTTTGTGATAGAGGTGGAAGGAGTGAAGCCAGACTACTCAACCACGACATAGACATCACAAGGTTTTCGAAGGGGAGGCAGTTTAAGGTTGAATCATCTAGAGGACAGAGTCCCGGCGGTTACTCAGTTGTCAAGTGACCAATTCAGTCCTTCACATACCGACTGTAGTTGGGGTCCATCACCGCAGAACGGTCAACACTCACTCCGAGAGTCCTATCGCTGAACACCCGGAGCGTTTATGGATGTGGGGAGTTGGACACATCAGAGGTATTTGTTCCATCCAACCAGAGTTACAGAACCCCACTAGCTCGAGGTAGAGGTGGTCATTGTAGAAGTTCCGGCTTTTCTGGAGGACGGGTGGTCGAGGTAATGGTGGTCATCACACGGCAGAGGTGATGGCAAAATGGAGCCCTACTAGCAACATGTGGGGCATGGACAGACAAACGATAGGGGCCCCATTGCTACGCTTTTCCTGGGAGATTGAAGCGTAGGCGTCTGATGCTGTTATCACAGGTAATCTTTTGGTTTGTGATTGCATGGCCTCTGTATTAGTGACTTTATTATTTGACCCTGGCTCACCACGTTTTATATGTAATCTTCATCATTTTTAATGGTCTACAATTGCATTTGTGACTTACTTGCATCCTATTCGTTCGTTTCTTATAACAACCGGGGGTTGAGTCTGTGTAGTTTGAAAAGGTCATAGGTCTTGGTTGGGGTGAACTTTGTGGGAGAGCAACACTTATGTAGATTTGGTTATTTTAGAAATGGGTGACTTTGATGTAATTCTGGGTATGACTTGGCTTTCTCCAAATTTTGGATCGTTGGATGTATGCTAACACGGTGACATTGGCCAGCCTGGGACAGATCCGTTAGTGTGGGAGGTGACTACACTTCCAACTCCTGTGCGTATCATCTCATTTCTCTTTCGTGCTAAGAAAATGGTTAGTAAAGGGTTTTTAGCTTCTTGACCATCTCAGGATGACACTACCCAGTACCTTTGAATTGAGTCGGTTTTCCGGTGGTCCGTGAGTTTCTTGATGTATTCCCTGCAGATCTTCCGGGTATGCCCCCAGACAGGGATCTTGACTTCTGGTATCGATCTTGAACCGGGCACAACAACGCCCCATTCTATAACCCCGTATAGAATGGCTCCCGCGGAGTTAAGAGAGTTTAAAGGCTCAAAATTCAAGAGTTTGTTGAGGCAAGGGCTTCTTAGACATTTCATCTCCTTGCGGTGCTCCGGTTTTTGTTTGTAAAAAAGGAAAGATGGGAGTTTTCGGATGTGTAATAAGACTACGGCAAGTTCAAGGGACTATAAAGAACAAGTATCCTCTTCCCATCGCTTGATGACTTGTTCGATCATTTCAAGGTGGCTTGTGTGTCTTTCTCCTTCTCTAAGATTGACTTGAATCCGGTTATCATCAATTTGATAAATACGCGGGCAACGATTTGCCAAAGACTGCTTTCTCGACGAGGGTATGGACATTACGAATGTGTGGGAGGTCTTTGGTCCTTACGAACGCCCCTGCTGCGTTCAAAGCTTGATGAACGGAATTTAAGCCGTAATTTGATCTCCTCTTTGTGATGGCGTATTTAGTGATGATATACTTATATACCCAAGATTAGGAAGGAACATGCGGGGGGGATAAATTGAGAATGGGTATTGGCAAACGTTGAGGGAGAAAAGCTTATGCCAAGTTTCTAGTGGTGAGTTTGGCTAGATTTCAGTGTCCTTCTTGGGGGCATTGGTTTCGAAAGGGATGGGGTGATGGTAGACCTTCTAAGATTGAGACTTGAAGAATTGGGTAGACCACTAATGTCCTAAATAACGGAGTTTTGTTGGTTAGCTAGCTACTACCACGCGACCCGCCGCTTTGTCACAGGATGCTCTTCTATTTGCGTCCCAACTGACGAACTTGACTAAGCAGAAGGTTCCCTTTTATTGTCGATGAAATGCGAGGTAAAGCTTTCGAAGGCTTCGACTTGTTGACTACCCTACCCGCACCTATCCTCACCCACCTTGCCGGTAGAGGGGAAAACTTCATTGTTTTTGTGATGCATCCTATTCCGCGTTTGGTTGGGCACAGGCTAATGCAAATGCAGAGAAGAACTTGAGTTGCTTATCCTCAAGAGACAATTAAAAGTGCATGAACGGAACTATCCCAACTCATGACTTGGAATTGGCCGCGGTGGTGTTGCACATTGAAGCAATGGGACACTATGAATATGGGGTAAGTGTTAGGTCTACACGGATCATCGTAGCCTTCAGTATGTCTTTACACTCAAAATATCAAGATTTGAACTTGAGGTCAAAGGAGATGGCTGGAACTACTGAGGACTACACTCACTATTTTGTATCATCCCGGAAGGCGAATGTTTTGGCAGATGCCCTTGAGTAGAAAAAGTCGGGAAGCGATGGGAATTCTAGCTCAATTTGGCAAGCCTCTAACGCCCATTGGCTCAGGGTTCAGACTCTGGCTAACGCTTGATATGTTGGAATAAATGAGAAGGGAGGATTGTGGCTATTGTTGAGTCAGACGATCTTCTTTTGTGACAAGATTAAGGGAAAACAGTTTGATGATGAGAAACTAAGCGATCCGAGATAAGTGTTGCGATGGAGAGGCCAAGAGCACAATCGACGAGGAAGGTGTCGTTGAGGATTAAGGGAAGGGTATGTGTACCCCGCATTGATGATTTGATCAACACTATTCTGGCAGAAGCTCATAGTTCAAGGTAATTCTATACATCCGGGTGCAACTCAATATGTACTCGACCTAAAACCACTTTTTGTTGGAGTAGAATGAATCGCAATATTGTTGACTTTTATTGCCAAGTGTCCAAACTGTCCACACGTGAATATGACCACACCAAAGGCCCGGAGGAACAATTCAAATAATTCCCAATTCCGGAATGTAAGTGTGGAGAATTAATGGACTTTGTGGTTGGTCTTCCAAGACACTGGGGAAGTTTGATTCAATTTGGGTATTGTGGACAGATTGACTAAGTCCTGCTCATTTCATTCCGGTCAAGTTGACTCCCACTGCAGAGAAGTTAGCAAAAATCTACAATCCTCAAGAAACGTTCGAATTGCATGGGTTTCCACATCCTTATACAGATAGAGTAACGGCAGTTTACTTCTAAGTTTTGGAAAACATTGCATGCAGACTTGGGGTACTAGGTTGGACCTTAGTACCCGGCCCCCTCGCGTTCCATCCTCAGACCGATGGTCATCTGAGCGAACGATTCCACGTGTTGGAGGATATGCTTCGGTCGCATCCGTTATAGATTTTGGTTGGCCATTGGGATAGCTTCGTACCTTTTGCAGAGTTTTCGTACATAATAGTCTATCACTCCAGTATTGATATGCTCGCATTTGAAGCAATTTTAATGGGAGAGGTTTAGATCCCCATTGGTTGGTTTGATGCATTCGAGGTTAGACCTTGGGGTACCCGATATCTCTTGAGGGGATTCGTTAGAAAATGTGAAGGGCTTCAAGAAAGCTTCTAGCGCGCAAAAGTAGACAAAGGAGTATGCAGACCGGAAGGTTAGAGTACTTGATTCATTGGAAGGTGAACAAGTCTTGTTGAAGGTTTTCACCCATTAAAGGGGTGATGCGGTTTGGGGCAAAAGAGGTACGGCAAGTCCAAGGTATATTGGACCATTTGAGGTACAAAGCGAATAGGGAGGTGGCTTAATGAATGAAGCCTGCCCCCATGCTGTCCGGAGTGCATCCTGTATTTCATGTGTCCATGTTGAAAAGATACCATGAGATGGAAAACTACATTATCCGTTGGGACTCATTGTTGTTGGATGATGATGACTTATGAATGGAACCGTTGCTATATTAGATAGAGAATTCGCAGTTGAGATCTGGGGAGATTGCAATCCATCAAAGTTCAATTGAAGCATCGACCGGTGAAAGGCTACGTGGAGAAGGCAGGCGATTACAAGAAACATACCCATCTGTTTACAGATTCAGGTACTCCTTTTNTTCTACCCTTCCATTCCTATTTTATAATGTTACTTTCGAATTTTAAATTATATTTAAGTCCACTTCTCTTGCTGAATAGTAAGTCTTTCACTCAGTCCATTTCCTTAAAAACAATTTTAAATCAGTACCTGCATGATTTTATATCGTGACTTTTTCACTGTTACATTTCTACAAACTCTATTCCATAAATTGTGTATTCAAAAATTGAAGATTCAAGGCTGCCACTATTCTCTGGCCAATACGTAATAGTTTTTGATTGCGAGAAAGAAAAGAGCGACGAGACAGATCAATAAGGTGTTAGAGACATTAATGACCCGTTCTAACATGGGTTGTTACACACCGATGAAAGTGCTTCACCCTTAACCAGAGTCTCGATTCGCCCCCAATATGGTGATGTTAACATGTTGTTGCGGCAGCTGCCACCCCTTCCCCCGACTGGGTTCCCTGCAAACCCGAATTAATTTAGTGTGTAGCTCCAATCATCAAGGCTTCCTTCTCCGACACCCGAGTTGAAAACTAAAAAAAAGTTCCTTGGCTTTAACCACCTCCGGATAGGCCAATAATGAATCATATCAAATGCGTCATATATGGTTCCCACAAATGGTTTAATAAATCCATATTTTTCGGGTCTTTTTCAGGCAATTAATACAAAAGGACAGTAGGCACTTTATCATCTACGACTGTATTGATACAACGGTTACACAGTGCTCCGATCTGAGTCATCACCTTTAGGTATTACCTACAACTCAATTGTCATTATTTAGTTTCTTACTGCAACTCTTCTATTTCTTTCCTTCATTAGTATTCTTCTACAAGATAACGTTATTAGTAGTATGTAGATTATTACTTATTCGTGGGCAACAGAAGTTTGGGTCCGTCAAAATTCTATACCATTTGGTGAAGCGTTCCAAATTCCTAAGTGTTGGCAATCCATCAATGAAGAAGAGTCTTATGCTTGAACAATCGTTTTTGGCCAAATCATGACACACATCAACATCACATTCACCCTCGCGTTCTTATTTTTCTGTAACCTATTCATCAAGGTCCGCTTCCAAATATATATAATAGGGTACCATGTGGGCAGGGCTTGCTTCTCATGCATGGGTATCATGACTGTCTCTCTCTTTAACTATAATAGGAGTAACGAATTCATGCACCTACCAAGTAATTTATCAATGTTTTAAATCTTAACCAACTTTTATTATTCTTTTATTCCATTAGTCCAAAATGTATAGTTGTTTCTAAATACTACTCTTGTTGGTCTTATAGGCCTCCCAATTCTTTCACTTGGTATCTTTTTTTTTATCTGCTCCTTGTGAGCTCCTGTTTCTTTTTTTAAAAAAAAAGAAAACCTTTTCTATTGATAGAATAGATTGCTCCCATTTGGTCACCATCTGTACCTAGTCTCCCTCACCAAAATAAGAGTGCAAAATTAAACTCGCCTCTCTAAGTAAATCAGTACACGACAGTTTGACCATAAGCGAAAACCTCCTACGCTCAGAGAATAAGTAAATTCCACCACTGTCTTCATCCGTATGATTTCTACTAGATTCCGTGTCCACTCTCCGGCAAATTGAGCAAGCTTCAGATTAACCTAACTCTTGTAACCTAGGAATTTAAACTCCTTTTAATCCCGTCTCCCTTACTTATAATTTTCGCAACTCTCCGTTCTTGCAAAGAACTAACCAATAATCTAATTGCAACACTACACCAACTAACCTCTGAACTCTACTCTCTAAACGTCAAGTAACTCCACAAGCTAACTCTAACCCAACTACATACTGAAACGATAGGAACTTAAACAACATTCACTGTTTCACCGTACATCACCCTAACTCTAATTGATAACTCCTAAGCAAAACTTCTAACCCAGAGAACAAACCAACAATGATGATAGAAAGAGACTTGACTAAAACAAGATATTCGACTACGTAACTCTAGTTATCTGACCTCCAACCCGCTCACAAGACTTAGACTTAACTAACTCTAACCGCTTCCATATCATTTCCATAACTTTTAGGACAGTACGTTTTGCAATTACTAGAACACAGACTATCCAAAACTTCTTAAATTCACTACACAAGACGCTAGTCTTCAACATTCCTCCCGACCCTTTTCTTCTGTTGTAGTATAGCTTGTGTTTCATTCCTCTGTTTAGCTCCAGTACAATTTCTGTGACATATGTTCTTTCGTTTTTTTCCCGACTCTTTTCTGCGTCTGTCACGTCTAGGTGCCTCTCTACATCGGAGCCACTGTCCCTCTTGTTTCGAGTCCGAATCAATTTCTTAAATTCATCAAACGTCAAATCTATACTAACTTAAACTTTATATCAATCTTATTCGATCCCGCGCCTCCGCCAATCTCACAGTCATCGTCTCATTAGAGTGATGGGTGTAAAATATTTGGGGGAGTACAATTCATAATGGCTAATATACAATTTCCAAAATGACAGAGTATTTGTCCTCTTTTTGCAAACTCACTTACTCTACATGAAATGACAAATATACTATGAGAATCCTCGTGAGCCAGTAGCCTTTTGTCATATTTTACTTGTGTTTATGGAACAATCGAGCGCTGATTTATACAGCCGGTAAGCTATATGTCCAGAATCATACTCTGCATGCACTACATAACAACAACCATCAAAATGGATCATCTCATATACAAAGCGTTCGCCGGTGACAACACTTAACTCAGTAGTACCTCTTGAAGCGGTCGTTTGCCAGGCTATCGTCGATAGTTACAAGTCCAATCCTCCTTAGCCTCTAATACTCTCTACAACCTGATTCTCTCCACATTACAACAAGTGAACTCCTCCACACTCCTTGGGGTGGTGCAAGTCATTGTCTAGAATACCTTCCATTCCTTACACTCTAGGTTTAGAAGACACTATCCCATTTATCAGAGGACAGGTGCTCGGCCAGGCTTCCACGTTAGGAGAAGAAACACACTGCCTGTTTACGGCAGAAAACTTTTCAAAAACACCACCGTTTCTTCCTTCCCAAGAAAAAACGCTACATGTCGCTACACGTTCTCCATCTTCTACTAAGACAAATAGGAATGTTCCTTGACTTTCTAGTTACAACACATTCCGGCGCACTGGGGTACTCCTTCAACAGAATGTATTACTTGAGCCTTTGACTTCCCCTTTTCGTCCCCTCGTTGAGCTTACTTGCATTATGGTTTGAATAATTTCTCAAATCATTAATTTGAACTTAGTCTTACGCATATAATAAATTATAAATCAATTTCCACCTAAAACTTCATAATTAAACGCCTCTATTTAGTTCGAAACCTTCAACCATCTGCTCCTATACACTTATATTTGATTCGTCTCCTCATGGTCTAAGCATTACCTGATACTCTAATCAATGAAATTAAATTTACTGACGAATTTATATTCCAAATGTGATTAACTTATTTTAGAGCAATACGTGAACTTACTTTCATGTGCCCAGAACACCATCAAAATAAATCTACCCGGCCATCTCCCCTCCGGGTTTTAATGCACCTGAACACTTTACAAGGCTTCTCATAAAAGGTGTACCCATCAACTCTCCCGTATTACATTGAGTACCTGGATTCCTATCTAACGTCGAAGTTATTCTTTTTCACCACTTAATATTATTCTCATCCAATCTACCAGGCCAATTTGTGGCCCATCTTCAAATCGCACCTTTTAATAATCACAATGATCAAATACTTCCATCCAGACTCATTATCGTTTATATCCAAGATTAAATATATAACGTACTTATAGTTTTAGCAAGAATATGTTTTTTTCTCTTATTCATCTAACCAACTATCTACTCTATCTGCTTCGGTGTTCTCTCCTTGTTCTCAATCCATATCAATGCCCCACTTATGCCACGGAGTAGGTTAGAACACTATGTATACACTTCGCCATGCTATTTCTCGCTCTCTTGCTACACTTTTTCTCGCCCATGTCCTCACCTTCAATTTCATTGAATCTCCTGCTTAACATCTTGCTGATGGAGTTTCGTCCCCCCAAATTCACGCATCTATTCGATTTTGTGCGCACACTATCAATTGTGTACAACTATCCCGCAATGACATGTATTTTTAACGCTCGTTTTTTAGAACTCTTAAACTCTATTACACATCCCCCTAAAATTCATCCCTCTTACTATCTATAAGTTACAGCCGCCCTCATCCGAGTCTACTTGGCAATGCTGGGCATCTCATTGTTTCCACCCCTCCGCATTTTTTGCCTTTACTGGAACACTTTTGAATCTCTGAATTACATCACCCCTATGTTATAATTGGGGTTGGGGGTTCAACACATTCTATACATACCTAATAGTCAAATACACGCATGGTGAGAGTAGACCGTCCTTCCTCCTCAACTAATCTCCCTTCTTCGTATGACGGCATCAACCATGGCATCCGTTAGTCTAAATCTAACAACCCCAGGCGTCCTTTCACATGTCTAGCAAAACGTTGGTCGCCAGAAAGCCGGTGGGTAAGATTAGCGCGGATGGGTCGTGCTTACTGCTCATGTGTGAAGGGTTCGGACGGCAATTTTCCGAGCGGTTCCCGCCTCCTCCTACCTGCTTGACTCCCTGCACTCCCTTTCTCCCCCGTTCTCTGGCTCTGCGATCTGTCTCCTCAATGTTAGTCTCACGGAATCTAACAAATGGTAGTTTTTCTCTTGCCGCTTCTCTCTTATTCTATGTTGGTCCTTTTTGTCCTGCCTTTATGTTCGTTACGACGATCCCCGTGCTGGGGCTATGCGCGTCGGGGGTGTACGCACACTTACATGTTGTGATTCCGCGGGAAAAACGCTGCTTGGGGCAATCGACAATGTAACGTATCGGCCCGGCATAGGGCACGCATATCGTGCCCGGGCGAGGGGAGTCTTGGGCCGTGCCATCCCCTGGCTCACGGTCAGCAATCTTTGAATAGTGGTACTGAACCTTCATCCGCTCGCTCGCTAGTATAAGCTTGATGATTCCTGCAGACTCTGCTCACAGGACCCTGCGGCCAGCTCACTTCATCTCCCACTGACCGAAACCGTCCCGCTTAGTCTGTTTCCGTGCAAAACTAACTTTCCAATCCCTCGGTGTGACGGAATTTCTCACAGACTAATAACCGAGGTTTTCCTTCGACATCCCCCGGCACTTGACGCGAGTGAACAGGCTGGCTACCGCCGTGGCACGAATCGTTGACGGACGGTGCCGGTCCTCACGGTGGACACTCGTGATGTTCGTGAGGCCGATCGCTTCTGCGACGACCCTTGTGCTGACGGGACTCGTCGCATGGCAACGCAACGGTCCCTGCCACGAGTTCTTGGCGACAGTTCCACTCCAGCGCACCAATTAAGGATTTCCCCTCGTACACGCTTGTCTTCTGGGCCGTCTCGGTTTTTTCTGACTATTCTTGTTCCTTAATTAAAAGATTGAGGTGTTATTAATAGGTCTCAATTACTTGGGGGTTAAAAAGGTACCACTTAAGTTAATTAGTGGGTTTTATTGTCCTCCTTTACACTTATATATACTTTTAATTAGGGTAAAAAAGAGGGAGGGTTGAATAAAACAAAACAAAAGAAAGAAAGAAAGAGAGAGAGAAACGAACGAGTAGAGAGAGAAACGAAGAGGATAGCAAGGATTTTGAGAAGATGCTTGTTGATTCAATCTCTCGGTGGAGGTAGGTTATGTTTATGTTACGATATTCGTGTGAACTCGTATAGTGAATATATGTGTGATAATATTGTAACCCTGCTATGTGCTTAGGTTGCTTGCATGATTATGATTAAAAATTGTGATGAATTAACAAGCATGATGAAGTTATTGAATCCCAAAATCTTGAAAGAACCCTAATTCCTTGATATATAGAATGAAATGATGATGCCTTAGTATGAAAGAGGCTTGATAAATTTATAATGAGAATGATGATGCCTTAGTGTAAAAAAGGCTTGATGAATTAGGGGATCGGGTGCCACGTTCCGGTACCCAGGATAGAATGAATATGAGGATCGGAGTGTCACGTTCCGACACAGGATAGAATATGGTCGGGTGCCACGTTCCGGTACCAGGATAGAATGAATATGAGGATGGAGTGTCACGTTCCGACCCCAATTAGAATATGGATCGGGTGCCACGTTCTGTACAATAGAATGAGGATCGGAGTGCCACGTTCCGCCACAGAGTATAGCAATAGAGGATCGGAGTGTCGCGTACCGACAAAGGAAGAAAGATAATGAATATACTCAATCTAATGAATTAATTCCCAATAAGTATGGTAATTGAGCTTGAGTCCTCATGGTGACTCGGTTGTAGTTATTGATGAATTCATGTTTTATTGCACATGTTGAGTATTGTAGTTGATTTACATTTTATTGATATATATTGTTTCCTATTTGAGTTGGCCGATGATATCTACTCATACGTGTGGTTGATACTGACCCCTACTTTCAGTTTTTCTCTCTTGTTATTTGTGTTGCAGCAAACGTTCAGTCACTTCAACTCAACAGTAGATCAGCCACGTCTTCACTTCATCGGAAAATTCAGGGTGGAGCTAATGGCTGCGTAGCTTGGACTGGGTCTTCTTCTTCAAGTCTTGATGCCTTGAACTTCGCCATGACTAGTTTTTTTTTAGTTATTTTGTTCTTAGACATCCTAGTTAAGAAATTTAAGATAAGTGTTCTTGGATGATGACTTCCAGATTGGGGATAATAATATATAGTATTGAATTGTTTTATAATGAGTTTAAAGTCTTCCGCATTATTTCTGTTGATATATCTTGAAATGTTAAGGCTTAGATGGGTTGGTTCGCTCACATAGGAGGGTAAATGTGGTTGCCAGTCGGTCCCTGATGGTGTGTCGTGACAAACTTGGTATCAGAGCATTAGGTTCATTGGTCTCACACACAAGAACAGGTCTAGTAGAGTCTTAGGAATGGTAGGGGACGCCTTTACTTTTCTTGAGAGGCTATAAGACTTTAGGAAAATTTCACTCTTTCATTCTTCTTTCCTGCTACTACTATCTAGTCCAATGGTATCTGGGCGATACGAATTGGTATCTGACCCTCTTCACTCTATTTCGCAGATGGTTAGAACTAGAGCAACGACCCGCACCAAGCAACACAACGGAAGACAAGAAACGACTGAGCCAGCCACTGGGCTGTAGCTCGAGGAAGAGCAAGGCAAGAGGCCGAGGGGTAGAGGTTCGTGGAGGACGTCCTCTAGGGGAAGAGGACAAGCACCTACCCATCTGATACTAGGCGGTGACTCCTCCAACCGACGAGGAGTGAGATAAGAGAGGGGAGGAAGGGGAGAATGAACAAGGGCAGAATGAGAATCCACCCCAACCTACCCGAGATGATCAACCAGGTACTTGCTTACTCTTAGTGGGTTATCCGATCAGGGTCAGGCACATCAGTGGTTTCTGCACCAAACACCTCCGGTTTCAGAGGTACGACATGCGGCTACTATGGCTCCCCGCATGGATGCATCATTGGGAATAGGCACATTTCCACGTCTGACTACTGGGCCTATTATGACAAATGATCAGCATGAAATTTTCATAAGTTTCTTGAAATTGAAACCTCCAGTCTTTAAGGGCGCAGAATCAGAGGAATGCCTACGATTTTCTGGTTGATTTCATGAGCTACTACCAAGATGGTGTATAGTAGAACGGTTTGGCGTTGAGTTCGTGTGAGCTATCAGTTTCAAGGGAACGCCAAAATGTGGTGGCGGTCACAATGTTGATGTCAACCCATAGGGCACCACCTATGACTTGGGAATCATTCCTACCCTTGTTTATGGAGAAGTATATCCAAGGCTTTGAGAGATAGAAAAAGGACGAGTTCTGAGTCTAGAGCAAGGGGGATGACAGTTACGCATTATGAGGCTAAAATTTCGCTCACTATCCAGACTACGCCACCCAACTTGTTTAGTCCACAAGAACGGATTTCGCCGTTTTGTGAAGGGGTTGAGGTCAGAGTTGCGGATTTCAGCCTTACAGGTAGCGGCTACTGCAACATCCTTCCAAGAGTGGTAGACCTTGTGATAAGGTGGAAAGGCGTGAAAGCCAGAAGACTTCACCACGACATAGACACTCGAAAAGGTTCGAAGGGGAGGCGAGTTTAATGTTCTCACTCTAGAGGACAGAGCTCCGAGGTTTACTCAAGTCGACCATTCAGTCTTCACTACAGACTGTGTTGGGGGTCCACCTCAGAACGGTCAACACTACTCCGAGAGACCTCATGGCCTGAACCCGCGAAGTGTTATGGATTTTGGGGAGGTTGGACACTCAAAGGTATTGTCCAAACCAGAGTTACAGAACCCCACTAGCTAGAGGTAGAGTGTGGTCATGGTAGAGTCGCTTTTCTGGAGGACGTGGTGTGGGTCCGAGGTAATGGTGGTCATCACAACGGCAGAGGGATGGGCAAAATGGAGCCACTACTACGCAACATGGTAGGGCAATGGACAACAAACGATAGGGCCCATTGTTACGCTTTTCCTGGAGATCTGAAGCGGAGGCGTCTGATGCTGTTATCACAGGTAATCTTTGTTGTTTGATGATTGCGCATCTGTATTATTTGACCCTGGCCTCCTGTTTTCATATGTATCTTCATCATTTTCTAATGGTCTAAATTCATTGTGAATTACTTGACATGCCTATTCGTTTTCTACACCGGTGGGTGAGTCTGTGTATTTGAAAAGGTACATAGTACTTGTTGGTGACTTTGTGGGGAGCAACACTTATGTAGATTTGGTTATTTTAGAAATGGGTGACTTTGATGTAATTTGGGTATGACTTGGTCTTTCTCAATTTTGCGATCTTGCATTGTAATGCTAAACTGTGACATTGGCCAGCTGGACAAGATCGTTTTGGTGTGGGAGGGTGACTACACTTCCAATCCGGTGGCGTATCATCTCATTTCTTCGTGCTAGAAAATGGTTAGTAAAGGGTGTTTAGCTTTCTTGGCCTCTCAAGGATGACACTACCCCAGTACCTTTGATTGAGTCGGTTTCGGTGTTCCGTGAGTTTCTTGATGTATTCCCGCAGATCTTCGGTATGCCCCCAGACAGGGAATATTGACTTCTGTATCGATTCTGAACCGGGCACACCCCCATTTCTATACACACCGTATTAGAATGGCTCCCCGCGGAGTTAAGAGAGTTAAAGGCTCAACTTCAAGAGTTGTTGAGCAAGGGCTTCATTGAGACCAAGTGCATCTCCTTGGGGTGCTCCGGTTTTGTTTGTAAAAAGAAAGATGGGAGTTTCGGATGTGTATAGACTACCGGCAGTTGAACAAGGTGACTATAAGAACAAGTATCCTCTTCTCGCTTGATTGACTTGTTCGATCAGTTACAAGGTGCTTTGTGTCATTCTCTAAGATTGACTTGAGATCCGGTTATCATCAATTGAAAATACGGCAACGATGTTGCCAAAGACTGCTTTTCGAACGAGGTATGGGACATTACGAATTTTTGGTGATGTCTTTTGGTCTTACGAACCCCCTGCTGCTTTATGCTTCATGTAGCTTGATGAACGGGATATTTTAAGCCTATTTAGATCTCTTTGTGATCGTATTTATTGAATGATATACTGATATACTCCAAGAGTAGAAGGAACAAGGAGAAATTTAGATGTTATTGGAACCGTTGAGGGAGAAAAAGCTTTATGCCAAGTTCTCTAAGTGTGAGTTTTGGCTAGATGCAGTCCTTCTTGGGGCATGTGGTTTTCGAAGGATGGGGTGATGGTAGATCCTTCTAAGATTGAGACAGTGAAGAATTGGGTAAGACCCACTAATGTGTCAGAAATACGGAGTTTTGTTGGGTTAGCTAGCTTACTACCTACCCTACCGCCGCTTTGTCAAAGGATTCTCTTCTATTGCTTTCCAACTGACGAACTTGACTAAGCAGAATGTTCCATTTGTATGGTCAGATGAATGCGAGGAAAGCTTTCAGAAGCTTAAGACTTTGTTGAACTACCGCACCTATCCTCACCTTGCCGGTAGAGGGAAGAACTTCATTGTTTATTGTGATGCATCTATTCGGGTTTGGGTGCAGTGCTAATGCAAGAGAAGAACGTGATTGCTTATGCCTCAAGACAATTAAAAGTGCATGAACGTAACTATCCACTCATGACTTGGAATTGGCCGCGGTTGGTGTTTTGCATGAAGCAATGGAGACACTATTTATATGGGGTTAAGTGTGAGGTCTACACGGATCATCGTAGCCTTCAGTATGTCTTTACTCAGAAAGATTGAACTTGAGGCAAGGAGATGGATGGAACTACTGAAGGACTACGACCTCACTATTTTGTATCATCCGGGGAAGGCGAATGTTGTGGCAGATGCCTTGAGTAGAAAAGCGGGAAGCATGGGAAGTCTAGCTCATTTGCAAGCCTCTAGACGCCCATTGGCTAGAGAGGTTCAGACTCTGGCTAACGACTTGATGAGGTTGGAAATAAATGAGAAGGGAGGATTGTTGGCTAGTGTGGAGTCAAGATCTTCTTTTCTTGACAAGATTAAGGGAAAACAGTTTGATGATGAGAAACTAAGGCGAATCCGAGATAAGTGTTGCGAGGAGAGCCAAAGAAGCAACAACAATCGACGAGGAAGGTGTGTTTAGATTAAGGAAGGGTATGTGTACCCCGCATTGATGATTTGATCAACACTATTCTGGCAGAAGCTCATAGTTCAAGGTATTCTATACATCCGGGTGCAACCAAGATGTATCGCGACCTAAAACAACACTTTTGTGAGTAGAATGAAGCGCAATATTGTTGACTTTATTGCCAAGTGTCCAACTGTCAACAAGTGAAATATGAACACCAAAGCCCGGAGGAACATTCAAAGAATGCCCATTCCGGAATGGAAGTGGGAGAGAATTGCAATGGACTTTGTGGTTGGTCTTCCAAAGACACTGGGGAAGTTTGATTCAATTTGGGTAATTGTGGCAGATTGACTAAGTCTGCTCATTCATTCCGGTCAAGGTGACTCACAATGCAGAGAAGTTAGCAAAAATCTACATCTCAGAAATCGTTCGATTGCATGGGGTTCCACTATCCATTATATCAGATAGAGGTACGCAGTTTACTTCTAAGTTTTGGAAACATTGCATGCAGAATTGGGTACTAGGTTGGACCTTAGTACCGCGATCTCCAAATCCAGAGCCGCGGTCATCCTCAGACCGATGTCATTCTAGCGAACGATTCAAGTGTTGGAGGATATGCTTCGCGCATGCGTGATAGAGTTTGGTGGCCATTGGGATAGCTTCTTACCTTTGGCAGAGTTTTCGTACAATAATAGCTATCACTCCAGTATTGATATGGCTCCATTTGAAGCATTGTATGGGAGGAGGTGTTAGATCTCCCATTGGTTGGTTTGATGCATTCGAGGTTAGACCTTGGGGTACCGATCTCTTGAGGGATTCGTTAGAAAAGGTGAAGGGCATTCAAGAAAAGCTTCTAGCGCGCAAAGTAGACAAAGGAGTATGCAGACCGGAAGGTTAGAGACTTGGAGTTCATGGAAGGTGAACCAGTCTTGTTGAAGGTTTCACCCATGAAAGGGGTGATGCGGTTTGGCAAAAGAGGTAAGCTAGTCCAAGGTATATTGGACCATTTGAGTACTAAAGCGAATAGGGAGGTGGCTTATGAATTAGCCTTGCCCCCAGGGCTGTCCGGAGTGCCCGGTATTTCATGTGTCCATGTTGAAAAGATACCATGGAGATGGAAACTACATTATCCGTTGGGGACTCAGTGTTTGGATGAGAACTTGACTTATGAAGAGGAACCAGTTGCTATATTAGATAGAGAAGTTCGCAAGTTGAGATCGAGGGAGATTGCATCCATCAAAGTTCAATGGAAGAATCGCCCGTTGAAGAGGCTACTTGGGAGAAGGAGGCGGATATACAAGAAAAATACCCACATCTGTTTACAGATTCAGGTACTCTCTTTTTCGCCATTGTTTTTCTTCTTTTGATCGTTCGGGGACGAACGATGGGTAAATTGGTATCTATTGTAACGACCTGTTTAGTCGTTTTGAGCAACATATTTTATTTCTGGAAAAAACTGGCTGGGACGACGGATGTAACGACGGACCGTCATAGTCACGACGGCCCGTCGAGGAGGTGTCGTCCCATGACACTTAGAATTTTGAAATTGGGTACTGAAAATCGACTCGCTGTAAATTGTGACGGACCTGCAGGACGTGCCGTCACATCCATGATGAACCGTCGTTAGTGTTCGTTGCAAAACACTTCAACTTTTGAGAATTTGATACAAGAAACGAGTTTCTGACCGTCATGACGGAGGAACAGGACGGACCGTCACAACTGTGACGGGCCGTCACAGGCTACGTGAGTTGAGGGAGCTGCGACGACCTGTGTGACGGACCATCGCAGGCACGACGGCCCGTCACAGGTTGCGCAGTCCCAGGCAAAATAGGATTCCTCTACACGTTTTAGGGGTCGTTTTGGACTATTCTTTCCTTAATTAAAAAGATTGAGGGTTAATATTAATAGGTCTAATTACTTGGGGGTTAAAAGAGGTAACCTTAAGTTAATTAGTGGGTTTTATTGTCCTCCTTTACACTTAATTATACTTTTAATTAGGGTAAAAAGAGGGAGGGTTTGAATAAAACAAAACAAAAGAAAAGAACAGAAAGAGAGAGGAGAAACGAACGAGTAGAGAGAGGAAACGAAGAGGATAGCAGGATTTTGAGAAGATAGCTTGTTGATTCAATTCTTCGGTGGAGGTAGGTTATGGTTTATGTTACGATATTCGTAGTGAACTCTTAATAGTGAATATTATGTGTTTATAATATTGTAAACCCTGCTATGTGCTTAAGTTGTATGCTTGCATGATTATGATTATAAAATTGTGATGAATTAACAAAGCATGATGAAGTTATTGAATCCCAATCTTGAAAGAACCCTAATTCACTTGATATATATATAATGAGAATGATGATGCCTTAGTATGAAAGAAGGCTTGATAAATTATATAATGAGAATGATGATGCCTTAGTGTAAAAGAAGGCTTGATGAATTAGGGGATCGGGTGCCACGTTCCGGTACCAGGATAGAATGAATATGAGGATCGGAGTGTCACGTTCCGACACCAGGATAGAATATGGATCGGGTGCCACGTTCCGGTACCAGGATAGAATGAATATGAGGATCGGAGTGTCACGTTCCGACACCAGGATAGAATATGGATCGGGTGCCACATTCCGGTACCAGGATAGAATGAGGATCGGAGTGCCACGTTCCGCCACCAGGATAGAAATAGAGGATCGGAGTGTCGCGTACCGACACAAGAGTAAGAAAGATAATGAATATACTCAATCTAATGAACTTAATTCCCAAATAAGTATGGTATTGAGGCTTGAGTCCTCATGTGTGAACTCGGTTGTAGTTATTGATGAATTCATGTTGTTATTGCTACATGTTGAGTATTGTAGTTGATTTACATTATTATTGATATATACTGTTCCCTATTTTGAGTTGGCCGATGATATCTACTCAGTACGTGTGGTTGTACTGACCCCCTACTTTCATGTTTTCCTCTTTGTTATTTGTGTAATGCAGCAAACGTTCAGTCAACTTCAACTCAACAGTAGATCTAGCCAGTCTTCACTTCATCGGAAAATTCAGGGTGAGCTAATGCGTCTAGCTTGGACTGGGTCTTCTTCTTCAAGTCTTGATGCCTTGAACTTCCGGCATGGACTAGTTTTTTTTTAGTTATTTTGTTCTTAGACATTCCTAGTTAAGAAATTTGAGATAGATGTTCTTGTGATGATGACTTCCAGATTTTGGGGATAATAATAATAGTATTGAATTGTTTTTATTAATGAGTTTAAGTCTTCCGCATTATTTTCTGTTGATATATCTTGAAATGTTAAGGCTTAGATGGGTTGGTTCGCTCACATAGGAGGGTATATGTGGGTGCCAGTCGCGTCCCTGATTTGGGTCGTGACATTATGACTTCGTGGTTCCTTTGAATTTGCAACCGCTCCACTATTATCACAAAACATTGTAAGTGGAATTTCTATTGTAGGAACAACCGCCAAGTCTTTCAGAAAGTTTCTGAGCCACATTACCTTCTTAGCTGCTACATATTCGGCTTCCATGGTAGAATCAGCAACACAGGTTTGCTTGATGCTTCTCCAAACAATGGCTCCACCTCCCAAAGTAAACACATTTCCTGAGGTCGACTTTCTAGAGTCCATATCAGGCTAGAAATCTGAGTCTGTGTACCCTATGGGCACCAACTCATCCGAATGATAGACTAGCATGTAATCCCTAGTCCTTTTCAGGTACTTGATTATATGCTTAACTGTTGTCCAATGTTCTCGTCCAGGATTAGACTGATATCTGCTAACCATGCCTACGGCAAAACAAATGTCAGGTCTAGTGCATAACATGACATACATGAGACTTCCTACCGCTGATGCATAAGGAACTATCTTCATGCTTTCTGTTTCCTCATTTGTCTTAGGACATTGATCCTTAGATAAAGAAATTCCATGTCTAAAAGGAATAAAACCTTTCTTGGAATCGTGCATGCTAAACCTGGTAAGAATTGTATCAATATAAAGAGCTTGAGATAAACCTAACATCCTTTTCTTGCGATCACGTAGAACCTTGATCCCAAGGATGTGAGCAGCTTCTCCCAAATCCTTCATATCAAAGTTTGTGGACAACCATTTCTTAACTGAATTCAACAAGCCCACATTATTTCCTATGAGCAAGATATCATCTACATATAATACCAAAAACACCACTTTATCCCCATTCCACTTTTTGTACACACAAGACTCATCAAGACATTGCTCAAAACCAAAAGACTTGACTGCATTGTTGAAGCAAGTGTTCCATGCCCTAGAAGCTTGCTTTAATCTATAAATAGATCTTTTAAGCTTGCACAACATGTGTTCTTTTCCTTTTTCTATGAAACCATTTGGTTGTCGCATAAATATGCTTTCATCAAGACTTCCATTAAGGAAAGTTGTCGTGACATCCATTTGCCAAATTTCATAATCATAATGAGCAGCAATGGATAAGAGAATTCTAATAGACTTAAGCATGACTACTGGCGAAAAAGTTTCCTCATAGTCGATCCCTTCTTTTTGAGTAAACCCTTTTGCAACAAGTCTAGCTTTGTAAGTTTGCACTTTTCTATCTACTCCTCTCTTTTTCTTATATATCCACTTGCATCCAATGGGTTTGACTCTATCTACAGGTGGTTCTACAAGATCCCAGACTTTATTAGAGTACATAGACTTCATTTCTGATTTCATAGCAACAATCCATTTTTCTACATCTTTATCTTGTAGTGCTTCGTCGTAATTCACAGGTTCGGTATTCGACTCTTCAGGGATTCTGTCAAAAGACTCTCCCAAGAGTGCATACCGAAGTGGTTTCTTATCACTCTTCCACTACGACGAGACACTACAGTTGCAGGGGCATGTTCAGAGAGATTTGCATTATTATGATCTTGTGGTGGGACCACATCATTTTTAGGATCTTGAGTTTCCATGTTATCTTCAGTATCTTGCGGTCCAGATATATCAACAACTTCTTCCTCTAATGCAATCTGCACATTATTACTCCCACTACCTTGATGCAATGAATTTTCAAGATCTTGTACTTGCAGAATTTTATGTTTGTTAACATCTCTCCCACTATTATAATGCAATGGTATGTTAACTCTAACATGTGGGGTTTGAATTTGGTTTTCATTATTTTCAGTAGATTGATTTGTTTTCTCTTTGCTCAATTCCTGTAAAACTAGTTTACTTTTAGGAATATGGTTTGTTAAAAAATCCGTTTCCAGAAACTTGGCATTGGTAGACACAATGACCTTCTTTTCTTTAGGATTATAAAACATACCACCTTTCGTTCCTTTAGGGTATCCAATAAAAACACATACTTCTGTTTTAGGTTCCAATTTTTCTGCCTTTTATTACATGTGCTGGACATCCCCAAACCCGAATATGTCTTAAACTAGGTTTGTGCCCAGTCCACAGTTCAATGGGTGTCAAAGGAACAGATTTAGAAGGAACTAAGTTCAGAATGTAATTTGCAGTTTCTATGGCATATCCCCAAAACGAATGCGGCAAATCAGAGTAACTCATCATTGATCTAACCATTTCTAAAAGAGTTCTATTTCTTCTTTCTGCTACACCATTTTGTTGTGGCGTTCTAGGTGCAGACATTTGAGATGTAATTCCTTATTCTGATAACTAACTAATAAAATCATTAGAGAGGTATTCGCCACCACGATCAGATCGCAATGACTTGATATATATTCCATGTCGTTTCTCTGTTTCAGCCTTAAACTCTTTGAATTTCTCAAAGCATTCAGACTTACGGCGCAACAAATATATATATCCATATTTTGAGTAGTCATCAATGAAGGTCACGAAGTACTCATACCCACCTCTTGCTTGAATGTTCATTGGGCCACACAAATCAGAATGAATTAACTCTAGTTTATCATTGACTCTATTTCCTTTTGAGGGAAAAGGTGTCTTAGTCATTTTTCCTTCTAAACAAGATTCACATGTTAGTAGTGCCTCCACTTTTAATGAACCTAAAGGTCCATCTCGAACCAACCTTGAAATCCTATCTAGATTTATATGACATAGACGCAAGTGCCATAGATAAGTCTCATTAAAATCAGAAGAACGTTTTCTTTTACTTGAAAGGTTAACATTATTCAATTCTTCGATTTGTTGCAGTTCTGGGGAGACATTAATAATAAAAAGACCATCAATCAATGTACCAGCAGAGACAAGATGTTTATTATAACTAATAACACAACCGTTATCAGAAAAACTAACATCATAACCATCTCTCAAAACTTTAGAAACTGAAATCAAATTTCTTCTAACAGCAGGTGGATATAGAACGTCTTTTAAAATTAAAACTCTACCACTATCAAACGAAAAGGTAATATTTCCTAATGCTAAAACTGGAGCTGCAGAGCGATCTGCTTGAAAAACGCTAACTTCACCTCTAGTCAGCTTACGCGTTTCTTGAAACCCCTGCATAGTAGTGCAGATATGATCAGTGGCTCCTGAATCTACACACCATGAAGTGGTAGAAACAGCCGCTAAAAATGTTTCAACGACAAGTGAAAGTAAGTTACCTGGTTTGTTTTTCTTCTTGGCTAAGAAAACTGGACAATGTGCCTTCCAATGACCTGACATCTTGCAATGAAAACACTTACCCTTAGACTTTTTCACTCCCCCAGTTGGAGGTACAGTTGCCTTAGCTTTGTGAGACTTTTTCTTCTTCTGTCCACCTTGCGGTTTAGAAGTAGAACCTTTCTCAACATTAAGTGCCATTGATGGTGCATGTTTTTTGACAAGGGTCTCTGCCGCCTGTAGCTCGTTCAACAATTGTGCCAAAGATAGACTCATCTTATTCATATTATAATTTAGGCAAAATTGTTGAAAACTATCAGGCAGAGACTGCAATATCATCTCAACTTGGGAGTCATTGTCGATTTCAGCTCCCAAAACCTCTAGTTCATTCAGAAGACCTATCATCTTCAGAACATGGTCTCTTACAGGGGTGCCTTCAACCATCTTAGTGTTCATGAGAGTTCTCATGGCAGTCTGCTTAGCTGATCGACCCTGGTCTCCAAACATTTGTTTGAGATTCTCCAGAATTTCAAAAGCAGACAACATAGCTTGATGTTGATGTTGCAAAACATTTGACATTGAAGCCATAATGTAACATTGCGCCATCTCATCAGCTTTGCGCCATTTCTGATAGGCTAACTTATCCTCATCACTAGACTGATCATTTGGTTTCAATGGACATTCCTCATGAAGCACAAACTTATATTCTTCAGCGGTTAACACAATGTTAAGATTTCTCCTCCAGTCAACATAGTTAGAACCCTCTAGTTTGTTTTGACCCAAAATAGTACTAATGGGATTAAAAGGAGACATGTTGAATCTGAGATTGAAGAAGTTGTTACAATAGATCAATAACATAGTCATATAACATTGAATATTTACATTCAAACTCATGATATACATATACATTCATGCATCTTAAATAGCCAATCGTTGGGATTGGATAACTATTCATACAATATACATATTTAATGATCGATTATTCACTCCATAAACTTATACAGACCTAACTCAGTTGGAGAATCTACTGTTAGTTTAAGTCAAGTGAAAATCCTCTAGTTACATTGATCCAATTATATATTACTCAGTTTAGGAGAGTCAATACAAATTATCAAACTAGCGATTAAATACGTAGTGACTTGTATTAAATTCATCAGATGGGGAGGAAGGTCTAAGCCAACACATAAACTTAATACTTCACTACTATTTAATCATAGTGAATATTGAAAAGAAAATTTTATCACCATTTTTATTTTCTCTTAAATTTTATACAAAAATTTTCCAGAAAGAAAAATTTGCAACAAAAATTAAGTTCATAAAGCATATGGTCTCGTACTCACATTGTCAAACATAACTGATATATTTTCCACATAAAACAAAAAAAAATCCAGAAAGAGATTTTTGCAATAAAAAAGAATTTCAGTTCATTCAATATAAAATCTCATACATTAAAAGTTAAACTTATGAGAAATAACATACATAATGAAGAGACTGTTGCAAAACTAATGGAGACATTGTTGCCACAAATTACGTGAATGCATAACTATAACCAATTACTTATATTAAGTTCTAGGACCCCAACTGTTTAATTTGGGTTCCATTAATACAAGTAGATAGCTACCATTTTTTTTTTACTCATATCAATTTCCAATACAAAGATAAGTGAAACTTTTGTTTCTTTTAATATGAGAATACAACCAACATATATGCATGTGATTATAATAAAACTACACCCAACATATATTTAAAAAAAAAACAAATAGCCACCATAATGAGAAAATAAATTTCCAGCCGACATATTATGAGAAAATTTGTGATCAATTTCCCAAAAATGCCGGCTCAAGAAAAGAAGAAAAAAACACACGACATGAACAACCATTAAATTTCTTCTTAAAATTAATTATTCATCATACAAAAGGAACAATGTGCAATGTCTCATGAAAATACCAACCAATCTTAATGATTAATTTTCATAGGTCATTATTACCGTATGCATTCAACAAAACAAATTAATTCAAGTTTTTTTTTATCCGTTTTATTGTTTTCGTGATAAACAAAAATTTCTAACCACGAATCATACAGTTACTTGCACATATACACATATACATGTTTTAGATTCTATATAAAGATGTATGGCTCTTGATGCCAGTTGTTGGAAAATAGCATACACAGCGGAAGCATTCCAGAATCATACATCTTGCATGAATATAAACAACAACCACAAATAGTCATCATATACAAAGTATGCTGAAAATTAACTCAGGATTACCTCTTGAAGCGTGTGCAGATATCTTGAAGTAAATCCAACTCCAGCTCTATAGTCTCTACAGTGATCCCAATCAACAATTGAACTCTCTCAATACTTGGGTGGGCAAGTATTGTATAGAATACTCCATTCTATCTAGGTTAGAAGAATCCCTATTTATAGAGATGTCTTCCTAGTCCAAAGAGGAGAAGAAAACCAATTCTTTTTCTTCAAGAAAACTTCAAAAACACACATTTCTTCCTTCCAAGAAAAAAGACACGCTACTTTTCCATCTTCTACTAGAAAATAGGATTTTGAGTTCTAGTTAAATTGGGCACTGGAGGGACCACAAAATTTATTACTGAGGCTTCCTATTATGGAAATAATTCTAAATAATTAATTTGAATTATTATTACCATAATAAATTATAAATCATTCCACTAAAAATTCGTAATTGAACTCCTCTATTTATTTCGAAATTCACCACTAAACACTTATTTGATTCCCCATGTTAAGATTACCGATACTAATCAATAAATTAAATTACTGACGAATTTAATTCAATGATTAACTTCTTTTAGAGCAATACTTAACTTATTTCTTGTGCCAGATTCATAAATCTACCGGCCGGGTTTACACATGAAAACTTACAAGCTTCTCATAAAAGGTGTATCATCAATCTCTATACTGAGACATGGATTCCATCAACTAACTAATTATTTCACCAATATATATTATTATCATCCAATCTACCAGGCATATTGACCCATCTCAGAATCTCACCTTTTAATAAATCAAAATGATAAATAATACATACAGATCATAATCGTTATATCAAGATTAAGAATATAAGTACATTTAATAGTTTAGAGAATATGTTTTTATTAGTCAGTCTAAAACAACTATCTCTGCTTGGTCCCGTTCAATACATACCAAATGCACTAGCACGAGAAGTTAGAACCATGCCATTCTCATAATCAAGATAAATTACATTTAATCTCGTGCTACAATCTTTCTGATGATTTTGTCCAAATTTCCATCTATGATTGTGAACTATAAATTTTTAACTTATAAGAACTGATGATTTAATCTTCTGTGTATAAGCTTAAACTCTATACACCAAATCATCTACTATATAAGTTAAGGACACATATATGGCAATTGATCAATTTAATGTAACACTTTATTGAATTGAATAAATAAATAAATAATTGTTCAATATTAATACTATATCAAAACGCATGGTTAATAGTATATCCTAACATATACTACTCTATTTTCTCATATTTGTTTAACTATATGCGCTTCGAGGAATAGTTTTGGTATTATAATGCACCCGTTCATATATATAAGATAAATATACGGTGTAATTTTTTTTCTCGAAATTTTGGATGAACACCTGACAACCTCCTATATTCGCCCTTGATTGTACATATTTCTGTACAAATTAAAATCCTGTTCAAACTTATTATTAATCGAACTAGTCCCTTAGAGGTGAAAAGGAAAAAAACAAGATAATGCATGGACTCCTTAGAGTAAACATTGACTTAAAACAGTAACGCATTACCAAACTATTATGCACACTATAATCCATTAATTGTCTCTAAAAAAAACATATTTAGCAACACTGGATCATTTTCAATATAGTGACAGTGAAGTCAAACATTTCTAAGTTGTTAATTAACTGAGAAAATATTATCACTAATATAATGTCCATTAGTTTTAGACGGTAAAGAATAACAACATACTATATATATATATATATATATATATATATATATATATATATATATATATATATATATATATATATATATATATATATTTTATTGGTGATTTCCCCTTTCAATAGGTTAAAATATGGTTATCAACAATTGTTTCTCCTCAAAGTTTGTGTATGAATTGTTTAGACCCTCTAATATTGTGTGAGGTTAATTTAGAAAACATCAACAAACTCTCAACCTTGAACCATCCTTCTTTTACCTCCATATAACACCATCCATTTTCCTTGTCAACAAGATTCTATAAGCAGTCTTGGGTCTCACTTAGGGGGTCTTCACAAAAAAAAAATGACAGTTCCTCCAAACATAAAGGCCTTAGGTTGCTTTTTTCTTCTTATTCTTCTCAATCTTGTATCATCTTCTTATGCATTAACTAATGATGAAGTAGCTTTCATTGCGCGTCGACAACTCATTTCTGGTACTGGTGATCTTCCTAATATAGTTGAATATGAGAAGAATATTGACTTGAAATTTGAAAATCCTAGGCTTAAGAGGGCTTACATTGCTCTTCAAGCATGGAAGAAGGCGATTTACTCAGATCCTTCAAAATTCACTAGTAATTGGGAGGGCGCTGATGTTTGTGCATATAATGGTGTCTTTTGTGATAAAGCACTTGATGATCCTAACATCAATGTTGTTGCTGGGATTGATCTTAATAATGCAGACATCGCGGGGCATCTTCCCGTGGAGATTGGTTTCCTATCTGATGTTAGTCTTGTTCATATCAATTCTAATAGATTTTGTGGAATAATCCCTAAGAGTATTAACAATCTTAAGCTTTTAGACGAGATTGATTTTAGTAATAACCGTTTTGTGGGGCCATTTCCTAAGATTGTGTTGGAGTTGCCTAAACTTAACTTCCTTGATATTAGGTTTAATGATTTTGAAGGGTCAGTTCCTTCTGAACTATTCGATAAGAATCTTGATGCCATCTTCTTAAACAATAACCGATTTGTTTCCACTATACCTCCAAATATTGGAAATTCTAATGCCTCTGTGGTGGTTTTGGCAAACAATAGGTTCCACGGTTGCATTCCTCATAGTATTGGTAAAATGGAGAACACATTAGATGAGCTTGTTTTCACAAATAACAATCTCTCTGGTTGTGTGACGGAAGAGATATCTAAGCTCAAGAGCCTAAAGGTGTTTGACATTAGCAAAAATAAATTTGTAGGATCCTTGCCTAGAGGTTTGGAGTTGATGCAAAAAGTAGAAGTACTTGATATTGCATCTAACATGTTTAGAGGAGAAATTCCAAAGGCTATTTGTACCTTACCAAATTTGGCTAATTTTACATTCTCTTACAATTATTTTGAAGACTTGGATGAAGGTTGTGCACCACCACTTCCAAGAAATCCAGTGTTAGATGATAAGGAAAATTGTCTAAAAGGAAAACCAGGTCAGAGGAATGAGAAAGATTGTCAATTTGTTTTAAGAAAAATTGTAGATTGTAGTAAAGATAAATGTAGATCTAACGGTGAAGGACCAGCTCCAAAGGACCCGAAAACCCCTATGCCACCCAAGAAAACCCCTTCAACCCCTAAACCACCAAAGACTAACCCACCCAAACCTGTACCAAGTCCAAAACCAAAGTCACCACCAGTTCAGTCCCCACTAACACCCGTGGCATCACCTCCACTCCCAGTGCCAAGCCCAAAACCAAAACCTCCTCCAATTCAGTCCCCACCAACTCCCGTGCCAAGTCCCAAACCAATGCCACCTCCCGTCCACTCTCCACCACCACCAGTGTCATCATCTCCACCACCAGTTCCAAGCCCAAAACCAATGCCCCCTCCAGTTCACTCTCCACCACCACCAGTGTCTTCACCTCCACCTCTGGTTCCAAGTCCAAAACCAATGCCCCCTCCCGTCCATTCCCCACCACCACCAGCTTCATCACCCCCACCTCCAATTCATTCCACACCACCACCAGTATCATCACCTCCACCTCCAGTCCACTCCCCACCACCGCCGACTTCATCACCTCCACCTCCAGTCCATTCCCCACCACCACCAGTATCATCACCTCCACCTCCAGTCCACTCCCCACCACCACCGACTTCATCACCTCCACCTCCAGTCCATTCCCCACCACCACCAGTATCATCACCTCCACCTCCAGTGCCAAGTCCAAAACCAATGCCACCTCCAGTTCATTCCCCACCACCACCAGTCTCATCACCTCCACCTCCAGTTCCAAGTCCAAAACCAGTGCCACCTCCAGTTCATTCCCCACCACCACCAGTCTCATCACCTCCTCCTCCTCCCGTCTCCTCTCCACCTCCTCCCGTCTTTTCTCCTCCTCCACCCAAACCTGTTCAATCACCACCTCCTGCTCCTTTGGCATCTCCCCCTCCACCTGTATTCGAGGATGTTGTCCTTCCTCCAAACTTGGGCTCAATTTATGCCTCACCACCTCCACCAATTTTCCCTGGTTACTAAGAGGGATGCATCACTACTATTTCTCTTATTTATCTTAACAAAATATTATTAGTTCAAAGAAATATGTACATATCCATTTAAACATGCAAAATTAAAGAAAGTTTATTATTCTTAGATATCGATTATCTTCTTTTATCATTGCACTTTCTTGTATTTGGATGATCATGGATGTTCTAATTCCACAAAACATGTTCACTTAACTTTTAAGTATATGCTACATTTTGGACATGCTTTTATACTCTTTCTTTTCTACATACTGTATTAACTAATGCACTTCTCAAAGGAAATAAGCTCAAATTCACTTGTCAAAAACGAATCAACTCCTTTTTTGTATATTTAGAAAGTGAGTATAATAACCACGCACAATTAAAAAAAATATTTGAATCATCATATATAGTAAAGTTGAAATGTAACATTTAACAAAAGAATCAAATTTTACCATCAAAGATAGTAATGAGATGGCTAAAATACTTGTCCATTTTAAATATGATAGGAGCATAAAATAATCAATATTGGTAAACATTCTGAGCTGAATGACTATTACTTCCATTTCATGTTAGTGCATGGTCTTTAATTTCTCAAATATAAAAGGACTATTAATCTCCGAAGTTATTATTCAGGGATTTGTTACCTATCCTTATATTTGAGTCCTTTTATACCAAAAATAAAAAAAAGATTTTGTAAGAGAAGTAAAACAAATGAAAACGTTTCATGATATTTTTTTCTTAAAAATGTTGATGAAAAAAATTAACCTTAATTTTGTCTTTTTTTCTTATACAATGTTGTTGAATAGAAATTTAACTAATTTAGTAGGAATACATTAGATTTTTCTATAGATTAGTGACTACCAATTGAACACTTCAACTATAATCCTACATAGTAATTATCGATAATAAATCTTTAATCAAAATTTGAACAGATGAAAAGAATTCACCTAATAGATTTTTACCTGCACTAAAGTTCTTAACCTTGAATTTTTGCTTTACGAATTTTATCTAAAAATAATGCTCTAAATACAATGAAGAAAATAACAATAGTCTTAAAAAAGATTGTTTGCAGATTAGGCAATCTTTTGAGGGGTGGAGAACCTATTAATCGTAAAAATTTATTATTTAAATATCACACGTAATCAAGTTACGACTTTTTCTTGTCCATAATCTCACATAAAGTCAAATAATTGTATTTCACCCAATTTCAATCATCCAGCTAATTGTCATTCACACAACAACATTCAGCAAGTTCTAGCACGAAAGTACTCGAATTTGTTACATTCTACTTGCATCATGGTTAATCACTAACTAGGGAGAGTTGCCAAAATATCCACTCTTCAAACTTAATTGAACATTTAGACAAAAGTCTTAAAAAATTGGTACTTTAGACACCATTATATACATCACTCAATATTCTTCCAAAACGTACAACACCCTACTCTCAAATTTTTGATACTATACTTTGATCTCTACTCATCCAACACAAATGTGAAATTGTTTTTTATTTTTTCATTTATTAAAAAGTTTTAGTGGAGAAAAGCTCTCCACGAAGAAACAAAATGTTCCCGGTTTTGCGGCTGATTTAGCTGATTCCGGCGACTTTTTCAACGATATTTTAGCTTTCACAGGTGAAATCATTCTAGTGATCTAGTCATTGCTTCCATTTTTTTACCATTTTCTTTCAAAGAAAAAAATTTCCCATCATTCTTAAAGCTTGCAAAAATCACTTCATAACTCATTTTTTTTAGATTGTCTTTAGTTGTTTAGAAGGACAATAAGTACATTTTATCCATTTCGAGCTTGATCTGAACTCATTCTCGTTCATTCACATTTTTTACGGATTTCAGACCAGTCATCGACCACTAGATAACAATATCATAATCTAGTATCTATCAATGTAGTCTATATATGGCAGTAGTTGAATATGTTGTTGCTGGTGGTGACTATATGGGAGTATGGGAGGAGACTCCAAAAGCTGGTTTTGGAAATCTTTTAGTAAGACTATAGTTCTTATTGCCTTATGTCACATTGGTTCATATGACGATATGATTGCGAGTGTAATTGAGGCAGTGAGTTATCTTACGAGCCAAACAACTTGGTGATAAGCTATCAAATGAACGGGAGGGGAAAAATACATCCCACATTCATAAAGAATGATAGGCATGTGAACTTGAACATGATGGATGTTGATGTTGATGGCTTTAGGCCTATGTTGAGGATAAATGTCATTGCGAGTTCTCCGACTGAACAATGAATTCTTTTAACGATAACGACTCGGTTGAAAATGAGAACTTGGGTGATCAACCAAATGAGAAATTTTATGATCAATCAAATGACAACTTGGGTGATGATTCAATGAAGAGAATGATCATTCATTGGATGTTGAAGATCATCCAGTAGATGTGGAAGATTTTGAACCGTTTGAAAAAGATGTGGCAGATCCAAATTGAGATCACAACCCAGCCATACTTTCTCAGATGGAACTAATTTTTACATGAATCAAACATTCATTTCAAAGAGTGAGCTTCAATTGTTATTAGCCGATGCAGTAGCAAGAAAATCTTTTGATTTTGCTAAAGTAAAGAGTTGTAGTAAATACTTAAAAGTGAAATGTGTCTCATATTTGTGCGTGGATGCTGTGGACAAAAAAATATGAGTGTTCGGATAAAATTATATCTACAAAAATATAGGCTATCACAGTTGTGGTGTTGAACATGCCATATACAGTCATAGAAAATTCTCGACTAAAGTTATTGTGTCAATCTCTGTGAAAATTTATAACGATGGCAATGGTCTAAATGTTAAAGAGATTCATATGACTATTTTAACTATTTTTCATTGTAATACAAGATATTGGAAATGTTGGAAGAGCGGTGTGAATTCCAAGGAAATGGTTCGAGGGACAACAGAGCACAGATATTCATGCTTACCAGCCTTTTCATATATGTTAGACACTCTTAATGTTGATTCTAGCTATTCCATCATGGTAAGCAAGGATACTCATAGATATTTATGCATTACTTCTTAGCTTTTGGTGCTTGCATTAGAGGATTTTCTCACATAAGAAAGGTAATCGCGATCGATGACACTCTTTTACATGGTAAATACAAAGGAGTATTCCTGAGTGTTGTTGCACTATATACGGAGAAACATGTTTATCCAATTGCTTTTTATGTCGTGGACAAAGAGAACGGAGAATCTTAGACGTTCTTCTTTGAAAATTTGAAGGATATTGTGATCGATGAATCAGATTTATATTTTATTTCTGATAGATACAAGAGCATTGTCAACGGTAGTTCAAAGGTTTACAGTCATGCTTATCATAGATGTTGCATGAGGCACCTCGCTGAAAATCTTCGGGTAAATCACCAAAGTGGAGATTCCTTCTATCTATACTACAATGCAGCAAAGACGTATACTTTGGAGTAATTCAACGATCATTTTGTGGAATTCAAGGATAAATCCCTCGAGGAAGCTTTTGTCCTTGAGCATGATGTTGGTTTTGAAAAATGGAGCAAAGCATATTTCCTATGCAACAGGTATAATGTGATGACCACAAATATTGCCAAGTCACTTAACGCTATGTTGATAGATGAGAGAGTACCCCATTGCATCCATATTTAATTCAATTGCTAAGAGATTTGGATAATTGTATATGGAGAGACATGCATATGTCCTTAAATCAAGGGGTAATAATTAATATGGTGACGGCTGCCGAATAGATCGCAAGAAAAAATTGATCGAGGGTGACTCATTGTACTTAGAGAACATAAATGAGGATGAAAATCAATTCATCTTGTTTGGTTCAAGTTCTACTTCCATTGTTAACCTATTAGAAAAGTCATGTTCTTGTAGGGAATATGATTTGGTCAAGATACGTACATTCACGCAATGGCTGCTTTGAGATCGAAGCACGGAGATGCGCATAATATAAGCATCTATGAATATTCGTCGCCTTTATATCAAATTGAAACATACCTACTTACATACTGTGAATCTATTAATGTTGTCCCTATCGAATCGAAATGGTGTGCGCCAGAAGAATTGCTAAGCGTGAATATTATTCCACCCATTATCGATACCAAGCTTGGAAGGAAGAAAAGAAAACGTGTCAAGGGTGTCGATGAGAATTTCAAAAGCAAGAGGAAAAACAAATGTTCAATTTGTAAGAGATCCGGTCACAAGAGAACCACATGTATGAACAACAACAAATCTTAGATAGATTTGACTAATTAACTTTTTGTAACTAAGCTACTAGATGCGAATGTGTTGTTTATTTTGGACCTCAATATTTTGGTCAAAGGTCAATTATCGAATTTATGCATGATCTTATATCGATGGCATATATTTTGTACACTGTCTATTAATGTTTATTATTGAGTCCACTTGTTGGTGTATTAAGGTGTGTATAATTAATATATGAAAATTTATGGTAATGCAATGATTTTAATGTATGCATTAGGATGCAATTTTTCCCCAAATATTTATTTTTATATTTCCCCCTCCCCCTCCCCCCACTAAAACTGTGAATTTTCCTCACGCATATAATTTTAATGCCTTAAATAAAAAAAAGGCATGATAAATAACCTATGCATAACTAATCAAACTATAACTAAGACATGTAACGTACACTTCACTAAATAACACGTTAAAGAATTGTCAAAATATCATATGCTGACATTGAAAAAGTAGTTATTTGTACTTTGTTACCGTTGTAAAATTTGAATAATTGAGTATAGTCACTATCGATCAAAATATATAGATAATTAAAACAGTCGAAACTTGTTAATATGCTTGGTGCATATTGTAACAACGATATCTACACTTCAACAATAATTAGGTATATACAGATTGATATCATGATTCTTAAATGATCTATATTGCACCTACTAGAATATGACGCTTTAATATAGACAGATGCTAGTATAATTTAAAAGGAAAAATGATTAACTAATATTAAACTATATTATTAAAATTTATTTAATTAAATAATTTTAAACAAGTCATTTAAGGGTCCACATACATTGGGAGTGGATATAGATGATATATGAGAAAAAGTTCTAGTTATTCAATCAACATCTTCAATGTAATGTATAAGAAAGCACAACTATGTTGTGAATTTGATTCTCCATAATGTATAGAATTCCCTCCCACATTTGCCTTTTCCTAATCTCCAACATTTTTTTAATGAAAAAATAATCATTTAAGGGAGCATAATGGTATTTAATTATAACAACGTGGATAACATGAATCGCGTAAAAACTTAAGAGGAGCTTGATTGACACAAAATCAAGAAGTACAATTTGTGGAATGTCCATCTAGGTGAATAGAAAGAAGAGACCATTTGTGCAAATGAACATGTCATAATTTCAAGAATTCACAAAAAAGACAACCAAACAAGGCTCTTACCTCATTATGGGCAAAATTTTCAAAGAAGTGCCTTTTTAATTTTATTTTCAAGAAATTAAGGATAGAATTGTTAAACAAGTATCTTCTTTATTTTGGAAGACATATATAACTATATGAATTTCGAGTGTTAAATGAACAAAGGTTAACCTAGTTTAGTGTAGCATAATCTAAATTAGTGATGTGTGGATTCTCATTATTAATTTAGGACTTATTAACCTTAAATTCACTTGAGAAAGTACCCATTATGATCTTCAATTTGAGTTTTCTTTTCGAATTCATATATATCTTCTCCCTTGGTTGATTGTTTAATCAATTATCCTTTCTTTCTTCTATTCTCATATCATGTTTCTATTCTATCTTATTTTTTTCTTGCTTAATTTCACATTTGATTTCAATTGGATTCATTCCAAAATGATGTCCTTATCATTTAATATCAGAGCGTAAGCTTAGATTTTTCTTACAAATCTAGTTTTATGTTGCAAAAAATGGAGTCCAAAAACTATTCAAAAAAATTAATTTTTTTTTTGTTTTGATTTGTTGTTTTTGACATTATATCATTGTTCTATAGTATTTTTTGAGTCTAGATTTATTTTGTTCAATTTAAAGTTGTATAAGTGAAGTTACCATTGAAGGGTTTCAAGCTTTTCAAATTTTGAAAGTGGTCTTTTGATTGAGAAAAATTGGAGATTAATAATCATTGAACTTTGTTCTCTTATTGACTAGAAGAAAATCCTAAATTTTGAGCCAATTCTGAGTTGAATTGGGTGTATTGGAATTTACTGTGTGGTCTATGTGTTCTTGGTGTCTTCAAGTTGTTCTTAAAAAGAAGAAAGAAAATACATTTGATCCAATTTTTCAAGTTAAAGTTGGTCAAAGGTATTTTTTGGATCCATTCGTGAAATTTTGAAAAAAATAATAATTAGAATTTAAAAATATATATATAAAAATGAACTTTTAAAAAAATCCACGTGGACTCCCATGTCAGCAATCAACTGCCAACACAACATCCACTTCAGCGCTAGCTCGATACCACAACAGCAGCTCACTGTCAGGTAATCCCAGGCACACCACGTGGTGTGTGTGGCTTAGTTTGAGAGACCAAAAACTTGCAGTTTTTTCTTAAGACCCCACCCCAAAATATTCTAAATATGAGAAGTTTTTTGGACCTAGAAATTTTTGGAAGTGTCCAAACTTTCTGATTTTTTTTCTATCATTTTCCCCTTCATTTACTCAACTATTTAACAACTAATTAAAATATTTAATTAATTTTTAACTAGCTTCAATCATCAAATTATCCAATGAAAGTCTTGCTAGTGAATAACTTCCTTAAGGCTTAAAAGTTTTTCAAAGTGTCCAATTTCACTTCTTCTTCTTCCACACTCTTTTTTTTCTTCTATTTTTCGACTATTTAACAATTTATTAACATCTTTAATTACTTGTTATTTGGTTTTTAATCATCAAATATTTTCTTTGGTGTGTCAAATTAAGTAACAAGTAATTCTTCTACTTTTGTTACTTGGTTTAGTTTGAGTCCGAATCTTTTGATGCTTCTTTCTTCTAATTGTCTCCTGTTAATTCTTTGATAACCTTCTTGATTCAAGTCCTCTAAATTTTCAGATTATCCTTCTTTCAAGAGTCACAAGAATCCCCTCTACCATAAAGAGTATTGATCTTCTAAATTGATTGGGCAAAGGTTCTATATCAACTTTGGGAAGACACTTTAGGAAGGTGAGTGTCAGATCATATAAAGAGGTGTAAGGAATTTTGCCATTAACCTTGTTTACTAAGTTTTGTAGGTACCTAAGGTGATTACAAGTACGAATATCATCCATAACTTCTGAATATTGTGGAGATGACATTAGTAAATACGCTTGTAGCAATATAAGCTACGAGCATGGTGAAAATAAGTTTTGTGAGGGCTATGATGGTCCTTATGAGCATGGTAATGGGGATATTGTTTATGATGGTGATTCTTATGAGAGAAATGATGGTCCATGGGTTAATGAACAACATGGTGGTGAGAACTATTACTCCGAAGATGATTTTGAGATGAATGGAACTTATGAATCTTGTGATGATGTTGAAGGTGTAGAAGGACCTTATAGTGTATATCATTGTGAAAATGAAGGTTCTCATGCTATGCACCATGGTTATTATGGTGATATGAGGTACAATTCTCTCTCTCATAAGTCTTATGAATGCTTTGAGCAGAATCTAGAAGGAAATGGAAGTCATGAGGTTGGATTTTGTTCCTCATCTTGTGTTACTTCCTATTCTGAGAAAGAAGGCATAAATGTTTGGGAGGGACCATTTCAAGGTTGTCGTGTGGACCATAGAAGAAGTACATTCCCTTCTTCTCAAATATAATAACTTATTATTCTCATCCTAGTTCCAATGTTTCTTGTTCTCCGTAAAGCGATAAGGTTGGAGGTAGAGGAGGAGGAACACTAAGCCATGAAGTAGTAGATTTAAAAGAATCTTTTACAACGTTGAGGGAAGATTTTGATGATTTCTTGTGGATGTATGTAAAGGTTAAGTCTATGGTACAAAAGAGGCAAGTTATTAATCATGAAGATATGCCCAAGGAGTTGCCTTTGGAATAAAAACAAGATACTTCTTGTAAGGTTGGCAATAAGGAGTTGCACGTGGAAGTCAAAACACCAACTCCGTGTGCACCAAAATAGAAGTTGAACTTGATGGGATCTTCTAACCCTTCAAAAGGAATCCTTGTCACTTTCCCTAATTCCCATAAAATTGAGAGACAAAAGATTGTAAGGAGTAAGGGTGTGAAAAGTTACAACTCTTAGAGTGGGAAAATGAGAGGTTGGCTGGAGTGATGTGAGAGATCTTCTTGAGGGTTCACAATCCACTTGAGGGGATTACATTGCGCATGGGGAAGGGTAGTTTTCTAACCCTCTTTATTTACTATCTCTTTGCGTATGATCTTGTTGATTGTGCAGCTTACGGGGATAGGAGTTATTTGCCCAAAGGGGAAGTTTATCTTAAATTCAGCATGCTGTCTTTGTGTGTTCCATCTTGTGATGTAATGAGTTTTAGGATCCTTAAACATAGTTGTACTCTTACATATGGAAAGATGATCTTTATGTGCATAACACATTTCTCTAATATCTCTTTGCGTATGATGAGTCTCATAATTTTCTTAAATAGGCATTGCATTTCAGTCGAGGTATCGTTGAGGTCTATACTTGTTTGTATGACCCTATTATGTCCTATTATCATTTTGACCCCATTGAGTGTTTGGGAGTATTTAAGCTTGTAGTAAGTCATATTTTGGGTGGTATTATCCTTTTGATGTGGTGAATAGCCAATTTCCTTGTTTTCCATCTACAGGCTTCATAGTCATGATAATATAAAATACTTGGTAGTTCTTTGAGATTAAGTCTCCCTGGTGTAATTCATTTTGTGCTAACCGTGGTACTAATCCTCATGTTATGAGGATATATTTGTTGTTTGTCCTTTTCATGGTTTTGCAGGGTTTGGATTTGAGGAAAAATCCTTTTTAAGAAGGGGAGGATGATGACAACATGAATAGCATGGATCATATAAAAAATTAAGGGGAGCTTGATGGACAGAAAATCAAGAAGTACAATGTGTGGAATGTTCATCTAGGTGAAGAAAAAGAAGAAAGTGATCATTTATGCAAATGGTCATTTCATAATTTCAAGAATTCACAAAAGAAGATAACCAAACAAGGTTTTTACCTCATTAAGGGTAAAATTTTCAATGAAGCTTCTTTTTTATTTTATTTTCAAAAATTCACAAAAGAAGACAACCAAATGAGCCCCTTACCTCATTAAGGATGGAATTGTCAAAGAAGTGTTCTTTATTTTATTAGTATAAACTAGGTAATTTGCTCGCGCTCGTGGGGTCATAAATAATAATTGCATTGAACTTGCAAATAATTTTTTTTCTAATATACATACAGTGAATATAATGGAAAAATAGGTTCTTAAAAAATATTAGCAATGTTCCAAGATGAATTTAATTATTTGTCGTTGTCGCATAACTCAAGATTCTCTACTGAATGAATTAATCATTAAATAACAAATTATTAATTTTTTAATCAACATTAAAAGAAAAATAAATAAATAAATAAATAAAAACATATATACAAAGGCATTTTCTAATAAAAAGAAACATTTAAGTTGCATAGTGATATATGTCTTAGGAGAAAATTCAAAAATGTTAACTTATTTAAAAAGGAAATCACACTCGAACATGAAAACAATTTAAACTTTTGAATTTTGCATAATGAATTTCTTCAATTGATAAGTGAGAAATTTTAAATTTATGTAAAAATAGATAATATGTAAGCTTAAATAAAAAAAATCTGATATCCATACATTAAAAAAAAAAAAAAGAGGTTCTTAAAAAATATGAGCAATGTTTCAGCATGAATTTAATTTTTTGTCGTTATTGCATAACTCAATAACCTCTACTGAATGAATTAATCACTAAATAATAAATCATTGGTTCTTTAATCAACATTTAAAGGAAAATAAAGAAGAAAATAAGAATATATACACAACGACATTTCCTAATAAAAAGAAACATTTAAGTTGCATAAATTATACAATTGTGATATATGTCTTAAGAGAAAATTCAAAAATGTTAACATATTTTAAAAGGAAGTCAGGCTCGAACATGAAATCAATTAAAACTTTTGAACTTGCTTAATAAATTTCTTCGATTGATATGTGAAAAATTTCATGTCTATGTAAAAATAAATAATATGTAAGGTTATATATAGTACTTTTAAATTATAGAATTAAATATAGAATATCAATCCATGAATTCTTGATACTGAGTACAATAAAAAATTTCTGCACAATGGATATACGTACGATACGTGTATATGTTAAATCTTACCGGACACAATAACTTTGCAAAAACATAAACAATAGAGCTTAAGATATGTACTCAAAAACAACAATTAATAGCATAAACATAAAATAATGAATGTAAAGAGACATACCAGGATATGTAAAAATAGAATGAAATAGAAAGAAAAAAATTGTGTCCACTTAATGTACAATGTCCTATTTAAGAAAACTATTCCCCTGCAATACAAGAGGTTTAAAAAATTGCATCATCTCAGGATGAAACGAATTTATTCATAAACTTATTGATGCAAAAACAACGGTATTAGTAAGTTGTTCAACATGATTAAAGTACACGAGTATATTAAATTTTGCGCATGTAGAAGAAGATGATCAAAATTTTTGTTGTTTAAGATGAGAGGAAATTCCACTATTTATAGGCAACAAAAGTAGTGTGAACAGATTTTTATTGTGCCTTATCAGACAGGTTACAATTATTTGAAAAAGTTGTAACCTTCTGAAAGTTCACAACATTCCATAAAAGTCACAACTTTTCATTAAGTCGCAACTCTTCATTAAAGTCACAACTTTTCATAAAAGTCACAACATTTTATAAAAATCGCAACTCTTCATTAGAGTCATAACTTTTATTAAAATTACAATTTTTTATAAAAGTCGAAACTCTAAATTAAAGTCGCAACTTTTCATAAAAGTCACATATTTTCATAAAAGTTACAATTTTTTATAAAAGTCACAACTTTTCATTAAAGTCACAACTTTTTATCATGAAGGAGAAAAATTAATTTTGAAAATAAATAAATTTTAAAAAAATTTCTTGCTTTTGATGGTGCCACATAGATGAATCTCTCGTTTATATAAATATATGATAGTAGTATTTTTTGTTTTGAAAGACATAGACTATATGAATTTCAAAAGTTAAATGAACAAACTCTTTCAAGACTATCCCTTTAGGTTAGCCTAACTTAGTGGTGGATTAATCTAAATTAGTAATGGGTGAATTCCCATTATTTATTTAAGACTTCTTAACCTTGAGTCCGCTTGAAATTACTCATTTCCAATTTGAATTGTTTCTTTTCAAATTCAAATTTTTCTTCTTCCTTGGTTTGATTGCTTAATCAATTACCTTACTTTCTTCTTTTCTCATCTCTTATTTCAGATCTATCTGTGTTATTTGATTTCAAGTGGTTTTATCCGCAATTGGAGTCCTTATCATTGAAGCACTTTGTGCTAAGGAATAAGAAATTCATGTTAACATGTTCTTAAAAAAGTAATGATTCACGTTTGTCCTTTTAATCTTAGAAATATACGATCGAGAGGAGAAGTAAAAACATTTTAACTCTCATCTTTAAGGAGTAAAATATGATTCATATATATAGAAGAGATCTCTATATAGAATAACTTGCCCAATGACCAGCAATACATATTTACTATTCTATTCATCCATAGCCGACGTTGTTCAGACTCTTCAAATATTTTGCCGCACCATGTCAGATCTAAAAAACCACATTATCTTTTTAGGATAAGACACGTACCCATTGATATTTTTAATTAATCTAAAAAACATAGATAAATCACATAAGTTAAGAGTTACTCTCTTACAACGAATATTTCTAAGACCTTCCACCATCTCCAAATGTAAAAGGAGGCAGTATTGTTCTTTTAATTAGTCTTCACATTCACAACATAATGAGCATCAGAACTGAATGTAATATTATGTTTTGGTGATGAACTCAAATGTTAACTTTTGTTAGAAGAGTGTTCACTCAGTTTACATGATGCAAATATTCTGAATTCTCGAGAAAGACAAAAGGTACGACATCCACAATTTCCCTATGTTTAAATTTTTGAGATCAGAAGTAACAAACATGAAGATAGGAATTTATTTCCAATACATGTCAAAATTAGATACAATTTCAAGTGTGCATATAAAAATATAACAAGAGATTATTCAAAACAATGGAAATTTCAAAATTAAGGAGATCTACAAGTGAAAATCCAAACACTGGACAAGGAAAACTACAAAGACTCGGCTGAGAAAACTTATCAAATTTAACAAACAGAATATAAGGTAGAAAATTGTTGAAGCTACTGAATGTAAAATCAGAAAAAAATTAAATTTATGAAAGAATTCTAAACATAAAAAGAGCAAAAACTGAAATAGTGAAGCATTGAAAATTGTATGGAATTATACGTATCTAAAATATTGAATCGCATGCAATACACGTGTTGATTCAACAACAAAGTAGGCCAAACACATATAGTACAATTCATGATTCCTTTTGTACAATTTAATAGTGTAGCGTTGGTAAGCCTCAACTCCCACTTCTAATAAGGATAAAATAAATAAATAATTGGGTGATGATTGATAAAAAACAACCAAGATGAAAAAAAAAATTAAAAAAAAGACCGAGATAATTGAAGGTAGTGACATGTCAAATTTGTGCTTCTGGATATTAGAGCACCACTAATCACTTTAAACATTAGTTAGTAGTTTAATTGGTATCACTGTTTCAATAATTCTTTAATTGGGATGTTGCATCTATTATTCATTTTGATTACTTTAGTTTAATTTTTTTAGGAGTCTTATTATTTACCCATAAGTCTATTTCATATCTTTCTTGCATTCATAAATAAAGTATCATCTTTCACCAAATATTCAGTATTCACACTTGGATCATTACTATATTATTATTACACTAAATAGTAGTTTCTATCTGTGAGTGCACAAGCAACAGAGGTACCACCATCTGGGTGTGTGTCATTCAAAATGAGAACACCTAGCTATAGGCTACACAAACATCAAAACAATTGGGCATTTCTAAATTCTAAATTCGCAAGACAGGAAATACCAAGAAGTTATTTTTACATGTGAAAAATATCTTTTGTGAGTATATTAGATGTATATATCCATGTATCTTCAAACGCATAATGATTCATCATTTCAATGAGCTGGGGCAAGAGCGGTGTTGTAGCATCAACAGGAAAGTTATTTGGCAGTTGCTTTAGCAGCTCCTTCTCTAAAACCGTCTTCAATAGCAGCGCTTATTCCAACAACACCAACAAGAGCGGATACTCACCTAAGAGCAGATATGCCGACATCTTTCCACGTTCAAGCAGCTAATCAGTAAACGACTAATGAAATAATTGACAATTTCAAATGAATGAAATAACAGAAATTAATAGAAGGTCTGTCGGCATCTCAATTGTTTGTTTTGTTATCAAGTGAAGTAAACTAAAAGTGTTAATATTTTTCGTGGACAACAATAATCAATCATCCATGTATGAATCAAACTATAGATATAGACTACAACTCATAGGATTTGGTTACTGTTAGATTTTCTCACCACTCATAATATATACCAGTTACCCATTGATGCGTTCAACTAAAATAGTGAGCAAGATGCAAACCAAAAAAATCATACTATGGTTCTTAGCCATCACCATTTGGCATACATTAATTATCATAGCATGTATACCATTTCAAACTCGTTAAATGTTTTTAGTGAAAGATAAATATACATTGGAGAATGAAGAAGAAAATTTGGTACAATTGAGGTTCTTCTATTACTTGCATCAAAATACCAAAAGGTAGAGGAAAGATCTATATGAAGTTTTCTACCTTCAAAGCTTCTTATGTTTCTCTTCTCTTCTTTCTCAAATAGGTTATCTTGTATAATCTTCATTCAAACTTTGCTGCTTGACTTACACATTTTTCTTATGATTTTTCGATAGTTCTGTGACCCTTCTATGAAAGGTGCACAATTTTTTATACGCATACGTAACACATAATTTTTTTAAAGATAAAAGCATTGTGTGTTCACTTGTATATCAATATAAAAACAAACAATTTTAGCATACATCATACTAACCTTGCATGAAAATTGAGGAAGAGTCTCACATCTTGAGCACTCTTTCCAACAACGTTCTTCTTCCTTTTGTATAAAATGTTTATTTTCTTACTTTAGAAGACTTGCCTTATAATTTTCTAATAGCAATATCTGAACCTGGATCATAACGCGTTCATCACAAAATCACAAGACAATCAAACACAAGAAAGAAAATAAAACGCACTCTGAAAAATTATTTGTAAGTTCACGAATAATATCGTAATGTAATAGCTCTTTAGAATAATACGACTGTGTAATAGCACTTCACTTCTCAAATTTTAAAAAATACCTTTCAATTGGCATCTCCAAAATTGCAAAAACAAAGTAAAAGTAAAATAAAGAACAAAACATGTACAAAAATACACTTTCAATGTATTTAATAATTGTTTTGGAACAAAGAGGAAACACCATATACAATTAGATAACCAAAAAAATGAAGCTTTAGCGGTTTAAAATTTTAAATAGTAAAAAAGAAAGAACAGATAATTATTTGGAAACAGACTAGCTTTGTGCAAACTGTTGGTGGATAGTCATGAGGATTATGTTACTATGCTATACCCCTTTTAGAAACACCTTTTACCTCTTTCAACAATGTTAAAAGCCATTGATAATTAAGATCAATACAAGTTCGTCAAGAAACAACAGAGATGACTACTGAAGTTTGTTAAACTCTCTGATAGAATCTGAGAATTCTACAAGAGTATAAAATTGGTGTTTTGATGATAGACAAGAAGTGCAAATAAAATGTCATAGCAAGCAGCAAATTGACGTAGCCACGTATTGAATTAATTGTCACGTGACAAATTGAAGCAGCAAATTGACACAGCCAAAATTAATGCTAAAGATACAAGTTGATACAAATAAGAAAATCTTAATATATTTTATTAAGAAAGGAAGTTGTATATAAAAAAGATTGTACAATAAAAGGTAAAATCAGTATTCCTTGTTTAAATACAATTACAATTTCCTTACCTTATTTGATAAGGATTCAAGGCGCAGAAATATCTATAAAGAGAGGACATACGCAGAAGAGCAAAGCACGACTTTTACATAGAGAGAAAAGAGAGAATTATACATCTAGTAAAAGTCTTCAAGATCAATAGGTTTGCTAAGTTCAAAGAAGTTCTTGAGTTAGAAAGTCTTGAACGTGTAAAACTATTTTCTTGATTCATTGTTGAGATTGTTAGTTACGATTCTTTGTGCAAGAAGTGGGTTTGGCTTCTTGTAGAGTAGAGCTTTTTTGAGGTTTGTAACAAAAGGTGGGTTTGGCCTTTTGGAGAGTAGAAGTAGTCGATTATAGTTAATCGAGAGTTGTAGTAGTGGTGAGTCTTTTTGATTATTGAGTTGTAATCATAAAATCATCTAGTTGAATTAATAAAATGAGGTTTTTCCTTCCTTGATTGAGGAAGGTTTTTAATTTAACAAGTGTTTGTGTTCTGACTTAAAACCAACTTACAAGAACCTGGTTCTTGTTCTAGGGGATAGGTTTCTTCAATTGGTATCAGAGCAGGTCTTTTCGATAAAAGATTCACACCTTGAAAAGACTCAATGGCAGCACCACCTACCCCACAAGAGGGAGCTTCACAAACACGACCACCACTATTCAATGGCAAATACTATGGATGGTGGAAAAATCGTATGATGGATCATCTTATTGGCGAAAATCCTGATCTATGGGGAGTAATTCTAGATGGACCAACTATACCTATGAAAACTGCAACTGATGGAATCACCAAAATCCCAAAGGAAAGAAAAGAATGGAATGCTGAAGACAAGCTTGCAATCCAAAACAATGCCAAAGCCAAGAAAATTCTGATCTGTGGTATAGGAACAGACGAATACAAGCGAATCTCGTCTTGTCATGATGCCAAAGACATATGGAAAACACTACAAACCGCTCATGAAGGAACAACGCAAGTCAAGAAGTCCAAAATTGATAACTTAAACAGACAATATGAACTATTCAGAATGGCAGAAGGAGAGATCATACAAGACATGCACACCAGGTTCACTTCAATCATCAATGAGATGTACTCCTTGGGAAAGATAGTTCCCAATGGAAAGGCAGTAAGGAAACTCTTGAGTGTCCTTCCTGAAACTTGGGAAAGCAAAGTCGAGGCTATCACTGAAGCCCGCGACCTAGATACACTAGCCATGGATGAGTTAATTGGTAATCTCATCAAATATGAACTCAAGAAAAACCAAGAAAAAGAAACTTGAGAAAAAAGAAAGGAAAGGAACCTGATTCTGAAGGCAACTGCATCAGATGATTTTGAGGATGAAAATATTGCCCTTATAACTAAAGGTTCACCAGAATGCTAAAAAAACGACAAACATTTCAAAATAAAACTCCTCAAAAATCCAATGAAAACACTAAAGACCAGGTTTGTCATAAGTGTGGAAGTTCGGATCACTTCATCAAATTCTGTCCACTTTGGGCTTTAGAGCAGAAAAAGACAAACTCTGAGAAGGAAAAAGACATTAAGAAAGATAAGTTTGTTCCCTCAAACAGAAGAATGACAACTCAAGAGGCAGATATCTCAATGAAAAGGGCCTTTACAGCAATGGGGAATTCATCTGATGAAGATTCTGAGGATGATGAGACAGAAAACAAATCCCTTCTTGCACTAGAACAAGAAGATGATTATGACTTTCTTGCTCTAGTAGCAGTGGAATCCAAGGAAGAAAAAGAAACCTGCAGATCACAAGAAACCATATTAGCACTCACGGCTGGATTAGATTCTGAAGATGACAAAGAAGAAGAAGATATGAATGAAAATGTTAGCCTCCATCACATACAAGACAATCTAAACGCATACTCAAAAAGGGAGCTAGAATCTTTACTCTACACTCTCATTGATGCATATAAAACCATAGATTCAAAAAGAGAATTAATAATGGAAGACTATGCATCACTAAGAGAAGAAAACAAAAAGCTTGAAAAATAAAATCTTCATCTATTATCCAAAAATACTGAGCTAAGTAAAAACCTAGACTTGGTAAGTAAAAGGAATGAAGAACTAACGAAGGAGCTTCTTGTGACTAAAACTGAAGCTGAAAATGGAATGAGATGGATCAGGTCCTCCATATTGCTTGACAACATTCACAAAAATCGTACATCTGAGAGACATGGGATAGGTTTTGATAGAACTAGCTCTCAAGTAAAAAATCCCAACATAGATTGTCTATGCATGCACTGTGGGCTGGTAGGGCATAAAAGTTATGATTGTCGAAGAAAACTAATTGTTCATAACAAAAACTTAAAATCTCTAAGAAAACCTCATCATGAGAAAACCAATGAACAAAAAGAAATCCCTACAGTCAAATCTCTTCATAGATGGGCCAGAAAAAATCCTATTCATCCATTCTTCAAACATAAATCAAAGTGGATCTGGGTATCAAAATCTAACCCCCAAAATTAACTGCAGGGATTAGTGAGAAGGAAGCAACAATAGTGGTACTTGGATAGTGCATGTTCTAGACACATGACTGGAGATAAAAAGTAGCTTCCTTTCACTCAAAAACATCAAAGGAGGAAACGTCGCCTTTGGCAATGGAAAAAGTGGGAAAATTCAGGAAATTGAAAAGGTTGTGTCCATGGATACTCATGCAATTGAAAAAAGTATACTATGTGAATGGCCTACAACATAATTTATTGAGCATATCCCAAATATGCGATAAAGGAAACAATGTACTCTTTACAGAAAAAGAATGCAGAGTAACAAATTCAGTGACTGGGAACCTGGTTTTACTAGGTAAGAGACACAAGAATGTGTACAAAACCAAGATTGTTGATTCTAAGAAAGATACTATTAAATGTCTAAGTGCAGTTTCTGATTGTTCCATGCTCTGGCACAAAGAATGGGACACATTAGCATGACAACAATAAATAAACTCATATTTAAAGACCTGGTTAGGGAGTCCCAATCAAAAGTTTTAGGGACAACCAAGTATGTGAAACCTGCATTCAAGGAAAACAGGTCAGATCATCCTTCAAACCAAAGTTGACAGTCAGTACTACCAAGCCACTAGAACTGCTCCACATGGATTTGTATGGACCAATGCGTGTACAAAGCAGAGGTGGGAAAAGATATGTGTTTGTAATAGTCGTTTATTATTCAAGATTCACTTGGACACTGTTTCTTGCAACAAAGGATGAAACATTCACTATGTTTGAAATCTTTGCACAGCTGGTTCAGAAAAAATTCAACAAAGAAATAATTAGCATCAGATCTGATCATGGACTGGAGTTTGAAAACTCACAATTCCTACAATTTTGTATTACAAATGGGATTGAGCATAACTTTTCAGCACCTAGAACACCACAACAAAATGGTGTAGTTGAGAGGAAGAATAGAACACTGGAAGATATTGCAAGAACAATGTTAATCTCAAGCAAACTTCCAAAATCTTATTGGGCTGAAGTAGTAAACACAGGATGCTATCTAATAAACAGATGTATGATCAGATCAGTGTTAAACAAAATACCATATGAGCTGCTAAAAGGAAGAAAACCAAACTTAGCACATCTTAGGGCCTTTGGGTGTGTATGCTTTATACACAACAATGATAAAGACAATTTGGAAAAATTTGATGCCAAGAGTGATCAAGGAATTTTTCTAAGCTATTCTTCACAAAGCAAAGCCTACAAGGTACTTAATAAAAGAATAAACCGTGTAGAAGAAAGTGTTCATGTTGTCTCTAATGAAAATAACAGTGAAGTTGAAGAAAATTCAGAGGATGAGCAGAATAAAGGAACCTGCTCAGGGCATCTGAACCAAAAATATGGGAAGAAGAATTCATACCCTCCCATAGAACATCTGAAATTGAAGATAAGTCTGCTAATAAAACTAGTCCTTCTGCATCTCAAGAGCACGTAAACATCCAAACCCACAGCTGGAAGCATCAAAGCTCTCATTCTTTACAAAACATTCTTACTCCACTTAACTCAGGCATCTCAACAAGATCCAAATTACGTAGCATGTGTGCTTTCTCTGCCTATGTATCCCTAATTGAGCCAAAAAATATAAAGAAAGCATTATTAAACTCTGATTGGATTAGTGCTATGCAAGAAGAACTTAATCAGTTTGAAAGAAGTAGGGTATGGAACCCGGTTCCAAAACCTCAAAACAGCACGGTAATAGGAACAAGGTGGGTGTTTAGAAATAAGTTCGATGAACAAGGTCAAATCATACACAACAAAGCTAGGCTGGTTGTACAGGGATATAACCAAGAAGAAGGGATAGACTACGATGAAACTTTTGCACCCGTAGCAAGAATTGAGGCAATCAGAATATTGATTGCATATAATCCTCACATGAAATTTAAACTCTATCAAATGGATGTCAAAAGTGTCTTTTTAAATGGTTATCTACAAGAAGAGGTATATGTGAAACAACCCCCAGGTTTAGAGAATACCAAGTATCCTGACCATGTATACAAACTAGACAAAGCACTCTATGGGCTAAAGCAAGCACCTAGAGCATGGTATGATCGATTGTCCACTTTTCTTCGCACACATGTATACACAAGAGAAAAAATTGATAATACACTGTTTTTTCAAAAACAAGGTGAAGATTTGTTCATAGTCCAAGTATATATAGATGATATCATATTTGGAGGAACTAATGACTCACCTGGAGTAGAATTTGCTCAACTAATGAATAGTGAATTTGAGATGAGTATGATGAGAGAACTAAACTTCTTTTTAGGACTCCAAATTAAACAAACTCCAGCTGGAACATCAATTCATCAACAAAAATACATCAAGGAATTATTGAAGAAATATGATATGAATGAAGTAAAGTCAAATGACACACCCATTGGGACAACCATAAAGCTTGATAGAGATGAACAAGGTTCACCAATAAATGACACTAGATATAGAGGTATGATTGGATCACTCATATACCTTACTGCCAGTAGACCTGATATAGTGTTCAGTGTTGGTCTATGCGCACGTTTTCAGTCCTGTCCCAAGGAATCACATCTAAAAGATGTCAAAAGAATCTTGAGATATCTAAAAGGCACAATGAACCTGGTTCTCTGGTATCCAATTGGTGACTCATTTGATCTAAAGAGATTTGCTGATGCAGACTATGCAGGACATATGGTAGATAGAAAAAGTACCTCTGGGCACACTTTTTAGGACCATGTCTAATATCTTGGGCAACTAGAAAACAAAATTCAGTTGCTTTATCCACTGCTGAGGCTGAATATGTAGCAGCTGCTTCTTGTTGTGCCCAACTCCTTTGGATAAAACAGCAGCTTAAAGATTTTGGTATAAAAACAGGTTATATTCTCAATCTTTGTGATAATACCAGTGCTATGAACATGGCCAAAAACTCAGTTCAACACAAACGTACCAAACACACAGATGTTAGACATCACTTCCTTCGTGATAATGTTAAAAAGGGAAACATAGTAATGACGCTCTGCAAAACTGAGGATCAAGTTGTTGATATTTTTACCAAAGCACTAGGAAGAGAATCATTTCAGAAAAATTGACTTGCGTTAGGGCTCATCTTTTTAGATTGATTTATGCCTAACTAAGTTCTCAGGATATAAGAACCAAATCCAGTCTAGTTGGTTCTACAACTGCTTTACACTAAGCAAGAAAAATCGGCAATAAAAAAAAAAGGGGGGGGGGGGGGGGAAACTATTTCTCTTTCTCTCTCCTATCCCACTTCTCTGAAAAGCAGTTGCAACCGTCAAAGCACACGTCTCTTCGATGTCAATCCATCATAATTACTAAAACCCCTCGAAGATAACACCAAAATCGTTCCCAATAAAACACTTTCTCCAAACAAGCAACCAACTCTTTCTCCTCTTCCACTTTTCAGAAAAATCCTCTCCATCACCATGTTTAATCCTCTTGTTGCTTACTCAGATGATGAAAATTCATATGACAGTGCATCTTCTCAGGGGGAAAAGAACCCCGTCATTGATACAGTACTTGCTCAGGGGGGGGAAAATCGACCCACAACCAAACCGTCTACATCTTCTCCATCCTCCCCCAAATCAGATCAGCCTACATCTCCACCACCAGCAGTCACAGAGTCACCACCACCACCTGTCATAGAATCACCACCACCTGTCATAGAATCACCACCACCAAACCCAGAAACACCCATAACCACTATCCCAAAAAACCCCTCTTCTTCCCCATCTCACAAATCCACTCCTCAAAATCCACCAACTCCCCTCTACCACCATCCCCACATTCTCTAAACACTGATGACATCCTTCTAAGCTCACTTAACCCTAAAAAACCAAAACGGCCAAGAAAACACATTGCATTCAAACAAGTTCGTCTGCACAGGCCAGTAACTCGGAGTGCAAATATAGTCAAACCAACTGATGGTGCGACATCCAGTGTGAAGCGTCGTCGTCTGGGTAAGTCTCCTATTTACTCATCTATTTCTCCAATGGTTCTTGATTCTGAATCTGATGATGTCTCTGAAGGTAAAAATTCTGAAACCCCTCAGTCAAAGTCAAAATCTGCAAAAAGAAATGTGGATAAATTTCTCAAAGTTGGAAAGAAAAAATATTTTCAAACCAAAACAGTGCTTAGGGGTAGAACTTTTCATCCTGATATTCTATCAATAGACATAGTCAAGCAGGTTTGTGAGTTGTTAAGGTTTCAAGGGTGGGAGGAGCTATTTCTTGAACCTAATCTTATTTATGAACAAAAAGTAGTAGACTTTTATACAAATTTGACAATCTTGGAAGGAGATGTGGTATCTTCTAGTGTGAAGGGAGTTGAAATTGTTTTTGATGCAACTAAGCTTGGGAAATTTTACATATACCATCTGTAGGTATTAATGAGTATCATTGGGCTTTAGATGAACATTCTAGTCTTCCAGCTAAGTTCTTTTAAGGTAGAGTCAATCCTAGGGACCATACTGTGTTGAAAGGTATCATGGGATCAGTTCATAAGCTTTTCTTTGAGATAGTACATAAAGGAATACTGCCCAGGGGTCACCAACGTCACATTGCTTCCGTAAGGGATATGGGACTTATGAATGCCCTTGAATGTAAAGAACGTATTGATTGGCCCACACTGACCATCAAACACTTTGCTAGAATTGTTGATCCTAAACTAGGTTCTTATCAATTAGCATTTGGGAATCTTTTAACTAGAGTGTGTGATGCATTTGAAGTACCATTGGGAGAAGGAAGGGTTTTGACTCGTGCATATATGTTTACTCAAACCATTCTTGCTGATTGTGGCATTCCCATGGAGTCGGAGTAGGTTGCTAATGCTTCTCCACGTACATCTAGTCCTGTTGCTCAATTACTCAGGGAACTCAAAGTGGCAGAAGAAAAGTATGTCACTCTTGAATTGGAAAACCAGAATTTACGTGCTAAACTTCATACTTCAAATGCTGAGATTCACAGATTGAAAGTTCAGTTGGTGCAGCAGCAGCTTGCTAACAATGCAAGGGTTGATAGAGTTCTGGATATGCTTGCTTCTGCCTCCACCAAGCCTAGTCAATCTTCAACTTGAAAAGCATCTTGTTTGCACCTGGTTCTGTTGATTGCTTAAACTCTGTGTTGATATTACTCTTTAGCCAGAACACTTTATTTTGCTCAACTGGATGAGCATCAATTGTTGCTGTGAATGTTATCTTGTTTTGTATTAGCTGTTATTGGACTCTTTTTGATTTGTCAAAATGGAAAAGATTATTATATGTTGCATTACATAGGTTTGTCTTCATCAAAAAGGTAGAATATGATAGATCTGAGAATTCTACAAGAGTATAAAATTGGTGTTTTGATGATAGACAAAAAATGCAAATAAAATGTCATAGCAAACAACAAATTGACGTAGCCACGTATTGAATTAATTTTCACGTGACAAATTGAAGCAGCAAATTGACACAGCCAAAATTAATGCTAACGATACAAGTTGATACAAATAAGGAAACCTTAATATATTTTATTAAGGAAGAAAGTTATATATAAAAAGGATTGTACAATAAAAGGTAAAATCAGTACTCCTTGTTTAAATACAATTGCAATTTCCTTACCTTATTTGATAAGAATTCAAGGCGCAAAAATATCTATTAAGAGAGGACATACGCAGAAGAGCAAAGCACGACTTTCACATAGAGAGAAAAGAGAGAACTATTCATCTAGTAAAAGTCTTCAAGATCGATAGGTTTGCTAAGTTCAAAGAAGTTCTTGAGTTAGAAAGTCTTGAACGTGTAAAACTATTTTCTTGATTCATTGTTGAGATTGTTAGTTACGATTCTTTGTGCAAGAAGTGGGTTTGACTTCTTGTAAAGTAGAGCTTTTGTGAGGTTTGTAACAAAAGGTGGATTTGTCCTTTTGGAGAGTAGAAGTAGTCGATTATAGTTAATCGAGAGTTGTAGTAGTGGTGAGTCTTTTTGATTATTGAGTTGTAATCATAAAATCATCTAGTTGAATTAATAAAACGAGATTTTTTCTTCCTTGATTGAGAAAGGTTTTTAATTTAACAAGTGTTTGTGTTCTGACTAAAACCAACTTACAAGAACCTGGTTCTTGTTCTAGGGGATAGATTTCTTCACACTCATTTTCTTCCTTTATCTCCTACATCTTGCATTGGCTTGTGCATAGAAATATACATTTTGCATTATCAAGTTATGGAAAAAAAGTAATTATAATAATTTCGAAACTAATATTATAACCTTTACAACGGGCTATATAACTTACCTCTTTTGGTTGATAGTAGGACTTTTTCGGGGTGCGGGGACGAAAATATAGAAAATTGTGAAAAGATACAGAAATAATACTTTTATTCAGAGTATTTTTCTCACTTTTTTCTCCCCCAAAAAAGTATCGAACACATGTTATTACCTGAATCGATTATTCTCACTTTAAGTGTTGTTGTGTCATTCTTTTATGGTCTTATCATAACAATAATATAGATGTAAGATTTATTTATTTTCCGTAGATTCCAAGTATATTGGGATTCATGTTATGTGTACCCCAAATGACGCATATCCAGCCACCGGCAAACAAATCGCCTTTGTCAAACTAATAAGAAATTAAAAAAGAAGAAGCAGAAACTCTTGTTTAGTAAAGAGAGAATTGTGAGTGTCTTCTCTATCAAAATAAGGCTATAAAAGTGAAGTTGTAAAAAAAAAGCCAAAAATATCAAGCCCAATCAAATATAAATATGTACGGAAATCAACTTATCCCATATGGTTAATGAAAACACGTGTCTGAAATAACTCGAAAGGAAATGGCACATTTCTTCACATGTAAATCACTCATTAGTAAGAACAACAAAAACAACATTGCACAACAATGTAATAAAGTATAGCCGCAAGTATCAAAATTTTCAAGAGATGGTTGTAGATACCGGTCGATACGAAGACACAATGTCGATGATGTAAGGTACATCAATCAAATTACAAAGTCTCTCTTTGATAAGATTTCCACCATTCACATAGCTAGAGACATAATTGATTTTGCAATTTGATTGCTTGGTCATCATTTCGGTGACAATTTCATCGCAAGAAATCAAAAAATTTGCAAAAATATAGTATTTGAAAAATTAAGCTATAATGAAACTATATCAATTACAGGTGAGTTTGAAAAAATAATGGGTGGACTGACCTCTTTCAACTATCCGACTTTGATGAACTAAGCATCCAATTCGAATAACTAATTTGAGAACTTGCAAACATGTTCACTTCCAGTCTTCTCTACAAGAATTCATAGGCAATTTGTCATGTGACGTCAACATGCCCAAAATACCCGATCAACAAGTTCTTTTGCAAATATTTGAGCTCCACAACATTGAAGTATATTAGAATTAATTAGAATGAGCTGCAAAAATAAAAAGCAAATTATAAGCGAAAGTGGGGAAAAGACACTAAGTAAGGTGTTGTGCAACTCAGGCATAATGTATAGTATATCTGGAAGAGTAAAAAACTAAAATTAAAGCAAAAAGGCACAAATATTCAAAGAATTGACAAGTAATGAGTATAATAAAAGTGAAGAAAGGGAAAAAAGCTCTAGGCACCATCACGCATGAGAGCATAGGTCTTTTGTGGTATAACAAATCTACAATTTCTTCAATTCAAACCTTCAGCATCTCAAATAATGAGCAAAGCTTAATATTCTCAAATAACAAATGAAAACACACTCCCAAAATCTCAATATAACAGACTCCATCTTTAAATTTAGAATCATGATCAAATGAAACTAACTGAGTTCCCTATTGAATTTTAATTTGTGCCGAGGCATCTAAAGGTAGAACATGCAAGTAAGAAAATTCACAATAAACTAATAAAAAATCAGAAAATCTCCAAAGTTTTGGATTCAAAATTTCAAACAGAAACTACATCCCTGAAAATTAGGAAAGAGATGAGAAAAATAAGACAACAAAATCTTTCAAAGAATAAAATCAGAAAATTTACTTTTCACCTTTAGAATTGGAGAGTTCGAAGAGACGTGAGATGGAATTGGAAAACAGTAATTGAAAAAGCAATTGATTTCACTTTACATTCACACGTGGAGACTAACAGTCCTTCCAGGTGTTTTATGGCCAATGAAAGTTTGACAACAACACTCTACATATTTGACGGATTGTACAGGTGTCTCACAATGGTGTTGTACATTGCATACTTCAGTGTACAGTTTAAACAGCTTTACGTACAATAATATAGCGGTGCGTTCGTAATATATGTATATCAAATATTTATTATTAATAACTACTTCCTCCGCTCCTATTTACTTTTCTAATTTTTCTAAATTTAATTTCTTCTTTTACTTGTCATTTTTTATCAATTAAGAAAAAATATTTTTAATATTCTCTATTATACTCTTAATTTATTACTCCCTCTGTTTTAAAAAAATAATTTTATTTCCTTTTTAGTCTGTTTAAAAAAGAATGATTTCTTTCATTTTTTTTGTAACATTTTAACTTTAACTTTCCAGGTGGCATGTTTAAGACTACAAGATTAAAGAACATTTTGATATATTTTGATATAACTTTAATTTAAAACCACAAGATTAAAGGATTTCTTTCTTTTCTTAAACTCCGTTCCACGTCAAACGAGGTCATTTTTTTTTAAAACAGAGAAAGTAACATTTTTTTTGAAAAATATATGAGTAAATATGTTTGGTACTCTATCAACTAAAAGGATAAAATGATAAATTCATATATAAATTGTTGCTTTTTTTAATAAATATATAAATCAAAATTCGACAAGTAAAAAACAACAAAAAAATATTAAGATTAAAAGAAAAAATCTAGACAATGGTATGAAAGGTTTTACTCAAAATATAAAGTTATTTTTCTCAAACAAACATAACATCAATCAAATGAATTAAAAAGTCCAATGAGTATTGCATTTTAATTTTTTTACAAGAAGAGAAACCTCCAACTTGCCACAAATTAATTACCCCAATCATAAGCTTTGTACGTCGAAAGAACTCCACTTATTTTATCAAATTATCCCAAATAAAAACACTATCAAAGTATCCTTAAATAAAAAATATCTGTTTAACCACCCATGCACATATAGTTGAGTAAGCTGCAACTTTTCCATTTAAGGATACAATTTTGAGGGTCGTTAAACACGTCAAATACACAATTGTTTGAATCCCACCTGAAATAACAAAAATATTAAGTATGAACCAATAAATCCTCACAAAATAACCAAGTGAAGTTTTGGGTACTAAATAGAAACTGATCTAAGATCAAAGAGAAACACAAATAATAACAACAAGAGGATGATCCTGATAATGCTGGGGTAACCCATTTTTAGAAAACATAATGTTAGTAGATTAAAAAGTGATCGCAAATTTATACAAAATTTTGCTTAATATCTAAGTAACAAAATCTTAAATTTGGAGTCTAGAAATTATAAAATTTCTTAAAAAGCTTCTAGTGTCTTTTTATAAATTAAGCTTCTAGAAATTATAAAATTTCATTCGCATCCATGCTTATTGCCACCTTAGTCTCATGCCTATCCCCTCCATTTCCTTTTGAATTCTCATATAGCCAAAAAAAGGAAATTGGTTCTTCAGAAGCTGCTCTTTTCAATTCTCACAAAGGAAAGAAAAAGGTATAAACTTTCATCTTTCATTCTTCCATTTTGCTGCTTCAATGTTCCATGCGTTTTTGAATTTTGCTGCACATAAATACTTTTGGGTTTTCGTCTTTCCTGGTGTCGCTTCAATTTTCAGGTAATTCGACTTTTCATTTAGTTTTTGAATTCTTGTTGACTTCTTCTTAGTTTTCGAATTTGCCTTCTTAATTTTGAATTGTTGTGTTTTAAGTGTATGTATTGCGTCTGAAAATCCTTATGGGTGTCTGTACAAACTCAAATTTTTTATACATTAAAAGTTGTATTTAGGTTAAAAATTTATTATGTTCGTATCCTATGTGAAAATTCAAGCGAAAATATCCATGATTTAGATATGCTATATGGGTATGATCTTTAGTCATCTTTTCATACTAGTAATCAACTTGCAGATAGCACTGATTTGGTTGTCCTGAATCAACACTTTGTTTCCCTTCTGCTTTAAGTGTTGATTTTTATGTTTTTTTTAAAATACTTTATTATATCAATTTGAATTGTTTGATTGAATTTGAAAAAGTTCACCGCCGCCTTAGTAAATAGCACTATCAAGACCGGTTCTTTTGTCTCCTAGACTTCACATATAAGTGAGTAAATGCATTATCTGGTTCTACAACTTTGGTTTCGGTTCTAGTTATTAGACTAATAAATCTAAGAAAATTAATGATTAGACTACAACAAGAAGTAAATAAAAAATAGTGAAATTACGAACTCGTTTATTAAAATCAAATTTAATAAGAAAAATTATTTACTTTTTCGTATTTTTTTATTTTTTCTCATTTATTTATATATTTTCATTTTCCAAACTTTTTTCTCTATCTATTGATTCCTTTTATTTTTATCATTCAATTTCTTTATTTCGTGTTCCTTTTCTTCTCTCTTTTTTTGATTATTTTTTATTTTATTTTTTTCTTCTTTTACTATATATTCATATTTTTTCGCAATAACATTTTTGTATTTTTCACCACACTTTTTCTTCTTTATTTTCTATATATTATTATGATATCATTGAATGTTTGCTTCAATGGTTCAGTGAGACATTCATGATAACATCAAAATATATCTACATATTTATGGCATCATTGATGCTTGCTTCGATGCTTCAATCCTTTAATGGGACCTTTATGATACAATAACAAGATATATTTATAGATTGACATGTTATCATTATGGTTTATATTCAGTTTGTAATTATATCATCACATTATCTATATATTGTAATGGTACAATTGATGTTTGCTTCGATCATTCAATAATAGGATGATATCATTGACTGATGATCACTTCTTAATGTCATAATTTTTCAATGATACCATCAAAATATATCGTATAATAACATGGTATCATTAAAAAATATTTCATATAATCAGTAGCAATCTTCATATCAATTATAATATAGTCATAGCATATAAATATATTTTTATGATAGCACTTAGGTTTCCTTCATTACTTCATTCACAAAATTACTCATGCATTAATGATATCATGACGATATCTTATACTGCAATGATGTCGATAAGGTTTCCTACATCCATTCATGTACAACCAATTAATCTGTAATGATATCAACACATTATATATGTATATATATATATATAGACAGACACACATACATATAGAACGATATCATTGAATTATGAGCTATTTCAAGAGAGAAACTCATGATTTCTCAATGATATAATCAAAACATATCATATACTAACATGATATCATTCAAGACTATTTCATATAATTTCTCTCTCTCTCTCTCTCTATATATATATATATATATATATATATATATAGAGAGAGAGAGAGAGAGAGAGAACATATATATAGAATGATATAATTGAATTATGAGCAATTTCAAGAGAGGAACTCATAATTTTTCAATGATTTCAGCAAAACATATTATATACTAACATGATATTATTCAAGACTATTCCATTTAATTTATAACACTCTTCAGATCATGTATAATACTGTCATAATATATGAATATACAATTATGGTAGCACGAAGGTTTTTTTCATTCATTTATTTACAGAACTACACATTTCTTAAGATTCCATAACAACATATAATATTACTTTCTCTATTTAAAAAAGAATGACATCTTTTTATTTTTGGTCAATTTAAAAAAGAATGACCTCTTTTTTTTGTAACATTTTAATTTCAGCTTTTCACGTGGCATGTTTAACGTTACGAGATTAAAGGACAATTTTGTACAGTTTACATAACTTCAAGTTATGATCATAAGATTCAAAAGTCTTCTTTAGTTTCTTAAACTTCGTGTCAAGTTAAATTAGATCATTCTTTTGAAACGATGAGAGTACCGTGGTATCATTAATGTTCCTATAACCATTCATGTATCAACAATACGATTATACTATATCATATATTGATATGGTATCATTAAAGAATGAGTACTTTTGTAAGTAAATTAGTGAATTTAATATTACTTTTTTTATTAATCTAAAAGTAGTTAGCTTATATTTTTATCTTTGTGTTTTATTTTTGCTTTTCTTAAAAATAATTGAAAGTGACAAAAAAAAAAGTTATTCTAAAAGAGAAGGAAAAAGTAAGTAAAAGATAATAAAAATGATACCATGACGATATATAAATAATGTAGTGCTATTATTACAAAGTGTAGCAAATAGAATAAAATAATTTTTAAAAGAAACGAAATGAGAAAAATAAAAGTTAAAAAAAGATACACAGAATGACTGAAAATATGAAATTAAATTGTGGTTACAAAATAAAGAATATTATGATTTGGGAAAAATAATTAACGAAAAGAATGATAATAATAATAATAATAATTAAAAAAAATAGCATAAGGGAGAAAAATGATAAATAATAAAGAAATAATTAGAAGGGAAAAATAGGAATAGAAAATAAAGAGAAAATCATGTGGAACAACATAAATTTACCAAGAAAAATAAAAAAAAGAGAGAAAATAAATAAGAAAAGAAGTTGGTTGCACAATTTAAGATACTGAAAGTTAGTGCACAATTTAAAGAATTTTGATGCAAATTAGATTGGGGGAGAAGTCTGGTAAAATATTTAGGCAATGAATTTTATAAGGGTGAATATATTGATTTAAGTCCAATTTAGGTTAAAAAAAAATTCATAGTGGATCTAAATATATGTAGCTTTCCTCTCTAAATTGATAATTGAAATGCTTTATTTTCCCTTTTCACCTCTGTGTAAATTAAGTTGTTAAAACTTTAAGAAATTGGAGGTTCTAAAGTAAAATATAGAATTTGAAAATGCATAATGGTTGAAATATAATTAACGGAAAACGGTCTAAAATACCCTTGAAGTATTGAAAATGGTACAAAATTACCCTTCATTCACCTATTGGCTCCAAAATGCCCTTCTCATCTACCTATTGACTCCAAAATACCCTTGTCATCCACCTTTAGGTTCAAAATTGACCACTTATTTAATTTTTTTAAAATTAAACTCTTTAAATATTTTTTAAGATACTTGGCGTTCAACTATTGATTATAATTTAATTTATTAATATAATTTATAAACCAACCCACTACTCACGCATTACTAATTAAATCCCATCCAATTAATAATCTAATTATAATATCAAAATCGCCATAAACACTACTAAGACACGATGTAATTATAGATTCTTGAAAATGACATTCAAAATTATTCGAGTCCGAACCGAAGCCCCAATTAAATTTGGGTTGAGCCGCTTATTTAGGAGGACACTTTCAATAGGATTCTCTTTCAAGATTGAATTAGAAATTTATGGTTAAAGGTGAAGAAGTAATACATCCCGAATTAATTCATGCACTTTTTTAAAAATATAATTTTATAAATATTTATGATTTGTTTTAAAAACTTTAATAAATTATTTTAAATAAAATTTACCTATGAAGTAACATCACATAATTGAGACGTAACAATGATTAAGATGAACATAGTCAGACTTTTAAGTTTATCGTAATTTTTATTTAGAAACTTAAATGTATGATAATTAACTTCTATAGGTATTTTCAACTCAAATTCTTAAAACACTCAATTGACAGTAGCTTTTTTGTTGTTGCATTAATAATGTGACGGATTTATTAATTTGGAGGGGTTTAATTAATAATGGGTGGGTAGTGGATTGATTTATGAATTATACTAATAAGTTAAATCATAACAAATAGTTTAGCGCCACGTATTTAAAAAAATATTTAAGTAGTTTAAATTTAAAACCGTTAAATAAGTGGTCAATTTTGAACCAAAAGGTGGATGACAAGGGTATTTTGGAGCCAATAGGTGGGTGGAAAGGGTATTTTTGAGCCAATAGGTGGATGGAGGGTAATTTTATACCATTTCCAATACTTTGAGGGTATTTTATGCCCTGTTCCGTATAATTAATTGTTTAACTTGTGGGAACATTTTATTTAAAAAATTACAATTATAATTTTATTAATAAATACTATATATTCCATTTAATAAGATTCTCTTTTATTAATCTACTTGTTTTTAGTTAGCATGTTATAAAGCTCGAACATTTTTGGTAACACATACCTACTTTTCTGTAAAATTATATACTACAAAAATTAATTTAGGTAAGATCGAAAAAAGTCATATTTGATTGGGTCGGGTTGGGTCAGCCTGACCTATTACGTGTGTGTCTTATTATTGGTCTTCTATTTCCCTTTGAATCAGGAGGATAACCATGTAGCTTCCAACATGTGTCCTTGAATGCCCTCTCATGTGACAGAATTCACAATACAAATCATTAGTCCTCCTTGGTTTGCAGTTGTTGTTTGCATTCGTAAAATTGTTTCCCGAAATTCGATGATTGTCAGTCACTCGATTGTTGAATAATGTTATTCCATCCATTGATTCCCCCACATATACTGATTTGCCTAGAGATCTTCGACTCTCTTTAAAGGTCACCATCTAGTAAGCCTTGTTCAAGTTAGGAGTGGTAGTCACCATCATGATCTGACTTCGGCATTGGATGTAGGACTCATTCAATCCCATTAAGTACTGTAACAAATGTTGATACTCAAAATGTTCAACATACTTCTTCGATTCGGCACATTCACAATCAGGACATGGAATGAAGGCATCAAATTCTTCCCAAAGCTCCTTCATCTTCGAGAAGTATCTTGATATAGAGGAAGTACCCTGAGTGAGATGGTTAATTTTTATGTGTAGATGAAACACCCTGGATCTGCAACCTCATCTAGTCGTTCCTTGAAATTAGTCCCTACTTTGTGTCCACTAGAAGCATACATAATTCCACTCAACAATTCTTTACTAACAGCGTTCATTATCCATGACAACACTATTGCATTACATTTTTTCCATAGTTTATGCAATGATGTATCAAATTTATCGTTAGTATCTTCCATCTACAAAATCTAATTTGCTCTTTCCTACCAGTTCAATTCTCATCGATCTACTCCAAATTGCATAATATTCTGGACCTGTTAGTAGAAATGAGATTAGATTGTCACCTAGAGTATGACACGACTGCAGGTATAGGGGATGATGATGATCAATCACTGTAGGAGTTGTAGTGGTTTCATTGTCAATCACCATTGTTGATCACTGAGTACTCTGAATCAGAGATCCACTTCTCAAACGAGTGTGGTTTGTGATTTGAAATTAGAAACCCAGAAAATATCTTTAAATCTCTTATACCATGTTAAAGTTCAGAAACATGCAGTAACTTCCATTAACGGAGAAAATCTGAAACTGCTATTAAGCTAGAATGAACAGAGACAAAATTTAGGGAGAGTACAGAATTGAAATTTTTTCTCTTATTAAACCAATACTTAAAATGTGATCATCTATATACTAATATACATGTTTAACTTGAAACTAACTAAGCTAGCTAATATCTTTCTAATTAACTATTAACTAACAGTTTTAACAATAATTAGTTAACTAATCACGTGATGGTGCCATGTCATATACGTATTACCCTTACTTATCCTCAATAGAATTATCAACTCAATAGTTCAAATTTTGTAGCCTTTCAAGTTGAAAGAGGTGGAATCGTCTCTGTCAAACTCGTTGTTCAGTTTGCTGCTCGGAAGCAGGTAATCTTCTTGCTCTTTCTTCAGTTTTTTCTCTCTGTTGCATTGTAGAGTTGTTATTTGTTTTGTATTGTTATTTATCTCTTTTAGATTCAATGTGATTAGTGGTGTGAATGATAGTGTAAGTCTTCATTTTCCTATTCTTTTTAAGTTAAGTCAATTTTGAATGAGTTCAAATTGTTTGCTCTATTGATGGTTATTATCGATGTGAATGTGATTCTTTTATTTTGTCGAGTTCATAAATCCTTACATGTGCTTCTACTTACTGTTATCTTCATTCGGTTAGAAATTATGTTATATAGTTGTTTTTTTCTGCCTTAAGTTGTTTTATTCTTTATTAAGATTATCACCTCGCCTTTTGTCAAAGCCTGATTTTTCATCTTTGTTTTATAAATACTAAGTTGTGCAACTGCTGATTTGTTGTATTAAGGTGAGAATTAGTTGTTGGCTTGCTTCTTTGTTATCTTAAAAAAAATTTGATTGTTATTGATATGAAAAATGTCTTTCATTCCGACCTTAGCTTCTTTGATCCATTGTTGTGCATCCCTTTGCAATATTATATAACCATGTTTTTCTTCCCGGACTTTAGCATTTGATAGCTCTGAGTTGCTAGTTGTTTTCCATTTTGTTAGATTTTCACTTGAATACTTTAGGATAGGCATGTCGTTTTAATATTTGATAGTATGATTTCTTAGTTGTTTTATATGGGTTAATCTAACAAATTTCTATATTTTTGTTAAGTTTTCTGTTCTATACCATTTATATTTGTTTTATATAGCTTCTGCTCTGTGTTAATTTTTGTTGTAGATACTTAGTTTTGTTATGTGTTATGGATAACAGTTCATTGATTTGAAAACTTCAATATGCAAACTGGTTTAGCTCTTAATAGTTTAGCTTTCTTAATTGTATAGGAAATGTATAATAAGCTCCTTGTTTATCTTGATGTTAGACATCTTTTCTTTTAAGGTTTGGTTGGTTAAGATTTCTTTTAATTCCTCTGTATAACACGATTTATTTCAAGGTTTCTTTGATTCTCAAAACAGATGTTGGTGTCATTTTGATTTTTAAATATGACCTCATGTAGAAGTTCCTTTACATTATGTGCCTTACACTGATTATTTGAGATGTGCCATATAGTATTGAATGTTCTATGCTCGTCTCTTTGTAAAGCTTCTTGTAGTAATCTTTTTCTCAAGCTATCTTTCATATCCTTCGCTTTAAAGAATAGTTTGAGTTTGAATATATATCTAGCCTTCTTTGCTTTGAATCTGTCCTAATCACCACAATATCAAATTTGAGAAACTAAGAATTACTGATGGCCATATGATTTGTAATTTTGGTTGGTGTAAGTTAACTCACTGTGTTTCCTTTGGAATCCTTTCGAACTTGAGGATTTGTTGACAATAAATTCGAGCGTCATATTATGCATATATATTGATTTGAAAGAGAGGCACATTGTATTTTTTAGATTTCCTATTTGTCTGTAATGCCTAATATGGTTTCTGATGCACTGTTAAATTTTAATATGAATAGATGCTTTAAATTTTGCACTTTCATAGTCATCACAAGGTATATTATCCGTGCTCCGCACGAATTGAATTATGTTACTAAGCTTACATTGATCATTCGGTAATATTGGATATTTGATATATAAATTACATTATCAAGATCATTTCATCTTAAGACAATCCAAAATTTAAACGCGCTATATTTTTTTAAGTGTTGATTATTTTATACAAAAATTATGAGTCATAAATATATTTAAATATAAAAAAGAAGTCTAAGAATTCTCCATGCAAATAGTTGGTCAGAAAGTAACGGAATGTCTAAATTCCAAAAGCTTATAAATGACAATACAAGACGTTAAAGAAGAGATCAAAAAGTCTCGAACAACAACACTCCCAAGTAAAGTGGAACATGACGTTCATACAAGAACATGATTAACTAACTCAAATGGAGGACCTTCGACTCCTTTCTTGTGACCTTAAAATTGTTAGTATCATAAATATTTTCTTCACCGTCTCAAAATAATCATTGATATTGCTTAAGTTTCATATCACCAGCTATATTATGCAGTTACAAAGAATTAAGGTTATTATCAACCAAGCAGTAGACATCATTCATAGTTGGATATTCTAAATTAAAATTTGTACGCATAACATATTAAAATCTCAAAGCATAATTTTTGGAGTATTTGAAATCACAAATATCCACAAGTAATATTAAATACAACTTTACTTTTGTAACAAACAAGAAGAAAAATGTACGTTTCTTAACATATTTTTCAAAAAGAATGTATGTTGGTGTGTATTTAAGTCTACAACTCACAAATTTAATTGAAAGAAGCCAAAATAAAGAGTTATTACTTCTTTATTAAAAAAAAACTTTATGAAAAAAAAAAGTTATCACTATGAAAAAAATGATCTTTAGCGACAATTATAAATTTTCCTAGAAAAAGTCAATAGCAATAAATATTAAATATAATGATAACTAATCAATGCAGGTAAATGATCTAACACTCTTCGTTAATGTGCATAATCATTGCCAATAAAATATATTTTTGTTATAGTGTATTTTGGACATTTTTTAGTTTCAAGAAAACTTGATCTGTTATTATCCCTAAGAAGAAGAGATGAAGAAATATGACAAATTTGTTAGCTTGCGATAAAATAATTAAACTAATTGTCTCTATACTAATATTCTAGGAAGGATGCTGTCGCGCCCTTTATTCTCGTGAAAATAGTTTTTGTGCACGATCTAACAACTCTTTTGGGATTTGGATTTTGAGGAGTCGCCACTTAACGAATTAAGGTGGGTTAGGGAACCTATTTAACCTATTTAATTTTAACTAAGGTCAATCAGCCAGAGTTCAGGGTAAGGGTTCAAATTAACTCGAGGGCAAAGTGTTAGTTGTTTCTCAAGGTCCACAAATGTGGGTTCCGGTCGTATCCCATGTATTTTATGTGGGGTTTACAAGTAACAATCAAGGTCACTTCATTATTATTTATTAATATGCTTGCTATGTGATAAGAATATTGAACGATTAGATCTATTTTATTATTTTAATTAATAATTAGCTAAGCATGCGAGACTATGTGATAATATAATATTAAACAATTAAAATAGCATCCTTATCTTAATTAATTATTTAGGCATACGAGACTAAATGATAAACTATCAAACAATTGAGAAATAAATTTATTATTTTAATTAATTATTTAAGCACGCAAAACTAAGTGAAAATAATAGATATAATATTAAATAAAAACTTAAAGATAAGCGAGGGGATAGAAAAGAGATAAATAAATAAGCAAATAATTTTATATTTTATTTTAAGCTACCCTGAATATAATTAAACAAACAAATAAAAGGATAAAGGGAAGGGAGACTCTAAGAGAGACTTTTTGGATCAGCACTCGACTTTCTTTTATTTTTCGATAGACTGCTGTATAGGGATAAACAAAATCAAGGTTTGTCTTTCAAGCCTGAGTTGATGTCATCATCTCCATAGGGCAAACTACCTCTACCCCACAACCACATGCATTTCGTACGTATAAGGTGCCTAATCGTCCCAACTGAATGTCCAAGAGGTATTGGACTCTTAATAGGGTGGGTTTAGACAAAATAAAATATAAACCCTCCTAGACACTAAGTCAAACAAACAAGAGAAACAAGATGGTTATTTTAGCACGATAGATTTTAATTTAGCCTCTAAATTTTAATTAGACATACTTTATAAACAAAAAATAATTGTGAAAGGTCTCATGCTGAGTGTGCGAGCATACAAAGTTGTAATAACAAAACAAAGATTATTTATGAGGGCAAAATATGACATGAATATAGATTTTAATTTTGAACTAATTTTAAAGTGAGCAGTGATTAGTGACATAACAACTTTTTATTTGATTTCCAAGTATAGCAAAGGATGTGATCACATGTGCAGATATATTTTAAAACAATAGAAAGATTTAATTGTTAATGCAAAGATAACTTAGGGAAACAGATTTTATTTATTTAGGCAGAAAATTTATTTTAAGAACAACAATCAATTTCAAATTAATGCAGAAAAAATATTCTAAGTAAGTGACTAATATATTTTAATGCAGAAAATTGTTTTTAGAACATTGACATATTTATAGATTGACTATTAATTTTTTTAAAAAAGATATTTTTATGCAAAAAATAATTACTATGCAGAAATTAGAATGCAGAAATGCTTCTTAGACTGTTATTTTTTATTATATGCAGAAAATAATTATTGGAACAGTAGCAAATTTTTATTTAATGCAGAGAGTTGTTTAAGAGATAGATGTTGTAGCTGTTTTATTAGATGCAATAAATCAATAGGGCATATTTGTTTGGAAGGACATAAAATATGCACAAAGAATTTTACTTCAATTGTTAAAATTTACAAGAGCCTATTAACATGATTTTTAGTTGTTTAACATAATAGAAAAAATGACAAAGTAAAAAATAATTCAATTATTGACATGTTAAAAATTTCTATAAACATATTTCTAAGTGATTTAATAATCAACGCATTTAAATAAAATCTATAGGCATGATTTCTAACTTCAAATGACATATAAATGCATAAATTCTATAGACATGATTTATTCGATGCATAATTTTTGTACAAAAAGCACACGAATTGCCTACTTAAATCATAACTTATTATTTAATAAGTCAATGTGGATAAAATTAACTTTAAACATTAATTGGGCAAAATTAACTAAATGATTGAGCAAAGATGTTTTATTTTATTTTTTATTAGAACTAAAATTACTTTATCACATAAAAATTTATCAAACAAATTACGAACCTATAGGAATGCTTTCTAACACAAATAAGTTTGCAAAGACATGATTAACATGAATCCTGTTGAGACCAAATTTTGGTCCGATGGTTTTAAAATTATACATTTTGAGTCAAATAGAAAAAATCTGCCTTTCCCACATCGTTTCTCAAACAATTTTCAATTTTGCAACAGTCCCACATCGGACGATGAAGAAATTACCGTCGATTTTCAAGGCCTTCCATGTTCATAAGACGAATTTTTATTATTAAGTTAGTATTTGATTAATTCATATTTATTTATTTATTACTAACACTTTTACTAAGTGTGTTTACAGGTACACAGAGTTGCTTCCTATGAAGTCATTCGAAAAATCTCGAATTATATTTTTATTTCATTATTATGTAAATATTGACTTTACGCAAACCTTAGGCCGATAATTATTATTTTATTTTATTGTGTATATTGCATGTTTATTATATTTGTACATTATTCTATTCTCATCCTCAATTTGAAAAAATGAACTCAGTCGGGAACCACAGTTGTGGATTTCGAAGGGTGCCTAACCCCTTCCCTTCGTAATAACTTGAACCCCTTACCTAGAATCAAATTGGTTTCGTAGACATTTCTTTCAGGTTAATTAATTAACCGATTTCCTAATTTTCCCAAAAAATTAGGTGGCGACTCTCTTTAATCCTTTAAAACACTTATTTTACCACTTTTAAACCCCTTTATCCGTTTTAAAAATTCTTTTAACTAATAAATTTTTTTTAATTGAGTCGCCGCGACGTTGCTCTCATTCAAAGGATGTCGATAGAATGACGACTCCGCTGGGGACATTAGAGGTTCTAACCATTCTGGGTTCATGTTTTCAAATTGTAGATATTATTCTTTATTGTGTTATTCGTTATATCTTGTATATTTTGTTGATTATTTGCATAGCGTACTCATTATTTATTGTATATTGTCATTACATATGACATAACTTCTGCCAAATGGCAAATAGAATGCATTAGGATAATGGCGGTTACGTGGCTTTCCACGACTGTCATTCAGAAAAACACCATCGAAATTCTTTGGAAGTGATAAACAAATAGTTGGCTTGCAGTCATCCAACATTGTTTATTATACTTCATCCCGTAGTTTGTCCAACTCGGTTAAACAAGTCTCTTTTTAAGCCCACTCTTAGTCAGCTAGTGTAGAGCGAAACCAAAACATCGTATTAAGCATGACACTCAAGAGATATTTGTATAACACACGCACTCATTGTTTGTATATTATATGATATATTTGTTATACGTGATGTATGATAGTCCATTGTTTCAAAGTTACTCTTGCTAACCTAGTTTTAGAATACTTATAATTTAAGTCCAATCTTTTTTCAAGTTAAATCATTGAAACTATGTTTGACCTGACTCCTGCTTCAACGGGATACGTAGGCGCCATTAAGGCTCGGCATCTTTCCCATAAGTTTTCCAAATTTTAAGAACAGAAACTGGGGCAAAATTTTGTGGAAGTCTCCAAAATTTTACAATGGAGATAGTTGTTACAAGATTAAATACCGGAGGTTTGTCGAAGCTGAAACAGGGGCAAAATTTTTTAGGAATGCCCTCAAAATTTTCACCAAATTTGTGCACAGACTCCAGAATTTATGAGGCTTCACTCCGAGTTGGTTTGTATATTTTCCATTAATTTTTTGTACATGATGTCACGTTCATTGTATATCATTGATTTTTATTATACTCCATTGAAAAAATGAGTTTAATTGACATTTTTTAAGTTTGGGTAGTCCACCCTTCAACGTGACTCATTATTTTTGTTACTTTTGTTAAATTTGGGTGGTCCGCCCTTCAATGTGATCCACTGATTCCTTCATTCTTGTTAATTTCCTTTTTAAATAATTAAAAAAATATTTTGTTCGATTCGGGTTGCCCGCCTTTCTATGTGGTTCATTGGTTTTTATTCTCATTATTTTTCCTTTCAAAAAGTAATTTGTTGTTTATGAATGTTATGTCATATTTGGAAGAACTACGAAAACTTGATTCTCATCAATGAGATACGTAGGCAGCCCTTATTGGGTTCGATATTCTTTCTTCAAAAGATTTTTTATTTATTTATTTATTTATTCTATTATTCTTTGAATGTTTATATTTTCGAAATTATTTTTAACTGGGTTGGTGCCAACACAGTTCAGGTGTGCATGTGAAAAATAATTTGTATAATAAAGAAGATTGACTTGTTAAACTATGGATAATGAATAACCATAATTATACTATCACATGTAAAAGAATAATGAAACTAACTTGTTGTTTTGTTTTCCAACGGACAAATATTTATAATTATGTAAAAATCAAATTTAAACTAATAAAGAGCTAACCAATTATGCAGAAAAGATTATCAATAATATAGACAGGTAATTTGAACATAGCAAAGTAGCAAAAAGCACTTGAATGCTTATCAAAATCTTAACTTATTTTTAAGAGTAGAGCAATATTATGAGTATTCAAGTATGAACAAATAAGAGAATGAGAGAGTTAAGAAAAAGGTAGCACTTGTATTAGAAGATGAGTGAATGATGAGTTGAGAGAATGAATGTGTGTATGAGCAATGAGAGAATGAGAGAATGAGAGAACTTGTAGCAAGAGTTAGTTTTGGATTTCAAGATGTCAAATTGTGAGAAAAAACTTGTTAGAGAGTAAATGTGAATGAATGAACAAATGAGAGAGGGGTCTACTTATATAGTAGGAGAAGGACACACATTAAGGAAGAAATATATTTTAGGGGATTAATTAATATATTATTTTCCCTATTTAAAGAGAGTCAAATTAGAAATTTTTTAAAAATATATCGTTACCAAATATAAATAATTAATAAATAAAAATTAGGAATAATAATAATATTCTTCCTTAAATAAAGTAAAGATAAATCATTTTTTTTTTAAAAAAAATTACTTAGTTGCCGAATATAAGAACGAAGAGCTAAATCAGATTTATTTTAAATTATTTTTACCATATAAAAATAAATAAGAAAATTAGACAGTTTACAAATAAGGAAAAAGATATCAGTAAATATAATTTCCCATATTTCAAAATGAGCTGAAATCAAATTTGAGAAGAGGAGAGAAAACTAATTTAGTTCAATCATGGCATATTCAAATTTTACAAGCAAGAAGTAAAGAATATGATTTGTTAACTTTTTACCAAATCAGCCAATGCTTACAAAATATACAACCAACAAGAATATATATCACTAGATATAATCGAAGATGATAATGGTATGCGAAATCGAGTCAACATAATGGATTTATAATCATACCTCAAGCCGGTAAAATATAATCTCTACAATTTATCATGTATACAAAGACAACATAGAATCAGATATATTTATGATCAAATTGATCATATATAATAAAGGAATAAAAATATGCAATGATTAGTAAACAAATCATATCCGAAAAAATTATTTTATTATATACATTATTACCGTTTCTCTTCAACGAGAGCCAAGCTCAACACAAATTTGGGATCGGCAAGTATGGGCAGTAATACGCTTTAAACAAGATTGACAAACTTTAGTTGATAAAATATATCACAAATCATAGAAAAATAGATAATATTAAACAAGGACGAAGCTAGACGGATCCGTTCCAGGACTCCACGTGAAGCTGATGACTATTGTTGTTGTCGGAGCTGCAGGTTATCGCTGCTGCTTCTGCTGCACCTGGTACTGCAAAATAGAAGCGAAAAAAGGGAAAAAGAAGAGAAAGGGAGAGAGGAACGATGGGCAGAGCGATAAGAAAGGGCGATGCGGAGCTGTTTGATCGGAGTCGCCCGCTGCTCCTGCAAAAATAGAGAGAAAGAAGGGGAAGGGAAAGAGAAGGGAAAAAAGAAGAGAGGAGGGGGAAACGAAGGAGAAGGGAGAGGAGGAGCGACGGGAAGGGGAGGAAGGGAGAGAGAAGAGCAGCGGTGTTGCTTGGTGTTTCTGTCCGACTGCCTCCCTCACCGGAAAAAATGAAGGAGAGGGAGAGAGGCGCAGCAGCTGGAGAGGAAGGGTGAAGCAGATGAATGTTTTTTTAGGTTTGGTCTTTTAGGGTACTAGAATTTAGGAAGAATAGGATGTTAAATCTTGACCGTAAGATTAATTTTGATGAGCGACTAGGTGATTTGAGACTTAACTAAAAGACAGACGGTTGAGATTAAAACATGAAGTTTTAAAATCAAATTGGATTGAATATGGAATGATCAAAATTGCAATGAAATTGGCTAGAATTGAAATGTAAAGAGGCTATGATTGAAATAAAATTGGGATTAGGTAGGCTCAAATCTAAATAAATTGAAATAAAATAGGCTAATTTTTAAATAATTTTGAGGAAAATTTAGGAATTGCTATTTAATTAAAATACTACATATATTAAAATATATATTTTTTTATATAATTGAAATTTTAAAACATTAAAAATTCATTAATAATTTTAAAAATATTTCCAATACTTTTATTAAAGTAAACAACTAAAATTTATAATTTCCATGCAAATTCGATTAAAATTCTAAACTTTAAATAAATTTTAAAATACATATTTATTCGAATAGTATTCCTAAAAATGGTTAAAGGTCGGTCAAAATTGAGTGTTAATAGTTTCCCCTTGGTTGATTGAGAATGAAGAATGAATTGTCAGGCAACCAACATTGACTTAGTAGCCGATTTTGTTCGTTCGACGAGAGATGTCGATGGAATCAATTAAAACGATGTAGAGTTGAAAAAAGGGTACGATCGAGACTTGGTATTACACCGCCTACATATCTCTGGTTATACGAGAATCAGGCCGTGTGTAGTTTTGGATTCAAGAGCAAATGAAACTCTTGAAAATTGAAAGAGTGGTTAGATATTTGAAAGACACCATATCAACTTGAATGGATAAGATTAGAGTAGCTAGAAGAGAGGGATGAAGAAGCGAGAAAATCATGATAGAGTGAGGTTTTCAGCTTTGAACAAAGTTCGGATAAAAAAGAGTGATATGAGTAGCGAAGAATTGATAGGGACCTTATGGCAATAGATGTACGTATGTTAAACAAAACTGAGGGGACGATTGATTACCTGCAAATTCTAGTATGACTAGATAAAATGTTAGCTTAAAATACAAAAAGTGTGATAAAATAGAGTTCTAAAAAAAAATAACGAGAAGAGATAAGAAGCGTATATGTTTTGAGACGTTGTGCAAGCCTTGATAGACTTTGGCTAAATTTCTTGAAGAATTGAGACAATGTCAACTTCCAATAAATCTGATAGTATAGAGATATTATAATAGAGACGAAAATGTCTTGTTGTAAGGTGGATGGACTTAAGCATCTTGTTGTAAGGCAGAAGGCGCACGAACCTAAATGTTGTATTATAAGATAGACGGGCCTAAATATCGTATTATAAGGCAGACGAGCTTAAACATCCGATTGTAAGGCGGAAAAACCTAAACATCATATTGTAAGGCGAAAGAGCCTAACATCATATTGTAGGTGGAAGAGCCTAAATGTCCTATTGTAAGGCGGACGGACCTAAATATCATATTGTAAGGCAGACGGACCTAGAAATCCTATTGTAAGGCGAAAGAGCCTAAACATCCTATTGTAAGGTCAAAGAGCCTAAATATCGTATTGTAAGGGATACGAGCTTAAATATCCTATAGTAAGGCGGACAAGCCTAAACATTCTATTGTAAGGCGGAAGAGCCTAAACATCCTATTATAATAAGGCGGGAGAACCTAAACATATATCGAGTCAGTTATAGAAGAAAGTTTCTTCAAAAATAATCTGAGGATAGTATGACTTAAATAGTAACTCCTTGTATCAAATCTGACAGTACGATCATATATAATTTATACCTGCATCCAGAGAAAAATCACAAATTCAAAAGCGAGAAATGGTTATACCTGTGCTTGTTTTGCCTTTAGAATCGCACTCCATTGTGATAAATTTTTGGGAATTTCCCGAAACTTTCTGCCCCAGTTTAGAGTATAAGATATACACTTACTTTGTTAGATATTTCCATACAATTTTTAAGGTTTCTTCATAAAATCTACCCCGGTTTATTAGTGGGGATTTTGCGATCCTGCTTTACTCAAAGAAAATTATTAGTTCCAAAAGGAAGTGATTGTCTTGTATTCAGATATTAAAGCTCGACTTTGAATCCAAGTGTCAATCATGTTTATGGTCGGTCAATATCCTAGATTTGTATTGTAAATGAGTGTTTTCAATGACTATGAGGAAGAAGAAAAACTTATTTGATAGGGGCTTAACACATCAAAGGGTTGCCTACGTATTCGGTTAAACGTAGTTTATAATTACAAGGAAAATTAAAGGAATGAGGAAGGCTTTGGGAATAAGGTCTAAGAACAATAAAACCAACTTTGTTCATAAGACTTGTCCTTATCAATTTCTCTGATGTGATTTACGTTTCGTTGTCAAGTGCCTAGCGTACATCTTTGTAGGATCTCCTTGAACGATGAATGCATTCGCCATAGAAGGATTGCAATTGTTGTTTTGTGGTCCTTGTTTCACTATAATTTTTCTTTTTCAATCATATTCTGAATCTTATTTCTGAATGCTGCACATTTTTTCGATGTCATGACCTTGAATGTTTGAATGATACGCACAATTCTTGGATAGATCAAAGTTTCAAGAAAAGTGCTTAGGAATACATCCATTCCTTGGTCTTAAAAGTCCTTTAGACCATAATCTCTAGAAAATATTGGTCAAAGTTTCCTCTAAGGGAGTGAAGATACAAGGTTTTCTTACTTTATGTTGAGAGATCTGCAGGTTGAAAGGCTAAAAAATAGCATGAATTTGCTCAATATTTGGATTTCTTTGTTTCGGAGGTACATTGGTTGATGCATCTTCGTTCCTTTCATCTAATGAATTTTTCAGGACTTGAAGAGGAGTTTATGTATCAAATTCTTCCAGACTAAATGTTATATTCTAACTCATTTTTAATTCGAATTAGACTGTCGAAACTTTGAATACCAGCGAAGAATAGGGTTTTGTAGTATATACCCTCAAGTGACCTGATGAGAGTTTGGACCAACTCTTCTTCATTCGGTAAGTGAAGTATTTTGGAATCTTCCATTTCCCACCGTATGACATATTCCTCAAAAGATTCACGACTTAATTTCTTAACTTTGAGCAAACTGAACATTGTAGGGTCAACCTGCTTATTTAACTTGTATTGTTCCTCAAAGTCTCGAGCCATGTCTTTCCATGCGAGCCATTTTTCAAAGTCTTGCTTGACGTACAAAGTGAAGGCTATTCCTGATAAGCTTTGAATAAATAACCTCACTAGGAGAAGTTCATTATTTTCTAAGCCAACTAGCCTGCTACAAAAATCTTTGAGATGTGCCATTGGATCCCACGTCCGTCGAACATGTTGAATTTTGAAATTTTAAATTCCGATGGAAATTCAACTCCTGGGTGTAGACATAATTTTTTATACCTCAAGTCATGAGCAGGTATTGAGTTTAGGACTCCATTCACCTTTTTCTCCAAGTCATGCATTTTCGCTGCAGTGCATCTAGCTTAGACTTCTCTATTTTGTCGCCAATTTCCTTATATTGTAAAGCATCAAAGTTGAGGCGTGTCGGAGATTTTTGTTAAGAGAGGGTGTGAGTATGAATAGGATGAGGAGATATGGTCCAAAAAATACTTTGTATTGGACAAGAAGAGGGGTGATTTTTTTAAAGGTTGAACATATTTGTCATATTGCATATTCTTAGTCAAGCCAAAGCCCAAATACTAGACAACCTTTAAGCAAACAAATTAAATTAAATGCAAGCACGAAATATTATATAGTAAGCGAGAATTATAATCTCAAATGAATGACGCAATACCTTCATAGTGGGACAATTATAATAGTTCAAGAGAAAAAGATCACGTAATTGATTCAAGTGATGCTTCACCAATTTGAAGTTTAGAATCAAAGAAAGTTTTCAACTTTATTTTGACATAATAATATGATCAAATTGACACATAATATGCATTTAGTCTAAAGACTATTGGGGCCTTTAAAAGATGGATGACTACTAATTATGCGGATTCACACAAGGGGTCAAACCACCTAAGGTTTATGCAGCATGTATGCCCTAACTAGAACTTCTAAGATTTGTCTTGACATGGACTTAAAAGGGATTATATGTGAGAGACTCGTGATATCGCAGTAGTAAAACTATCTGTTATGTCTACGCATATGCCGACTCTCTATAATAGGTATTTGAAGTGAATTGGAGTAGTTCTGAGAGGTCCCAATTGGGGAAAGTATGAACTGGATGCCAGTTATCAAAGCGGTAAACACTTAGCATTTAGATTGGAAAGTGGTAACATATAGACAGTTTATAAAACAATAAATAAATAAATAAATAAATAAAGAAGCATAAATAAGTAAAGGAAAGTAAATATGTAGACATATTAAAAATCATGCAAATAAGGAAAGAGGGTATGAAATTAAACATGTAACTAAACAAATAAGGGAAAAGGTAAAAGGTGAAACATAATAATAAACAAACTAGAAAGAGGGAATGGGTGAAACATGAAAAGAAAATAATAAATAAAGCAAAAAAAGAAAAAAAAAACTAAACAAGGTAAGCACCTAAAAAATAATGAATGAACAAAATAAAGTAACCCCACATAAATAAGCACGAAACATGTAATGATAAGAACCTAATATCCCTAGTCGCGCCGCCATTCTGTCGCGCCCCATTTTCTCGCGAAGGGGACGATGTTAGCCATCCCTCGAGGTCTACAAATGTGGGTCCCGACCGTATCTCATGCATTTATGTGGGGGCTGCAAGTAGCAATCAAGGTGACTTTATTATTATTTATTAATATGCTTGCTAGGTGATAAGAATATTGAACGATTAAATTATTTTATTATTTTAATTAATTAGCTAAGCATAAACTATGTGATAATATAATATTAAACAATTAAAATAGCATTTTTATCTTAATTAATTATTTAGGCATACGAAATTAAGTGATGAAATATCAAACAATTGAGAAATAAATTTATTATTTTAATTAATTATTTAAGCATGAAAAACTAAGTGATAGCAATAAATAAAAATATAAAGATAAGTGAGGGGATAGAAAATAGACAAATAAATAAGCAAATAATTTTATATTTTATTTTAAGTTACCCCGAATATAACTAAACAAACAAATAAAGGGATAAAGGGAAGGGAGACTCTAAGAGGGACTTTTTGGACCAGCACTGGACTTTCTTTTATTTTCCGATAGGATGTCGTATAGGGACAGACAAAATCAAGGTTTTTTCTTTTAAGCCTGAGTCGATGTCATCATCTCCATAGGGTCAACTACCCATACCCTACCACCACATGCATTTCGTATCCATAAGGTGCCTAATCGTCCAAACTTAATGTCCAAGAGATATTGGACTCTTAATAGGGTGGATTTAGACAAAATAAAATATAAGGTCCTCCTAGACACCAAGTCAAACAAACAAGACAAACCACACGGTCATTTTAGCATGATAGATTTTAATTTGGCCTCTAAATTTTAATTAGACATACTTTACGAACAACAAACAATTGTGAAAGGTCTCATGCTAAGTGTCTGAGCATACAAAGTTATAATAACAAAACAAAGATTAATTATGAGGGAAAAATATGACGTTGATGTAGATTTTAATGTTGAACTAATTTTAAAGTGAGCAATAATTAGTAACATAATAACTTTTTATTTGATTTCCAAGTATAACAGAGGATGTGATCACACATGCACATATATTTTAAAATAATAGAAAGATTAAATTATTAATGCAAAGATAACTTAAGGCGACAAATTTTATTTATTTAGGCAGAAAATTTATTTTAAGAACAACAATAGATTTCATATTAATGCAGAAAAATTATTTTAAGTAAGTGACTAGTTTGTTTTAATGCAGAAAATTATTTTTTAGAACATTGACAAATTTACAAATTGGTTATTAATGTTTTAAAAGAAGATATTTTTATGCAGAAAATAATTACTATGCAGAAATTAGAAAGCAGTACATATAATGCAGAAATTATAAATCTTTCCAAAAACTTAATAAAATTTCCAAAGTTGCGAAATTAACTTCGAAATATTTAGTTTTTGAAATCAGGTCGTAACAATCCTATGACACATCTTTATCAAAAGTGCGTGTGACACACATATTTATGTGCATGAGGCCTTGAAAAAAGACAATATATGGCAATGTTTGACCTGAACAAGAGTCATCTTGTTCCCCATTTATACATTCACCGTTGCTGAACAAAAAGATTCTTTTCTTTTTGTCTTTTCTACTCTTCAAATTTTTTTGCCAATTTTTTTCCCATTTCATTTTAGTTGTTGCCTGTTTTCTTTCATCTTCTTCAAATAGCTTATCATTTCTTTTGCAAAATTATTCTTTAATCACTTTACGAATAAGTCTCCACAAATACAAATTGAACTTATCGATCTTACTCTTCAATAAGTAACCCCGTATCTTCCAACCTACTCAACATCACCAGAGCCGAACGATATCAATCAGTCCATTTTCTGTAAATCTTCACATGACATGAACATATCCCTCATCCCAACCTAACATTATGTACTTGTATCATCGTTGTTAATGTTTTTGAAGCGATGTAGTGGGCGTTAAATGGTTTTGGAGAAAGTGTCCCAATAATTTATGGCCGTCAAAACAAGGTCGTGGCTGTATACTGCTTTTTCCAAATAGAATGTGGCGCGTAGTATTCATCTTTGAATGGTAATAGCTCCACCATGTTGCGGTGGCAATCATAATCAATTGTGATAATTTCACTTGGGAGTAGTTGTCTCACAGAGTTATGTCTTTGTTTATGTGACGAGACTTGCCGTTTTACATAAACGCTTGCAGCCCTTCCTATTGCAGCTTGACTATCACAATGTATGCATATAGGGGCCATTGGTTTGGTCCAAAACAGAATATATTCTTAAAAATTGTGGAGCCATTCAGCTTTTTCACCTGCCTTGTCTAACGCGATGAATTCAGACTTTATTGTAGAGCAAGCTATTGATGTGCCGTGGTTTCACGGTACTTTCAATGCATTTTTTAAAGTTTATTGTGTGTCTAGGGACTTTCTGTATTAATTTTAATGTGTTTTATCTATGTTTTGCAGGAAAGTTATCCAAAATAGAAATGCAGAAGATTGTGCAGAAGAGGTGACCCACAAAGCCATCGACGGTCCGTCGTCTCATCGACAGTCCATTGGTGGTGATTGTCGGCTGGAGGTCCAAGCATCTGGAAGCAACTCGGGAAATTCTAACCAAGATGCGGGGTGAAATTCTTTAGTTCTCGGACCAAGAAATTATAGATACCTAACTTACCACTTTACATGGAAGACACTACAAAAGAATTGTTATAGCTAGGATTACCGCGTTATGAACCTATGGGGAACACTTACACCCTAGTTTCTCTCATCACTTGATAAACACCAAAGTTTTAATCTTGCTACTTGTTTTACTTATAAATAATTGAACACTTCTGTTTCACAAAACCTCCCTTTTAATTAACTGTTTTTGGAAAGGACTTGACTAAACAGATGTAATCATAAATTAAAGTTAAGTCTAAATTATTTTCCTCGTGGGATCGATCCCAACCTAACATTGGGTTCTTTACTTGATACGACCGCTTATACTTCTTTAGGGAAGTATAATTTGAGCATATCGAATTTCGGGGCCGCTGCCGTGGAAAGTTGCTTTTAGATTAACTTTAAGCACAATTGCTGATTTTAGTCAATAATTTCCCAATTTTACTATGTTTCTTTGTTTTTATGTCTTTCAGGTCTAGCTCTAGTGTATGCCAAGTACACGGAGTCGAGAACCAACACTTCCATTTGATCCAGAACTGAACCGTACACTATGTAGAATGAACTATCCACACAATCCTGCTAACCTTGGTGATGACATCAACCGTCAACTTCCTCCACCTGTTGATGTTCATAACCAAGAGATTCTGGAAAACCCTTGTGAGGGAGCTCTGAGGAGGAAATCTCCTGCCTCACGCCCTCAAGAGTATTATAGGGGTAATGTTAACATCACCGATTCGGATGGACCTCTTGTCCTACCTCTACCACATGGTCATTCATTCGTGATAACTAGTAACTTGATGTAGATGCTCACTACTAGAGGTTTATTTTCGGGGATACTATATGAGGATCCACATGCTCACATCGCCAAACTGAGGTCGGTGTGCAAGAGTTGTGTAGGGAGGCCGGACTTGGAGATGGATGTCATTGGATTAAGGGTGTTCCCTCTCCCCCTGACGGGAGAAGCCGCAATTTGCTTTACTGAGTTGCCTATAATTTGATCTACACTTGGGACCAGTTGAGGTATGTGTTCCTAGCATGGTATTACCCGGTATCTAAAAAGCTCAATCACAAAGATAGAGTGAACAACTTTGTGACATTACCTGGGAGTTGGTGAGTAGCTCTTGGGATAGGTTCACCTCATTTGTGAGAAGTATCCCAAACCACAACATTGATGATGAGTCATTGAAAGAGTACTTATATCGAGGGCAATATGATAACAACAAGGCAGCATTAGATACAATTGCGGGTGGTTCTTATGGTGAGTGCACTTATGCATAGATCGCGGAAAAGTTGGAGAAAATTTCTTGAAACAACAAGGCTTGGAGCACTAGGAAGTCCGACACTAGGAGAAACACCTTTGCAATGCAAGCTACACACAACCCGACCGAAGATGAGATTCGCGAAGAGATGTCTCAAATGAGGACTGAGCTTGGTTTGGTATTGAAACATGTCACTGGGGTGCAGAGAAAGTGGATGCGGTTAATTATTTGACTAAGTCACCACCGTTGGTAGATGAATTTTACTATGAGGAAGACTCTTATGCAGTGATTGAGCAGACGGGTTTTTTTGACCGAACGCCCAAGGCTCCAATCAGGAGAATTGGCATCAAGGTCAAGGAAATCAAAGGTTGAAACTATGGGAATTACAACCGAGAGGGTCACTATGTTCGAGATGGAAACTACAACCGCGACAACTTTAATTGGGTAACTATATTAACAGAAACGATCAAGGTGGGGCCTATGTTCCACCTCAAAATCGGAAAGTTGCTCCTAGGGATGGTGGAGGTAGTATGATGCGAGTTGAGAATATGTTGCAAAAGATGATGAGGAGGTTTGATGCTAGTGATGAGAACGCCAAAGAGTTGAGAGGTGACTAAGATAATATTGGGAAAAAGGTGGCTGCACATGGAATCTCAATCAAGCATCTTGTGTTGCAAATGGCCAAAACTTCAACTGGGTTAACTATGGTAACAGAAACGATGGAAGTGGGCCCTATGTTCCACCTCAAAATTGGGAAGTTGCTCCTAGGGATGGTGGAGGTAGGATGGCGCGAGTTGAGAATATGTGGCAAAAGATGATGAAGAGGTTTGATGCTAGTGTGAGCACGCCAAAGAGTTGAGAGGTGACTAAGCTAATATTGGGCAAAAGGTGGATGCACACGCAATCTCAATCAAGCATCTTGAGTTGCAAATGGTACAATTGTCTTCTACTGTGAACCTACGTCAACCGGGTACTCTTCCTAGCAACACTGTCCAGAATTCGAAAAATGATGGACATTGTATCACAGTCACTACTCGAGGGGGTAAGAAAACCATTGATCCACTTATGCCATCTGGCGTAGAAGATCAGGTGAGAAGAGCAATGAGGTAGTAGAAGTTAGTGGTGAGTTTGTAGATAAATAATGGAAAGAAGCTGAGATACCCCAAAGGATGAACCCCGTTCTTAGACCACCACCACCATTCCTACAAAGATTGGTAAAAAAGACCGAGGATGGTCAAAACTGGTGTTTTATTACTATGTTGAGCCAGCTTTCCATCAATGTCTCTTTGATCTAATATCTTGAACAAATTCTCGATTATGCCAAGCTTATGAAAGATATGGTTACTAAGAAGAGATCGATAAGTTTTGAGGATGATGATTGGATGCAATATTGTAGTGCTATTGCAATAAGGTCTCTTGTGCAAAAGAAAAAAGATCCGGGCGCTTTCACTATTCCATGTACCATCGGGTTGTTACACTTTATTAAAGCATTATGTGATCTTGGGGCAAGCATAAATTTCATGCCTCTTTCTATTCACAAGAAGTTTGGTTAGGGCGACCCAAAACTCACTACGATGCGGTTACTGATGGCCGATCAAACGGTGAAAAGACCTATTGGAATACTCCATGATGTCTTGGTGAAGATGGAGTCATTTATATTCCTCGTCGATTTTGTGATTCTTGATTGTGAGGTGGATTTCGAGGTGCCTATTATTCTTGGGAGGCCATTCCTTGCTACCGGTCTCGCCTTGGTTGACATTGAAAAAGGGAAGATGAAGTTTAGGTTGAATAATGAAGAAGAAAATTTTAACATTTGTAGGTCTGTGAAGCAGAGTGGTGAGATCCAAACGGTATCTGATATATCTAACAGAGTTGAGAGTACGTCTGAGGTACAAATCGAAGAATGCCTTGGCGTTGAGGCACTAGCGGCAGTGATCATGAATTTTGAGAGTGATGGTATTAAGGAGTATGGGTCATTGGTTGCGACACTTGATCGAGGGGACGTGCGGTTCAAAACAAAGAAATTGGAGTTAGATGTGAAGCATCGTGAGTCCCCACAACGAAACCATCTATCGAGGAGGCCTTAAAATTAGAGTTTAAGGCTCTACCATCTCATCTGAGGTATGTATTCTTGGGAAAAGATGACACTTTGTCGGTAATCATTGCATCAGATTTGAATGTGGAGCAAGTAGATTGGATGGTAGAGGTGTTAAAGAGTTTCAAGAGAGCCATTGGTTGGACTATTGCAGACATTATTGGGAATCCACCCGGTATTTATTCACACAAAATCCAGCTCATGCCCGATCATAAGCCAAGTATTGAGCATCAAAGACGGTCAAATCCACCTATGCATGCGGTAGTGAAAAAGAAAATTATTAAGTGGTTGGACGCCGAAGTCATATATCCTATCGCAGATAGTAGTTGGGTATTCCCTGTTCAGTGTGTGCCCAAAAAAGGGGAAATGACGATGGTCCCTAATGAGAAGAATGAGCTTGTTCCGATGAGACCGGTGACTGGATGGAGAGTTTGTGTGGATTACCGGAAGTTGAATGCATGGAAAGAAAAGGACCATTTTCCGATGTCCTTGATGGATCAGATGTTGGATAGGCTTGCAGGAAACGGTGGTATTGTTTTCTTGAATGTTACTCGGGTTACAACCAAATCTCTATTGCACCGGAGGATCAAGAGAAAACCATCTTTACTTGTCCTTATGAAACTTTCGCGTTCAAGAGGATTCCTTTTGGGTTGTGTAATGCACCGTCTACTTTTCAGAGATGTATGATGTCGATATTCTCCGATATAGTGGAAGACACTAGTGAGGTCCTTTCAGCTTTGTTTGAGTCACTTGGACGAGGTTCTCAAAAGGTGTGAAGATTGTAACGATGTGCTAAATTGGGAGAAATGCCACTTTATGGTGAAAGAAGAAACTGTAATGGGTAATCGCATCTCAGAGAAGGGGATAGAGGTTGATCGAGCCAAAGTTGAGGTGATAGAGAGACTTCCTCCACCCATCTCTTTAAAAGGTGTGAGGAGTTTTTTTTGGGCATGCGGGCTTCTAACGGAGGTTTATTAAGGATTTTTCAAAAATTTCACATCCTATGTGCAAGTTACTTGAGAAAGAATGTAAATTTTATTTTGATGAATCCTATCTGAAGGTGTTTGGAGAGTTGAAGGAGAAGTTGGTGTCTCCGCCCATAATTATTTCCCCGGATTGGAGTAAGCCATTTGAGGTGATGTGTGATGCTAGTAGGGTTGCTCTTGGTGTAGTTTTTGGTCAAAGAAGGTCATTAATGAAGATCAAAAGAATTATACTGTGACTGAACATGAGCTCGTTGCGGTGGTATTTGCTTTCGAAAAATCATACGGGTTGCTCTTGGTGTAGTTTTTGGTCAAAGAAGGTCATTAATGAAGATCAAAAAAATTATACTGTGACTGAACATGAGCTCGTTGCGGTGGTATTTGCTTTCGAAAAATCATACTCTTATTTGCTTGGCACTAGAGTCATAGTCATACTGATCATCCTGCTTTGAGATATTTGATGGAAAATAAGGATGCGAAACCAAGGTTGATTAGATGGGTATTACTGTTGCAAGAGTTTGATCAAACTTTGTATGTCATTGCTTTAGTGCTTGTTTAGTCCGTAAAGTGACTTAATAAGTTTGCACACTTTCTTTTCTTTACCAGGAACTACAAAACCCTCAGGTTATCCCATGTAAATTTCTTCTTCGAGCTCTCCATTTAAAAAGGCATTTTCACATTCATTTGATAGATTTCAAGATCGTATACTGCAGCTAGGGCAATTAACATCCGAATTGATGTAATCCTAGTCACTGGCGAGTATGTGTCAAAATAATCAAGACCTTCTTTTTGTCTAAAGCCTTTGACAACAACTCTTGCTTTATATTTGTCAATAATTCCATCATCTTTCATCTTCCTTTTGAAGATCCATTTTGAACCCAAGGGTTTGTTTCCTGGAGGAAGATCAACTAACTCCCAAGTATGATTGCTTAGGATTGATTCAATTTCAATATTGACAGCCTCCTTCCAATAAGGTGAGTCACTAGACAACATTGCTTCCTTGAATGTTCGAGGCTTACTTTCAAGAAGGAATGTTTCAAAATCATATCCAAATGAAGTAGTTTTCCTTTGACGTTTACTGCTCCTAGGACTCACTTAATTGGTTTCACTCTCTTTTGGTTCTTCTCGGGGTTATTTATACCACCCACTAGATGACTCAAGTCTAGTTTTATACAGATAGATATGTTCAAAAAATTCAAAACTAACTAATTTCTTTACCGTATTGTCATGAATATCCGGATGTTCGGACTTATGAACCAAAAATCGACATGTCTTACTGTTTGTGGCATATCCAATGAATACACAATCCACAGTCTTAGGTCCTATTTTTACCCTCTTAGGTATAGGAACTTGGTCTTTGGCTAGACACCCCCACACTTTGAAATATTTCAAGTTGGGTTTTCTACCTTTTCCATTTCTCATATGGAATAACATGTGTCTTTGAGTGAGGCACTCTATTGAGTATTCAATTTGTTGAAAGGATAGCTTCCCCCCACAAGTTCTGTGGTAAACCTGAACTTATAAGTAAATCATTCATCATTTCTTTTAAAGTTCGATTTTTCCTTTTTGCAATTCTATTAGATTGAGGAGTGTACAGAGCAGTAGTTTGATGGATTATTCCATTTTCTAAACATATTTGTGCAAATGGAGATTCATATTCTCCACATATATCACTTGTGATCATTTTGATGTTTTTATCCAACTGATTTTCAACTTCAATTTTATATTGCCTAAATGCATCTATTTCTTCATCCTTATCATTTAGCAAATAAACATAAAAATATCTAATGCAATCGTCAATAAAAGTTATGAAATACTTTTTCCACTACGTGATGGTGTTGACTTCATGTCACAAATATCAGTGTGAATCAGTTCTAAAGGATTTGAATTCCTTTCAACAGATTTATAAGGATGCTTAACATACTTAGATTCAACGCAAATTTGACATTTTGATTTATTGCACTCAAATTTTTGCCAAATATTTAAGTTAATCAGTTTTTACAAGGTTTTGTTATTAACGTGTCCTAAATGTTCATGCCATAAATATTTAGACTCAAGTAAGTAAGAAGAAGCAGAATCTTTATTCATATTAACTGCAATTACATTGAGTTTGAAAAGATCATCACTGAGGTAGCCTTTTTCTACATACATATCATTCTTACTTACTACTACATTATCAGAAACAAATACACATTTGAATCCATTTCTTAGTCAGAAGTGGAATTGAAACTAAATTCTTTCTTAATTATTAAACATATGAGACCCTGTTCAAAGTCATTACCTTGCCTGATGTCATCTTTAATAGGACCTTGTCAGTTTCTTCCACCTTTGCAACAGTGGAGTTTGCCATACACAACTTTTCATCTGTAAGTGCTGGAGTATATGATGAAATAATTCTTTGTTGGAACAAACATGACATGAGGCACCAGAATCTATCCATCATTCTCTTGGATTTCCAATCAAGTTACATTCTGAAAGTATTGCACAAAGATCGTCCATTTCTCCTTTTGATTCAGCCAAGTTTGCTTGATACTTCTTTTTCCTTTTCTTCTTAGGACCCCGGCATTCAGTAGCCCTACGACCACATTTACCACAATTGAATAAGCTTCCATTGAATTTTTTATTAGGAGGATTTATTTTTGGACCAGATGATTTCTTTCTTTTCTTTAATTTTGTGGGATCTTCTTCAACAATATTTACTCCAGATATTGCTCAGTTATCACGTGACCTCTTTTCTGCAGCTTTATTATCATCTTCAATTCTCAACCTTACTATGAGATCTTAAACAGTCATATCCTTGCATTTATGTTTCAAGTAGTTTTTGAAGTCCTTCCACCACAGAGGTAATTTCTCAATAATGGCAGTCACTTGAAAGGCATCATTCACAATCAATCCTACATTAAATATTATGTGAGTATTAAGGAAAAACTTAATCTTTCTAACATATGTATTAAATAAATTTATACCTTCAACAAGGAGATCATTGATTATGACCTGCAATTCTTGAACTTGGGTGACGACGGTCTTACTGTCTATCATCTTATAGTCCAGAAACTTTGCCACAATGAAGTTCTTCATTCCAGCATCCTCTGTTTTGTACTTCTTTTCTAAAGCATTCCAGAGATCTTTTGAGGTTTTGACATTGTTGTACACTATGTATAGATCATCTTACACGCCACTTAAAATATAATTTTTACTCAAAAAAAATCTAAGTATGTCCATGCTTCTGTTACCAAAAATCTTTCTTTAGATGGAGTATCATCCTACATAACAGGAACATTCTCATTAATGAACCTCTGCAGACTCAACGTAGTGAGATAGAAGAACATCTTCTAGCTGCCATCTCTTGAAGTCGACAGCAGAAAACTTTGCAGGTTTCTCAGTCGGTGCTAAGGCAGTAGTTGAACGATTGTGTGCAACCGATGTTGTTGCAGCACTTACTGTTGCAACACTCACTGTTCCACCATTCACTTGACTTGAATTAGTAATTTTTTCTATCAAAAATGGCATATAATTTAGTATTTTAAATAATAACAATACATAACATATCTTTACACAAATTGTTTCTGATTTAACGATAAAATTTTTATGTTCTTTTAATCGTTAATCGAATTAATTTTAAAAATTCAAGCATAGTAGAAAAACATAACAGTTCTAGTCTCCAAAAACGTCAAATACAGAAACTTATTAAATTTCTTAAGATTGTTATTAACTTGTACTTATAAAGTTAGTCAAAGTAGAAACAAATTAAGATGAAGTAGACAGAAGAAAAACTAATTTGAGTCCACAGAATTTACTATGTCTCCTTAAGAAATTTAATCCCCTCACTATACCTAAGGTTATGGATTAATTTCTCCCAAGATAAAATGGATTAATCTTGTTAAATAAATAGTTTTAACTCAAACTTCTTTAACTTCAGCGAACTTAAGAACAACAACAAATCACACAGATTCAGTCGATCAACACTTTAATTTTGAGAGAAAATTTATGCAGAGAAGGAAAAGTTTTTCAGTTTTTGAAAAAATGAAAAATGACTTCCTTTTATAGCTATTTTTAGAGAGAAACGTGTTTGTTCAGAGAAATCTGTTCAGACCCATTTTATCCAGAAAGTTGTATCTTTTGAAAAAATAACAACTTTTCAAAAACTGTGTCTATTGGAAAAAGGAACAACTTTTTGGAAAGTTACCCGTTACATGTTGTTAATTAACTAATTAACTAACTTCCTGAATTAATTTATAAGAGATAAGATTAACAGGATTTATTTTATTAACAAAAATCGATTAAACAAATATCAATCAATCACATCATTTGCCAATCTTAGGCCGAGCGGCGACAATAGCACGAGGGGACACTTTCTTCTTAGATCTTTAAGAAGTAAAGGAAGTGTTTCCTTATATAAGGACAATAATTTCTCTTTCTTTTGCCGATATGAGAAAAATGACTTTTCATTTGCACTTTGCAAACAACTTTTCATTTTTCCCTCCAAATTCCCTCACTTCCCCATACTCTCTTTTCTTTTCCCATTCACACTTGTTTTTTCTAAACCCAACAATTCTAATGTATGTTCTTGTTATTTCTAACTTCATAGATATATATATGTGTTTTAGATTACCTAGAATAAACGAGAAAAAAAACTCAAAAATAGCCTAATAATAAATTAAGTTAACGCCGTTGATTAATAACTCAATTCAACTAAAGAATTCGTCTAGATTGGTTCACATCTCATAAACAGGGTCCAGAAATTAATCAAATAAATAAAGTATCATGTCCAAATAGTTATTAATGAAATAATGAATATAATTTAAATAATTATTATTATTAGTTTAAATTATTACCTTAACAAAATAGGACAAAATAAATAGAAAAAGGTCACCTTAACCTAATAGGAAAAGACTTCCTATGTGATGCTATGTAAAGCCTTTTTCTAGGTCATGTTTGCATCTTATCTAACAATTTCAACCATCAGTTTCTTTAGAAAAGAGAAGGGAATTTGAGTTGTTAATTAGTCATAACCGCTGGAAGAATAATAATGTGTCGATCGAATATGACAAATGGGAAGAATCACAAAACGAATTTGAACATGCTCTTTTATCTAGACTCGTGCACTTTCAAACGATTACAGTGACCATACAATGTGGTTGATGTATGGTTATATGGAGATGAATAATAACTTTATTTCATGCTCTAAATGTATAGGATCTAGCTGTTACCTTTTGCCCTAAGATCGATAAGTTATGGTACAAATATATTTATATGGAAGAGATGATGCTCAATAATGTAGTTGGTGCAAGACAGGTATTTGAAAGTTGGATGACGTGGACGCCGACCCAGAAAAGTTGGTTGTTCTACATTGAGTTTGAATTGAGGTATAATGAAACAGACAAGACAAGAGAATTTTTGAGATATTCGTAAAGTGTCATCCGGAAGTTAGTAGTTGGATTGGGTTTGTAAAATTTGAGATGAAAAATGGGCAGGAAAAGAGGGCAAGAAATTGTTAAAAGAGGGTTGTTGACAAGTTGAGATATGATGATGAGAAAGTTGATAAGTTGTTTCTTGCATTTGCAGAGTTTAAAGACATGTGGGGAGATCGAATTGATTGAGAATTTCATAATTAGAAAAGTTACTATTCGGTTAAATCAATAATCAAATCAAATCAAACTAAATTTTAATTTGGATTTGTTTTGGATCTATAAATTATTTTGTTTGTTTTTTTTTGTTTGGTTTCAGATTTAAAAAATCAAAATAAAAAAAATCAAATATATATATATATATATATTCGTGTTTGAAGTTTTTTCTTATGATTTATATTAGAAAGTATATTTAAGGGATTCAATATTATTACTTTGGTTATGTTATTAATTATTGACACGTACGAATAGCAAAAAATCAAATCAAACCAAATTTATTATGGATCGGATTGAGTTACGGTTTTACAAAATTAAAAACAGAAAAATCCAAATCGAATAGTGCAAAATCAAACCAAAAAATCAAATGCATACCCCTAGGTATAATATATAAATATTACTCTTAACTTGACATCAGCAGACAATTATGACCTTTAACTTTGGATGTGCACAAGTAGACACTTTCACCTTGTATAAAATTGAATAAACGGACATATTCGTCCAACATGATAATTTCGTGTTCAATATGGTCTCCTATGTATATTATGACATGTAGAACACATGTGTCTACTTGTTCAATTCTATATAAGTTTAAGTGTTTACTTGTGCACACTCAAAATTAGAGGGCATAGTTGTTCGTTGAAGCCAAATTAAGGTCATGTTTATGTATTATGCTATTAGAAAAGTTTAATACTCCATCTGTTCCTTTTTTATGTCCCATTTTTAGACTACACTTGCATTAAGAAATTAAGTAACTTTACCCTTCTACCCTTATTTAATGTTATAAATTACATAAATCCCATAGTAGAAATAATAAATTACATCCTTTCCCTAATTTTTTCTAATTACAATAATCCTTTAAAATTTGTACTTTTCGGATACATAAGTCACCATCCGAATATATTGGTTCTTCATTTGTATACACTAGTTCAAATAAAAGAAAAATATTTTTGTTGTACAAAAAAAGGAATAAAATATGAAAATTAATTAAATCTCATACAGAGGAGAATCCTAATAGAATGAAGAAATTCAAAATTTCAAATTGCTCCCCTGGTTCAACGATAAACCTTCCAAATTTGATTCAAAATCTTAAGTCGAAATTCTGGGTAAGCCAGGTGATTATGAAGGATACAAAAGTGATGAAATTGTTGTTGGACAAATAATATCCTTTTGAATTTTCAAGTTGAAAATTCTTTCAATTAAAAAAAATAAATTGAGGATTCAAGATTCTTTTGTCTGTCAGTTCAGTGAAGATCATTTCAATTTTGATTTAAAATTATTAAAAATTTTGAGATTCAAAATTCTTCTCCTAGTTTATTGAAGATCCTTTCAATTTTGATTCAAAAATATTGAAAAATTTGAGAAGATACATCATGAATATCTTTGGTACTCAGCATTTTAATTACTATTTATGTATCTTGTTTAAATTGATAAGTATTGTATTTATATTAAATACATTAAATAAATAATTGTTGCTCATAAGATGTTAGATTTGAGATCGATAGATTATTGTGTGGTAGTTGCTATGTAATTAATTTATTTAGTATAAATTCGAATTTACGCATCATATCTAAAAAAGAAGTGCATGATACATTACTATTTATGCTTCTCATTCAAATTGATAAGTATTCTATTTATACTAGATACATTAAAAAAGTAATTTTTGCCCATAAGATGTTAGATTTAGGATCGATACATTACTGTGTGGTAGTTGCTATGCAATCGATACAATTTGTATAAATTCAAATTTTACGTATCATATCTAAAAAATTAGTGCATGACACATTACTATTATGTATCTCATATAAATTGATAAGTATTGTATTGTTTGCCTTCAAACATATTTATAACTTATATAATGTATCATTTTATAGTTCATAATAATGTATTTGATACAATATGATTGTGAAAGAAGGATGTATGTAAGCTGAATTAAATTGTATGTATAAATGTATCACAATAAATAAAAATTTAGTTATCAATTAGATACATAAACAAACACAATCCATTGAAGAAATTTGATTATGAAAATACACACACAAAAAAATATTAGATTGTATGAAATCTTGGTGAATTTGAAATTAATATTATTATTATCAGAAATTGGAATACTAAATAATAATATGAGAATCCTAATCAGTTGTAATGATTAATTAGTTGTTAGAGTCCATAAACAACTCAAATTATGAAACATTTACAACTATTATATTAATTATTACCAAATAATAACTACTACTAATATACAAAAGAATTTATTGTGAAAATTAGAATCGAAATAAAGACTAAACACAGAGTTGAAAATCATGCAAGATTTTTGTGTTATCTCATTCTTAATGTCAAAGAGAAGTATGATTTGTATTAGCATATTGTTAATTAATAATTAATAAAGGCAGAACTCATAGACATATCTTTAAACTTGTTGGATTTTTCCCCTCAGGTACCTCAACTACGCCATTTTCCTATTGAATTATTGAACCACCCATAATTTGTTCCATTTAAACACTGTTGGCTGATTTTGATCGACTTTTCTATTATAAACGCCTTCGATTGTATTCGTATTGTAATGATTTTGATTGAAGGAATGAAGAAAAATTGTGTGTTAAGTCTTATTTGTTTTCTAATGTGTTCAAATGACTTGAAGTAAATACAATTATTCGCGAATATTTTCACTATCAATTGAACTAATGAGTTCTAGATAACATATGTATCCTCCGTCAATATTACCCCTCATAAAATCTGGTTCCACATTAACCAACAATGTTTTAAAGGAATAAATTATGGGTGGTTCAATGATTTAATAAGAAAATAGCATAGTTGAGACACTTGAGAGGAAAACCCTAACAAATCTAGAAATTTCTTTATGTATTTGACCATTAATAAATCATTTATAGTAGAATATGCCATGAAAAAAGTAGTTGACCATGTTGAAAGAGTAGTAGGTCAAAATTATTGTGTACGAAAAAGTTTCATCACACTCTCATTGAATTTCAAAAAACAAAATAAAGATTATCTAAAAGAAAATAGATTTAGTGACTAAAAATAAAGAGAAATTTATTGAGTGAAATAAGGAAATGATAAATGTTTATTTTGAGAGTTAGGATTTATGTATCTAGAGTTTGAGGTTTGGGAATAAAATAAGGACATTTGGAAAAATTTAAAACTGATAGTGAATAACATGAATTATAGAGAAAAAAAGATGTGTCTATAGGTAATTTATCCTTTATCTTTTGTCAACTTTTCAGTAAATGATGAATATGTTAAATTTGAAATATTAAAATGCATTCGGACGATTGATTTAATTTTTGAGCTTATTCTCTAGATCGTCATATAGTATAGAATAATGAATGCAAAGAGTAATTAATCAATCTAATGAAGTACTCCAATGAATATTAATTACTTATTAGTTTTTCTAGGTTGCAAAAGTATACATTTTCAAGACTAATTAGCTACTCTATCAAGGGTATAATAGAAAGAATATGATAATTTATACATTGATTTTATAAATTGACAAATATTAATTGTTATGGTCCAATAACTTATAGAAAGGAATGACATATAAAAGGAACGAAACGAGTACGATTATTTCTGATATATATTGTCTTTTTGTTTTCTTTTTAAATATAATTAGCAATTCTTTGGTTAAGTTAATTAATTATAAATTTCTGTGAGAATAATATTTGATCTTATCATTCAAATACTTGGCAATTGTTTATATTTGAAGCACTAAGATTTTGACCATGAAATTACTTGAAAATACCACTAATAACCTAGGGGTAAATTTGTTGTACCGAAAAAATAAAATCGAAAATCTAACAATAAAGAACACCAAGTTTAACGTGGAAAAACCCTTCAAACCGAAGGTAAACACCACGGGATCGACAAGATCCAAATTGCTTCACTATAACAATAAGAGGGTTACAAATAATCTTCTAATGGCTACACAACAAGTGCCAAAAGTGTCACGACTCAAAACGGGCCGCGACTGGCACCCACACTTATCCTACTATGTGAGCGAACCAACCCATCCAATTCCCAACGTTTCAACCATAAATAACAAAATATAATGCGGAAGACTTAAAACTCCTTAATAAAAATCGATTAAATAACTTATAAAAACTCAATACTAATTATTCTCAAAACCTGGAAGTCATCACCACAAGAACATCTATCCTCAAATTACTAATCTAAGAGTATCTAAGAAGCTAAAATAAGAAAAAAGCTAGTCCATGCCGGAATCTCAAGGCATCAAGACATGACGAGGAAGATCCAGTCCAAGCTAGAAGCAACAGCTCACCCTGAAATCTGGCTTGATGAAGACTAGCTAGAGTTGCGGCTGAGTTGAAGACGATGGAACGTTTGCTGCACTCCACAATGACAAAGAGAGAACATACAAGTAGGGGTCAGTACAAAACACAAGTACTGAGTAGGTATCATCGGCCAACTCAAAATAGAAAACAGTATATATCAAAAAATATCATAAATCAACTACAATACTCAACATGTAGCAACAACAAGTTCTATAATCATTAATAAGCACCGCCAAGTTCACCCATGAGGACTCAAGCCTGAATGCCATACCCATTTGGGAATTAGGTTCATTAGATTGAGTATATTAACGTCTTTCAAGATTCATTATGCTTATTTCTCTCGTGTCGGTACGTGACACTCCGCTCCATATACTACGTGTCGGTTCATGACACTCGATCCCCTAATTCTACGTGTCGGTTCGTGACACCCGATCCCCTAATTCTACGTGTCGGTTCGTGACACCCGATCCCCTAATTCTACGTGTCGGTTCGTGACACCCGATCCCCTAATTCTACGTGTCAGTTCGTGACACCCGTTCCACTACTCTCATCACTTTAGTTCATCAAGCCTTCTTTTATACCAAGGCATCATCAATCTCATTAACAAGGCAGATTAGGGTTTTTCAAGATTTAGGATTCAATAGCTTCATCATGCTTATTTTATCACAATTATGTAATCACATTCATACAAGCATACAATTAAGCATATAGAAGGGTTTACAATACTACCCAATACATATCATTCGCTATTAAGAGTTTACTACGAATAACATAAACCATAACCTACCTCCACCGAAGATTTCGTGATCAAGCAAGCAAATCCTCAAATTCTTTGCTATCCTCTTCGTTTCCCTCTTCTCTCAATCGTTCTCCCTCTCTTGTTCTTTCTATTTTTCTTATTCCAAAACCCTTTTCTTTTACCCTAATAATCATATAATTAAGTATAAAAGATAGTAAAAGTAACCCACTATTTATTCCAAGGTTGTCTCCTTTAACCCCCAAGAAATTAAATTATTAACATTAAACCACTAACTTTATAATTATAAGAAGGAATAGTCCAAAACGCCCCTTAAAATATTTAACAGAAATCCGACCCAGTCAGGGTTACGCAGCCTGTGACGGCCCATCGTGCCTGCGACGGTCCGTCCTGCTGCTTCCGTCACAAAGTTCAGAGACTCCAATTCATTAAAGAGTCTGTGACGGCCCTTCATGCCTGAGTTGGTCCGTCCTGCCACCCCGTCATGACGTTCAAAGAGTCGATCTCAGTACCCAAATTTCTAAATTCTAAGTGTTTTGGAACGAGACCCCCTCGACGGTCCGTCGTGCCTATGACGGTCCGTCGTGGGATCCGTCGACTCAGCCAGTTTTTCCCAAAATAAAATCTGCAGCTCAAAACGACTAAACAGGTCGTTACAAAAAGATAACAAACAATAGCTACACCAACAAAGGATAAATAGAAAGAAACACCACCCAAACCCAGCTTCTGTTCGGGACCTAAAACAGGATCTTGATGACCTCCAAATCTGATCTCCACCGTTCCAATCAACCACAAAGATGTGATAAACACTCAGTCAAAATTTCAGCCCGATCCAACGGTTAGTGAATCGGGGAACATGATCTGAACGTGACTGGTCGGAGAAAAGAATGCAGCAAAAGAACCCTTTTCTTTATCTCTTTTTCTCTTGTTGAAAGCTCTTTCAAAAACCTCTCTTATGTTGTAATGTATTTCAAAGACAATACCAATGAACAATTTATTATTCTCTCAAAATCATCCTCTATTTATAGAGTTGTGCTTTTCCTTATAAAGTCAAAACCAACTACAAATAGGATTTCTATTCCAATCCTTTTCCTAATAGAATTGGAAACCAAATAAGGAGAATAATTCCAATCCTTTTCCAAGTAGGATTAGGCCATGGGACTTTGGCTGGAACATGAGAAATAGCCCAACAAACTCCCCTTCCAGCCAAGGGGCCAATGGACTTCAAGTAGATGATCTCTTGACAGGCTTCCTGCTTGCCACACTTCTACAAAACTCATGATTGTCTACGATGAGTTCTTTCCACTTATCTCTATGAGTATCTAACATGACTTCATCATAACCTTCATGTTCTCCCATATTAGTCCATAGAATATACTCATCATCCATGGCTTTCTCCCACTCGATTGAATCCTCCACCTGTAGGGACTCATCAAAAGACTCTGGTTCCCCCCATCAGTCAGCAATAGATAGTGTAATGAAGGTGAATACATATCTGGTGCCCTGATGGATCTGGATGATCTCCTTAACACCTGCTCAGGTGTAACTTGCTCCACTTCAGATTCTTCAGTAGGAGTTGGTTGAGTATCTGCTTCGACATCTCTGGGGTTACTCTTCTCCAACTCAACCTCAACTCCCACTTGCTTTGTAATCTCTAGAACCTTCTTCTCTCTGTCCTTGTACAAGACAGACTCATCAAATGTCACGTCGCAATGTCTCAGGATCTTTCTGTTCTTGTCATCCCAAAACCTGTAACAAAACAAATCAGAACCATAGCCTATGAAGTAACACTTCACAGCCTTGGCATCAAGCTTGTCTCTCTTTTCTGGATCAACATGAACATAAGCAGTGCAACCAAAAGTCCTGAAGTGTGAGTACTTGAGTTCTTTTCCTGTCCACACCTCCTCTGGAATCTTGAACCCTAAAGGGACCGATGGTCCCCTGTTGATCAAGTATGCAGCTGTGCTCACAGCATCTGCATAAAGTGTTTTGGGCAGCCCACAGTGTATCCTCATACTCCTTGCACTCTCATTCAATGTTCTGTTCATCCTCTCAGCAATTCAATTCTGCCTTGCCTTACCAGGAACTGTTCTATCAATCTGATTCCCTCAGCTACACAGAATGCCTTGAACTCTGATTTGTCATACTCTCCTCCATTGTCAGACCTTAGGCATTTGACTTTCAAACCTGTCTGATTCTCAACTTCAGTTTTTCACTTCTTGAAAGTTGCAAACACATCTGACTTATGCTTCAAGAAGTAAACCCATACATTCCTGCTGAAATCATCAATGAAGGTAACATAGAATCTAGATCCTCCAAGTGATGATACTGGAGATGGTCCCCAAACATCTGTATGGACCATTTCCAACCGCACTTTCTTTGGCTCTCTAGGATTCTTTGTGAAGCTTACTCTTTTCTGTTTGCCCATAACACAGCTCTCGCAAAGACCCATATCAACAGACTTCAGACCCTCTAATGCTCCTTTTGCAACCAGCATCTTCATTCCTTTAATACTCGTGTGTCCAAGTCTGTTGTGCCACAGACATGAACCGGAAGCACCTTCAGCAATAGCGGTCATGTTTATACACCCTGCAGTGGTGTACAAGGTTCCTGATTTGGTGCCACGAGCTACTACCATAGCACCTTTCACGATCTTCCACGAACCTTTCCCAAACTCTGCTGCATATCCCGTGCTATCCAACTGACTAACAAAGATCAGATTTTTCTTGATCCCAGGAATATATCCGACATCCTCCAATGTCCACTGGTTTCCCGAGGTGGTTTATGCAAACATCCCCCTTTCCTTCAATCTCTAAGGCTTTATTGTCAGCAAGATATACTTTTCCAAAATTTCCAGATTTGAAATTTTGGAACAACTCCTTACTTGGAGACGAATGGAAAAATGCACCAGAATCCAAAATCCATGATTCAACCGGGCTGTTCACACTAAGGTTTAGAGCATCCCCAATGTCCTCTGCTGAATTTACAGAATCATTGTCATCTTCAAATTTTTTATTCTGTTTCTTCTTTAGCTCTGTACAGTTCGTCCGAAAGTGCCCCTTTTCTCCACAGTTCCAACAAGTCACGTTTGATCTGTTCAGGGATTTTCCTCGATTCTTTGATTTTGATCGAGCGTGTTTATTTTGGCCTTTCGTCTTACTTCTCCCCCTTCGATCAACGCTGAGAGCACTGCCCGATGAATCTCCCACTTCTCGTTTGCGAATACTTTCTCTAAGAAAAACATCACAGATTTTATCAAACTTCAGTTTCTCAGATCCACGGGAACTGCTAATCGCAGCAACAAAAGTATCCCAAGACTCGGGCAGAGATGACATTAAAATCAACGCCTTAATTTCATCTTCGAAATTAATATCCACATAATTGAGTTGACTCACAATCATATTGAACTCGTTTATATGATCAGAAACGGATCCATTCTCAGACATCTATAAATTGAACAATCTACGCATCAAATATACCTTGTTCATAGCCGATGGTTTTTCATACATGTTTGACAGTGCCTTCAACAGATCGGACGTAGTCTTCTCCTTCACGATGTTGAACGCCACGTTTCTTGACAAAGTCAACCGGATCAACCCTAGAGCCTGGCGATCCTTGAGTTTCCACTTCTCCTCTGTCATGGATTCCGGCTTCACCCCGGTCAAAGGTTCGTGAAGATCTTTCTGGTACAAATAATATTCGATCTGCATCTTCCAAAAATTGAAATCGGATCCATCAAACTTCTCGATTCCAAGATTCGAACTATCCATTTTCAGTGATCGTGTTGAACCTCCTTAGCTCTGATACCAGTTGTTGTGCCAAAAAATGAAACCAAAAATCTAACAATAAAGAACACCAAGTTTAACGTGGAAAAACCCTTCAAACCGAAGGTAAAAACCACGGGATCGACAAGATCCAAATTGCTTCACTATAAAAATAAGAGGGTTACAAATATTCTTATAATGACTATACAACAAGTGCCAAAAGAGAACAAAAAATAGCTACACCAACAAAGGATAAATAGAAAGAAACACCACCCAAACTCAGCTTCTATTCGGGACCTAAAACAGGATCTTTATGAACTCCAAATCCTATCTCCACCGTTCAAATCAACCACCAAGATGTCATAAACACTCATTCCAAATTTAAGCCCGATCCAACAGTTAGTTAATCGGGAAACATGATCTGAACGTGACTGGTCGGAGAAAAGACTACAGCAAAAGAACCCTTTTCTTTCTCTCTTTTTCTCTTGTTGAAAGATCTCTCAAAAACCTCTCTTATGTTCTAATGTCATTCAAAAACCCTTTTCAATCCTTTTCCTAATAGAATTGGAAACCAAATAAGGAGAATAATTCCAAAATCTTTTCCAAGTAGGATTAGGCCATGGGCCTTTGGCTGGAACATGGGCAATAGCCCAACAAAATTTTCAAAATAGCAATATTTTAGCATTTAATAGGGTCGCTCGTCAACACTTTCAAAATTTATTTAAAATGTCAACATTATAGTTTGTTATAGTGTTGATTGTATTTATTTAATTTGAAAGAATACAAACTTTTAATAACAGAATAGAGAGAATCGTGGGAGAAAATATTTCAAAAAAGGAAAAAATATTTCCCTTAATTTTTTATCCTTACTTATGTTAACTTTAATAAATATAATTTTATGTGAAATGTATTCGAATGAACTTCATTAAATATAATTTTATCATTTTGTGTATTCGGATGAATTTCATTAAATATGATTTTGTGTATTCGAAATTTTGAATGAACTTTTTTACAAACTGAGCACGATAAATTTAAATGTGATTGTATACCATTAGGACGAATATAAATTCAAACCTTAATACAAACTAGCTCATATACAAAGTGATATTGAAAATACAAAATGTGTCACATCCGAGGAGCCCCCTAGAAGTAACCTGTATCGTCGTCCTCGAAGAGGACTAAGACTAACCTCTTAGCATTCTTCATAAAATTTCATAGGTTAAATTAGCGAAAGATTTAAAACTTTTTAACTACTTCTATTCTGAGGTTTACTTAGACCTCTCACTTACACATAGTATATAGTTAGCGAGTATACATAGACTCTTCATATAAGAAGCAATACACAGGCTTCTACTTTTATTTCACTATGAAATCCATGTTAGCATCTTCCCACTTCGAAGTAGGAACTTGGATTTCTTGTAGTAAACCACTCAGCTTTTGGTGTTCAGCTTTCACTTGTTGGTAATTCGGACACTTTGCAACAAATTCTGCACTGTTCCTTTTTAAGTCATCCAACCAAAACACTTCTCTAAGGTCATGGTACATCTTAGTAGAACCAGGATGAATAGAGTAATGGACACTATGAGCTTCCTCAAGGATCCGACTTCTCAACTCATCGACATTGGGCATACACAATCTTCCTTAGAACCTAAGAATGTCATCCCCCCCTAGGAGAATGACTCATTCATCTTTCCAAGAACCGACTCTATCAACTCCATCAACAATGGATCAAGCTGTTGTTTAGACTTCACCTCAACCACAAAAGATGACTCGAAGTTATGATGTACCACAACACCACCATTAGGATTTCGAAACCCTAAACGAGCCAACTTATGAACATCCTTCACTAGGTTTCTCTTGGTTTCTTCCACATGGGACACACTTCCCATGGACAAACGACTTAGAGTGTCTGCCACCACGTTAGCCTTGTCGGGGTGATAGAGAACACTCATGTCGTAGTGTTTCAATAGCTCTAACCACCTTTTTTTGTCGGAGATTCAACTTCTTCTGGTTGAATGCATATTGAAGAATTTAATGGTCCGTATACACATCCACATGAACCCCATGAATATAATGCCTCCATACTTTCATGGCAAATACCACGGCCACTAACTCAAGGTCATGAGTCAGATAATACTTCTCATGAACTTTGAGTTACCTAGAAGCATGGGATATAACTTTGCTATGTTGCATAATAGAACACCCAACCTGACTCGATATGCATCACAATAAACCACAAAACTCTAAGTACCCTCCAATAGGGTCAACACCGGAGCGGAGGTAAACCTATATTTTAACATTTGGAAGCTCTTTTCACATGCTTTCAACCACTCAAATTTCACATTTTTTTGAGTAAATGTTGTCAAAGGAAGCAATCGATGCAAACCCATCCACAAACCTTCTATAATAACCGGCTAGACCCGAGAAACTCTTAATATCTGCAGGAGTCAAAGGTCTAGGCAAATTTTTCACTGCTTCGGTCTTTCTTGGATCAACCTCAACACCTCACTAGAGATAATATGACCAAGATATGCTACCGACCTCAACCAAAATTCACACTTTCTATATTTGGAAAAGAGTCGATGTTCCTTAACAACTTGTAAAACCACTCTCAATTGGTCCATGTGTTCACCCTCTTTTTTTATATATACCAAGATGCCGTCAATGAAGACAATGATAAATGAATCTAGGTAACTTTGAAACACCCTATTCATTAGGTCCATAAAAGTCGTCGGAGCATTAGTGAGACCAAAGAACATTATTAGGAACTCATAGTGACCATATCTAGTCCAAAATTCCATCTTGGGAATATATTTACCTCTAACCCTAAGTTGGTGATATCCCGATATCAAGTCAATCTTGGAAAGTAACTCGCACCTTGGAGTTGATCAAATAAATCATCAATTCAAGGGAGAGGATACTTATTCTTGATTGTGACTTTGTTGAATTGACGGTAATCGATACACATTTTAAGGGACCCATCCTTTTTCTTCATGATCAATATCGGAGCACCCCATGGTGAAATACTAGGCCGGATGAAACCCTTGTCCAGTAGATCTTTGAGGTGAGCCTTCAACTCTTTTGATTCAGCCGGAGCCATCCGATAAGGAGGAATTTAAATGGGGTTGGTATCCGGTAGCAAGTCAATACCAAAATCTGTTTCCGGTTTGGGAGGAATATCAAGAAGATCATTAGGAAAGACCTTCGGAAATTCCCTTACTACGGGGACCGACTTAATGGAAGGAACTTCGGAGTCTAAATTTTTTAATCTCACAACATGGTATAAACACCCTTTAGAGATCATCTTACAATCCTTTAGACAAGAAATGATATGACCTCTAGGAATAGAATTTTCCCTCTTCCACTCTAAGACGACTTCATTTGGAAAATTGAACTTGACAATTCTTGTTCTACAATCAATAGGAATAAAACAATTATGCGAATAAAACAATTATGCAAATAATCCAAAATGATGTCAAAATCAACCATATCAAATTCTACTAATTCAACATGAGTAACTCTATTGGGAAAAATTATAGAACAATTTCTATATACCCTGTTTGCAACCACCGAATCATCCACTGGGGTAGTTACAAAAAATTGTTCATTTAGGACATCGGGTAAAATGTCAAACTTACTATCTATCAAGGGAGTAACAAAAGATAATGTAGCCCCGGGTCAAGTATAGCATAAACATCAATAGATAAGACTTGTAACATACCCGTCACCACATCGGGAGAATTCTCTTGTTCACCCTAAAGCGAAGAGCATAAAGGTTATTCTTCTTCTGAGCATCATCATTTGAACAACTTGCTTGTCCACTTCCCTTGTATTTACCCTTCAAATTAGAGAAATATCTCACCTTATGACCCCTTTTCCACAATCAAAGCAATTACCCATTCCCACTAAGCATTCATCGTAATGACCCTTACTACACTTGGTACAAGTAGGATTTTCACTAGGTGAGTTTTCACTCTTTCCCTTGTGGGGCTTAGGTTTAGGAACCTTATCATCACGAGCCTTACAGAACTTAGAAGGAACTTGATTGTAGAACCTTTTCGTGAAGTTAGGCTTGTCTTGAATGTCAAGCCTGCCCTTTGAAGAACCACTATCAAAAGACCGTGCCTTATTGGCATCTCTATTCTTAATCTTCACCCTTGCATCTTCCACATGTTGAGCATGAACCATGAGAAGAGAAATGTTAATATTATTATGTAGCATAGACGAACGACACTCTTCTTTTAAGTCATCCGACACTCCCTTCACAAAGAGGCTCATCTCATCCCTAGGGTCGGAAACCAAAGAAGGAGCATACCTTGACAATTTAGTGAATTTCAAAGAGTAGTCAAGTAAACTCATACCTCCTTGACGAATATTGATGAATTCTTCCACATTTTATTCCCTCTTCTTCCTAGGAAAGAACCGATCAAGAAAAGTTTTCCTGAAAATCTTCCATGTCACCGGACTACCTCTTAAAATCCTATTGTCTCTCCATTGGACGTACCAAGTTTGGGCTACGTCTTTGAGTTGGTAGGTGGCTAACTTGGCCTTCTCACTAGTAGTCAACCCCATGACATAGAAAATTTTGTATGTTCATCAATGAACTCTTGGGGGTCTTCCTCTGCTTTGGACCCATAGAAAGTAGGTGGATTCATCCTTATGAAATCCCTCAAACGGGAGGCCATGGTGCTAACATGTTTGTTTTCTCGGGGTAACACCTCCCGATTAGCTTGGGTCGTAATGGTTTGATCTTAAGTAGTGACGGCTTGTGCTTGGGTGGTAATGGCTTGGGCCATTTGGAGAAAAGTTACCTTTATATCCCCATCCATCATAGGAGGAGGAGAAACCAGGACTTGATCACCTATAGCAACTTCTTCAAGTGGAGGCACTTGGTTGTCTTGTGCTCCCGCAATAGCAATGACTTCTTCAGTCCTTCTTGCCGGCAGACCTTCGAGTGTTCATACCTATAACCACAATACAAGATTTAGGTGAAAGAACACATAAAGTAGACTCTAGAGGCACGACATTGGATTTCCAAGAAAATGCAAATTTCTAAGCATCATATAGCTTCTCACTCAATAGTGTGGCGTGCTTCACAATTTTGAATAACAACCTACATAGACGTGGTTTAATGAGATATCATCCTAAAGATATTCAACCTCATGCTCTAATACCTAGTTTTTCACATTGGGGGAGCACCCCCTAAAAGTAACCGGTGTCGTCGTCCTCGAAGAGGACTAAGACTAACCTCTTAGCATTCATCATTACATTTCATAGGTTAAATTAGCCGAAAACTTAGAACTTTTTAACTATTTCTACATTGAGGTTTACTTAGACTTATTGCTTACTCATAGTATATAGTTAGCGAGTATATATAAACTCCTCGTATAAGAAGCAATACATAGACCTCTACTTTTATTTCACATACATAATATAGCAACATAGATTTATAAAAAGTCTAGAATATGTCTCATATTAAACCATCTAAATCGAATACAACATCTTAGGATCAACTCATACTTCATTACAATGAAAGCCTTATATAGGCATATACAAAGTCAACAAAGAAAGAAAATGAATTAAATTATCTTTAAGACTAAATAATTTCGATAGCAAGATAGTGGCATTGTTCTCGAAAGGCGAGGACCTACCGAATCGGAAAATAGGATTCCAAGCCTTCTTCAATGGCCCTCTAAAAGATCAACAGTTGGATCCTATATTTGTAGTAAACATAAAAGATGGGTTAGTACACACTTGTACTAAGTATGACTATATGCACATAAAACATGTGAAATCATGCTAAAGAGGACATTTGCTCAAAACATACTTATTTACTTTGAAAAGCCTTATGCACATCCAAGAACCCATGTAAGATAATATTCACCTAATCCATAAGTTTAACCCATATACAACACAAGACAAAAATTATCAAGTAATAGTCAATTCAACATGTACAATAGTTCATAACATCATAACAAAAGCATGACCCTTACTCATAATCCACCATTCAGCCTGCAAGTGCAATGACCAAGCAAAAGCCCCATAACCTTACTCAAGCATGTAAACCAAACAAGGATCATAAGCAGTGTCTAACTCAACATAGCATAACATCAATAGTAATCATCATTATACTTAGTAATAACAGATAGTATTAAATAAATAGTATAAAATAATATTAGTATTTACTGTGTACTAATCCTAGTCCTATTAGGATTAGTACTCCTTAATCCTAGTCCTATTAGGATTAGTACTCCTTCCTATATCTCCTATATATATCTCCCATGTATTCCCTTATTATGTTAACACTTCAATACGATCAATATTCCTTCATGGTATCAAGAGCAAGAAAACCTAGATCTTCTTTTCTCTAGGTTTTTTTCTCTCTTTAGGGCACCGATCGTTCCCTCTCTTCTCTTGGGCGGCGGTAGCCATGACAATCGAGGTGGATCCTCTCGATTCACTTCCTTTTGGCGTTAAACTCCTTCTCGGGCATCTTCATGCCCTGATTCCCAAAAAATTATCAGACATAAATTACGCTACATGGAAAATCACCGTTCTTACAGCCCTTGAGGCCAATTAACTTCTCAAATACGTCGATGGAAGCACAGAACCGCTGCCGGCAGTCATCACCGCCACAGACAAATCTGAAAAAACTAATCTGGACCATGCCGCCTGGAAAGCCGTGGATGGACAAATCCGATCATGTTTGATTGCGGTCATCTCTCCCACGGTTCAGAAACACGTCCGATCCTACACAATTGCTTCAGCCCTGTGGACGGCCCTCGCAACACGCTATGCATCAATTTCCCACTCTCATATTTTTTAATTGCGTGATCGTCTCCACACAATTACCAAAGGCACGAAAACTATGGCGGAGTATTTAGATGAGGTCTCCACCATCATCACAGCCCTCGACACCGTGAACGAAATCATTCCCGAAAAAGATCTCGTCATGTGCGTCGTTCGGGGGCTCCCATCAGCTTACTCCTCCATTAAACAGGCGGTTCGCATCAGTCCAACGCCCGTTGACCTGGCTACTCTCTCCTCGTGGCTAAAAAGTGAAGAAATCAACGTGGATCTGGAGAGCAAACTTCTTCTCCGAGAAGCCACTGTTATGGAGCCGGCCACCGCCCTCACCGCAAGCCAGAACTATCGCGGGGGGCGTGGTGGCAGCCGGAAGGGGAGCCGCGGCGGCTACGGATGAAACAGCGGAGGCCGCAGGCGAGGCGGTCGGCAGGGCAGTCGTCCGCCGTACGACGGTCAGCAGCACGGCAGCAACAACAGCCTGCACTCCTTCGGCAGCGGCGGGCAGTCATCTTTCAGCGGCGGGCAGGGCACTTACAAGCGGGATCGTCCAACTTGTCAAATGTGTCAGAAAACAGGACACACCGCTGTTCGTTGCTGGTTTCGGTATGAGGAGAGCCTAAATAGTTATAACCGTGCCAATTATGCATCTCAAGCCGGCCCTTCCTCTGAATGGTTGTTGGATACTGGGGCCAACATGCACGTTACTTCTGATCTATCCAAGCTTAACGCTCCAAATCCATATCATGGCTCCAATGGTATTACTGTTGGCAACGGTGAGTCCCTTAATATTTCTCACACTGGCACGGGTACAATTAAAACCCCTACCGCTATCTTTCACCTAGGTAACCTTACCCATGTCCCTTCTATTAAAACCAATCTCCTTTCAGTTCACCAATTCACAAAAGATAATAATTGCTCACTCTTGTTCACCTCTAATGATTTTCAGATCCTAGACAATACTACCAAGAGGGTGATTTTTCAGGGCCCTTGTGAGCATGGTCTGTACGTTCTTACTGGCACAAGTTCGTCTGCCCACCCAGTTTCAGAAAGCGTTCCTGTGGCTCCGGTGGCTCTTTCGGCTGATGGCCACAGTCTGTTGTGGCACAGTCATCTGGGTCACCCGTCTACTCAAATAATAAATTCTTTAATGTCTCAATTAGGTTTTTCATCCATTTATGTAAACAATTGTGACTCCTGTTCAATTGCTAAATCTCATAAATTACCTTTTACTTTATCTGAGAAGCGTACAACTGCACCTTTTCAACTTATTCATTCTGACCTATGGGGTCCTACTGTTGTTCCTTCATTTGCTGGTTTTCGCTATTATATTTGTTTTGTGGATGATTTTACAAAATACACTTGGTTGTACCCACTAAAACACAAATCACAGGCATACACCACCTTTGTCACCTTTGAAAAAATGGTCAAAACACAATTCAATTCTCATGTTAAACTTTTTCGAAGTGACAATGGAATGGAATATGTAAATAACATCTTTGGCCAGTTTTTAGAATCCCTGGGAAATATACATCAAACCTCCTATCCATACACTCCCGAACAGAATGGGGTGGCTGAGCGTAAGCATCGCCATCTCATTGAAACGGTGGTTACTCTTCTACATCAATCTCATCTCCCTGTCTCCTTTTGGGTAGAAGCTCTAGCCAGCGCAAACTACCTCATTAACAGAATGCCCAGTCACACCCTCTCCAACAAATCATCCTATCAACTCCTTTACCAAGAACTTTCCAATTATACCAACCTCCGCGTCTTTGGGTGTCTTGCCTACCCTTGGCTACGCCCTCATATTACTCACAAATTACAACCCCGATCCCGTCCTTGTATTTTTTGGGGCTATCATCCTACCTCCAAGGGTTATCGCTGTCTTGACCCACAAACTCATAAAGTCTACATATCTCGTCATGTCAAATTTGTCGAAAATGAGTTTCCCTACGAGTCTATTTCCTCCTCCACAAATACATCATTCATTGGCGTCCTTCCCCTTTTTCCAACATATTCACAGGGTCCCTCACCACCTTCCCCCACACCTCCACCCACTACCCAACCACCCCTCATCACCCCTTCGACCGTCACCCACAATACACCCGCAACCACCACCCACACTCACAATCAACCTGAACCACCCCATACCCACAACATCTCCAGCCCTATCCGTTTTGGGTCCTTCCCGGCCACCCCCGAATCACCACCGCCCGTGCCATCCCCCAATACTCATCCCATGTTAACCCGTGGCAAAGCCGGTATCTTTAAACCCAAAACCTTTCAGGCTACCATACTACCAAATACACCCCTTCCCGATAGTGAACCAACAACCTACTCTGTTGCCTCAAAAAATGCTTATTGGCGTCATGCTATGGATGACGAGTTTAAGGCTTTGACTGATCAGAAAACTTGGGTTCTTGTACCTAAGCCCCATGGGCGGCACCCAGTGGGTTGTAAATGGGTGTACAAAATTAAACACAATGCAGATGGCAGTATTTCCAGGTACAAGGCTCGTTTGGTTGCTAAAGGCTACAATCAGGAGTATGGGCTTGATTACTCCGAGACATTCAGTCCTGTTATTAGGCAGGAAACCATTCGCCTGGTACTGTCACTTGCCGTGCGCAACAATTGGTTCATCAATCAGTTGGATGTTTCCAATGCTTTTCTTCATGGCATGCTTGATGAAACTACCTACATGACGCAACCACCGGGCTATGTTGATCCCCGCTTCCCTCAACATGTTTGCAAACTCCAGAAGTCTCTGTATGGGCTCAAGCAAGCCCCCCGTGCTTGGTACACACGTCTGAAAACGTTCCTCCAGGGACTCGGCTTCACGAGTTGCGTACACGACACGAGTCTGTTTACTCGACATTCAGCACATGGTACAATTATTCTTCTTGTCTATGTAGATGATATCATTATTACAGGCTCTACTGCAACTCTCATTCAGGATGTCACTCGAGCTATGCATACTACCTTCAAAATAAATGACCTTAGCCTGTTACATTATTTTCTAGGAATGGAGGTTTCTCGGACAGGCATCGGATTGTTTCTTCATCAGTCAAAATATGCTCGAGATCTGTTGCAGAAAGTTGGACTGGAAAAATGCACCAGTCAACCAACACCGATGGCAGTCTCTTCGTCTACGAATGGAGCCGAAACCCCATTTGCCGATATCACCCACTTCCGCAGCCTCATTGGGGCTCTACAGTATCTGGTCATTACCCATCCTGACATCCAGTTTGCTGTCAACCGAGTTGCTCAACGCATGCATCAACCAAGTGAACATGATTACCATTGTCTAAAACGCATTCTCAGGTACATTTTTGGCACTCTTGGTCGTGGTTTACTCATTCGACCCGGGGACTTGGAGCATCGGGGTTTCTCAGATTCAGATTGGGCGAATGATAAAAATGATAGAAAATCTACATCGGGGTTTCTCATTTTTTTGGGGCCGAACCTGATCTCCTGGTGTACAAAAAAATAACCCAAGGTCTCTCGGTCCTCAACTGAAGCTGAATACCGCGCCCTTGCTCTTCTTGCTGCTGAGACCATGTGGGTCACATATATTCTTCGCGAACTCCGCGCCACTCACACTGTTCCTGCTCTCTATTGTGACAACAAATCAACCATCTGTGTGGCCAAGAATTCCGTCCTACACACCATAATGAAGAATGTTGATACTGATTGTCTCTTTGTTCGCGATGAAGTTCAGGCCGGCACCATGACTGTGCAGTATGTACCCACTGAAGAACAATCGGCTGATATTCTCACCAAACCTCTCCCGAGCCGACAACATGATTACCTCAGTTCCAAGCTTCCGTTCGCTTCCGCTCAGCTCAGCTTGAGGGGGGATAATAACAGATAGTATTAAATAAATAGTATAAAATAATATTATTATTTACTGTGTACTAATCCTAGTCCTATTAGGATTAGTACTCCTTAATCCTAGTCCTATTAGGATTAGTACTCCTTCCTATATCTCCTATATATATCTCCCATGTATTCCCTTATTATGTTAACACTTCAATACAATCAATATTCCTTCACTTAGCAATATAGACCAATAGCATGTTCATAAATGAAACTAACATCATATAGGATCATCAACATGTAGAGTCAACATATATATTGTAGAACATAAGCACAAGCTCCTAAGGATTCCCTCAAGGCAAACTAGTGCAACGCATAGGTAAAGTCCCATACCCCTACCTAGGCTAAGTCAAATTCTCTTAGGCCACCCTAGTTAGTGTTTACTTCATTACTTCATTTTACTTTCGTAAATATTTGTCTTAACCGACATAGACCACAAGATTTAAGTGTGAAATCTGGTTTTGTAAAACCTTACACCGATAGAAGGTGGTCTATCGACCTAAGTAGAACCAAATATAAACATAGCTTTCTAGGTGGATCCACTAGTTAGTCTTCCTATGGTGGCAACATAGTTCAGGAACATAGGAGATATGAATTGAACCCTCTACATGCCAATTAGCATTGGAGACCCCATATCATGAGAATTTATTGGGTGAGTGTCCCTCATAAAGGATTCAAGGATGAATTTTCCTCTACGGGAAGCCAACACCTCCCATTATCAAGTTAGCTCGGTTCTAAGCTAAGTCCCTTTTGAAATGTCTTTTATTAACAATCATAACTTAGTCTAGGTCATAGAATTCTATCCCCTCTATATATAATCATCATAAGTTAGTTAGAATTGCATGAGGATATCCTTTCATGGAAACCCTCATATGAGAGATTACCATATCATCATCATCATCACGTCATAATAAGGCATATAGGCAATTCATAACCAACCTTCTATCATTTCATATTTAGAAAAATGTCACATCACACAGTCAATGCATTTAAATTCAACATCCTACCAACACCTACTTAGGCTATTCACATGACTTGTTTCAATTGGACTACATCATCAATACAAGCCATCAAAATTGAAGTAAAGGTTAGGATCATGAAGACTTACCAAATCTCCTTCAAAATTCATCATCATGGTCTTACCATCAACCAACCAATTTCAACTTATCATAGGTGTCGTAACATCATTCAATAGTAATTAACACAAGAACTGGGTCAATTACATCATCACTGTCCCAATTAACTTCAATTCATAACCTAGGGTTAGGGGAGAAGGGTCAACATAAATTCTTCAAGAATAGATCCAATCTAACCAACACATTACCCTAATTAATCCATAAATTCATTTGAATAATTAAAACCAATCTAACAATCAATACAGTTTTCAATTCCCATCAATTCATAACCAAGATCAAAGATTTAGGAAATTTAGGGAAAGGGACATGATCTATGTGAAATTACATTAATTGACATCAATTAAAAAATAATGTATACTTAATTAGTTATAGTCAATCGCAAGTTATCATCAATTTGAAGTTTTTGAAATGAACTTTGAAAGAACCTCTTGGAGAAAAGAATCCCAAGAGTGAAAAATTCATACCTTAATGAAGATTAATCCACAAAATTGAAGTGAAATCCTAGACAAATTGGTCTTCTTCTTCAAGCTTTCGTCCTTCTTCAACGGAGGATTTGGAGAGAGAAAAAGTAGAGAGAGGTGAGAGCTTTTGGGCTTGTTTTGGGAATTTTGTTTGGGTGAAGGAAAAATAACTTGAAAATGACCCTTAGAATTTATATAATCACCCCCTAAATTACCCAAAATATCCCTCACTTAAATGGGTCTTTTTTGTGAAGTCAAAATGCTTAAAATACAATTTTTACAAATTTGGGAAGTGACTCCGCGTCTCGAGGCCAACACGCATATTATTTTTGAAAAATGAATTTAGGCAGTAAGGTACGTGTGGGATGCGCGTCGCGCAGAAGCCCTTTGGATCTTGACTTACGTAGGCTGCTTTGGCAGCCTGCCCACCCATATTTGGGTCCTTGAACGGGTGGTCCTTAGGGCGTGGACGTCATGGACGTTCCTTGACGTCTTGACTCTAATACTTCTCGGATGACTTCTAAACATTATTTTAGGTCTTAAAATAGTATAACCAACATTAAATCAACTTGTGAGTCTCTAGAGTAGGTCTTCATTTTTCGGAGTGTTACAAAATGAGTATAAAATATAAAATCTATTTTACTAATGCAATTAGTATGAATACTTATACAATGAATAAGTTGTATATTGATTATTCTGAATTAAAAATGAATACAACATCAAATCTAAATATAAACTATTTGGTTTACAAAGGGATATTGAAAATACAAAATGAGCAAAATAAAAAACAAAATTTGTTTTACTAATGCAATTAGGTTGAATGCATATATAACATAAATAAATTGTATGTTGTTTATTTAGAAGTGAGAATGAATACAAAATCAAATATAAATACAAAATTTGATGGTAAACCATTAGGTCGAATACGAAATAAATCTAAATACAAGCTATTTGGTATACAAAGTGATATTGTAAATATAAAATAAGCAAAATAAAATAAAAAAGTTTATTTTACATATGCAATTAGAATGAATACCTAAATAATGAATACGTATTTTGAATATTTAAACTTGAGAATGATAGAAAATTAAGAACTTCTATCTGACAATTGATTCATCAAGTTCCATGGATTCAAGAAGAGTCTTTTAAGAACCATTCATAAAACAACGAAGGAGATCTAGGACCCGACAAGGAAACTGTCAAAACCCAGTAAGAAGAAAAGTTGTGGAGCTGGTTTCACTCTTGATCAAATGTAAGAGAGAGCAATCATATATTATACCGCAATTTGCTTGAAAAATTTCTAGATGTTGAAATCGTACAAGTCGAAGAAATTTCTTAAATAAGTATAGGAGATAATAATGGTGGGAACACTAGAGATAGTGGACAGGTTTGGGATAAAAAATTAAAGAGAATATTCGAAGTGGAGTCTTTTTTATTTTACTTTTAATTGGTAGCAGAGTCAAACTAGATAACTGATGAAAAATAAAAGGATAGTAAATTAATTATATTATGATACATTATATTTGCCAAAATAATGACATTATGACATAGATATTTTAGCTAATTATGTTAAATTTTTTGAATACTTTACTAATTTTTCCATAAACTAAACATTAGATAACTATATATCCATGAATTAGTGTTTTCTTTTTTGATGAAAATCTTTAGAAACTTGTACAAATAGACACAAAACATTATTGAAATCGACAATATAGACTTAGTTTTTGTAGGAAAATAACTAAGATTTCTTAATAGTTTTGAATTTGTTATTTTTTATATTTATTTATTTATTTGTATCTAATTAAAAAAATATTGTGTTAAGGAGGTTTTCTAATCCTAATTTAATTTATTTTGTTAGTATTATAAATAAGGAAGTCTTAATACAGAGATATACAACAATTTTAGGGTTGTTAAATTAGATATATAAATTTCTTCTATGTAATCATTCTTGAGAAATTTTATTTTCTTCCGTTTTATTGCATTAAGCATTATACTATTTTAAACATTTAAATTAAAAATCAAGAAGAAAAATATGACTGATTAGTTATTAAATTTAGGGAAAAGGCTTAAATATGTCATCGAACTTTCAGAAAAGACTCATTTATGTCATTCGTTAAAACTTTGACTCATCTATGTCATTACTGTTCAAGAAAAGACTCATTCATGCCATTATTTTTTAAAAGTGGTTTTGCAAAACCATTTTTGATAGGTGGCAAATTGTAATTTGGCCACGTCATTAATTTTTTAAATTGAAAAAAATTAATTCAATTTTAGTCAGAATTTTAATTTTTTATTAAAAAATTCATCACGTGACCAATTATAATTCGGCCATGCCATCAATTTTATAAATAAAAAAATATTTTTTTTTAAAATTATGATATTTGTATTTAAAAAATTGATGACGTTGCCGAATTATATTTGGTCATGTGTCAAATATGGTTTTGCAAAATCATTATAGAAAATAATAACATGAATGAACCTTTTCTTGAATGGTAATGGCATAGATGAGCCAAACTTGTAACGGATGACATAAATGAACCTTTCTAAAAGTTCGATGGCTATTTGAGTCTTTGCCCTTAATTTTATGGAAATTTTTGAAGAAAAAAAGTATAAACACGTAGGTCACATACACATTTTAAGAATAAAATATACTATGATTGTCTAACGCTGACCTTTTTCGTTCCAAACGTTTGTCAATGCATGTTACACATATTTTTGTTATAAACTTACACAAAATTTTAAAAATTTTCTTTACTTTCTTAAATTTCGTATTCAATTAAATTAATACAAACAAATTGTATTAAAAAAATAATAAATGGAAAAACGCAGATTATAAGACATAAGATTAGGTTGGAATAGTTCTTCTAATCAAACTCAACTAGTGGAATATTCCACTAGTAATGCAATTTTATTTACCTAAATTTGAAGAATTTTTTGTTACTTAAAAGTAAATAGTTTAACGTAATGGTATACATTGACTTACAAGAAAATTCTTACGGCATAAGGTAATTGGTCGGAGTAGATCGAATTTGGTTGAGTTGAATCTAGATTGAGAAAATTTGGTTTGGATTATAATTCATCCAAATATAATATGGGCAATGGATTTGATCAAGTATGGTTTTGACAAAATAATTTTAACCCATTTAAATAAATTTGTTTTTCAAAAAAAAAAAAATTACTACTCCCCACAGGCACCCTCACTCCCAGGATGCCCACCCCAGGGTTCCACCAACAGAGCTATCCCTAAAACAAATTCCAAAAAATAAAAAATTACTCTCACCCCCACCTTCCACCAACCGACCCTTAATTGTTTTGATTTTCTAAAAAAATTATATATATGTATCATTTCACTTATATGTTCTGGATATGGATTCTCATGTTAATATATATTGTTCATATTTGTATGTGCTTAAATAGGTTGAAGTGTTAGCATTTTTGTTGATGTTGATATGGTCCGTATTAGATGGGTCCATTATCCCACTTCATGGACACATTATTCCACTAATGTAAAGGTAGTTAACTACCCATTATCCCACTAATGAGAAAGTAGTCAATTACCCATTATCCCACTAATGGTATAATGGTTAACTACTCATTACCCCACTACATGAATCCACTATCCTACTAAGTGGTTGGTAACTTCCCATGACCTATTAATCGTTCTTGATGGAAGCACGATTATAAAGATGTCATTTGGTTCAAAGGTCCCTAAGTACATTACTTCTAAAAACTCCATACTATCTAAGAGTGAGGTTTTGAGTGCTTAGAAGATCTTTTAAGAAAAGAAGAACTGTAGACTCCGACTGTATCGCTAACAATGGCTGGAGATATGTCGATCACTCTATATTTTCGTTGCGTCATTGCTATGTAATCTCCAACATTTGGCATCAGAGCGGTTGAATTTCCTCTGCTTTGTTAATTGTCAGAATTTTCTAAAGTTGCTCAAAATGGTTCTTAAAAATTCAGGTCATGTTGTGAAATTTTTGAAAACATTTAATAATAGAAGGCAAAGAGATTGTTGTTTTCTTTCATAATGTTCAACAATAGATCCTGTATATGATTTTGAGTTAATGTTTAGTGATTCGTATGATAATATTTGATTGAGATTTAGCCACAGTAACATTAATTAAAGGATATTATGTATTATATTTTGGATCACATAAAGAAATAATGTCTAAGTGATCTAGAATTATTTGAATAACGTTTAGCCACAACATCTTTAATTGAATAAAATATTAGAAGTTAAGGATCCCATAAAGAAATTTTAGACATTAGAATTGTAATTAATTATGTATGATATGATAACTTAATTTCTTTATTATTAAGTTGCATAATTAATTGAGATGAAATATTAAAATACTTTTCATAATTACCCACAGAAATTATGAATCAGAGTTTAATAGTTTTGTCATAAAGATAGAATATCATGCTACTAAATTGATAATTTTATCATAAATATGAATCTAATTGAATTAAAAATTTAGCCCACAGGCAATTTTTATGTGAGTAGATTCAACTTTATATTACTTGCCTCAAATTTATGTTAAGTATGTATGTATATTGTTTTTGCAGTTATGCAACATGTAAATTATTCTGATATTTGTGATATTCCTGAACTGAATGATGAGAAATATAAGATTTGGAAGGAGAGAATTCTCCTTCACTTAGGGTATATGGATATTGATTATGCTATCAGGAAAGACGAGTCACCTATTAATGAAATCAGCACTCAAGATGAGATTTTTCTTCATGAACAATAGGAAAGCTCTAACCGTTTGAGTGTTATGTTCATTAAGACAAAAATCTCAGCTGGTATTCGTGGTTCTGTTGAACAACATAACGATGTCAAGGCATTGCTGAAGGCTATTGACGAACAGTTTTAGACTTCAGATAAGGCACTTGTCAGCACCTTAATTATGAAATTCTCATCAATAAGGCTCACTAGTGTGAGAAATGTGCGTGACCATACTATGAAAATGAGAGACTTAGCGCCTCAACTAAAGATTCTTGAAGTCGAAATGTCTGAAACTTTTCTCTTGCACTATATCCTGAATACTCTACTTGTACAGTATGATCCCTTTAAGATCTCTTATAACACACATAAAGATAAATGGTCTATTAATGAACTCATGGCCATGTGTGTTCAAAAGGAAGGTCGACTACTGATGGAAGGAGAAAGTGCATTCATGACTACTCAAGGAAAGAAGACCAAACAAGACAACAAGAAGTCTAAAGGAAAGGTACCACTTGAAACTGACATAAAAAGGAAGCCAAGTGTCGCTTTTGTAGAAAGAAGGGACACATAAGGCAGGATTGTGTCCAGTTTCAACAATTGCTTTTTAAGAAAGGCACTTCTATCTCTCTTGTTTGTTATAAAGCTAATACGATTGATGTTAATTATAACACGTGGTGGATTGATTCTGCTTCTACAATCCATATTATGAATTCCTTGCAGGATTTAAGAAACCTACGGAAGCCAGTGGGAGCTTAGCGAAGCATCTATTTTGCAAACAAGATGCAGTCGCATGTGGAAGCTATTGGGACATGCCATTTAGTTCTTAGTAGTGATTTGGTTTTAGAGTTGGAAAAGGCATTTTTATGTTCCTAATTTTTCTAGAAATTTAATTTCAAGATCAAGACTTGTATTTTTGGGATATTCCTTCTTTCTAGAAGGGGAATTCAAACCATTTTATAAATATAAACTTATTGGATATGTTACATTGTTTGATGGTCTTTTCTCTCTTAATTTACAAAATGATTCCACTTATACTGTTATGCATGTACAAATTGGTACTAAAAGATGTATTATAAATGAAGATTCATCTATCTTATGGCATCGGAGATTGGGACATATCTCCATCGATAGAATTAAGAGATTAGTAAATGATAGAATACTTAGTACTTTATATTTTATTGATTTTGTTACTTGTACGGACTGCATTAAAGGCAAGAAGACCAACAAGTCAAAGAAAGGTTCAATGAGGAGTTCAATCGTATTAGAAATCATACATTCACATATATGTTGTCCAAACATGGACGCATATGGTCAGAAATACTTTATCACCTTTATAGATGATAACTCACGATATATGTATCTCTACATTCTTCGTGATAAGAGCGAATCATTTGAAGCCTTTAAAGTTTTCAAGGCTGAAGTAGAGAAACAATGCAAAAAACAAATTAAGATTGTGAGAAATGATATAGGTGGTGAATATTATGGTAGATATACATAAGATGGATAAGCACAAGGTCCATTTGTGAAGTTTCATCAACAAAATGGGATTGTTGCCCAATATACTATGCCTGGTTCTCTGGATCAGATGGTGTAGCAGAAAGAAGAAACCGAACATTATTTGACATGGTTCATAGTATGTTAAGTAGCTCTAATATACCTAAGTCCTTGTGGATTGAATCTCTTAAGATAGCAGCGTATATATTAAACTGAGTTCCAAACAAGGTTGTTCCAAAGACGCCTTTTGAGTTATTCAAAGGTTGAAAACCTAGTTTGACACATATCCGTGTATGGGATGCGCGTCTGAAGTTAGAATTTACAACCCACAAGAAAAGAAACTGGATCCTAGGACCATTAGTGAATATTTCATTGGATATGCCGAAAGGTCTAAAGGATACATATTCTACTGTCCATCTAACAGTACTAGGATTGTGGAATCAAGAAATGCAAAATTTCTTGAAAATGACTTAATTAGTGGGAGTGATCAATTTCAGAATACAATTTCTATAAGAGATCAACCTTCCACTTCAAGTCAAAAATTGATTGTTGTACATAATATCCCTCAAGTTCAATTGGGTGTTGAGCAACCAATCAATGAGATTCCACAAGCTGCTGAAAATATGCATATAGATCAAGTTGTTCAAGTATATCCTGAAATTATTGAACAAACAGTTGAACAACATAATCCACAGGAAAATGTTAATGGAACATTGAAAAGATCTACTAGAGAAAGAAAATCAACAATTCCTAGTGACTTTGTTCTATATTTGCAATAATTTGACATTAGAGTTGAAAATGATCCTGAGTTTTATTCACAAGCCATGAATTCTAAAGAGTCTAAATTGTGGTACAATGTCATGAAAGAAGAGATGAATTCTATGAAAACTAACGAGGTTTGGGATCTTGTCGATTTGCCTAGTGGTGTTAAAACCATTGGATGTAAATGAGTTTTCAAGACTAAAAAGGACTCATCAGGCAACATAGAAAGATATAAACCAAGACTCGTTGCTAAAGGATTCACTCAAAAGGAAGGAATTGATTACACAGAGACATTTTCTCCTGTGTCTAAAAAGAATTCCTTGCGCATAATATTGACATTAGTAGCACACTTTGACTTAGATTTGCAATAGATGGATGTGAAAACCACATTTCTCAATGGTGATATAGAGGAAGAGGTTTATATGAAACAACCTGAAGGATTTTCCTCTAGTAATGGTGAGCACTTGGTATGCAAGTTAAAGAAATCCATATATGGACTAAAAAAATCTTTCGGTCAATGTTTTTGAAATTTCATAATGTTATATCTTCATTCGACTTAGTTGAGAACATTATGGATCAATGTATATACCATAAGATGAGTAGGAGTAAAATATGTTTTTTACTTCTATATGTGGATGATATCTTGATTGCACCCAATGATAAGGCAGTGATACATGAGGTGAAACAATTTCTCTCTAAAAGTTATGATATGAAAGACATGGGTGATGCATCTTATGTTATTGGTATTAAGATTCATCGAGATAGACATCAAGGTACCTTAGGTTTATCTCAAGAATCCTATATCAATGAAATTTTAGAGAGGTTCCGAATGAAAGATTGTTCACCAAGTGTAGCTCTTATCATAAAGGTGTTAGGATCAGAAATAAGCAGGTGTGAACGCGGAAGCTAGCAATGGAAACCTCGAAAGATACGAGTAAAATGACAAACGAGAAATATATCAAAAGACACAAAGATTTAACGTGGTTCGGTCAATCGACCTACGTTCACAAAGGAGATGAGCAATCCACTATAAATATGAGAGTACAAATATAGAGAGAAACAACCTCAAACAAATCACTCAGAATACATGGGAGGTTCACACAAGTGATAACGTATCAAACTTGTGACCCACAATTTATCCTCCTAACCAAAACTCTCAAAATCCTTAAGACTACATTGTGAATGCTGATTAAGTTAGAAGGGACATTTTTCTATTTATAGAGTCCTAAACCTTTTCCTACAAGAAAATGATTAGTCAATTCAAAACTTTTTCCTTAAAGAGAAAACCTATTTATGGTAAGAAATTTAGGACAAATAAAACCTAACAAATCTCCCCCTTCGCCTGAATTTCTGACAAAATAAATTTGTCCACCTTCTTTACTTAATCTTCAACAACTTGCTTCTCCTCTCCGTAATCTCCTTTGCAAAATTTATGTCTCAACACAGAGAACCTCTCTGAAACAATTTCTCCAACAAAATCTTCATTACTGTCAAAAAGGTTGCAGCTAAAACTACACCCGCCTAGATGAACACCTATTTCTAACCTGGTTTAATCATTGATTATCGATCCACTGAACCTGAATCCATCATTGAATCTGGCTCTGATACCACTTGTTAGGATCGAAAATAAGCAGGTGTAAACGCGGAAGCTAGCAATGGAAACCTGAAAAGATCACGAGTAAGAAGACAAACGAGAAATATATCAAAAGACACAAAGATTTAACGTGGTCCGGTCAATCGACCTACGTCCACAAAGGAGATGAGCAATCCACTATAAATATGAGAGTACAAATACAAAGAGAAACAACCTCAACCAAATCACTCAGAATACATGGGAGGTTCACACAAGTGATAACGTATCAAACTTGTGACCCACAATTTCTTCCTAACCAAAACTCTCAAAACCCTTAAGACTACATTGTGAATTCTGATTAAGTTAGAAGGGACACCCTTAAGACTACATTGTGAATGCTGATTAAGTTAGAAGAGACATTCTTCTATTTATAGAGTCCCAAATATTTTCCTACAAGAAAAGGATTAGTCAATTCAAACTTTTTCCTTAAAGGAAAACCTATTTATGGTAAGAAATTTAGGACAAATAAAACCTAACAAAAGGGTGGCAAGTTCAACTTGAATCAGTGCCCGAAGAACGATCTTGAGAGGGAACGAATAAAGGACATTCCTTACGCTTCTGCTGGCGGAAGCTTTATGTATGATTAGGTTTGTACAAGACCTGACATATCATTTGTTGTTGGAACATTAGGAATATATCAGAGTAATCCAGGTCTTGACCACTGGAGAGCTGCAAAGAAAGTCTTAAGATATCTTCAAAGAATAAAAGATTACAGCTTATGTACAAACGATCAGATTACTTGGAGGTCATTGGTTACTCTGATTCAGACTTTGTTGGTTGTGTTGATTCACCGAAATTGACTTTAGGATATATATTTATGTTAGCCGGTGGAGATATATCTTGGAGAAGTGCCAAACAGACTTTAGTTACTATTTCCACTATGGGGGCTGAAATCATTTCTTGTTTCGGTTAAAGAGTTTTATTTTTGGACTTAGAATTTTCGCCTCCATATCTAAGTCATTAAGGTTATACTGTGACAATTCAGCTGCTGTTTTATGGCTAAGAATAATAAAAGTGGTAGTCGAAGCAAGCATATCGACATTAAATATCTAGCCATAAGAAAACGTGTTAAATACAAGAAAGTGGTCATTGAACACGTTAGCACTGAAGTAATGTTAGATGATCATTTAACTAAAGGCATGCAACCACAAAAATTTATGGATCATTTAGTCACAATGGGACTTAGCCCCACTATGTAAAATTTCGTTGTAACAATGAATGTTTACGAAACTCTATTTATATGATATTTCTCGTTAAATGTGTGCACATTCAGTTTTATTTTTAGAAATGTCACTAAAGTATGGACCTTGAATAAATATTGAGTTTATTCATTTAATTGTATCGGTTAAAGTTCAGAGATATAGTGCATTGTGATACATGAAAAATACTGCTCACTGCAAGAGAAACTATTGCCATGATTCGTGTATTATATTTCATTAATGAGATTAAAATATACGGAACAAGTGGGAGAATGTTAGCATATTTGTTAATTCTAATATGCTCTGTATTAGATGGGTCCATTTTTCCACTTCATGAACCCATAATTCCACTAATGGGAAGGTAGTTAACTACTCATTATCCTAATAATGGGAAAGTGATCAATTACTAATTATCCGATTAATGAGATAATGGTTAATTACCCATTACCCCACTACATGAATCCACTATCCAACTAAGCGGTTGGTAACTTCCCATGACCTATAAACCGTTCAATATGTCATTTGGTTCAAAGGTCCCTAATACATTACTTCTAAAAACTTCATACCATCTAAGAGTGAGGTTTTGAGTGCTTAGAAGATCTTTGAAGAAAAGAAGAATTGTAAACTCCGACTATATCGCTAACAATGACTGGAGGTATGTCGATCACTCTATATTTTCACTACGTCAATGCTCTGTAATCTCCAACATAAAGATCATATTAACTCATTTAAAAAAAATATGAGTGATCCATTTAATTTGATATGAACAAAATAGTTTCATTTTACTTATATAGGTTGAATTTGTCACTCCTAGGAATAACTCAAAAGCTTTTCCTTTTTGGTAAGTGAATTTATTTTATTTTACCAAATAACAATTTACAAAATATTCATGAATTTATTTTATTTCCCAAATAATAATAATTTTTAAAATACTCGTCTAAATAAAATTGCCCAACAGTAGTCTTTCTCAACTATCTCTTTCATTAATCCTACACCTGTACTAATTTTCGTTTTGATGTGGTGGAGTTCAACTTCTTCCATCTTCACGTATGCTGCGAGTTTGGTTCTACATATATATATATGACCCTTCATTAAACAAAAATACAATTTTCAAATTAAAAATAAAAAGTAACTTTTACACTATCATCAATATATATAAATTAAACTCTACTTTCCAAAGGTTAATGTTAAAATTCATTTAAAGAAAATAAAGGATTTGGCGGTAATTGTATCTAGTGAATATTAATATTCTCTACTTATCTATTTTTAAATTGACATACCTATTAAGAATATAATTATTGATATATTAAGATAACTATTTTATTCCTATTAATTATGAAGTGAATATACTTAAAACTTAAGATCTTTAAAAAGTTCTACTTTTACCAAAATAATTAATTAAAAATATAATAAGTAAAAAGATTGATTCTTTCTTGATTTTGTCACAATGGACAAGTAATTATAAATAACTAAAAAATAATAATAATAATTAGGACAAAAAAAGTGTAGATATTTATAACATAATTTCATATAAATGCTGTTAAACGATTTAACAACTCTAAATATAATAACATTAAGTAAATTATCACTAAATATCTCTTTTATTGTGTGCGTAAGTATGACCCCAATGCAATGAAAGAAGGTCACGTGTCTTGTGTCATGGCAAATGCCACATGGGCTTATTTAATGGCCATGCAATTATAAATGGATAAGCTTGCCATCAAATACAATACCAACCGAAGTGTCTCATTCAACAAGTTGAAACAATTCAAACCCACCATAGAATTATTATTATTTGACACAAAACAAAGACTATTGTTTTCCCTTTTTTTGGTGTCCCTTGGGGTGTTTCAAAGGTCACATTTAATTAACTAAAGCTTCTTTTTTTATAGGCCATGGAGGCTATATATACAAAGAGAGAAATCGTCTTGGTAATTATATCAAAGAGAAATACGCGTGCTAAGAGACTTAGTAAAATAAACTCAGAGATTCTATCATTCGAATTAGCATTGTGGTTATTATTATTGGTTATGGCGATTCAAAAGTTAGAGATATGCATCGAGATGGTGAAAATGGCATTAGAGATTGTAGCCGTGTTTGTAGATGCAGTGGGCACTATTGTCTCTAAAGATAATAAGTATTCTTCATCATCATCAACACAATCCAATATTGATCTTCCAACACCCTATGTTGGTTTCTAACATATGGATTAATCACATAGTCCATTCAATTTTGTTTTAGTCCATTCAATTTTGTTTTGGGACAGAGACGTAATTATTGTTGATTTTTTTAACTTTTTAACTTATTGTTTTTAGATGCAATAGTTGGTGTATTGGAGATTAAGTTTTGATAGTCCTTGAGATCTCCTAAGATAATTTCTTGTTAAGTTAATGAAATTCAACACATAATGTGTTATTGACTTCTCGTTGTGTTCTTCGATTTTTTGTTATTGTTCTCCTAATTATTGAGCTAAATTTTTTTTTATGTAAGTTTTCTCGTAGAGTTGAATATAATTTCGATGATATTAAACATGTTGATAATATTTGATGTATTAATTTCTTAAAAAAAGGAAGCGTAGCATATAAATTTTTTCGTGTTCACAAAGGGTTTAGGAAGCGATATACTACAAGAAGTGTGATGTAGACAATCTACCATGCAAGAGGGCATGCAGTGATAGTTGGGTTCGTGGCTTGAACCTATAACCTAGCTTTACCGATGTTCCAAAGTCCCCTTAGATGGATTCATTTTGATACAAACAAAAAAAATTATTTCTATTTGTTTGTTCACGAAAATATGTTATTATCTAAGTACATGTAACATAAAATTAAGAAGCAAAACGTTCTTTGTATTTTGAAGCCCTATTATATATCTTTTTTGAATACGTCTTATAGAATCTCATAAAATTTTGATGTCTACAAAAGAGATTCCTCTCCAATAATCTCCAATAGAAAAGGAGACATTGAAATTAGGGAGATTTATTCCCTTAATATTTTCTAGTTTTTTAAGATTACCTCTTCCCTCTTGTAACATTAATCATACAACCTTTTAACATGAGATCCGGGTTTATACCCCTTCAATACTTTTTGAATATGTTCATTCGAAAACATTCGATGAAATTAAAACGATAGAAAAGAATAAAAAAAAAAACACTTTTTGAATAAAACTATGCTTAACTTTAAGCCCCAACGAGGACATAATACTTGGCGAAAAGTTTTTGGAGCGTTACATATGGACCCAAACTTAGGTGCGTTATATTGGTTTTTAATATATCATTTATATTGATTTTTAATATTTAAATGATATGATAAAAGATAAATATTATTTATTCCGTGCCAATACATATATATATGGAATTTATTTTTTAGTTTATCTAAAAAAAAACCTTTTTATGTATGATTTGATTTATTCATAATAAGATGATTTATATTCATATAAATGTTTAAGGCTTGTTGTAGATCATAATTTTTTTTTAAAAAAGGGTTAAAAATGCCCTAATTTATAGTTTAGATAAAAATGTCCTTGTCGTCAATATTTTGATTCAATTATGCCTTTACAATCAATATTTTGATCTAAAAATACCCCTATAGTTACTAAATGGGTCAAAATGGGCTTTTTCGTATAACTATATTATTTTATTTCTTTTTAAATATATTTTCTTCTTAATTAAATTATTATAAAAGAATCATGTTCTTATTTTCTTTCTTTTAAAATCAGTTTAAAAAATAAAAATGTAGAAATCATTAATTTATATTTATATAAAAATAAAATATAATTATAATAAAATAAAAAATATTTTCATTTTTTATATTTTTCTGAATTGAAGAAAATCATTTGCTAATTTTTACAAATATTATTAGAAATAGAATGTGTTAAAAAGAAAATGAATAATATATTTAATTGAAAAATGAACATCTTTTTTATCCAAAATAACAATAATGATATTTTTAGATCAAAATATTAAAGGAAAGGGTATTTTAGGATATTTCTGGACCAAACTATAAACGGAGGGTATTTTTATTCATTTCACATTGTTTAACGACATTTTTGACCATTTTTCTGAAATTTTAAAAAGAAATTCTCTTTTTTTGACTCAGAAGTTTCTAAATTCTAATTGAAGTGGAAATTCTTTACGAGAAAATATAAATTAACACGTAGATCACGCGTTGCCTTGCCAAATACAATCAACATATAATTAAATGAAGAAAATCTTAATATAAAAATGATTTATTAAAATAAATAGATTGTATAACAATATAAAGGATGGATGAGTGCAATACGACACCCTAATACATGCAATCTATATTGCCTAACGCGGATCTTTTTTTGTTCAAAACGTTTGTTCTGTTGGGTAGGCTGCAATAAAATATCGATTGGTTCGATAATTAATTAGCAATTATTGGACGTATATCGACTAACATTCACCTTCTTCTTTTTTCATAAATACACTTTACAAAAGGATTTTTTTCTCACTATTTTAAATGGAGAAGAAATAATAAATTGCAAATGCATATTATAAAACTTAAATTAGGTTGTAATAATTGTTCTAAGCAAACTCAACTAATGGAATATAACTAGTAAAATGCAATTTCATTTACCCTAAAACGCAAATTTAAAGCATTTGTTAGTTATTTAAAAGAGGTACACATTGAAGTAAGGAAAATTATAACTATCAAATAACTCAAAAGTTTTATCTATAAATAACTCTTCATGAAAACTACAATTTTTAATATTAAAAATAAAATAAAAAATAACTTTATGATATAAAATAATTTTATATTGCCAATGTATATGCAAATTAAAATATTTTCTAAAGGTTAATATATCTTTGTTTTTTCTTAATCGATATTCGATATTCATATTAGATTCCTACTATATTTAAATTCGCACCCAAAAGTTCCATAGTGAAGGGGTAAATCACTTACTTCAAATGCGACTCCGTACCCAAAAAAATTCAATCCGAAACCTTTTAATTGAAAATGAAAAAGTACTCATCACTCTATCACCATCGTATAGATTAGATTCGTATAGCTAAAGGCTAACATTGATGTGCTTATGGCTGCATGAAATGAAAAAATGCCACTTGTCATGTGTCATGGCAAATGCAACATTGGCTTATTTTAATGGCCATGCATTATATGGATAAGCTTGCAAACAAATAAAATACCAACCAAAGTGTCACAATCAACAAGTTGAAACAATATAATTTTTCAAACCCACCTTGAATTATTAGTATTTGAGACACAAAACAAAGACTACTGTTTTCCCTTTTTTTGTTGTCCCTTGGGGTGTTTCAAAGGACACATTTAATTAACTTAAGCTTCTTTATTTCTATGACCATGGAAGAGTTTCTCTAACTATATATACAAAGAGAGATCTGCTCGATAATTATACCAAAGAAAAATACACATGTTCAGAGACTAGTAAAAGAAATTTGAGAGATTTTATCATTCGAATTAGCTTTGTGGTTATTATTATTGATTATGGCGATTCAAAAGTTCGAAATATGCATCGAGATGGTGAAAATCGCAATAGAGATTGTAGCCGTGTTTGTAGATGCAGTGGGCACTATTGTCTCTAAAGATAATAAGCATTCTTCTTCATCTTCAACACAATCCAATATTGATTTGCCAACGCCCTATGTTGGGTTTTAAGTTAATTACATATGGATTAGTCACATAGTCCATCCAATTTTGTTTAGAATCGAGATATAGTTGTTGTAGATTTTATTTTTTTCTTCATTGTTTTTAGATGCGGTAGTTGGTATATACATGGGAGATTAAATTTTGGAAGTCCTTGAGATCTCCCTTGTAAACGATATAAGATAATATCTTGTCAATTTAACGGAATTCAACACATATTGCGTTAGACATCTTGTGTTCTTCGATTTGTTGTTTTTATTGTTCGATCCTCTTGATGAATTTCTTTATAAAATAGGGAAGCATATTGTACAAAGTATTTTGTATTTATATAGGGTCGAGAAGCTTATGTACCCTATTGCAATCGCGTGGTCGTAATTATTTTTACGACTTGAACTCGTGACCTATAAGTGAAGCAAGATAACTTTACCGTTACTTTAAGCTACTATCGAATTGATTCATTTTGATATAGGTTTACACGAGATTTACGGTTTATACAACCTCCAACACTTTTTGAACATCTTATACCACTTAACACTTTTTTGAATATCCCCACGCCTACCTTTGACCCTTAACGAGGATATAATACTTACGAAAAGTTCTTGGACCTATGGACCCAATTTTGGTGCATTATATTTGGTTTCTAAGCTATAATTACATTTTAATTCAATAATTAGTACTCCTCTATCTCATTTTATATGGCACTTTTCATTTTTTTAGAGTCAAACAGTGTAAATTTGACTGGACATTTGCGTATGAAATCTTCAAGTTTTTTTATTTGAAATTTATATATTTGTAAACTACATAAATATTACTATAAGTCGCAATAATTGATAATTTCAAAATGTTAAAAGAATTTATGAAAAACTTACAGTCAAAAATAGACTTATTTGAATCTCGAAATGCGAAAAATGCCACATAAAATTGGACAGAAGGAGTAATTAAATATCATATTTCAAATCATGTATATAGATATATGTTGTTTTGGTATCAGAGATACAATACATGATGAACGATGTTTGTTTATGTATTTGTTGTGTTTCACATGTATGTGTGATATAAAATTTATGAGCGAGATAGAAGAGTGGCGATCGAGTAGGACGGTTCAAAATTGATCTGAAATCGATAATCCAAACTGATAATTTGGTTATTGGGTCAATGGTTAGGGATAATGGTTTAATGGTTTGGGTCTCGATTTACTATAAAATTCTTACCGATTTACCAATTTGGGTCTCTATTTGATCATATTTCTAATAGGGTACTCAATAATTAACTCGATAAGAAGTTTAATTGATTACATTTATATCACTTAATAAGGCCTTATAGGAACTTTTAGCCTAATCCACACTGTAGTACCTTCACAGTGACTTTTAGTCTTTAGGGTTTACACTTCAGTCTTTATAGTGACTTTTAGCCTTTGGGGTTTACACTTCAATATTTACAGTAACTTTTAGCCTTTAGGGTTTATACTTCAGTATTTACAGTGACTTTTATCCTTTAGAACTTACACGACGGTGAGTTATATTGATATCATTCTTTAAGTGTCTAAATTGAGGTTCAAATGAGTAGTTCTCTTACTTTAAGTCTTTGTTTTTATCTTCTCATCACAGTGAGTGCGTCAGTGAGATATGCCTGGAATATTGTAATACTACAATTTGCAGTGAAATTTTTTTTGCTAGTAATGGTCTCATGATCATTAATGATTTTCGTTAGTAGTGCTGTAATGGTTTCTCTTTACAGTTCATATTGAAATTGGCTTGGTTGTTATGAGGAATCCTCTTTAGTTTGTTAGATTGGGCAATGTTTACATCTCTATCCAGGTTAATATGGAGTTTTATTAAAGGATCGTTTGGTAGGAGGTATTGGGAGAAATAGTTCATGTATTATGTATGATATCATTTAGTACTATGTTTGGTAGAATTTGTAGGGCGAAGTATAACTAATCCATGGAGTAGTTATATACCCTAGATGGTATTATAGGAGGTATTACTAATATCTTTCTTGTGGTGGTATTAGTAATACATTATGTAATACCGTGAGATTATCTAAGTAAAGACAAAAATATCCCTCAAATCATTTTATTTATCTTCTTGATTATGCTTTTATATTTGTTCTAGTGATTTTTTTTTTTAAAAAAAAAGATAGCTTACAAATTTCATTATTTAGAGAGACTTATTTGTTAATAAATAAATGCAATAAATATCAATAGAATATTTAAAATGTGAGTTGTTTCACATTTACTAACTGGAAAAAACACCGCATGACGTATGTGATCTTAATTGATTATATTATTTGTTGATTTATATGTGGTTGCTAATTAATTGTATTTTAAACAATTTATAAATTGGATACATGTTAAAACTACACCTTGCAATTTTTATATGTAAATGTAGATGATTTATTCGATTTTACTATTTTTACAATCTTTTCGATTTTAAAGTAGATGGTCTATCAATTTTAAAATTGAAAATTAACATTTTTAAGTGATTAATGTATTAAGATAACAATTGGTTATTCTATCGACCCTCAAAATGAATTAGGATAAATTAGATATTGTCATGTGTTTTATGAGTTAATAAGGTGTTAAAATAATGAATATTAGCATTAGAAGTCAGTTTGTAGAGTTTTGAAGTCAAACATAAAAGGACAACCAAGACGTCCGGAAACTAGTCTTAAGTGTGTGCTAGTGTGTCCTTGTATGTTGTATATGTTTTTGGATGTTGTCTGGACTCTAAAATCAATGGGTATGACCCTAAACCTAGAGGGAAATGTTTAGGGTCAAAACGTCCGCTTACGACTCCCAAAGGACCCCCCCAAGAACCCCTTAGGGATCCTTGGGGAGGACTCAACCTTGGGCCAACAATCTACTCAAGGCAACAAGATAATACACATAGGAGAAACCAGTCCACGTTGCGGATTTGGTTCACCAATGGCAAAATTTTTGGTCCGTATTGCGGACTCTACAGTTTCAGAAATTATTTTCAAAAATCTTGAGGGAAAGATTCACGACGTGGACTTGTTCCCAAATGATAATTCTGAAAATTTAAGTTAGGTTTGACTTGTTTAAAAAGGTCCAATTAATGTAGGGATATTTTGGGAGTGTATTGTATATGAATTTTAGGTCATTATGCACCCATTACCCTAATCAAAAAACCCAACCTTCAATTAGAATTCAAAAATTTTAAGCTCTCCATTCTCTCTAAAAAACTCTCTCTAGTTAGATCCTCCATTGAAGAACCTTCAAGTTCCAAAGAAGAAGGTCAAATTCTCCAAGGTTTCAAACCTATTTCGTGGGATTTCTTCAATTGAAGTATTGTGATTTCATCTTTCATTCTTCTCTCATTCTAGAAGCCAATTTCAAAGGTTTTCAAAAGATCTCAAAAACCTTAAAACCCTATTTTGAATTCTAAGCATGGGTCATGCATGATAAGGTTTAAATTGATATTTTATTAATTGATCAATGTTAATTGGTGGTTTTAAGATAAAAAAATCCATGAACCCATGTATTCCTTGAATTTCTAACTTTGGCTCTAATGTGGGTGAAGTGATCATGGCTTAATCTTATAAAGTTCATGTGTAGATTGTTGTGGGCTACAGAATTATGTATTGATTACTATAGAATTGTTCATAGCCTGTTCTATAATGTTGATGTCTATATTCTTATTGTTGGATCATTGATATGAATGGATTGTTGTCTTAATTTGGGGTACGGTATCATTGGTAAGAATCTCTTGTTATGTAAATTTGTTGGAATGAGTAAGGAATGATGATTATGGATATTGGAAGGTGGTGAGTTGACCTAATTTCTTTGTATACTATAGAATTGATATTGAATTATTATTGATTGGTATGGTCCACTTATGGTGGCGGTGTTTAATTGTTATATTCGTTACGAACATGGTTGTGTCAATAGTATTATATGAATTATTGTATGATCATGATATAGTATATGTAAAGGTATAAAGTGAAGGTATTCATGTATTGTCGATATGATCTTATATGGGTGCTATAATGATATGATTGAGTATGTTCTTCTCGAGTTGTTGATATACGATGATGAAGGACTAGGAAGAGCCTTTATAGTATGTTGTAGTGTCTTGTATTGGTAACTAGTTTTCCCTACTTGATATTTGAATGGTATTGAATAATGATGAGTGAATATTGTCTTTACTTGGTAACCTTAGACACCCTTCTCTTGAATGAATGAAAAGAGTGATAGTCTAGGGTTGGTAGACCTAAAGTAGGTACCCTTCTATGAGAGACTAATATGGAACCTTGAATATAAAAAGAAGGTTGAGAATGAGTTATCCTAATGAACCTTGATTGGCAGCCCTAGTGGATCCTTTCTTGGTAGAAGTATTATGAGTTGGTAGAACTTAGAGATGGTACCTTTTCAAATACTAATACGTTACTGAACTTACTCTATGAGAACAAAGGCAAAATACTAAGTGGATATGCTTGTGGTAGTAGCTCTACTTGAGGATGAGACTAGATTACAAAGAAGCCCTTAAGATCCCTTAACCATGTGCCAACATGGGATGCTTACTAGTTCTACCTTTGGCAAGTAGAACACCTTTCACGGTGTGGGGTTCTTATGACACTGGATTTCATACCTAACTAATGTGGTCTATGTCAGTTAGTGTCTATTCTCATCATGTGGATGTGCATTCTAGTATTGGAGAAGTTCTACAATGTGTAGGTAGTGGAATAGGATGCTATCTACACATGGCACGAGTAGGCTCTGAAGGTGCTAGGATGAGTTCCGTAGGTCTTCCAAGACCATTATGTGAAGTCCTCAAATTGTATGATTAACTCCTCAAAGACTTATGTGACGCATGTTCTCCTAAAAGATTGAATGTTAAAATGAAAGGTTCTTATCTAGGGTAGCTTTGAGGATCACTTAGGCATGCTTGAAAAGGGTGTATGGACGGTCTTTTCATGTCTTACTCAAGTGAGTCTTAGAGTAACTTTGGGTAGAGGGTCTAAAGTGATGAAAAGGTTACTTGTTGAATATAGATTATGTCTTATATGTGAATATTTACTTGAAGATGATTCTTATACTTATTTTATGAGGTTTCTTGCAAAAGAGCACAAAAAAGTATGCTTTTTTAAAGTAAATGTCCTTTTTGCATGGTTTTCTGGCATGTTCACCATACTTAGTGCATTCAATGTGTCAATTCCATAAGTTGTCTATTTTTACAAGTGTAGGTTGCAAGTGAGGATTCTCTTAGAAGTTGAAGCTTGGGAAATAACATTCTCTCAAGATTGGTATGTCTTCATATGTTCGAGGACATAACTTATGGTTTAGTTTCCTTTTCTAAAAGACTTTGTAATAGACTATGGTTTAATTTCAATTGATGTAAGGGTTGTGACCCTAAGATATTATGTGTCTAAGATAATCATAATGAGACTTAGTTTCTTTCTTATATTCTATAAAAGAGTTTGACTATTGTGATGAAAAGTTTTAATTCCACACTTCTTTTTATATATATGCGATGAAGGATGTTTAAGGGCTTGTATAAGACCTCCGAGAGGTCGAATACGTCGTGTAACTTCTAGGGTATACCCTTGGGTCGTTACATTTACCTTTATATAATTCAAGTGAGAAAATATATAGCAAACATGACAACAATATTATTATTCTTCTCCTAACTAATTAGAAGGCCAGAAAAATATAATATTGTCCGACAATTATCTACCTTGATCTATTACATAAAATAGAAAATCTTATAATAATATAACGGTATAATTGAAAAGAAACCTTTTATAGAATTTTAATCCAAACACAAAATGAGGTTAGAAACAATGAACCAAACACTTGATAAAAGAAATACACCATGCACTACTAATCCATACATTACTAATCTCTGCATTATTTATTTTTCTGTCAAACGACCGCTAAGTGTTTTATGTAGTAATAGACTAACTGGGAAAAGTTCATCAATGACTACTGCCTATTGCGTGGTGTTAGTTAGTGATTAGTCCATTAGTACTTTCAATGAAAATTGTGTAAACCGTTAACAAATAACTCAAAAATCGAATCGATAACGATCACTAACCGATAAATCAATATCGATATACAGATATATTAATGGTTCCATAAAAATTTAGCATAATTACAAACCGATGATCGATAAGTAAAACCGATAAATTCGAAAATCGAACCGATCGATACGCCGCCCAACGGCGAGCAAGATGAGAGGGAGACGATGAAGATTCTTCTATATATGTATTAGATACATGTGAATTCATTTGGATACAATGTATCTAAAACAAATTACATCTCATTTAGACCCATGTATCCTGAGATACATGTATTGAACACACCAAATTCTGATAAGATTCATAATATTGTAAACTAGCATGTATCCAAGTAGTTAGCTCATAAACTAGTGAAATTCATATAATAAGATGATTTATATTTACCTAAATATTTAAGACTTCTTTTAGATTTTAAATTTCAAAAGTATTTCTATTTTTTGTAAAACTATGACTATGATTAATTGGTGTCACATATGAGACAAAATAGATAATATATAACTTAACTAAGGTGGGAATTCCTTAAAGAAAGAATGGTGTCACATAAATATAAGAGATAAATAGATAATAGGTAACTTAACTAAGGTGGGAATTCCTTTAAGAAACAAATATACATTTACACGTAGATCACGCGTTATCTTGCTAAATATAATCAACATATAAAATGAAGAAAATCTTAATATAAAAATGATTTGTTAAAATATATAGATTAATTAATATAAAAGATGGATCATTGCAATTACGACACACAAATGCATACAATACATATTGCCTAACGCGGATCTTTTTGTTCAAACATTTGTCCTCTTGGGAGTATTTAAATGGCAAGATGAATATTAAAATTAAACTTCAAGATTTGGTAGGAATTATTCTTCTAAGCAAACACAACTAATAGAAGATTCTATGAAAATTAGGTCTTAGGCTAACTCAGACCCCAAAAGCTAGCTTAAAGGGAGATATCATCTCAACATCGGGTGAGACGGACTCTACTATGATACCATGTGAAAATTAGGTCTTAGGCCTAAGTCACACCCCATAAGCTAGCTCAAAAGGAGGAGGATTGCTCAGGCCTTATAAGGAGTCCACACATCTCATTAACCACATATATGAGACTTTTATCATTCTTTAACATACTATAGTACGAAAAACGAAATATTTGATGATAATAGTTTTTTAATATTACAACAAAAATAAGCAACAAAAGATTTTTTTAGTATTACAACAAAAATAAGCAACAAAATGAGATCGTATAAAGTTGTTGCAGTATTTACGTATTAAATATAACATAATACAATTATATAATTGCCGTAAATTCCTTTATTTATTGCAGTATAGTAATGAACGTAATCCATTTTCCATAGAAGAAATTTGTAGTCTATAGGTATTTCTTAATTAAAAAGTGAGGTTTATAATCTTAAAATGAGATATGATGATCAATGTAATTTATTTTTAATATCAACATTTACTGTAGAAATTACAATTTTATATGACTTTACCATACGCGTTATATTTCAGTTAGAAATTTTGGAGGAGATACTACCCTAAACTTTAGTCCATCCTTATATAAAAGATGTATAATCCTTTAAAGAGACACTCTAATATCGTGCAAATTTAGAAAATATTTATAAAAATCAATGGATAACTAAATAAAAGCTGAAGGAGATTCGAATCATCCTAATTCAAAAAATATGAACTATCGATAAATTTTAAAAGAGAGAAGAATCAAAGGAGGAGTAGCATTATACCCATAGCTAATTATTAATAAATTATTCTTTTCTTCATATATTTTTTTGTGCGACTGCAATTTACTCTCACTTTAGGATATTTTGCAGATTTATATAAATTAAGCTTTAGTAATTAAAATAAAATAAAATAAAATATGTCTACATTAACGTGTGTACGACTAAACACAATAAACATAAATAAATAAAGGCCACTTGTCTCGTATAAATGCAAAAGCAACATTGGTCTATAAGTTTCTTACTTTAATGACCATGCAATTAATAAATGGATAAGTTTGCCAACAATACTAGCAATGTGTCTCATTCACAAATAATCCTTGCACTATTATTATATTTGAGGGAGAAACAAAATCTACAACTATATTATTAAATATTTTTTTGCGTCCCTTGGGACGTTCCAAAGGTCATATTTAGCTAAAGCTTCTTTATTTTATTTTTTTATGACCATGGAGGAAATTCTTCCAACTATAAATAAAAACAAGAAAATGTGTTTATAGTATCAAGCAAAATACGCGGAAACTAGAAAAGTTAAATTGAGAGATTTTATTATTATTCATTACCATTCGATATGGTGATACAAAAATTAGATATATGCATTGAGATGGTGAAATTGGCTATAGAACTTGTAGCAGTATTTGTAGATACAATCGTCTCTAAAGATAATTCTTCATCAACAACAACACACTCCAATATTCTTCCAACACCCTATGTTGGGTTTTGAGTTTAATATATGGATTAAGCACACAGTCCATCCAACTTTGTTTGGAATCGAGACGTAATAATCGGTGATAAATTCTTTATTTAGAAGTATTTATTTGTGTATGGAGTTTTGGTAGCTTTTGAGATCCCCATCATAGATGAGCTAGTAATGAGTTTTATTTTTTTTATATATATATTTAAGAATTCTTGTTTAGGTTTTGTAATTTGTAGCATAGTAAAAGAAATACAAATCATGTTGCTTAATTACTACTTCTTCTCCGTGTTCTTCAATTTGTTGTCATTAACTCATTATTATTTGTAGTATAATTGAATACAATTTGGAGAATAAAGATCCAGATAAGTTACTATACTGTAAAAATTAATTGGACAATTTTGAAGTTCATCTTCAATTTTATATGCGAATTTCTTGTTCCAACATATATATATATATATACATACATATATATATATATATACATACATATATATATACATACACATATTCCCAACTTTCTGGATCTAGTTTACTTTTGAGTTTTTATTTATTAATTTTTCTGGATTTTTGTATCCCTAAATAGAAAGAGAGAGAGGAAGAAAATGAGCTACTAATTTTATTTTTCAATTAAATAATATTCAATTAATTTTTTTAACCGTTTTCACCTAGAAAGTGGTATTTTTTTGCTCTCACCTAGCTACTACTATATATTTTTGTACAAAAATAAACATTTAAATTAATACATACTATCTCTTGACATAGATATACATATCATATACACGCCTCGTACGAGAATATTACAGTAATTAGATTACCAAATACTACATGTAAATGCTGATGTGTTTGGTACGATTGGGAAAATATTTTTCATGACTGATTTCTTATACTTATTTTGTAATGTTTGATAAGTAAGAAAAAATATATTATCTTAAAAATGATTATATATAATCTAACAAAACAGTATAAAAAATAAGTTGATAAATGGGGTTCGGAGGTATGATGGTCAAGGACTTGAGAAATGAATAAACAAAACTTAAGAGAGCCTCTTTTTTTTCGTTCTTATTCATCCTTTTTCGATTTTGTCCAGGTTCTACCTTTCTTTCGAAAAAAGGGAAGGAGAAGGATATTATTTAGTGGATCCTTTTTGTTCCTCTTAATTAGTCCTCAATCTATCCCCACTTTCTAGCCTCATATTAGAATAAAAAATGGAGAAATTATTCATTCACCAAAGATAATCACAAATATAATAATTTCTGATTTACCATATTTTCAGAAAGAAGATAAATCTTGTACAACTACAAAGCGTCTTACTTTTCTTTTAAAACAACAAAAACAAAAATCTCCTTTTTTATCCAAGTGTTTGTTGGCTATACTACTTCGTATAGTGATAATCTAATCTATTTCAATAATTTATTACTTTTGAACTATTACTCCTCTGACATGTAATTAGATAAGAAAAAAAAATATCATATGTGAAAGGTAAAAATATTGCTTATAGGCCATTAACTGATCTTTAAATCATATTATTGAAATTCTTTATGAAATCTTAGAGATAGATATTTTCTTGGCAACCAAACATAATTCAATATTGTTTTGATTATACCATAAGCACGACGAATTTGACAAACACAATCATCATATCAAATATCAAATATCAATCAATTAATTTAAAATAGAGAAAGGTGCAATGGCACACTACTAAATTATTAATATTCACGTAATCATGCATAATAAAATATAAAGCCTAGCGCGGACCATTTCAATTTTCAGTCCAAAAAGTTCAAATATAAAATCGTTTTATTCGTACGTGGTTCGATTTCAAAATAAAGATTCTATATTTTTCTTTCTATTATGCGTATGTAGTTAGATAGAGTTGTATAATTTAATTTGAACGAAACAACATATACTATCTATTCTAATTTATGCATGCCATATAGTTTATCTCTTTAAATCGGTAAAGAATTATTTAGTTTTTATTTTTATAAACAATACTTTTAGAAAAAGTTTACTATAGCATTTATTGAGGTATCAAAATGAGCTCAAATATAGGTAAAATTCCGTTCAATCCGTCTAGAATTTATAGGTTTGACTCAAGATAATTTGATCTTTTGTTTGGTTTGGTTACTGCTTTGTTTCAAGGGCAATCTTTCCTGTCTAGCCATTGGGCAAATGGTGTATAAGAAGCGTTGTTTTGGAGAAAAATTAGCTGGAAGTGTTTATAGAGTCCTTATATTAAAAAAGGTACATCGTCAAGCCTGTTATGTCACAACAAATCCACACTATCTTTTGCAGTCACACGTGATTTATTAGCAGACAACATATTTTCATTACTTGCAGTAGAAGTACAAATGAGTGAATTAGGAAAGACTTGAGAAGATATGTCAAATGTGGGTATGTTACAACTGGTTTCATGAAATGGCTTAATGCGAACTAAAATATCATCTTCAATAATGACAGGAAAAGGAATGTGAAGATTAAATTGGACTAATCAATTAATTAGTTAGAAGTTGTTAGTTAGTTATATTGGTTACATTCCCTCAAGAAGATTCCAAGCAAATGTTATGCTCATGTATATATACCCCAACTGTGAATGAAAGCACTTCACTTTTCCATTTTCAACAGAAATGCAGTTTTCTTTTTTCAGCATTCAATATGAGTTCCACCATTGATGCAGTTTTGATATGGTATCAGAGCGAAGGTTCGCTAATTTCTCTAATCTAGTTCATCGAGTTATCTCGGTTTGTGCAGAATTTCAATTTCTATTTCTTTTTTTTCTGAATTGAAACTGTAAACTCCATTAATGGAGATTCATAAGTTGCTAACTTGTAGAGAAAGAAAAGGATAGAAGAGAGAAGATTACTTTTACATTGAATTGACTTAGCTAACTATTACATTCATGTAGCTGACTATTTATAGTTCAGCTTATACACATTCACTTATCAACCTAACTATGTACAGTTGTACATTTTTCTAACAAACTAACTGATTCACACCATATGGCTTGTACAATTAACTTCATTGATCAACACTCCCCCTCAAGCTTATGGTTGAAACACATCCTTCATTCCAAGCTGGCTCCCTAACATATTGTGTTGTACCTTTCCTAGACTTTTAGTGAGCACATCTGCAAGTTGGTCTTTAGTGTTAATATGCTCAGTTTTCAAAATCCCTTGACATATTTTTTCTCTAATAAAGTGACAATCAATGTCAAAATGTTTTGTTATTTCATGAAAAATTGGATTGGTAACAATTTGAATAGCTGCCTTACTATCACATATCATTCTCACAGGTAGGTTTATCTTGACACCTAACTCTTTGTATAGTCCTACCAACCAGGTTATTTCAGTTGCACATGCAGCCATACTTCTGAAGACTCTGTTGAACTCCTTGACACAGTCTCTTGCTTCTTTGACTTCCAAGAGACAAGACCTTCTCCAAACTTTATTGCATATCCTGTAACTGATCTTCTAGTCTCCACACATGCTATCTAGTCAGAATCACAGTAGGCAATCATTTTATTGGTGTCATTTGATGACATTAACAAGCCTAAACCAGGTGCCTCTTTAATATATCTCACCACTCCTAAAGTTGCCTCCATGTGTGATTTTTTTGAACAATGCATGAATTGACTCAATACTGGTACAGAGAATGCAAAATCAGGTCTAGTCGTGGTAATTGTCGCTCCCCGTTTTGGGAAAAATGAGTTTTGTGCACGACCTAACAACTCTTTTAGATTTTGAGTTTAAGGAGTCACCACCTAACGAATTAAGGCGCGTTAGGGCACCTATCTAACCTAACTAAGTCTAGCTAAGGTCAACGAGCCAGAGATCAAGGTAAGGGTTCAAATTACCTTGAGGGAAGGTGTTAGGCATCCCTCGAGGTCCAAAAATGTGAGTCCCGACCGTATCTCATGCAATCTATGTTGGGGTTACAAGTAGCAATCAAAGTCACTTCATTCTTGATATCATTTAAGTAACATGCTTGCTAGGTGATAAACATAATATTAGACGATTAAATTTTTTTTATTATTTATTAATTTAAACATGCAAAGCTAGGTGATAAATTCCTTATTTTTTATTTTAAGCTACCCCAAATAAATTACTAAACAATTAAGATTACTTCAATTATTTATTCTTTGAGCATACGATCTATGTGATTAACAAATATTGACCAAATATTATGCAATTAATAAAGATATAAACAAGAAGACATAATATGCTCAAATAAATATAAAAATAATTCAATTTAATTTATTATTCCGCACCAAACAAGAATAAGATGTGCGAAAATAAAGTTTTAAAAAATTGAACAAATTTTGGATAGAATTTTTTATAAAAAAAATGTTTGTTTCTTTATAGTGATGATGCCACGATATTGTTAATCGCACTCCTCCACTATAGAAACAATTTTGTTTTGAGGTCGGTCTTAGAAAATTAATAAAAGAATATATTTTGAAGATGATTCAAAAATGATTTAGTTTGCATATAGACACATAAATATTTGCATATAAATACACATAATTCTTTTTGAAAATCATGGGTAGGTGGTACTCCCAGGGACGCGTCGGCTTAATTTAAAAATATTGAAACTAGACCTCGTAATTCCTTTGACTTTCCCACTAACGATAGGTTAGGAGACAATACTTATAATTTATATATATATATATATATATATATATATATATATATATATATATATATATATATATATATATATATATATAAAACAAATGTCATAATCAATCCAAAGTTTGAAAGGAGGATTGAACAATGACTAAAAAAATATGTTGTAAATCTTTGTAAAAAAGAAAAAAACTAGTAGAACATTAATGTAGTCAATAAATTAAATGCAAAGATTTTACTTTGAAATGTATTTAAAAGTCAAGCAATTTGTTAAATGCAACCAAAACTTTTCTTATTATTATTATTATTATTTTAAAGAAACAACACATTGCATCATAAGTGCGGAAATCTTCAAGGGGGCAAATAAAATTACTAATTAATAATATTAGCTAATTTAAAAGGGGCAAAAATATGCACAACAAATTTTATTTTTATTATGGATATGCTAAAAATTTATTTACAAACCTATAAACATGATTTCTAGGTGTTCAGAATGGAGCAACACATATAGGCATGATTTTGTAACCAAAATAATATGAAGAAAAAAAACATTTTAATCCTTAGGCATGATTTCTACGTGATAAGACAATGCTGAAAAATTATGACATATTTTTAACATCTAACCGATAAGCCTACTAAATCATTAGGATTTGATTTTAACATAAAAAATTATTGGAATTTAGTTATTTTGAAACTCATTAACAAACAAAGCATTAAGCATGTTGAAAATTAGCTAGATTACAACACCTATAAACAAGAATTTTAGGTGATTAAAAAATTAAAATCGCATAATACCTATAGGCATGATTTCTAACTTTTAAAATTACGGTAAACAAGTAGCATGTAAATCCCCTCCCTTTAGGTGATCCCCCCAAATATTTTATTTTATATATATATGTACTTACATTTAGTTTGTTGGCATATGATTCAGATATCATTCTTATTTTTTTTTAAAATTGTTTATATCAAATTAAAATTAAAAAAATAAATTAAAACAAAGAGAGTATTTTTTAAGAGCCAAAAATATTAGTACTACATTTAATAAGGCTATCTAATAAAGTGAGAGTTTTAAAATATTTATCAAATATTGTGACAATTTCTGAAAATTTTTTGTGTCAAGCGAATAATAATTTTGAAATTCATTTTATATTAGGATATAATGTACAATCCATTTTGATATAATATCTATAAGGAATTTGAAAAATTATTAATGTATCATTAACATTAAGTGAATTTCCACAACTTTCATTATGATATTAAATATCTAAATTATCCGTATATTTTGTAATTAAGCCTTAAACTTTTGTTATGTCCTTTAATTTAATATATAATATTTCCACCAAAAGTATACACACCCCTTTTAGTAAGGTTATTGTAACAACCTGTTTAGTCGGTTCGAGCAGTAGAATTATTTTGAAAATAATTGACTGGATCGACGGATCAGGCGACGTACCGTCATGGTCACGACGGACCGTCGAGGGTCTTCGTCCCAAAACACTTCAACTCTGAAATCTGGGTACTGGGATCAACTCTGAACTTCACGACGGAACTGCAGCACGGACCGTCGTATATACGACGGACCGTCACAAACCCCTTTACTGAATTTAACTCTCTGAACTTTGTGACGGACCTGCAGGAAGGACCGTCGTAGACACGACGGGCCGTCACAGGTTGCGTAACCCCAACTGGGTCGGATTTCTGCTAAAGGTTTTAAAGGGGTGTTTTGGACTATTCATGACAAACTTTATGAAATTAGTGGGGTAAGTGTAATAATTTAATTACTTGGGGGGTTAAAGGAGATAACTTTAAAATAAATAATGGGTTACTTTTATCATAATGAATTATATGATAATTAGGGTAAAAGAAAAAGAATCTGGAGAAGAAAAAAAAAGAGAAGCAGAGAGGGAGAACGAGCGAGAGAGAGAGGAAGAACGAAGAGAAAAGCAAAAGGCATTGGGGAGATAGCTTGCTTGATCACGATTCTTCGGTGGAGGTAGGTTATGGTTTATGCTATTCGTAGTAAACTCTTAATAGCGATTAATATGTATTGAGTGGTATTGTAAAGTTTTCTATATACTTAATTGCGTTGTTGCATGATTGTGATTATATGGATTGTGAAGGATTATAATGATGATACTGTGAAATCTTAAAAACCTTAAATCCACTCAATTAATGATGATGCCTTGGTATAAAAGAAGACTTGATGAACTAAAAGAATGAGGTTAATGGATCGGGTGTCAGAACCGACACGTCGTATTAGGGAATCGGGTGTCACGAACCGACACGTAGTATTAGGGGATCGGGTGTCACGAACCGACACGTAGTATTAGGGGATAGGAGTGTCACGTTCCGACACAAGAGGAATAAAGAGAATGAATCTTGAATTATGGTGATATACTCAATCTAAAGAACCTAATTCCCAAACGAGTATGGTGTGGAGGCTTGACTCCTCATAGGTGCGCTTGATGTTGTTGCCCATGGTTCTTGTACTTGTTGTTGCTACCTGTTGAGTATTGTAGTTGATTTTATAATATTATTTGATATATATTGATTTCTATTCTGAGTTGGCCGATGATACCTACTCAGTACGTGTTCCCTGTACTGACCCCTACTTGCATTTTTCTTCTTGTTATATTGTTGAGTGCAGCAAACGTGCCAGCAACTTCGACTCGTCCGCAACTCTAGCCAGTCTTCAGCACATCAGAATTCAGGGTGAGCTATTATTCCTAGCTCGGGATCGATTCTCTTCTTCACGTCTTGATGTCTTCGAAGTTCGGACATAGACCATCGTTTCACTTATTTTAGTTCTTAATTATTCTTAGACTTACAAATTTGAGGATAGATGTTCTTGATGTGATGACTTCCAGATTTTGGGAATGATAAGTAATATATTTTAGAAGTTTATTTAATTGGTTATATTAATGAGTTTGGTCTTCCGCATTTTATTTTTACTATTCATAATTGATATACTGGTAAACGTTGGGGTTTAGATTTGTTGGTTCGCTCACATAGGAGGGTAAGTGTGGGTGCCACTCGCGGCTCATTTTGGGTCGTGACAGTTGGCACGTTTTGCCGCACCTGTAGGATTTGTGGACTGACATATATTTCTGACTGAGCTTGAGAGCCGCCGAATTCAATGGAAGCTTCATTGGTTGTCCACGCCTAATGTCATAGTAAGAGGGGACGATCGATATTTCATTGAGCTTATTGGCTTAAAGGGTGTCCAACCATATGCGCCTCTTCGAGTACTTTGCCAATTTGGGAAAACTCAAGTCATACAACTCCGATCTTACATGGAGCCATTTAAATATGAGTTTGGACTAGATAAACCACAAGTCCACAACATACTTCGACGATGGGAGCGTGTGTTGACCATTCCTATTGGTGCACGACAGGCTTTATGCACGCATGAGTATCGCATATGGATCTTGATAGAATCTGAAGTCCCAATATCAAGTGGAGAAGGATACCATGGGCTTACCGATGAAAGGAAAAACATATGGGTACAGAGTGTGTTGAACGTGACACAAGAAGTCCCTCCCATCACAATAGGTCAATTGGCGCCAAGCTCTTGGAGTCGATACCTCCAAGATTCCAGAATATAGGATGATTTTCCCCAAGTTATCCCTTTTCCCTTAGTTTATTTCAGTTTTTTTTTTATGATGTATTGTTTGAATTTTATAATAAATGAAAATTTTGTTTCTTCTAATCTAAACTCCAAATTGGCAAATAAGGCTTGAATTAATTATTGTGCATCACTTATGTGTCGCTTAGGCCTACCTCTGGCAACGAGGCTCTTTTGCATTTAGGGCGTTTATCTTAAATAACGTGTTTGATATCACAATTTATGCAATGTTCTAACTTGGGCTTTATTTTGTTTTTTTATGTTTATTTTACCCTTTCCCAATAGTTGATCTGTAAACCATGGTTTATCACACGCGATCAAAGGATTCATTTCCTTCTCTCCCGACTGAGAATCACAAAGGAAAAGTGAAAGCGACTAATGCTAAGGTTATGTGCAAAACTATTGGAAAAAAAAGTGTCTTTCAGACAAGTTGGTATCAGACCTTGAGCAGAAAATAAAGAAGTTAGAAGAAGAGTTGTTGGACATGCGCGAGTGGGCAAAGTTGTTACTCTCCGCCAATCCAACTTTGGAGACGAACATGGATATGTCACCTTTCGAAAGTCAAGTCACTCTAAAAAATAATCCTCCTCCAGATTACTCGACCTCTCAGAGTCGACCGAGCTCCATTCAAATACCTCCAAAGAATATCTACTTTCCAAATCACCCATATCCTCCGCATCATCATGCATATGCTCCTGAACCTCAACACCTTACTTTACATCCGCATCATCCCACTATGAAAGCTCCTCAATACGAAACAACTTTGCACCAAGTTCCCTGGCATCATGCGCCTCTCATGCCATTTCCGATCCCTCCATATCAAATGTCTCTGTACCAAAGACCTCTTATGTCATATCTTTTGGAACTACATCAGACCTGATTCCCGTTTAAGAGGGGATACGTAGGCGCTCCTATGGGGTTTGGTCTTATTATAAATAAAACTTTCATTTTCCCCTTTTCTATTGATAACTGGGGCAGAATTTTTGAGAGGATCTCAAAAATTTCATCAAGATTTCTCCTGGCACATCTTCATACTGGGGCAGAATTTTTGAGTAAACTCAAAAATTTCACCGTAAGCTTCTACTCAACAAGCAGTCAGCTTACAACGAAGATCAAATGATAGCTCCACTTTTGAGTCAGACGTTGTAAAGTCTCAACCTATGTCATGGTCAAAGTTTCGACATCAATTTTTATTAAATGATGATTTCAAAATCTTTCAAAGTCCCCCCCCCCTTTTTATATAAAAAAAAAACAGACACTCGAAGAGGTGTGGATGGCAAGCCAAAGGAGCACGTTGCGCCAAATCATGGATACAGATCAACCTCCCCCCTTTAAACTAACTATTTTTCTTTGAATGTAGAAAATACAGGTACATATACAAAGGCAACTTCAACAATCAACATTACCACATTTGAGCCCGACAAATGACACTCGATCCTTCCAATAAGGCGGACGCCCAAGCTACTGTATGCCCTCAAGCAACTGCTGTGCTGACAAATTACATTATGCCCGATATTGCATCATTTGCACCTACGCCTGATATCGCACTATGCTCAAAGAACTACATCATTATATTATGCCCGAGAATGCCGAAACGCATCATTTCATGTGCTTGATATTGCATGTGCCCGAAGAAATGCATTATTGCATGTGCTCGATATTTCATGTGCCCGAAGAAATACATCATCGCATATGCCCAATATTGACTTATGCTCGAAGAATTGCATTATTGCATGCGCTCGATATTTTATGTGCCCGAAGAGATGCATCATTGCATGTGCTCGATATTGGATGTGCCCGAAGAAATGCATCATTACATATGCTCGATACTGCATGTGCCCGATATTACATTATGCCCGAAGAAGTGCATCATTGCATTGTGCTCGATATTGCATGTGCCCGAAGAAATGCATCATTGCATGTGCTCGATATTGCATGTGCCCGAAGAAATGCATCATCGCATTGTGCCCGAGACTGCATTGTGCCCGAAGTTTGCATAAGCCCAAGATTGCATCGTGCTCGAAGTTTACATGTGCCCGAATCAAATCAAGTCATAAGTATCAACAAATGTCAAAAATAGATACGCTCTATTTACTCATTATTTATATTCCAAAGGCGTCATCTTTCATGGCCTGCGGACTTCATGTCATGGCCTGAGGACTTATTTTATGCTTACCATGTCCCTAAGGTATCATACTCTAAAGGCATCATCTTCATAGGCTGCGGACATCATATCATTGCCTAAGGATTTAATTTCTGTCTATCATGATTCGAAGGTGTCATAGTCTAAAGACGTCATTTTCATGGCCTGTAGACAACTTTTTCATGACCTGAGGATACATTTCACATATCATGGCCCTAGACATCATAGCCTAAGACATCATTTTGCATGGTCTTAAGGCAAACATTCATGGTCAATGTGGAAAATTGCATCATGTTTACATTTACCGCTTATTCTGCTCTAATTACTGTATTACAAGTTACAGTTATGCAGATTACAGACAAAGTTGCCTTCTGAACGGCTGTTCCCTTGCTTACACACAAAGGCTTCGACAAATTCTTAACTACTCGTACTATCGTTTCGCTACTCATCCATCGTTCACGCTACCATGAAGATATCCTCGAATTCAACTCGCCACTGTGACCTACTGTCTCTTCATCTAGGCTCGTCCGCCTTACAATGCGACATTTAGGCTCGTCCACCTTACAATGCGACATCTAGGCTCGTCTGCCTTACAATGTGACATCTAGGCTCATCTGCCTTACAATGCGACGTCTAGGCTCGTCCGCTTTACAATAGGACATTTAGGCTCGTTCGCCTTAAAACGACATTTAGGTTTGTCCATCTTATAGGACATTTAGGTCGTCCATCTTAAAGGGACATTTAGGCTTGTCCTCCTCATAGGACATTTATCCGGCCGCTTTATAAGATATTTAGGCCGTCTGCCTTAAAACGACACTTAGGCTCGTCCGCCTTAAAATGACGTTTAGACACCCCTTACAACCAACATTTTTCTTATACTATTATATCTTTATAGTATCAAATCTATTGGAGTTTGACATTATTCTTCAGAGATGGGTTTCAATCCTTCAAGAATTTAAAGACTATCAAGGCTTGCACTACGTCTCAAACAGATACGCTCCTTATCACCTCTTTATATTTATCTAGAACTCATATTTTATTATTATTGGTCATACTTTATCTATTTATAAGCTAACATTTTATCTAGAATTTGCAGACATTATCGGTCGTCCCTTGATTACAATTATCATGCTATCATCTATCACAACGAAGACCCTATCAATTCTTCGTTTTTCATACTTCGAACCTTGCTCAAATGCTGATATCCTCACTCTATCATGATGCTTCTCTATCACGCACTTCTAGCCTCTCAATCTCTCCTTTCTCGCTGCTCTATTCTTATTCATTCAAGCCGATATCGTGCCTTTCAAATACCTTAGCGCTCTTTCAATTTTTAAGAGTTTCATTTGCTCTTGAATCTAGAACTACACACGACCTGATTCTCGTATAACCAGAGATATGTAGGCAACTTAAAATCAAAGTCTCGGTCATACCTTTTTTCAACTCTATATTGTTTCAATTGATCCAACTGACATCTCTCGTCGGTCGGACAAAATCGGCTACTAAGTCAACGTTGGTTGCCTAACAATTCATTCTTCATTCTCAATCAACCAAGGGGCAGCTGTTCACACCCAATTTTGACCGACCTTTAACCATTTTTAGGAATACTATTCAGTTAAATTCGTATTTTTTTTTAAAATTTAAAGTTTAAAATTTTTGTCTATTTTTCTTTAAAATTATACATTTTAGTATCTTTTACTTTATAAAATTATCATAAATATTATTAAAATATTTCAATGAATTTCAAATAATTAAAAAGTTAAATGATTTTCAATTATATAAAAATATTTTAATATATGTAGTATTTTAATTAAATAGTAATTCCTACACTTTCCTTAAATTTTAAATTCTAGCCTATTCTATCATAATTTCTTTCAATTCTAGCCACTTGAATTAGAGTTTATTTCAATCATAGCCCCTCTTTCATTTTAGTTCTAGCCATTTTAATTGCAATTGTAGCCATTCCATATTCAATCCAATCTGATTTCAATACATCTCATCTTTTAATCTCATCCATCTATTTTATTAATCGAATCCTAGCCCTTCATTTCAAATTAGATCAGTGGTTGTGATTAAATCTCTTATTTTCTCAACACCAAAAGACCCAAAAACCTAAAATCCCAATTCTCTTATCTCTCCCTCTCCTTGGCAGCCGCCTCCCCTCTCCCTTTTCTCTCCCTCTCCTCCATTTTTTCCGGCGAGGGAGACAGCCAGACGAAACACCTAGCAGCCATTGCTCTTCTCTCTTCCTTCCTACCCTCTCTGCCTTTTCTTCTCCTTCCCTCTCCTACCGTTCCCCCTCTCCTCGTTCTCTTCTTCTCCCCTTCCCCTGCGTCCTCTCCATTTTTTTATTTTTTTGCCGGCGAGAGCAGCAGCCAGCAACATATCCCTTCTTCTCCAGCGCCTCCCGCCAGCATCCCAGTAGTGACCGGCGAGCAGTCAGCAGCAGCAGTCCCCGGCGGGAACTCTTACGCCCAGCCAGCAGCTGCGAAGAGGGGGGCAAACGACCATCTCTCTCTCCCATGTTTCCTCCCCTCCGTCTTTCTCCCCTCTCCCGTCGCTCCCTCTTCTCTTCTCCCCCCCCCCTCTTTCTCTCCTCTTCTCCATCGTCCTTTTCCTATCCTTTTTGCAGTACTGCCAGCCCGCGAGAAACAGCAGCAGCTCGAGAAACAGAAGTCACTGGTGAAACCCATCAGCAGCAGCACTGGCGAAACCCAACAACAACACCCCGACGAGAACTCCAGCAGCAAGCAGCAACAACGGTGAGCAACTCCGGCGAGGCTTGAAATTCTGAAAACTTGCGAGACGGGTCTCAACAGATCCGTCCAGGTTTGTCTTTGATTAATTATCGGTTGTCTTCTGAATAACAATTTCTTTTCATATGTGATGTTGCGATTTTCTCATTAATAATAGTTGTTAGTATTATGCTAAGCATGAATCGTTAAGACCCTCCGTATATTTGTTCATCTTACAATTTTATTCGTAGATTTGAGTTAATTGAGTTTAAGCTCCGATTGGTATCACTGTATTATACGCTTGAATACTTTTATTTTCTTCATAAATAGGTTGGATATGATCGTTTTGATTTTCCTAATGCAGGTTGCTTCTAAATTGATTGTTTTCCTAATTAACTATTACATGATTTCTTGTTGCTAGTCATAATTTGTTATGACCTCGATGTTGAGCTTCGACTTGATCATCATCCTACTTACTTGTTATTTTGAGTAGATTGTTAATTTTAATTATGATTGAACTGGTTATTCTCTTATCGATTCTCCCTTTGAATGGTTATGGTAGATTGAAATAATTGGCTAATTTGTGAATAGTGATATAAAATTGGGTCTTTAAGTTCTATTACTTCCTTTAGTTAGTTATTGTTTACAAATGTTAGTAATATGTTTAGTTAATATGAGAGTCTTAATTGACTTCTTTATCTAATCTAAATTTAATTAAATTGGTAAGTTGTTGACTAATTTATTTCTGGTAAAATCTTTATGATTTGGTAAAATTGTGGCCGATTTATGGTAAACTTTTTGCTTTACTTTAATTAAAACTTAAGGTTTTTTTTTTTTACTTTGGTAAAAAAAAATTAATAAAATAATTTATTTAAGGTAAAAAATATATTTTATTTGGTAATGATATTTTCGAAATTTTCTGATTTTTGACTCCTCTTTACTTAAGGAAAATATATTATCCCCGCTTAGTTTAATACACTCATCTTTCATAACAAGTTCTCTCATCAACTCATACACTCATACACTCTCAATCACAAGTTCTCTCATCACTCTTCATTCTCTCATTGCTCTCTTGCTACTCTAAATACATTAAGATTTCGGTAAACATTCAAGTGCTCTTCTTCGCTACTTTGCTATTTTGCTTTTGTTCGAGTAAAGGTTGAATCAACTTATTTTTCATTGCTACCATTCCTAATCTACTTAACCGGTTAGTATTCGGAATTAACATTTAATTATTTTTGTATTCATACATTTGTGTGAGCTCATTGTTCTATTCCTTTGTTATGTATAAGTTGTTAAACAATTGCATAATGTCTCACCTTGACTAATAAATGTGATTACTTGTGTAGTTATTTGATTGCTTTGACAGGTTTCAAACTTGAAGTTCAAGTTGAAGATTAACCATGAAGAAAGATTTATTTGCTTATTTGAATCTATATTTTTTCTTTCTTATTTTATTTATTCGAATGTTGTAACATTTGTAACTCTAAAGATCATATATATAAATTTATTTGGGGGATCGTCTAGGGGAGGGGATTTACATGCCTACTTGTTCATTGTAATTTTTTTTTAAAAAGTTAGAAATCATGCCTATAGGTTTATCTTTAACCACCTAGAATTATTGTTTGTAGGTGTTATAATCTAATCAATTTTCAATTTGCTTGACGCTTTGTTAATAAGTCTAAAAAATAATAACTAGATTCCATTAATTTTTGAATGTTAAAATCAAATCATAATAATTTAGTAGGCTGATTAGGTGTTTTAAAAATGTTATAACTTTTTTAGCATTGTCTTGTCACGTAGAAACCATGCCTAAGGATTAAACTGTTCATATCATTTAGATTTACAAAATCATGCATATATGTGTTACTTTGTTTTCTTTTTTTGAACACCTAGAAATCATGTCTATAGGCTTAAACTTTTAGCATATCCAATAAAAAAATAAAATTTGTTGTGCATATTTGTGCCCTCCCCCTAAAATTAGTTCATATTATTTAATTAGTAATCTTATTGGTCCCCTTGAAAATTTTCGCATTTATGATGCAATATGTTGTTTTCATAAAATAATAAGTGATAATAAATTAAAATCATTTCATGCATTTAACAAACTACTTTGCTTTTGAATATTTCATATCAAAACCTTTGCATTTAATAAATTTACCACCTTAATGTTCTACTATTTTTTTTTCTTTCTTACTTACAAAGTTTTGCAACATAATTTTCTTAAAAGTCATTATTCAATCTTCCTTTAAACTTTGGATTGATTATGACATTGTTTATTTTTGAAATAAATTATAAGCACTATCTCCTAACCTATCGTTAGTGGGAAAGTCAAAGGAACTACGAGGTCTAGTTTCAATTTTTAAACCCGACGCGTCCCCGGAAGTACCACCTACCCTTGAATTTCAAAAGAAATTATGTGTATTTATATGTAAATGTTTATGTGCCTATATGCAAACCAAATCTTTTCAATCATTTTCAAAAAATATAAACTATTGTTTTTTTTTAAGACAGACCTCAAATCAAAATTGTTTCTATGGTGGAGAAGCGCGATCAAACAATATCGTGGCATCATCCCTATAAAAAAACAAACATTTTTAAAAAAAATAAAAAATTCATATTCAAAACTTGCTCAATTTTCAAAATTTTACTTTCGCACATATTAATTTCTTAATATTTGTAAATTTTGTTTATAACATAGTCTCATATGCTTAAATAAAAAATAAAACTTGATTGTTTATTTATTGCTATCACCTAGCCTTGCATGCTCGAATTAATGAAAAATAATAAAATAGTGTTAATTGTTTTATATCACTTAGCAAGATTAAATAAATTAATAAAAGAAGTGACCTTGATTGCTAATTGTAACCCCCACATAGATTGCATGAGATACGGCCGGGACCCACACTTGTGGACCTCGATGGATGCCTAACACCTTCCCCTCGAGTTAATTTGAACCCTTACCCTAATCTCTGGCTCGTTGACTTTAGTTAGACTTAGTTAGGTTAGATAGGTGCCCTAACGCGCCTTAATTCGTTAGGTGGCGACTCCAAACTCGAAATCCCAAAAGAGTTGTTAGGTCGTGCACAAAACCCGTTTTCTGCGAAAATGGGGCGCGACACATAGTTATCTTCCTTTTCACATTGACTAGTTGTTTTGCCCTATTCATTGCAATTTTAGTATTTTTTTCATTTAGACATTTATATTTGTTGTGATTTTTTTATCTATACTTCTTCTGTCTCATTTTATGTGGCATCATTCTCTTTTTGTTATTACAAAAAAAGAATGTCACATTTCCTTGTATGGTAAATATTTAAAGGTATAATTCTTCTTTTATCATTGTTGATCCCACTTAATCTTAAAGATAGTACTCCAATACATTAATTAGAAGAGAAAAAAGTGAGTCTACTTTTTAATGTGACTATTTTTTGAAAGGCAATTCGATAAACATTTGAAAGTCTTAATTTATTTTTTAAATTTAGTGTCTGATCAAATATTGCCACATAAAATGAAACGAGTAAGTAGTATTTTGATCTGTTTTGAGTTAGATAAAACAAAATGAGTATTAAAGACATATTTTAAATTTGTTGTCCATCTGAATAAAGCAAAATGAGTAACAAAGATGCAAATAGTCAAATCTTGATGGCCATATATAATATACTAAAATATATTCATAATCAATCTCATTAATATACTAACACATTAAAATTAATTAGATATGACTTTAAAATTTTAAATAATTCAGATATAACTGGTTATCATTCAATTTTCATAAACTTTTCTTTTGTTTTACACAAGAGTTCATATAAGAAAACGCATGTCATGAAAATAATTTTATTGAAAATAATGTCTTTATAAATGAGTTTTATAATGTATAAATTTAAATATAATCAAATGCTAACGTGAATATAGAGCGAAAAACTCAAAAAGAAGCATGCAATCTTTAAAATCTAAAAACAAACATTATATTCACGTGGTCCCATTGTTCATCTTCCTTTTTACCCATGCAACAAGTTGAGTGGTAGTTAAGTTGCTCATTAACATAGCAATACTAGTATTTTCTTTGTTTAGTCTCTTTATTTTGTTATGGTTTCTTTTCTTCTTTATGTAGTAATTTAAATTTATTAATCTAAATTAAGCTAATGAGTGTAAAAGTTTCAAATAATCAAATTTGGATCAATTTAGTAGTACTAAACAATATATCTCAATTCACTTCTTCTAATTCCTTCATCCAAATATCTTCTTCTTCTTCTTCTTCTTTGACAAAACTTCATCCAAATATCTATATGTACATAACAATCTTTATAATCTGAATCCATGCACAATAAGAAAATATTATTTATAACTTTATTTATTTTATTCTCCATTTTTTTCTATCTTTTTGAAATATTTCATAAATTCCTTATTTCTCATAATTCATAAAATTTACATATAAATAAGATTCACCAGCCAAAATTCACGTTTATTATTCTCTTTTCACTCCTCCTTTCTCGTCCTAAAATCACTCCACATTCTTAGCAGTTACAATGTTCAAATTAATTTGATTTTCAAAAGGACTCTCTCTCTCAAATCAATCAATTTCAAATATGTGAATAGATAGAATTTTGTCTTCTCAATTGTTGTCTTCTTTCATTTTTTTTCAGAAATTATTTCCTAATACATATGGGATAACCCTTTATTTAGTATTGGGTTTAACATACTAAATTCTTCTAATACTAATATGAGATCTCGGGGTCCATCTCGTCCTCCTACAAAATGTTGATGATGGTAGGCTTGCTATAACAATGTAATGGCATGGTTTTTATTGCATCCAATGGACTATCACAAATGCAGCAACAATATGATACATTATCGATATGTTGAGAAGGTTAAAGAGAAGCAAATTAGATTGTTGGATTTTTTTCAATTTTTTCTTATATATTCATCTTTTTTTTATATACGTGGATTCAGATTTTAAATGTATCTGGTTATTTTTATTTTTATTAAATTAATGTGTAACGTTTTTTCTTCAAATTATGATAAAATTATAAAAATAATATTCAATAGTAGCGAGCATTTTTGTATCATCTGTGGAGTTGTTGTAATTATGTGAAGTTATTGATACAAAAATAATATTTATTGTTGTATTATTCAAAATCTGCACTATTAGAGTGTGTATCAGATATACAAAATTTACTACAATGTATCAAATACACACATATGATACATTGCAAGTTACTAATTTAACTGTAATTCATTATTTATATCATGTTCAAGTGTTTTGTATCATGTTCAACTAGTGGGCATTTAGTATCAAATATAAATATCTTTCAGATTCTATAGATTATCAATTTAAATTGAGCATGGTTACTTTTTTTTATCATTATGTATCAATTAAATATTAAGATATACTGTAATTACATTAATTTGAAATATCCTACCCATGATTTTCCTTCCTTTTTTCACTCCACAAAACTCTCCATAGTTACTTTCATTAATCAATTGTTTAATTTTAATTTTTTTTCTCTTTCCAACTAATGATTTCAAGTTATTGAAGAGGTAGATTTATTTCTAATCCTTCAGTTTTCAATATTTATTATTATTTTTTAAAAAAAATTACTGAGTCTTTCATTCCCAGTATCTTTATGGAATAGAGGTGAAAAAACATTGTTAATGCATAGAGTTCACATTGGAGTGTATTTGGAATGGTTTCAGGAATTTCTAATGGCGATCTTGATACACTTCATTCCACTAGTTCGATCTTTCAATTTTTTGGACTTACTTTCAATGTACCTCGCCTCTTTTGATTATTAAATTAGTTTTTATCACTGATTCGATACATCACTTTTACAATAGCCTTTGTTTTATTCAATGTATCATGTTCATTTTTAAGGTATTAATACATAACTCTAATGTTGTTGAATTTTCAATTAGTGTTTATCATGTTCAATGTAAATGTACATGATACATAAACTTTGTATTATGTATCACACACCAAAAAACATATTATTTGGAGCAATTACAGGTATAATGTCTTTCCAAAAAAATAAAATACAGTATTTTCCAAACAAAATACGATACATAAATAATAATGTATTATGCACTAATCTTTTAGGTATGATATGTAAATTCGAATTCATACTAAATGTATCTGATGCATATAACAATTATCAAACAATAACGCATCTATTTCAAACCTAAAATCTTATGGGCAATAATTTCTTATTTAATGTATCAGTAGAAATATAACACTTATCAATTTAAATTAAAAGAATCTTCATGATGTATCTTTTCTAAAATTTTGATAATTTTGAATCAAAATGAAAGGATCTTCAACGAACTAGGAGAATAATTTTGAAGCTCAAAATTTTCAAATTTTTTGAATCAAACTGAAAGGATCTTCAATGAACTAGGAGAAAAAGTTTGAATCTCGAAATCTTCAACAATCTTGAATCAAAATAGAAAGGATATTCGATAAACTTGAATATTCACAAAAGAAATCGTTTGTCCAACAACAATTTCATCACTTTTATATCCTTTACAACTCACCTTGTTTATCAAAAATTTCGACAAATTATTTGAACTAAATCTAAAAAAGGTTTCTTCGCTGGATAATTAGGGATAAAAATTGACATTTTATATATCCTGCAGGTTTCATGTCATCTTTCGTTGGCAAATATACAAAATGTACTTTTAGAGGATCTAAACTAGATGTATTATCACATGTGCATGCTTTTAGGTTAAGCCCATGGATGAAGAATTTTGCCACCAGATTTGAAAATGAAGAAAAATTGTTCTTCAATAACTGGTTAGGAGCATCAATTTGGAGAATGTTTCCTACATCAAACAAGACAGATTTTATCAAGCAATACAATTTCTTACGAACTATATTATGTGTGTATTCTCAGATATTTATCTATGTATGATTGGAAGTAAGAAGAAACGTAAGAAGATCAAAATATTCGTTATGTATCCTATTATTTTTTTAGCTAATGGATGAAACAAAGAGAACAATGATCAAGAATAAAAATTTAATTTTTACTTTTTTGATTTGTTACACTATTAAATTCTTAACAATAATTTGGAATGGAATAGAGCAATTTATGGGATCTTAATTTGATTTTCAATTTTTTTTCCTTAATTAGTGCTGATACTAGAGATTTTAATTTGATTTTTCAGTTTTTTTTCTTAATCAGTGCAACATATTGATGCATAATGTATCAATAATAATGTATCTGAATTTTTAATTATGTATCCGAAATACCTAAAAAATATAGAATTTGTGTAATAAGAAAAAGAATATGGATAGAAGGTAATTTAAATTTTACACTATGAATTTATATAAATTATACTAAAACTAATCATATACTCATATATCATTTTCTGTAAAAAAAAAAAAAAAAAGTCAATTCGATGAAAATAGTTTTTATTGTTTTCCGTTTATTTAATTCTCGTAAAGTAAAGTTTATGTCTATCATTATATTTTTACTATCTTTATTACAATGTAGAGAATGTCTAAATATTTTACATCCTTAAAATGTTATAGTAGCCAAGGATGGGTGGGAAACTATAACACTATAATGACAGTTGTACTCGCAAGTTCGAATAATAGTATTGCACCATACTATATTCAAACCAAACAAGGAATTTATGAAGAACAAGTTCAGATCAACTCATAAAAAACAAACATTATTTGACGATTGCTTGTTTGTTTCCTTTAAAGGAGTGGATTGGTAAGGCTTCATGCCGCAAGACATCGATTTTTTAACACAGTTGGTCCTATCAAGCAGTAGCTTTTAGGGCATCCGTTGATTTCTACACTTATTATAGATGTCAATTTGACAGTTTTCAAGACACAGTATATGCACAACGCTATGAAGGAGGTGACTATCCAACATGTCTCTTTAAAGGTGGACGACCAAACTTGACCATAACGTTCAACTTAAAGGGATGTGACAACCTAACATGTCTCTTTAAAGGCGGACGACCCAACTTGAATCTCACGTCTCGAGGCTATCCCCTTGACGTAACATGGAACCTAGAATCACGAATGACCCCAAGCTAACTCTGTGTCTTGCATATATCAAAGATACTGAGAATAATTGAATAAGACATGTACTATGCGGAAGCTAAAACAGTGAATAACTGAATAGAGGGGAAAATCCATCTGGTCTGAATATATAAAATATAATGAATGTCTAGTATATATGAATGGAACATCACTTAACAACTCAAGTTGCATCTATTACTATGTCTGAAAAGCCTCTAATTGAGTTGAATTGTTGGGACATGTTTCCAGCTAAAAACTCTAACAAATACTGAAAAATGAAAGTAAAGACTATAATGAAAGCATGTTTATTGTCCTCGAAATATAAGGATTCACCACTAAAGTTGCTAAATGCGGACCGTGAATTGACCTATGGGTGATCTGGATACTGGGAACTTGAACCTATATCATGAAAGGATGTAGCACAAAGTATGCGTCATCAATAGAAATGTACTGAGCATGCAGGAAATAGATACTATGCTGAAAAATATGTATGAGTTGAACAAAGCAAACTGAACAACGACATAATTTGAGCAAGAATATAAATATTGGAACATACCTGAAAAGCTAAGTTGAATGCAAGGACCAAATAATATTCAGGAAGATAACATGTTGAACTGTATACTGATATAAATGTTGAAAACCTGATCAATGCACTAAGGGGTCGTTTGGTACAAAGACCAATAATGCAGGGTTAGTAATCTACGGATGGGTATTGTAGAGATTAGTAAAATATGAATTATTTTTATCAAGTGTTTGGTTCATTGTTTGTTACCTATTTTTGTGTGTGGTTTAAAACTCTACAAAAAAAATTCTATCCAATTATACATTGAGTTCTTATGGAGTTTTCTATTTCATACAATTGGGTCAAGGTAGAAAATTGACGGACAATAACATTTTTAACTAGTTACGAGAATAAAATTTTTATTGTCATGTTCACTATTTTTTCACTTAAATTATTTGAAAGTAAATAATTGTCATCTTAATAAGTTGGAGTTAATATCTCAAAAGGTCAAACAACTATAATAATTTATAGAGAAAAATTATTGAACTTTGTTTTGTATCAATAAATTAAAAAAAATCTTTATCATAAAATAAATATAGCAAAATAAATTATACTCTTTATATATATGCTCTTGTTTTCGACTACTTGTGTAATATTTAATGGACTTTCCTTAAGAGACAATATTTGACTTATGAATTGTTCTTAAATTCATACATTAACATTAGCACATTAGTCATATTATAATATTTTATATTAATAATAAGTAGATTAAATAACTCATATTTTAGAAATAAAAAATTATATCTAAATAATAAAATTTGTAGGCTAATTTATTTAAATAAATTTTTAATATAAATATAAATATAAAATCAAGAACAATAAAAAAAATGATTAAAAGAATTTGAGGGGGTATTTTTGCCTTTACTTAGATTAGTCCCATGGTATTAGAACTAACACCACAAAATGGAAGGTATTAGTCATACCCCTCTAATACCATGTAGGTGTGTATGACTAATCCATGGATCGATTATACATAGACCCAAAATACCTATCAAACATAGTACTAAATAATACCACACATAATACTTGAACTATTTCTCCTAATACTCCCTACCAAACGAACCCTAAGAGTCTGACTTTGGGAACCCGATGTATACGCCCCATCTAGAGGACCCAATATACATTGCCAGAGGTATAAAGGCATGATTGTGACATGATCACTAATGTTGATGCCCAACAAAGAGAACTTATAATTTTATGCAGACACCTAGTTCTAGGACTATCAGGGTACGCTGAATCCTACTCCAACTCGGTGCTAAGTATACTCCCAACTGGTTATGTATATAACTAAAATGCAATTGAAATAGCTCAAAACTGACATGCCAAATCAAATTGACATATTCATAGACTGAGAATGTGACATTCAAATCTGAAGCATGATGTTTCTGTCTGACTGACCTATCAAGTATAATTCATGGACTAACACAAATTAGGGTTCTGAGTATTATAGAGGAAATTATGCAGATTTTCACAAGGTTTATTCAATTGCAACTAGATTTTTGGAAGCTACTTAGTCCTAGATCATAGTTCAAACCTATATAAAAGGTATTATATTCCCTTGAAAATGCATCTCAAAAATTTCATCACAAATTCATAAAATATTCATAAAGAGACTGAAATTTTGAATATCCCATAAACTCTTGGGATATTCATAGTCAAACCAAACCACCCCAGTTCGAGAAATAAGTCACTAACTACACTCGAATTATAGAATTCAAGTTCAAACTATCCAAGTTCGAAAGTACGTCACTAACGACCCTCGAATCATAGATAAATGAGAAGAATCAAGGGAGAAATAGATTTGTACCCATATTGATTTATCAACAAAATAATCATGTCTCTTTAGATTTATTTGTATGGTTAATTTATTTTTCATATGGTTTAAATCGGAAAAAGACCTAAAATACCCTCGAAATATTGAAAATGGTACAAAATTACCCTCCATCCACCTATTGGCTCCAAATTGGCTCCAAAATACCTTTGTCATCCACCTTTGGGTTCAAAATTGACCACTTATTTAAAAGTTTTAAAATTAAATTGTTTAAATATTTTTTAAAATACCTGGCGCTCAACTATTGGTTATATTTTAATTTATTAATATAATTTCTAAACCAACCCACTACCAACTCATTACTAACTAAGCCCTACCAAATTGATAAAGCAATTATAATATCAAAATCGCCATAAACACTACTAAAACACGACGAAATGATAGATTCCTGAAAATGACATACAAAATTATCGAGTCCGAATCGAAACCCCAATTAAATTTAAGTTGAGCCGCTTATTTTGGAGGACACTTTCAATAGGATTCTCTTTCAAGTTTGAATTCAAAATTTATTATTAAAGGTAAAGAAGTAGTACATCCCAAATTAATTCATGCACTTTTTTTAATATAATTTTATAAATATTTATGATTTATTTTAAAACCTTTAATATATTATTTTAAAAGAAAAGTTATCTATGAAGTAACATCACATAATTGAGATGAAAGAATAATTAAGATGAACATAGTCAGACTTTTAAGTTTATCGATAATTTTTATTTAGACATTTGAATGTATGATAATTTACTTCTATAGATATTTTCGCCTCAAATTTTTAAAAACACTCATTGGCAGTAGCTTTCCTGTTTTTGCATTAATAATGTGACGGGTTTATTAATTTTGTGGGGTTTAATTAGAAATAAGTGGGTACTTAATTGATTTATAAATTATACTAATAAGTTAAATTATAACAAAAAGCTGAGTGTCGCGTATTTAAAAAAATATATAAATAGTTTAAATTTAAAACCATTAAATAAGTGGTCAGTTTTGAACCCAAAGGTAGATGACAAAGGTATTTTGGAGCCAATAAGTGGATGGATGGTAATTTTGTACCATTTCCAATACTTCAAAGGTATTTTAGGCTCTTTTCCGATTTTAAATTTATTGCAAACAAAAGTGAAAAGTTTAAAATGGATAAAAAGATTTATATATAATGAATTGTTATAAACAATTAGTATTATAGTGAATGTCTAATTATGTGGAGTCCTTGTAGGATATGGTTAGGAATCCTACTTGAGGACCAAATAAGGTTTTTCCTATAAATAAAGGGTTTTTTTCCTTCATTATAAATAAGATTTGTGAAAGATTTATGGATCCTGAATATACTTTGAATAAGAGATCTTTCTCTTCTCTCTACTTTCTTCTTCTAATTTTATATAGTTTCATAACATGAATAAAGTAAAGTATATTTTATTTTAAAAATACTATGTAAGCGAAAATTATGTGTGCTAAGTTTAAGAGTACCCCAAGATGCTCAGCCTAAAAATGAAGAATTCTTCAAAGCTCCAAAATACTTTGATGAATTAGTAAAGGGTTTAAAATTTGATTTTAAACACTATTTTTTCTAGCTAATTGATGTCTTATGTAAGCGGGGAAAAAAAAAGACAATATTCCCTCCGGTTCAAACTAATTGATGTCTTATGTTTGAAAACATGAATTATCAAATTTAATTGACTAAGATACTCTTAATTATATAATATTCTCTCTTTTTTAGGTTGAGATAAATGATCATCATAATTAGGAATATGTCAAGGGCAAATGTGAGAAAAAAGAATTAAATATTTTCTTGATTATGTATAATTATTTAACTTTATGAAGCTAAAATATCAATACTTTTTTCATTAACGATCTTAGAAAATGTAAGAAATGGAAATAGGTCACACAATGAAAACAGGAGTAGAAACCTATGCTTTGTATGAGAAGTATTGCACCCTCTTTTTTTCTTTTCTTTTTTGGCCTTTGAAGTAAGTAATAAGGGCCATTTAACACGTGAGATAAAAGAATAATAATCTTCCGATCAAATTCAATAACTTTATGTTATAGTTAGTTTGAGGTATTAACTAATCATGAAATTGTATTATCCCATATTTGTACTAAATTTATGAAATTACTATCCAATATAAGTGGGATAAAATAATCTAACAATGTATCCCAACCAAAAAGAAAAAGTAAGTTAAAATATTCTTAATAATATTTGAGCTTCAACCCAGCAAAATAGCTAGACCCGCTGGCAGATATTGATGAGTCAAAAAGAAAGTAAAGCCAAGTCTTATTCCCTTGTCGATCTCTCAAAAAGAAAGTTAAGCTAGGTCTTATTCCGAAAGATATCCTTTATTTCATCACTCGTACCAAACGGTCCCATTATGATTCAGTGATTTTTTTTTTATTTTGCATTGATACATTTCTGAAAAAATAATTGCACCAAGATCGTAACCACTAAGCAGAACAATATCAAATGCTTCTCACTACTAGTCACAAAATCCAACTTCAATAAGAATTAACAACTCAAATACAATACAATATAATTCTAAAAACCAATACTTCCCAGCACATTTATCAAACAAAATTCTCATTGTTAGCCACCAGAACATGTTCTTGTAATCACTCCCAGACAGTTACTCTACATGATATAACTTATATGACAAGTGACATCTCACTATCGAAAGAAATGTCGAGTTGTATACACTTAGCTCCATTGTTGGGCTAGAGGGCGACCTTCTGACTTGGGAAATAGTCTACCACTTTCACTAATCATGCCAAACAACGTTGATCGTTGCATGTAGCTTTCTTGAACAGGGATCTGTTCTTTATAAATGGAACATCTGAAAAATAAGATTAATTATAATGACATGTAAATGTTAATATTACATCTCAGCAAAATAGAGTACACTACAGAATGACCAGACGCAAATGGCAGAGATTGGAATGTATGTCGCCTCATCTGTCAGTCACATCGGATCTGCTGCTCAGTTGAAAACTAAGAAACAAGTCCGAGGTCAACTAGTGCTGCCCGAGAGATCTCCTGAAAGCGCACTTCCGTATGATGCTGATCCTGTGTATGAACTAGTAACTCGAGACGAATTACCAACACGGTTTTTTTGTAATTGGCGAATCTTGAAAAGATCTCTAGGAAGGGGCTGGCTTTGCATAGTCGTTGATTCATCATCCTCTTGTCCTGCAACAAGTTAACTAGGCCTTTGAATGATATAAACAAGGACACCAGTATATTTAGCATCAATATGCCAAGGCATAGAAATTGCAGACTTTGAAATACAGTAGTAGTAGGGAATGAGTAGTTCCTGCATTGCAGAAATGAAATCATAGGACAAGCCTACATGCCAAGAGTGAAGGTAAAACAGATTATGATTTGATGCAACAGTGAGGCAGTGAAGAGACATCATTGGGTGTGGCATGAGGAAGAAGAATATAAACATCTAGGTAAAGGTTCACATACTGTCCATGTCTTTCCTCTTTCCAGGCTGTCTGTCTCTCGGCCTGAATTTGCTTGAATCAGAGAGGTCACTCGTAGATGGAGCAGTGCCTGACTGCAATGGCAGAGAGGCAGTCCCGGATTTTCCAGTTGCTGCAGGGATGTTGCTTTGCAAACATACAGATATCACAAAATCAGCATCAGGAGAAGGACCTGATAGGATGCAGAGAAAACTCAAGTTACTACGGAGCAACCTATACTTTTGATAGACGAAGCGATTGGCAGCCTTATCCTCCAGGAGAGTTAAATTGCTGTCTATGAAAATCAAATATATAGGAAGTGTTGTAGGATAATTTGCAATGTCGGTTATTCTGTAAAAAGTGCCCTTAAATAGAATCCACCCAATTTGTAAAATTCCCTTCTGCAGCTTCTCGGATTCATCTAAAAGCCTAGGTAAAAATAGATGCATGTCTAAAAATCAAATTAGCTCTTGCTTAACCTATTACTGTCCTTCAAAAGTTTAAGGTATAATCTCCTCGTTAGAATATCACTAAGATCACCTTCTGCAACCAATTTAGCTCCCTTCCAATCATTTTCAGATGGTATGTTGTTATTTCATTTGACTGCTGATTTCCCTTAAACTTGTGATACAAATTGCTTTGGGTTTGGGACTTCCATGTTGGAGGTCTCAAATATGAAATTCCTTGCCAGCGAAAGCAAGGAGTTTGCATTCTGGGTCGAGCTCGTCGCACCGAGCTTGCCTAGTGCGGGTTACCTCTCCTGTGTGATTTGCGAGCTATTGCATAGGAGCAGGGGTTTTACCCTATGCACACCCAAAAGGTAGCGGTTGCGGGTCTCTCTTGTCATAAAAAAAATACTTAATAACATTCACATGATCACTAACTGAAAAAAAGCTGCCTATCCGCAGCAGATTCAATTGATAACCTACCGTATTGGACCACAAACATAGAAGCAGATATCACATCTAGGAAGTTCATTGGAAGAAAAGAATTCTATTAAGACACACAATGGTCATTCCTACATTAAAAAGGCAACTCTAGAGTCTTTCCAGGAAAGGTGTTTCACCTTCTTTTATTGGTAGACCACCATTGACATGCAAATGTAAAGGAGTAATCTGACTAAAATACAAAAGCTAACAACAGACAAGAGCGACTTACAAAATTTTTACAAAGGACCAAGATTTCACAGGGCAAGTGACTGGAAAATTTGATAGAAAGAGAAAATTCAGAACTATACCTTCAACAGCTGGCAAATTTGCTACGAACGCTGCAAATGCAGGGGGCAAGGATTTCAAAATATCATTAAGGGCAATTGGAGGTCCATTGCTGCTAAATGGACCAGAATAGGGCAAGGTGCCTGAAGCAGATGGAGCTGCAAGCGCAGCAGGACCTGGAAAATCCAGCATCATCCAACAAACGTAAGCTGATAGTTCCTCATATAACAGATGCCCACATTACAAGAATATAGAGTTCTTAATAAAAATCCGCATGGTTCTCACTGAAATTGAGGAAAAGTTATCTATTACACCCTACTTTTTTGATCTGTATATAGTTTAGTCTGAATCTAGAGGACCTCATTGAAATAAGTGTACTTAAGTGTTAGATCATTATTAAATGAATCCAAGGGTGTGGGGTAGAAAATGTTTCCAATTTGGTTGGTCAAATCTTTGGGAAACATCCTCTCAAGGAAAATAAGTTCATTAAAAATGAGAAATGTCTTCCCATGTGGAAGTAGGAAAAACACGTTTTATGAGTTCCATTCCACATTAATCGTCTCCTCATCACTCTCTAACGCACCCCAAAACCAGAGTGTTTTAACAGATTATATAGAAATATTTGAGTCTATATTTTTTGTTTACTTATCAAACACCAGAAAATAAGTAAAAAAATCACCTTATTTTCCTGGAGAACTTTTTCCAAGAAAATATTTTCCATGGAAAACAAGTTCCTTCCTATGAAACACACCAAAGAAGAAAATAACCATAAGCACTTTAAACTTCCTGCATTCCCAATTTTTAATTTTTTTGGCAATCAATTTTATTTAATTACTTGACAGGATGCAAGTTTACAACTAGCTGATGTGGAGAACAGAAATGAATCGAGAAGGCAATTTTTTTTACGAATTTCGTCATTTGGACTATCCATAGTTTATGTGTTCTTTTATTCTAGAAACAAAGATTGGTCTCTCCCATCCAAAGTGATGCATATTCATGTACCAGGTTAACTCGCAAAGTCCCAATCCCAGTATATGCAAGAGTCCATGCATTATTTAGTGTCATCCAATAATCACAAAGCTGTATTTTCTCTAAGAAGAGAACTCTGGCAAGGAGGAAATTCACTTATTACTGCAGCACAATGCTGCCTCCCATGATTGGCTTAAAACAATCAAAAGAACCCTACATCTGAAGGCACTTCACTGCCTAGGCATCGAGGGATCTCTCTTTCATATCATGCAGACCACACAATCCGCATGCATGTATTTTACGTCGTACCTGCAAGTAATTACCACGGCTCCAAGCACTGCAGAGAGGGTTAGCGGGCCTTTGTCTAACATAAGTATATCCAACAAGCATGCTTGACTTTCTTCAGATTTTCTTGTATCAAACAAGCATCAGCCAAATAAGGCATGCTACTTTCCAGCCAAACAAAGCATGCTTCTTTGCAGGGTATTTTCACCTTCCAGATGTATTTACAGTGCCACAACCCAGCCTGCTGCCATTGTCATTCAAATGTGAGCGCAAATTTCACAGTGTAGATACAATTGCTTTCTTTTAGCCATAACAATCTGTCTTCTTGATTTGTGCTACCATGGAAATTAACAGCAGGCCTGTTGATCTCCCAGTCATTCTGAAGCTTAGATTCTAGCCCTATTGAGTCCAAATCTCAGCTACTATTGCATTCTGTTGTTGACCAGATTGTATTTATCAGGAAAATATCCTTGAGAGGTCCATGTCCAATCCAGTTATCACTCCAGCAAGAAGTCTACATCCCATTCCCCACTTTCACATATTGATTAAGGTACGCCATAGTGCTCTTAACAGATTTTCAGATACTAACACCATAGGGTGTAGATACCACTTCAAGAGCACTATTGTCCCTCTTTCACAAGTTTTCATTGACAACCCATCTCCATAGAGCCTATTTCTCCAAGTTGAACCTTCAGAGCCATTTCATGAATGCCAGGCAATTATAGTTATGCTTGAAATTTCTTATGCTTAAACCCCCTTCTGTATTATTGATGGTGAGAGTCTTCAACTTAACCAAATGAAAACCTTTCTTTTCTCAGTTCCCGTGCCATATAAGTTTCTCCTTAAAACTCTATTCTCAGCTGATGCCAGGAAGCACAAAGGAATTACTAGACAGTTGGAGCAGACATGGAATTTGACCTAACAGAAGGAGAGATGGATTTTCCCAGCGTGTATTTGGTGGGACTGTTTGGAAAGAGAGAAACCAGAGGTGTTTTTAGGAGAAGCAGTGCAATATCCAGAAGTTGAAGATGAACTGCTTATTCCTTTAATATTTTTGGTGTACACAGGAATGTTAAGTAGAAGCTGAAGATATTTTTGATGTTTTATAAAATATGTAAGAAGAAACATAGATATGAAGTTTTCTTGTTTTGGGGACTATACAGTTGGTATAGTATACCTGTTAATATATAGAATGTTACGACCATCAAAAGAATAAAAACATCTATTCTCTTTTCAATATTCGCTAGCACTGAAAAATAGGGACATCATGTAAGTGGAAATCGAGCACACTATTTACCAGAACTACCCTCCTTGAAGATAAATATGACTTCCTATCTAGCTTATTTTTTCCCCACATCTTTCAAGTTGTGACTTGTTCTTTGATCCCAAAGACATTCCTAGATAATTGGTTGGTAAACAACTCACTTCACACCCTCAAGTACCTTCTATGTTTGTGTATCACCTTTCGACCCAGAATGATATTTATTGTTTAGTAAATTAATTTGTGTATCACCTTTCGACCCAGAATGATATTTATTGTTTAGTAAATTAATTTGTGTATCACCTTTCTACCCTCTCAATCAGCACTTGAGAAATAGAGAAACATCGGTTGCATTAAAAGCTCCTCTCAAAGTATTGCTGAAACTGATATTCAATGTTTACATTATATCCTACTTTACAATGTCCCAGCATGTAAGGGAAACCCCTATGGTATACCCATCTAGACCTGGAGCTTTGTCTGATGCATATGCCTAAACTCCTTCCAAAACCTCTTGCTCATCAAAAGATCTCTATAACCACTGCATCACCTCTTCATTAAGTTTGTGACAAGCTTATAGGTTTGAAGTTTCTAAATTTCATGTCCCCAGCCTTTCTAAGAATTAGAGAAACATCGGTTGCATCAAAGCTCCTCTCAAAGTATTGCTGAAACTGAGAGATCTTCAATGCTTGCATTATATCCTACTTTACAATGTCCCAGCAAGTGAGGAAAACCCCTATGGTATACCCATCTATACCTGGAGCTTTGTCTGATGCATATGCCTCAACACCTTCCAAAACCTCTTGCTCATCAGAAGTTCTCTATAACCACTGCATCACCTCTTCATTAAGTTTGTGATAATCCTGGAGGTAAACTCAGGTCTCCAATTTAGATTAATTATATAACATTTGGTAGAAGGCCAGAATTTCGTCTTCGGTGATTAATGGATCTTCCACTGTTGCTCCATTGCTTGAGTATTTCACAGCTGTTGATGTGTTACAACTGATCTCATCCTTGCCATCAAAGTCCAGCGGAGCAATCCCAAAGTTCAGTAACTCAAGAAAACAAGAGGTCACTACAACCATCTCCTTTTCATGGTCCATCTCACAAACACTTGCTGATTCGGTGATTGAAAATCAAGTCCAAAGTAAAGTTCAATGTAATCAATGAACAAACAATGTGATTAATCAACTAGGAGACTACGGAGATATAACTATAGGCAGGTGCCTTTGGTTACTATGAGAGTGCAAAACATCCTAAAAATAATTATGGATACAACTGTACGTGATAATCTAATTCCTTCCAGAAGAGTGAAGCTTATATGCTGATGCCTCTCTCTCTTCTGAGTAAGAAGTCGATAATGTTGTACACATGTATCCCCATTTGTTTAAGTTGATAATGATGACATCAAGAAGGATAATTTAATGAATAAGAAATCAAAACACATTCTATTATTCATTCCTAAGTTTTTTAATCGCACCTCAAACTCTGAGAGACCAACATCAGTTAAAGGGACATGGAACAACTGTTTATCTGTTTGGGAGCTTGTTAAGCAAGAACCAACATAGAATAAGGAGCTAGAAAGACCTACCTGGAATTTGCCTCGGCTCGTAAACCGTCATTTTTGAAGTATCTGGATACACAACCTTGGCAGGCGGATTTGTATTGGATGAAACACCAGAAGTAGTCTTGTCTATGCTCAAGAAACGAGGAGTTAGAGAGTATAATTCAGAAACGGAGTTTAATTCAGTATTAAACAAAGCCAACAATAATACCTGCGGAACCTGCCTCAATACCAAGAGTAGGTTTGTCAGGTTTTTTATTGATGTTCCTCGCGAGCCACTGAAAAACAGGTAGCAAATAGGCAAAAAGTACACGCAAGTTAAGATAATGTTTGAAATCGATACTTGTGCCCTTGTAACAATAATTGGGGGGGGGGGGGGGGGGGTTGCATGCGCGCGCTGACAACCTCTTGGCGTGCTAAATGATCCAAGTCATTTGAAGAGCAAGGCCAAAGATCCATGAAACTGTAGCGTGATACAACATCATGCAACGAACTCTCTAACTCTGATGCTCCATCATCACCTGTTCTAGAAAGAGCTTCTTTCCTTCTCTGCTCAACCTGTCAATACAAGCAATAAGCACAAACAAATGTAATCATTGTATTAAACATTGCGCCCTCCAAAGAAGGATATATCAAGATTTAATTTCCCTATCAACTTTTAATTAGAAGTTTGATTGGATCTGATTCTAAGTTCATTTCATTGCATATATTATTTTAATGGACAAGAAAGTAATCAACAACATCCTCCCCAGTGTAGTCCCCCACACAGTGGGGTCTGGGGAAAGAAAGTAATCAATCAGTTATCAACAATCTTATGTTGGTTGGTACAAGAACATCACACTGCGAACAAAGTTAAATTGCTTCATGAAATTAACTAATTGAAATTAGTGTGAATATAAAGAGCTTTCTTTTATTTAGGAAGTCCACAGAATTGGACAAACAGAACAATAGGCATGTCTGGAAAACAGCATATGCAGCTCTGAATAGTAGGTCAACTGTAACCAATACTTGTTGATTGCAAAGGAATGCAATCCAGAAGATATGCTATTCGAGATATGCCAATAGTTCAGAAAGAACAAGTTTAATTAGTATTTGGACTTGAAAATAGCCCACAAAGTTCAGTATAAAAACCAAGGGAATATACATCAGCAGCAAAAACACAAAATACCTTCAACATGCTGGCAAGGTCTCCATATGTTTGCTCAAATTGAGTGAACTTTTTCCAAACCTACGTAAAGAATAGGCAGTTCAGTACGATTCCATATAAGCAAGAGTTTTGACAGCAAAATAGCATAGATAATCAAAGTAAAAGGAACAATAGTAGTAAAATTAAGCAATACGATTATACTACACAATAGTAGTGAGATTGATAAGGGGAAAAGAAAGCAAATAAAGTGTTCTAAACCAGAGCCAAACTCGCCCACAAAAAGGAGAGAGAAACGCTCAACTACCTACTAACGTTCTACCCTAATCTTCGACCTCTACGCTCTCCTGTTTGATGTCATTTTCTTAGTGCGTTGAAGTTGTGTCATGTCATGTTTAATCATCTCTCCCCTATCATTGCCAATCTTTCTTTACCTCCTCCTTGGGGCATTTGTGCTCCTCTTTGCATACCCGAACCATCTCAGCTTCGAACCCTCATCTTGTCCACTGTAGAAGCCACTCTCATCTTATTATCCTCTTCTTGTATGTCCATACATCCTCAAGTGATGCATCACTAATCTAGCACTCTATGTACTCTGCTCTAGTCTTGCTCAACTTGAAACCTTTAGACTCTAGAGTTAGTCACCAGTCCTACAATCTATCATTTAACGCTTTCGAGTGTCTCATCAATCAATACTATGTCATCCACAAATAACATACACCATGGTACTTCCCATTGAAGATGTTGTGTCAATTCGCTTGTTACCGAGAAAATCCTTGGAGCAACCCCATCTAGACTAGGAAGTCTCCAACCATTCTTACTTAGGTCTTGGATCCATTGTACATGTCCTTAATTGCTCTAATGTATGCACAAATACTCCTCAATACTTTGGGCATCTCAATAGAACCTCTCTCAATACTTTGTTGTACATCTTTTCTAAGTCAAGAAACACCAGATGTAAGTTTTTTCCTTTCATGTACTGCTCCAACAACCTCTTGTAAGAGATGAATGACTTTCCTGGTAAATCGCCCCTACAAGAATCCAAAATGGTTCACGAAATAAGACACATCCCGCTTCATCCTTATCTCTTCCACCCTATCTCAAACTTTCATAGTGTGATTTAGTACTTTAATTATAAGACTAAAATGGAAAAGGATAAAAAGGATACGTCATACTCAAATTCTAAATGTAATCTACAACATTAAAATAGATTTTGCGTCTTCTAACATTTCATGTTTACACTAAAAGTAATACAAACTATCTTCACAAAAATAGATTTTGCTTCTTCTTACACTTCTCTTTGGAGTTGTTAATCCTGGTCATTCTCCTTCTTAGATCACCTTTTATTATCTATCTTAACAAAGAGTTACATTGCTCTTTTTCACATCTAGGAAACTCCACCCTATATTATTTGCTAAGTTTTAGGATGTTTTGATGGACCCAAAGTGATGTCTCAAGTTATGTCTTTGTCTTGTCATGTATTCTGGAGATTCAAAGGCAAAGTTGCTTCAAAAATGGGACTCATGCTTTCCTCTATCAAATATATTTGCATGTTGTAATATTCTTTTTTCTTAACGGGAAACTTTGATGTTGTATTCTTCAGCATTATGGATATACAAGAAAAGTGACACGAACAGAGATTTTAAAAAATCTACAAGTTGTTGAGTTCCTCTAAACCTATTTCTTTACTCCAAAACTAGAGAGATAAAATACAATCCCATTTAACCTTATGAATGGAACTGGATATATCTTCAAAATTTTCATTATTCCTCTCTCCAAACTGTCCACCATATACAATGCAGGATCATTCTCCACCACGCCTTCTAGATTTACTACCCTATCTTCTAATCCAATAACTCAAATGATCTGCAGTGTTTCAGGTATAGTCCATGTCGTCTTTATGAGGTTGAGAAAGATGGTTGTGAAACTGCAATGCAAAAATAAGTGGTTGTTCGTCTCTTTTATCTACCCATATAATGAACTCCAAGATAATATAGTCATCCCTTTCTTCTTCAGAACTTAATGTGTCAGGCATGCCCTTCTAGGGGTCAACCATGCAAAACATTTTACCTTGTTTGGTGCTAAATTTCTCCATACTTTCCCCCACAAGCTTTGTTGGCTACTACTATGTTCGTTAGTTTCCATTGTACATGCCCTGCTAATAGTGAAAGCCCCATGTGCACTATGTAACCATCTCAATGAATCAGGATCACTGTTGGTTCCTGGAATGCCTTTATTTCATCTAGAAAGGTTGGCCACTCTCTCCACTTCCCAATCATTTAGAAGTCTTCTTAAGGAAAGGTTTCGAACCCAGTGGTGTCCAGCAGTCATTGATCTTTGCCTCTGGGTTACTGCATAGTACGAGCAAATCTGGGAAGGAGTATTTCAAATGGATCGGTTTATTCCAGACATCTCCCCAAAATTTTGTTCTCCTACCATCTCCCACCTTTATGTATAAGTTAGTCTCTAATTCTCTCCACAAGTGCCTAATAGTTCTCAGACCCCAACTCCATAATTACATGTACTGCACCAATTTTCATTTTCACCATATTAGCATTTGGTTATGTCCTCCCATAGAGTTTTCCCCTCATAATATCTCTACAACCACTTCATCGGTAGATTATTGTCATGCTTTCTCAGATCTCTAATGCTCAAACCTCTCTTTATCTTTGCTATTCAAGGTTATCTACCATTTGAACATGTTATAGCCTTTAATCTCTTTGCACCATGCTAAAGAAAATCCCTTCTCCGTTTGTCCAATTTCTTCACCACTTCTGAGGGTAAATAGAAAAAATGGCATAACATATATTGGAAGGGAATGTAACATTGAATTGATAATGTAACATTGAATTGATCAGGATGTGTCTGCCTCCTAGGGATAGGTACAGTTCCATCTTGCTAATCTCCTTTTTTCTTCTCCAAAGTGTCATCCCATATTTTTGAATTCTTATGTTTATTCCCCAATGGCAAGCCCCACTATATTGTAGGTAAATTATCCACTTTACAACCCACAATATCCACCAAACTCTGACTATTTTTGTCACCTCCATAATAGGGAACACATTGTTTTTTCCCCAATTCACTTTCAAATTAAGACGACTTCCAAAAAGAAAAAGATTGTCTTGATGAATCTTATTTGTTCCTCGTAAGGCTCACAAAAGATGACACTGTCATTTGCATATAGTAAATGATGGATTTCTTTAACTTCTCCACTATTGCCACTTATCTGAAAGCCTTTATTTATCTACCAATTATGAATTGCTATCCACATCAAGCTATCAAAACCCTCCATTGACAGGATAAACAAGAGGGGATCCCCCTGTCTAAATCCCCTTTCTGATGGTAAGAAACCCACTGGTTCACCATTCACAAGAACAGAGAACCTTACCATGCTGATGCAAAATCTAATATGACCCACGTATTTCTCCAAATCCCATTTGTCTTTAAGTATTACGCAGGAACTTCCAATTTACATGGCCATATGTTTTCAATGTCCAACTAGCACATTTCATTAAACCAGGTTCATTACCTTTAAATCTTGAGACCACAAACTCACATGCAATAAGGGCAACATCCATTATCTGTCTCCCTTTTATGAATGTCCTCTGATGTTTGTTGACTAACTCATCCACCATCTTTTGACCTTTCAGAAAGTATTTTTTATATCATCTTATATACATCCTGTGATCAGATTTATTGGTCTAAAATCTTTCAGCTCAGAAGCATGTGATATCTTGGGAGGATTGCCAGTTGCAATAAAACATCTCTCTGTTTGCTAGCATACAACATTTGGATAACACTCTTGATGTCCTCTTTCTTAGAGTCCCTTAAAGTGAGATAAAAAGACATGAAAAAGCCATCTGGCCCAGGGAGCCTCTCCATAGCACATATTTGATGCTTCACGAAATCTCCTCCTCCTCCAATGGTTTTAGTAATTCTTCGTGTTCATCAACACTAATACATGTAACCCCTGTAGTTGTAGTTCTGCTCTCCATCCGTTTATCTCTTTGTAATGATTTTGGTCAAACTTTGAATAGCCTCTTTGATTGCAACTGAGTCATTGAAGGCTATGAAGCTGATGTATCTCTCAAACTTATTGTGCTTGAGGGTACAGAAAAACTTGCATAGTGGCCCTTTCCACCTTTTGACCAACAATTTCTGCCTTGGATGCCATTTTTAAAGACAAACACAATCCATCTAATATTATTTAACTAATAGTGACTTGTCTCCTTAAATTCTGCTGGTTCAACCTCGACCCATTCGAACCAAGTTTCAACCCAGAACCAAGTCTCCTGATCTCATAAGATCTGAAACAATCATCAAATGAAGTCTTATCCTTCTCCAGGTTATAAAGGCTGAATATCTATGATGGCTGCCGAAAAAATCCCCAGAGAAAGTAGTTGGTTGACTGGAAAAGTTAACAAAAGATAACATTGTGGAATGTGCCTATTTTATGATGCTCTTAGCTGCATAAATTGGTCTGAATACAAAGGTTCTGAGAAATACTTAACCAACAGTGTCCGCTCCCTTGTATTAGGAGAGTTGGATGTCCGTTCCCTCTTCAGGACTTTATTCGTTTTTCGTTAAAACAAATACAACTGGAAAAATTACTAGGAATTTAGACTCTAGGCCTATACTTGAGCACTCATGTGTGCAGCCCCCTTCAATTCAATATTTATATGAGGGAAAAAGATCAAAAGCCATTGGGTTGTGAGAGTTTCTTTTCCAGAGTAGTCGTACAGATAATATAGACAAGTCCAGGCAAATATATGAGCTATGCATAGTGAATGAAGAAACACAAATGTAACCAGAGATATGACCTTCAGCCTCTTTTGAATTATTAGCAGAAAGAAACGCCAACATATGATAGATGAACTCAGGCTCATCCACTTAAAAGTAAGAAGAACCAATTGGCTTCTTTTTGTAACCATTTCCCCAAAAAAAAAAAGTAGAACAAAAAAATCACATAAATGTGCACACATACAGAGTCCCAGAGACAAGAGTCACATAAACCGACTCATTCTCTTCCAACCCCACCCTGCACTAAAAAGAATATTGCAAGCATACAACAAGCTTCACCATGAAAAATGTTGTTGCAATAGCATGTAGATAAAAAGTATCTGACAAGCCTAAACAGAAAGCAACTGATACATGTTTCTTGGTTCTATTAATAAGCAACACCGGCATGCAACCATCTTAGCATAGAAGATCCAAACTATAGAATGAGACATGCCAAAGAAGATAAAGATAAACAATCAACAAGAACAGATATTCACAAATAAAACAGGCAGGACTCATCCAAAGACACCCTGAAACAAGCAAGAACTGCAAAATTACGCAATAAACAAATAATAGAAAAACACCTCAACAGATTCCTCTGGCGGCAGTGAGCTCAATGCACGTTCAAATAATGCCCTGATATTTCTATCGTCATTCAAACGATAAAGAAAATCTGCATACCTGCAACATTTTAATTAACTCATGGTTATTTCTGCTAAGAGAAAAACAGAAAGAAAACCCTGCTACTAGTTCCCAGGCAGAAGAGTCATCAATAACAGTTGAATACTTTTTAGAATAATGTTATGATGCTTGAAATTGTACAACTGTTTCATTTCCACTCATGGACCAGATGCTGCCACAAGTCTTACACCATGCATTACATATAGGGCTATGCTGGCATACCAACAAATTTGTTGGACACAAATCCTAACTTCCTGATTGCACTGGAACTCATGCAGTCACTCATCCACATAATATTCCTTTTGTAAATTAGAAGAGAAGGAGACTCACTCAAGGATGTATCCAGGCTCATGCATAAAGCGTTTTAACCCAGCTTCAAAAACATTGTGCGCCATCTGCATGAATGCACAAAAATGATTGCATATCTTCCAAAGGATACCATGGATAAAACATGCAGGGATGTCAACAAATAAAAGAGAGTCAAGAAGCATATACGAAATAATTTGAAAAGAAACTGTTACGAAGAGTAATTTGGTTTAAAACATCAAATAATTCAACAAATAACCACCGAACGAATATGAAATTATCATACACCAATTGATGCGCGAGAGTTAAATTATTCTAGACATATTCTTTGAGGTACGGAAGTCTCTCACAGGTTCCATGCACCAAATCAAATGCTTGAAACATTTGAAATTAAGATAGTCCTAATCACCTTTGCATCCTTGTCGAGACAAAAGGCCATCATTGCATAAGCTACATAAACATGGTAAGTGCAATTTGGGGACTTGCGTGCATCAACAAAGTATTTGCGAGCTGCTTCAACTCCTTCACTTCTTCTTAAAAACCTTATAAACTGCAGAATCATAAACCAAAAGATCTCAACTGAAGTTAGATTGTAATATTTCAGATAATGATTGGAAGAAATTTGATATGGTTGACGAGAGAAAAACTAACATGTAACATATAAATATGTTCCATGAAAAAGAGCAGCGGAATTTATTAAAGAAAATAAGGAACTTATGTGAGTAGTCAGTAAAACAAAATAAATCACGAACAGGAAACTCCATTCACAATAAATAAATGAACAATAAAAGAGTATTAACTCAAAATGAAGGCAATTCATGCTTCCAAGAGAATTTCACGGCAATCAGTTTATCTTCACTTTTTATATCTAACAATAAAAACCTTTTTAGTAGTATGGTTTCCAATCCAGAAGTATTCCAAAAAGATCTAAATAGATCAGTATTCATCTAGATATCAATAGGTATAAGATTGATCAACAAACAATATATCTCAAAAGAAGTTATATTTGGGTTATATCTAGATTTAACATGAATTTGTCATCCCCAAATCCAAGAGAGTACATATCCTGTGCCCAAATTTTCTAGTGGACTCCTCAATGCTAGTTTACCCGAAAATTGCAAATCAATAATGCGTCTACAGACATGTTAACTACTAACAGGAATGTAAAATAACCAATTCAAATAGTACATTTTACTTCTTTTTTTTTGACAAAGGTAACAAGTTTTTGTATAAATCTTCAGCACTAAGTTGGGTTAGTAAGTCACTCAAAAGGACTACTTCCGCAAAATTAAATATTTCTGTACTTTGCTCCTTTTGAGTGACTTACTAACACTATTGTTTTTTATCAATAAGTTGGTGAATAAAATCGTTTCATTCTGAGAGGATGTAATTCTTTAAACCTCTTGTATTGGAGGGGAAACATTTTCTTAAGGAGATATTGTGTATTCAGCGGACTCGATTTTTTCCTTTATATTTCATTCTATTTCCTGATATGTTTTTTACACTCATTAATTTATGTTTATGATATAAATTGTTGTTTTTGAGTACATGTTTTAAACTTTGTTTTTTATGTTTCTGCAAAGTTATTTTCTCCGATTATATTGAAAATATACACATATAGTACGGATATTTATTGTACAGAAAATAATTATTGTAAAAGTACTATACATAAGCTTACATATTATCTTTTCTTACATAAATATGAAAATTTTCACTTATCAATTGAAGAAATACATTATGCAAGTTCAAAAGTTATAATTGCTTTCTTGTGCAGGCATAATTTCTTTTTTGAATATGTTAACAAATTTTTAAATTTTCTCCTTAGACATATATCACAATTGTATAATCTATGCAACTTAAATGTTTCTTTTTATCATGAAACACCTTTGTATATATGTTCATATTTTGTTCTTTATTTTCCTTTCAATGTTGATTAAAGAACCAATGATCTATTATATCGTGAATAACTCATTCATTAGAGGTTTTTGACTTATGTGATAATGACAAATAATCAAATTCATGTTGGAATATTGCTAACACTTTTTTAAGAACCTATTTTTCTATTTTTTTTTAATGTATGGATAGTAAAAAATTATTTGCAAGTTCAATGAAATAATTATTTATGACCGCGCGAAGCGCGGAAAAATTACCTAGTTATCTTAAAAGCTAGGAGTCAAATTGCTTTATTTGTTTTTTTTGGAGATAAAAATTTGTTTTCTTTTTTCCACTTCCCATTGCACATAATACACATAAAAAGTAACATACTTCTAACACATCAAGTTGTACCCTCCAGGTACAAGTTTCTTGAACTATTGTTTTTACTAAACCATACATGTCATGTTTGAACTCCATCTCACCTTCTGTTTCTCCAAGGAAGAAGGGAGAAGATGTTTTGGGTTACCCAACCTTACGGAATAGCTAGAGAAATACTTGTCCATCTATTTAATTTTATTTCGAAATGAAGATGGTATGACCCTTTGTTGTTCCTCTAAGTTATCAGTTCACTAAGCTTGATAAGTTCAGGTGGCACATCTGCAAGTGCATACTGTATGTATCCCGTTCGACTTGCAAAATGATTTCTTCGAGGACTTAAACGTGTTCTAGTTGTTTACTGTTCAAGTAAATGGGTAACACGAAGAATGGCAACCAGCAGAGCTCTTTTCATGGGATAAACTAGCAATGGTAAGAGATATGAAGACCAGCAAGATGATACCCAGTGATAAGTGATAACGATAGCAGAGACCTCGGAATTATCCAGATGGGAATAGAATGGTGCCTCGCAGCACAGCCGGATCATGCTGAACATAGGATTCTGATTTCCCCTGAAGCGTGTTATCCTATGAACATGGTCCTGATTTTCTCCCGATACTGGGACTAGAAAATTTCAATATTACCTAATCATTATTAATATTTCCCACATTTTTGGTGTATCGTCACAAGAGAAGAACTCAAGTTCTAGGACTTACATTCTCAATCATGTTTACACCGAATATGAGTGCATCTCATCTTTAACAAAGATAGTACATTTTCACATTTTCATCTCTTAAAAGAAAGTAAATATGTATATGATCCTCCGAGGAGATTTTATGGTCTTACCTGGATATGTGATAGTGCAGAGGCATTGGATCCATCCCCAAAAAGACTTTCATATACCTTTTTAGCAGCCTGCATCAGAACGTTCAATAAAGGATTCGAAAAAACTGAATATTTAGGGAAAGTAAATAGATGCATAACCTGAATGGCTCCACGTGATTCCTCAAGTTCAGCGTAAGCATATCTCAGCATCTCCGAGTCTAATCACAAAATGCAAAAGAATTATCTAAAACTCAGGAGAAAACAACATCAAAAAGAAACCCCAAGTGTAATCTAGGAAAGAAAAGAAATAAGAAAAATACCAGGAAGTGCTTTCAAAGCTCGCTGGAAAACCTTGATAGCGGAGTCTACTGAACCAGCTTTTGCATGCCATGTGGCATATTCATACCATATATCAGGATAATGATACAAGAACATGAGGCACTGTCATTGAACATCTAGATCAATCTAATTTGGTTTTATACCAAAGCATAAAAAATCAAAAGTAGAGGAATTTTTATTTTACAGTAATATAAAGGGGAAGGATAGGCACCAAATCCCAACGCCACCTCAAACAGAAAAAACAAGAATATCATATATATCAATCAACTATGCCTCAATCATAAATCAAGCTGGGTCAACGATGCAAAAGCGTACATATCCAATCTGCTCTATTTAGGTCCATTTCATTCAAACACAAAATAATTTGACTTTTGCAACAAGATTTAGGAGCTCTAAAACTAGTGGTTGCCTAATTCACCTATTTCTGCACCACATGCAAGTCTTTTATCCGACTAAAAGGACTCCTATAAAAAATAATTATGAGGCTAATCACCATTCTGAAAACTAAATATAACTTAACTTCATGACATAGTTATGAAATACAAAATTGTCCAGTAGCTCCTATGAAACTGGGTTTGGATGCTGAACCAACAGTATACTAACACAATCCACTTATATCAGGTAATCATTTGTCAGATAGCTAATGATAATCTTCAATATGATAGAGTATCTCGCTTCAGCACATCAAGGTGATTTCCAACTGCTAGACTCCAAGGAAATACTTGGGAGCCAATCATCAAATTCAAGTATGCAAGTAAAGACATAAAAGAAAGATACATCATCATGAACTTTTGGATAAATTCAAAAAATGTCTCCCAACTTTTCGAAGTTTTTTTTGTTTGTTTTTTTGAGAAGGTAACTTTTCAAAATTTATTTATGTGTATAACACACCAACAATTTTAGAGGATTTATTTTGATAGGTATCAAATATTAAAGGTTGTGCTACTAACACTCAAATTGTTACAGATCCTTTTGTCAGGTGCCTATGTCACTACTAAACATGTGTGCACAAATACATAGCTAACATGAATCAAAATAAGAATTTCATGCACTGAAGGATGTGCCCTAGTGGTTAAGAAAGGGGGTTAAGAACCATGAAGTCTTAGGTTCAAATGAGATAAGAAAAACACTACGTGAGTTCTTCCTATCTGTCCTAGCCTTAATGGACAGAGTTATCTTATACCTGTAGGAGGTGGCAAGTATCTGTGTAACTAGTTGAGGTGTTCTAAAGCTAACCCGAACACCACGATCATCAAAAAAAAAAAAAAAGAGAATTTCACTGATAAGACTCAATTGTATAATAGAAGCACGAATTGAAAAGGAAAGTACTTCAAGATACTATGTAAGGCATAAGTTACCAGTTCCAAAAAAAAAAAAACTAAGACATATGGAAACCAGACATAGAAAACTCCACCTTACCATTGTCCTAAAAAAAGAAAGGAAATAAACTCTAAGCAAAGAGGTAATGATTTTAACACCTATGTCTCCCATACCTGCTCATATGTGAACACAATTCTTTTATTAGCAGAAGCACTGTCTATCCTCTGTGGGTTTGCCCTGACATGAAAACCAGAATAATTAGATGTCATTGTCGTCGGTTTTACTTTCAAACGGAAAGAAACCATGAGGGAGAAGATCAAAGCAGCGACGTTTGTGAAAAAAGATCATATGCAAGATCATATGCTGTAACAAAATATTAGAAGTATCCATACTTGAAAATCTGGTAGGTCTTAATGCTAAACAAGTACATTTTTTCCGGGAAAAAGAGAATTATAACAGGTGCATTCAGCAATTGCAAATGTGAACATCGGGATAAAGAACAACACAAAACTTATAATGGGCCTTTATTGTATTTCCATCTGACATGGTTAGGAGCATTAGCAAGTCTAATAATCAATACAAGCAAAAGCAATTACAGACTTATGTCTTATGATAGGGACTAAAAGATCAATAAGAGAGGAAATAATTAATATAGAGTAAATTAAATGTCTCTAACTAGCCATAAGGCTACAATCACATTCTAGCTGACCAAACTATGTTAAAAAGACTGTCCCTTACTTTTCAAAGGCTAGAAGTTTTTTCCATGCCATCCATTGCATTTCCTCCTGCAGACCCGTGGAAAAGTAATTAATGTAAGAATAAGGCAGAAGTAGGGTTGCAGCTTGCAGAGCCAAAGAACCATCATCTAAAACCTCTATGTCATCACTTTCATAATTGCACGAGTCTCCACATGAAATAAGTTAGATGATAGAACAGAACATTTCAACTAAACATCTATCTCAAATACATTAAGTAGTTGGACATGTCAGTGATGCCCCCCAAAACTGGGTACTAAATGTGCAATCTAATTGGCCTGCTTAAAGTGTAAAAGCTAGGTAAGATACTGAAGGAATTGCCTTGGAAGATCCAGAGGGCGGAATCGCTAGCATATTCCAATCAATTTCATCAGTGTACTTCTTCCTTTCTCTATATACAGCTCTCGCACTGTTATATTTAGGTTGATATTCAGAAACCAGTCCTTTTGCCTGCAATTTAATCAACAGAAAATATCTCAAAAAAAAACAGTTACTGTGAACATACATGACAATCAATTGTACCAGCCACATTTTTTGAAGGAATCTAAAGAAGATTTAGGTAATGTTACTATCACTTTCTGAAAGTCAATATGAGCACGTAGATGACTTTAACAGATAACCAAGTAGAATATGCCTAAACAAAACCTAGACATGTCCTCCTGAAAAGGACAGAGTGAGAAACTCAAAGCATTATTCTAAATAACATACAACAATAAGTCAATAACAATATTAAATTCCATCCTAATGGAATTCTAATAGTTTGACAAATCATTATATTTTGATTTTATTCTCGTTGTATCATGGTTGCTTGCAGCTTGATTTACTAAAAATGTTAATTATGAAGCTCTTTCTCATTTTTCGTTCTTGCCTAAGGAAAAAAAAAACTTTCAGATGGCTCTATTAGAAAGTCTAAATGGCCATTTCCTAAGACATTTGCTATTCTTCTAGCTAATTTAGAAAATAGGCAGAATACATAAATAGAAACCTTAACTTGGACTCAATTGACAGCTAGCCACCCTAACTCTGAAAATGCACATCTAGACCCCTTAACTTGATCTAACTTTCCCCCTTTAACACCTCAACTTTGAGAATGCACATCTAGAATTCACAATTTGAGAATGCACATCCGGAAAAGTGTATTTAGGGGCCAACTTACACCAGGTTAAGGTGTCGAGATGTGCCTTTTCAAAGTTGGGGTGTCCAATTGTCAGTTGAGACCAAGTTAAGATGTCTAGCTATGTATTATGCCTAGAAAATAATATTGCAAAATGCATCAAGGTAGTGACAAAGCAAGAGAAGTACAATCCAAGTGATAATCAAGGCATTCAGCACATCAACTCACACATCAACCTCCTTAGATTTTGAGAACCTCAAAATATGCTGTCAACAATTTCCATGACTACTTCATTAATTATTTCTAGCAAGTCAATAAATATAAGAAATCCAAAAAAGATCATTATACCAAGCAAACACTTTAAGATCTTACATTAACACACATATAGAGAAGATAGATCATCTAAAAAGACAAGTAAAGCTGCTCTAGAGGTAAGAGCACAAATTTTCAATCAAATGATTGTCAACTCAAGTCCTCAAGGATTGGAAGTGGGAAAAATACTATTGGCCCCTAGCAAGATGGGTTTAGGGGGCTTGGATTTTACCAAAATAATGGGGAAAAAAATTATGGCCTAAAAACTGATCATGAAGTGCCAGAGAGAAAATTATAATCAGTCCATGAGTTTGAAGGTAAGTCCACTTTATTTTGACAAAAAAGCAATCAGCAATAGGAAACACACAACTGGTTTCTTGATCTTTTCTTTGATCAGAAGCAAAACATTTCATTACTATTAACAGCCAAGTATTAAGATTTAAGATAGTGCTAGCCATTACGAAACAGCTATTTCAAAGATCACAATGTCTCATTGTTCTGTAAGTACTAATGTACTATTGAAATCTAAGCATTTCCTACATCATATGCATCAGCCCTATTAGACCAGAATGCTAGATTACACAAAAATCTATGTTTTAGGACATGTATTGATGATGCCTTTCCTGAAACATCTCTGGGTTCTCTCCTTCCAAATTATCCAAAAAACATATGCTGAAATCGTTCTCCGTCTCCAGATACTCCAGATCTAGTTTCCTGTTCTTCTTTCGTTTACGGCGTTTTCTTTTTGTTGACTTTTTTGGTTGCAAACAGTACCACACCTTAAATTGCATACACAGATAAGATTAACCAACCACAACAATCCAATAAAAGAACTGGAGTTCAAACAAAACAATTTTCACAAACACACATACATAGTTTTATAACAGAATATACAATGGTGTGCTTTTAGTATTTTATTTTTGTGTTTTCTTCTGAAATTAATAATAATATATAGGACCCAAAAAGAAGATTTAGTTGGTAGAACTGTTTCCCATACATTGCTAGCCAAACAATATAAAATCAATAAGTTTGAGAACTTGTGCCAAAAGAGAGGCCTACCAAGGCTCGACTAATTGAATTTTCAAAATTCTCATAGTCCCTCCAAAGCTGTTCCACATGATGGGTTGGGGTGACAATAGCTCTCTGGTATATTTTCCTCACAGAGGTCATTCGTTGTGATTCTTCTTGTGCGGTCGGAGCCTACATCATCATCTAATGCAGCATTAACATTACGGCTACATAACTAACAGAACTTCTATAAAATTTGCTTGAACGTGTGTGCATATGTGTTTAAGTATTGTTTGTTGAAGAAGTGTGTCCCGTACAGGCAAAGACCTTAAAAATGCAATGTACTCCATCCACACCGGACCTGATGCTATGTCCGCTCCTGTTAAAAACATAGGTTAGGAAAATGAAGTACTTTGCAAGAACAGTTGAAATATTACAAAGCTTCTTTATATATCCTACTATACGAAGCACCAAATGTATCAGTAAAAACTAATTAAAAAACAGAAATTACAAGTAGCAAACCCATATAACACTATTTGTAACCTCCATCTTAAAATGCAACATCTCATACTTTAATTGCCTATGCAATCCTGAGTTAAATAAACAAACATGAATACAAAGTGCTATTATAAACTCAAAAATTGTGTTTTCACCAAGTCCAAGATATTTGAAGCTGTTGAGGAAGGATAATCAAGGTACATGTAATGACATTACCAATGTTTCTCCTTCAGAATGCAAACAATATCACAAACTGACATGCCTTGTTTCTTGAGCATGAGCAACAATTAAGGTCAATTTTTGATCTTTTTAATACCATCCTTTATTTGTAGTCAAGCCATACACTTAACCAAAAAGGATGTTTCTTTCTAAGGGTCTGTTTGGAAACTATAAAAATGGAAAAAGAAAAAAAGTGAAGAGGGAATATAGGGAAGTGAAAGGAAGTTTCTACTCATGATGGTTGGAGAAAAAAAAGATGGGAAAGAAACTATACTCCGTTTTATTGACCTTCCTTCTCTTTGTAAACTAAACAATCGCATTTTAACTTCTTTTCAAGTCTCTTCCTTCCCACAACATTCAAGATGGCATTAAGCAAATTGGAGCACGTACTTTCATTCAAACTGATGAAATATAATCATGGTAAGTCTAACATTTAAAAGAAGAATTTCATACTAGCAGTATAATTGTAGTAACGGAAAACAAAGATGGTATAGGGAAAGCATGTATATGGTACTTAGCATAATAGATTGGATAAGCATACAAAATTAAATGCACCAAGCAGATATTTTCAATCTTGGAATATTTCTTTAGATAACGTACCAACATAGTTAAGCATGAAATCAAAAGCTTTTCTCGTCTCTTCTTGACCCTCATTCCCCCTCTTGTCGTTGACTTTCCTGATAAAGCGGATGTAACAGCGCCTGAAATCCATATAATCACCATGAGAAATTTCTGGGTCAATGCATAACACAGAAAAACAATCAAAAGAAGAACTCCTAAAATTATAACTAGAACAATAAGAACCATTTACTCCGTTGATATTCTGCTAAAAGAACAAAAGAAGCACATCAAATTCCACCAAAATAACTATTAAACCTTGATTGCATGGCCTTCCACGAATCATCTCCCTAACCCTTTCTAGCACCTTTGAATCACAAGCTCTGTTTCCCTATTTTTCTTTTTCTCTATTGAGGAAAAAACTGTTCTGTTTAAAAACTTCAAAGAGATAGAGGGCCTTAGGGTGAACTACCACCTAGTTTTAATTAGGCCCTACTACAGAAATATTGTTTTGTGGATAGCGGAAAAGTATACAATTGTACAAGCAAGACGGAGGCTAAGCATATCAAAGTTCCAATTAGGTGTGGACCTTTTATGGGAATATAATGAAATGATGGAAAGATTTTGGTGGCAATTTCACCTTCAGCGTTGGGATGAGGAATGAAAAGCAGGATCAATTTTTTGAGTTATCAATGGTGGGACAGAGAAGTGGAGACCCACATTCCGAATATTTATAATATTTCGTGCCAAAAAGATGTAACAGTACAAGAAATCCATATGTTACAAGAGGGGGGAGATTGTTATTGATGTGTTTGTCGGAAAACAATATTACATACGCGAGAATCAATAGGACAGATAATGATTAATATTTTCTTCACTGTGCAGCGGTCGCCGGAAAGTGCTCAAAATCTGGTATAAAAAATATGGATAATAGGTGAGTTGATAATAACCAAGAAAGTCATAAAAAACTGGTCGGAACATGCTCATGTGTCAGAGTATTAGATTTGATGGCTGAAAGTAGCTATAGTCTGAGAAATAAAATTATGTGGGTAGGATCGAAATGATGGCACGACCCTACTGAGAGAGAATTGTATGGGTAAGTAGTCCTTATGTAAATACAGGTTTCAGTACAACCTATGTGTTGTTCTACAGAAATAGAAATAATTACCATTTTTTTTAAAAAAAGGTCGAAATGATGGCACGGCCCTAAATAAATAAGCTATGTTGCTCACACTCTACAAAAATGTCAACAAGTGTGTATCTGATTCTCCAAAAGTAGAGTATTTTTGGAGAATTCAACATGGTGCAGTATCGAAAGTGAAGAGTTAGCGCAACTTAACAAATAAGAAAGTAGTCACCAAAAAGAACACAAGCCCTTTTTTTATTATTCTTTATTGTTTTCAATTAAAATGTCTTTTGTTTTTCTAATAATTCAATATTTAGCAGCGTTACGCGAATCAGATATTAAAAAGTAGTCACCGAAATGATGGCACGATGCTAAACAAATCAGAACGTAGTCACTAAAACTTGGTATGGTGATACACAAATAAGATATGAGAAACTAGTCACCAGATTGATACACAATACGACATAAATCAAATATGAGAAAGTATTCCCAGAAATGCACAGTACTACGCAAATTAAATATGAGAAAGTAGTAACCGGAAAGATACACAATGCTATGCAAATTAGATATAAAAAAATAATCACCGAAAGATACACATTGACCCAACTTTTACTATCATAATCGTTGGCCAGACGGGCGACATAAATGGGTAATAGTCCCTCACCGACAGCGAAAGCTCTTTGAATCTCTACCAAGATCGTAGAGGTTTTGTTACCATGTAAGAAATATTGGAGAAAAATATTATTGAATTGTGTCTCTACATTATTACATTGAGACCCTATTTATAGACACTACCTTAGACTCCTTTTCCAACTAGGACACTACATTATAATCCTTTTCCAAGAAGGATTCTATATATTGTTCTTATTCCTATTCTAAGTAGGATTGTATATATTATTCTTGTTCCTATTCATATTCAAACCGCTACAAAGATTCAGAACTTTCTCAAACAAGTTCTCATGATTGCAATTCCCTGAATAAAAAGCAAAATTTAGCAATCATAGGCAGGTCAAGGAACAAGAACAAGGGCTCAAATTCGAGTGTTGGGCCTAACTTTCCAGTTAATCGTCCAGCATTCGATCCAAAACTAAGGACCTTAACAAATTGGTAGAAGATCTTGTCATCGTGGACAAAAATATTGTAGAAGCAAAGTTGTGAAGCTTGTTACAGAAAGCCCAATCTCAAACTGAAGCAAAAGTAGCGGAGCTTCAGAAGCAAGAATGGTCCAAAATTCCAACAAATTGAAACCTTAATCCACACTAGAGCACACATGCGAAGGGAGTTGAAGTTGGAAACAATAGTGTTGATTCTATCCAACGAACTAGCAAGACAGGTGAATGACTAGATGTGCATCTAGGAGGAAGAAATCAATGACAACAACGGAGGAAGAGGTATCTTTCTTTGATACACTTAATTAGACTTACCAACTTATGGTGAAAGTGAAAGTCCTCTTATTTGGCTTCACCTTTGTGGGAAATGCTTTGTAAACCCACATACAATCAACCAAGAATAAGTAGGTTTAGCTGCTTTTAACATGGGGTGTCTTCAAGAATATTGTACTCTTCGTTTTGGTCCACCAATGAAAAGCAACCCATTAGGAGAATTAATCAACTTAAAACAAACTAGTTTTGTTTAAGATTATCTGATTAACAAGTAGATATGTTTACGACAGGATTAGTTGATTTGATTCGTCTCAATGTTGAATTGCACAATCCATCAAATCTGCTACAAGCAATGAGACTAGTGAGAGCATTTGAAAAGACGATATAAATTTCTTTTAACATATAAAAAGGCTATAGTTCAACTTTAAACATTAGTGCAAGGGTTGTCGCTACAGTAGTAACTCCAAGTGCTAAGTTAATTGCTTCTAATCATTTGAAAAAGTTGACTTGCACAGAGATGGTTGCCTAACGTGCAAATGGGTTTGTGCTTCAACTGTGAAGATCCTTGTGTTTAAGGTCATCCGTGCAAAAAGTTGTTTTGCTTGGAAATAGAGGATGGGGAATTTGAAGATGTACCACACACCAACAGATAGAAGAGAGACCGCCATCTCAGTCCATGCTATCACAGGAATACAATATGCAAATATTATGTAGTTGCAAGCTGTAATTGATAAGAAGTTGTTCCTTATCTTAATGGATTCAGGTTATATACACGATTTTATTAGCTAATCGACGGCCCAAGGTTAAGACTTGCCAGCCTATCCAACATAAAAGACATCTTGATGTATCAGTGGAATTGGTGAGAAGATTTCTAGTCTGGGCATTCGCATAGTAGTGCGATTTTGTGTAATTAACCATTCCTTCCATGTTGATTTATATGTGATTCCTTGGATGTTTTTTATATTGTCTTAGGTAACAAGTGATTGCAAACACTGGGGGCCTATTTTGTGGGATCTTACATGTACTGCTAGTTGGGGAACATGATGAAACATGTCGTTTTTGCATGGATTATAGGGAGCTAAATGCCAAAATAGAAAAATACAAATTCCATTCCTATAGTGAACAAATTACTTGAAGAATTGCATGCGACACAATTTTTCACCAAGCTTGATCTTCACTCTGGCTATCATCAAGTTTGCATGGAATCTACGTATGTTGAGAAAACACCTTTCAGAACATATCATGGTCATTTAAAGTTCCTTTTCATGCAATTTGGATTAACTAATGCTTCTTCTACCTTTCAAGCATTGATGAATGAGGTATTCCGGAAGTACTATGTCAATTTGTACTTGTATTTTTTTATGACATCCTTGTGTATAGCAAGAGTTGGAAAGATTATTTGTCACACATGTGAATCATCTATGAGTTGATTGCAAGTTCATTGTCTTTATTTTAAAAAAATCCAAATGTTCCTTTGGCAGAAATCAAACAGCTTACCTAGGTCACATAGTCTCAAACATGGGTATGTCCGCTGATGTTAGCAAAACTGAAGTCGTAGTGGACTAGCTTCAACTGCAATCAGCAACGTTAGTTGAATAGAACTTCTCTAAGTGGACTAGGATTCTTACTATTTTAATTTTATAGGAAGTTATTTCTAATTTATTAGGACTTACGCAACAGGCCTATGGAACATGTTCTTCTCACTTTTTGGACTCACTTGGGTCATGCCAAGATCATTGAGAGAGGCTTTTGTGTGTTGGAGTTCTTGGAAAGTTGGGAAGTCCATCAAGCAAATCTGGTCTTTGGTTCCAGCCTATATTTTCTGGTGCTTATGAATGGAGAGGCACAAAAGATGTTTTGATGGCACACCAACTCCCATCTCTACCTTTAAAGCAAGATGATTGATTACTCTTTTTGGTTGGGTTAATCTCTCTCCTGAACTTAGTGTCGATTCTTTCCTAGAATTTATCAGCTCCATGGATCTCTGTTGTTAGCTGTTTAGATAGCTTTTTTTGCCTTTTTGGGAGCTGATATTTCTTTCTTTTGTAATTTGTGCATCTGCTTGATGCTTTGTTAATGAAATTCTTCTTACTTTCATCCAAAAAAAAATTATTAGGACTCTTGCTATTGTAAACCTCTATTTAAGAGAGTTGCCGTTATTCATAAAACAAGTTGGATTTTATCAAGTTAAAGAGATACCGAACTTTCTCAAATAAGTTTCAAGGTCTGCGATTCCCTGAATGAATCGCAAAATTCAACAATCATAGGCAGGTCAAGGAAAAAGAACAAAGGCGTAGACCTGAGTGTTGGCCCTAACTTTCCAATTAATCGTCAGTGACTCAATCAAAACTATGGACCCATATGGACGTAAGGTTTAGGAGGAATTCAAGACTGAGATGACAACATACTCATAGGCTTACACTTTTAAGACCAAAGGACATATACGAAGAGTTGACAAATTGAGCCAAGGTTGATCAGTGTTGACCGTGTTTTACCAAAATATTGACTAAGTACTAGCATTTGGACTTCCGCAAGCATATTCCTGCGACCAAATCACTTGTCGCTCGCATGGTTACCCTAACTGGGCCACAAGCCTTACCTAGTTATTTAGTGCGCGTTTGACCATGAAAACCAAAAAAAATAAAAATCACTTCATTTGAAAATTTGGAAGTTGGAGTTAGAGTTGTGTTTGGCCATACTTTTTGCAAAAAATACTTAGAATTTGATTTAACTTCTTTTAAATATGGTTTATGCCTCCAATTTCTAAGAACTAGCAAAGACACCCAACGTGACTTTTTTTAAGAAGGAACATACAATCAAATCTGCTTCTCTAAAAGAGAAATATTTCCAATAAATAGTCACATATATTATAGATTAGGTCATATATACAAGCTATCCATTACTAATATTTTTTCACTTCAATTGGAATTTTTGAAGTTGGACTTATGTTTGGTAATAATTTTTGCAAACAATATTTGGTCGTTTGAATTTACTTCTCCTAAAAACATGAAATGTAGTTTATATATGGTCATGGTTAAAACGAGAAAAAAAATTAGGGTAAATTTTGAAAAAGGAAATTATAATGAAATTGAAAGAAGTGAAACAAGGTTTTGGGTGTTCCCAAATTCCAAATACAACTTCAAATTGTATTTGGAATTTCCATGGCCAAATGTTGATTTTCAAATAAAGTGAGAAAAAAATCCAGAAAAAAGTGAAAATCTAATGGTCAAACAGGTCCATATATATAGGATTCTTTAGTTTGTGATTGAGCTTAGCCCATAGCCTTTAGTGTTAAGCTTTTGATGAAAATTTATCTTCAGAGAAAACCCTTGGTTAGATTGACCTTTACCTCTTCTAAAAAGAGATCTTGCTTTCTAGTAAGTGGTCTTGCATGGGACAAATTCTCTCTCCCTTATATCTTGTACTTGAATGTTAATTTAGTTGGTATCAAGTCCTTTTACCAGTTGTTCACTTGTTCTCTAATTTGCATTAGTTACTTAACTTTTCCCGTCTTTCTTGACAATCTTCAATTAAGATTATTAGCTAATAATTTCAATGAGTCAATTTCGTTATTTGATTTTGTGTCATTACTTGTCTGAGTGACTTATCCCATTTAACCTTTAATTTTCTTTAGCCATTTCATGTGTCCATGAGGGTTGTTGGAGTTTTCATCAATTTGCTTGAATCTTGTGGAATTTTTGCCGGGGTGTTTAAATTGTTTTACAAGTGACGTACATCACATGCTAGTTAGAGCACATGGATGGAGGTAGGGAGTTGGGAGAGTTGAATTGTTTTCGTTGAAGACATATAACAAGTGGGAGAGAAAATAGGGGAGCATAACACATCTCAAGGCAAAAGCACATCTTGATTTAGACAGGTTCCAGTAAGAAGTATGCTTCCAAATAGTGATCCCCCAAGTGTGAACAAGGAGACTTGAAAATCAAACATATTGAAAGATCTAATGATCTCTTCATGGTAAATAAATAACGGGATCTTCAACTCAAAATGTGAAGCATCAAGTAACAAAAACACATATATATGCAAACATTTTGACATTGTAGTCCATGTTTTTCTTGTTAAGGAGAAAAGTACAAAACAATCAGTATAGATTGGAATAATTTTTAGAACTTCAGCAATAAAAAACAAGAACAAACTGCTTTTAAACCTCCAAAGCAGTTTTTCCGCACCATCAAAATCATTCATGTTACTTCAAATCCATTCCAAGTGACATGAAGATGCAAAGGGTTGAAAATCCCAGAAAATCCAAGGTACCCCATCCCACACCAAAATATGAGCTAGAAAAGATCCACTGACGAGAAGAAACATGGACAACAAAAACAAATCCAAATCAAGAAAATATCATCAAAATAAACATACCAAAGTGGAATCTGTAGACAGTTTAACAGGCAGCGACTAAATATTTGTTTTGTCGCATCATCATTATTTACCGCCATGTGTGCCTCAACATATTGCTTCCAGTATTTTGCCTAGATAAAAGTAAATATAACATCAGCAAGGCAAAGGTGCCTTCAAGGCCCCGAAAACATCTTCCTAATCATAGATTTTGCATAGCATATTTTCTTTCTAGAGCGGTTTGGAGGAAAATCAACTTCACATGAATATGCAAATTCGAGAACTTAAAGCCTGACTAATTTTTTTATCAGTTAAAGCAAAGTTTTATTTCATCAGAAGGCACCAAGATGCTGCAAATAGCTGTGCGGTTACCAAAAAAAAAACTCAGTTCATCTACTAACATGTACAGAAAACTGCGAGAGTCGAGGGAGAGTAATGGAGAGGCTTTGTGATCTTCAACTGTCACTTACAAAAATTATTCAACTGTCGCAAACTCTTTTTTCTATATGATTAAAAAATATATATGAAATTTTGACCAGTTTATAAAAAATAAAAAAAAAATAAAAAAACTGAGATAGTCGATTAGCCTATGTTCTTCATTAAAGCTTGAGCAAGGATATCCTGTACCTCCTCTTACAGATAGATACAGAATGTGAGAAAAAAGCACTACATAAAGGCAATATCTGGACCTCAAAGGAGTTGTTTAACATTCTAAAAACACCGCACTACCTAAATATAATTTTCCACCTCCAGTTCTTAGAGTACAAGTACACTTTTTTCACTATCAAATCCGAATAGGTGAGTCAGTTAACTCACATGCTTTATATTGAGTGAAATATCTTCATCCTAGTTTACAGTGTAAATTACCAAAAACTGATTCCTAATGTATGTGATGTAATCTTCATGTGGTTCTCAAGGCATCCCAAATCTTCAGCATTCATTATCGAATGTCGTTGACCTAGAAAACTGCAAGGGTAATATTGGGAAATTAAGAGAACCTATTAAACATTCTACATATGTTCTTATGATTCTATGTTAATCCTAATTATGGCGCTGGAGCTTGTTCAAACACTGTCCAAATTTATTGTTACCTTCTCATTTTAAAAAAAAAAACTGACCAAATTTATTAATGTACGCAGATACATTTCGAAAAAAGAACTGCACCAAAAGAATAAAAGGGATGAAGAAGTTCTCAGACTTTATTGACGATATGAATCTCACTGACTTGCAATTAGAAGATTCAAAATACACATGGTTCAAGAAGGACCTCCATGAAGTTGCTTCAAGAATTGATAGGATGTTAATCACTGCAGATTGGGATGATAGTTTCAATAAAACGAAACAGATTCCCTAGCAAAGGATCACATCTGATCACACTCCTATTGCTCGAAAAGGGGGATCTTCGGAGAGAAAAAAAAGTACTTTAAATTTGAAAAGTGATGGTTGGGTACTGAGGGCTTTAAAGACAGAATCAAATGTTGGTTGAATAGCTTCAGCTATGAAGGAAGACGGAAGACCTAATTACATTCTGGCCTGTAAAATGAAAGCTTTAAAGAACAAACTCAAAGAATGGAGTAAGATTGAGCAGGGGGATCTTGGGTCACAGAGGAACACTTTGTTATGGAAATTTGTTGCTTTAGAGACAGTTGTCGGGATAAGAATGCTTTCAGATGAAGAGACAACAAATAAAAGTGAATTGTTGCTTGAGTATGCAGATTTGATTAATAAAGGAGAAATTTCTTGGAGGCAAAGATCAAGGGAACTATAGCTAGAGGAGGGAGATATGAGTACTAAGTTTCTCACAAAGTAGCCAATGCTAACAAAAGGTACAACAATATAGACCAACTTTGTGTGCAGGGAGAAATAATTCAGGAGAATGCTAGAATTGAAGGAGAGATAGTGGAATTTTATCAAAGCCTTTATACAGAAAAAGTTCATTGGAGACCTGCTTATCAGTTTCCAAAATGTCTAGCAACGGAGGAAAAGGAGAGTATGCAAGGAAGTTATTTGAGAAAGAAGAGGTGTTGAGATATCTAAAGATGTGCGCTACAGACAAGGCACCAGGTCCTGATGGTTTTACCATGGGATCTTTTATCAAAATGCTGGGAAGTGATGAAATATAAATCATGAATGCTTTTCATAATTTTCATGAGGACATGTTTGAAAAGAGCTTCAATGCTACCTTTATAACACTCATTCTAAAGAAGAAAGGTGCCAAAGAACTAAGGGACTTCAGGCCAATTAGTTTGATAGATAGTATACACAAAATCATCTCTAAAGTACTCATACAGAGGAATGGGGATTCAATTTCAAAAGTCAACCCAATGATCTGGAAATACCAACACTGGCACATTTCATCAACAAAATTGAGCAATTCAGTGGTTGGGAGCAGATGAAGATGAACTATGGTGGAAGGAAGATGAGAAAGGCACATACAGAGTGAGCAAAGCGTATAGGAAAATGAACCACAACCAGCAGCCAATCATTTAGCCATGGAAGAACATTTAAAAAACAAAATACCATATAAACTGGTATGCTTTGTGTGGCTTCTGGCAAAGGAGGCAGTGCTTACCCAAGAGAGCCTAATGAAAAGAAGGATAATTTTAAGCCCCAGGAGCTTCTTGTGTGGGGAGCAGGCAGAGACTGTGAATCATCTATTCCGACATTGTAGAATCACAGGGCAACTATGAAGATTGTTTTGGAACCTCATAGGAATAGCATGGAGCATACATACCTTGAAAAATTACAGAGGCCTTAAAACACGGGGAAAAGCTGGGTTGTCAGCCAAGAATAGAGACAGGTGGAGGATAGTACCAGCAAGCATTTGGTGGACAATATGGAAGGAGAGGAACTCGAGGTGTTTTGAGAGCATAGAAAACAATATGCAATAGATAAGCTCAATTGCATCTTGCTACTGTGTTTTGGGAGTAATTTCAGTTACTTTTGAATGGTCATGTCTTTATATTGATGTTTTAGACTCATTATAGACATCAGGATCGATGTAGGTAGTACTTCGTAAATATGAGGTTACTATAACTCTTGTAAGATTTGGGTTCTAACATATATAGACAAAGTTACCACTTTCAAAAAACACTGTCCAAATTTCACGAACAGTTGAGGTTAAAACCTAATTTTCTTAATAATAAATGTCACACATTAAGGATATCAACAGAAATGAATAGCAAACAATGTGGATAAACAGTGAATTAAAGACAATTTTAATAAATATTCCAGTAAGGATATCCTAGTACACAGGAGACTGAAGTTTAACAAGATACATCCAGGTATCCCGTTGGATCCATAAGGATGAATTAAATCCAGCCTTTATGCAACAGAAAAACAAATGAAACATTTTTGCGGAATGCAGAAATATTTCACTTAAAGACAAGCAAGATGTACTGAAAAATTTAGAAGAATGACTCTCGCTTCAAAAAGTACTAATGGCCATGAAACCAGCTGATAAGTCTCGACCCCTTACTAAATAAATGAGCATGGCCATAGCTTGAAAAGGTGAAGTAGGGCTAATTTAGCTTACTATTTCATCTTCTTCCTCTCTCTTTTTTTCCCTTTTAATCAGTAATTGTGTCAATCTCAAATGTTGATTAGCTTTGTTCTCTACATCAATGAACTAACTAGCAACTGAACTCCACCGCATACAAAGACTAAAAAAAATAATAACAAATTGTTACAAGAAAAATTATCTTGCTCTGTCTTCTATTAGTACAGAAAAACTGTAATCCAATCAAGCTAGCAGTGAGTCGGATTCGGAACTCACCGCTGTGGGAAACGTCGATAGAAGCTGCTCATATATAGGCACTGCTCCCGAAATTGGCGAGCGCTATACAAAAGAACACACCAAAATGTAATAAAAACCAATAAAACCCCTCCCTAAACCTAATTCATTGCGTTTATTAAACTAAACCCACAACAACTCATACGTTAACTCAACAAGAAACAATTACCAGTGCCTCATTCGCAAGAATTTCTGCAGCTTCAACATTGTACTTGTCCGTCATAGGTCTTTGCCTACTGTATCATCCTCTAAAAGTCCAACCTTTAATAAATTTAAAAGTACCCCACTTCAGTTTTGAGGTAACCCTTCTTCTGTAAATTCAAAAAACACTTCATATATGAACAACATCAGTCATAATGGCATTATAATCCTTCAAGAAGTCATGAAAACTTCGATAAAATTGATAATTAACCAGTTCAATCTGCAGAAAACCCTGCTTGCGGAATCGAACTGGAGCAGATTATAGGATTTGCTCCTTTGCAACTTCTCACAATATTCTGAAGCAAAACGAAACGGAGAAAAGCGCTTCAGTTGACAGACGCCGCCGGAAAATCTCAAGTCGAGCTGACCTTCATTGTATTTAGGAAAAGGTTAAAAAGTTGTCGAACAAAAATGTTCAAAGTTGCTTGTTTAATTTTAAAAATTGTCTCTTTAGTCCATATAATTTAGAGCCCGTTTGGATAAGATTAAAAAAATATTTTTAAAAATATTAAAATTTATTTTTAAAATAAATAATTATGTATTTAGATAAAATTGTTGAAGTTAAAAAATAGTTGTTAATATATTTGATAAATAAGTGCTGATAAATAGTTTTTTTAATCAAAATATTTGAAATACCCTTAAAAATTGTTAACATGATAAAAATTGATTAATTTAATAATAATAATAATATATAATAATAATAATAACAAAAATAATAATAAAAAAAAAATATGAAAAGAATAATAATAATAATATATAATATAATAATAATACTAATATATAAAAATAATAAAGAATAACCAAAATAAGTAATAATGTATGATTTATAATAATAATAATAAAGAATAATAAATAATAATAAAATAATAATAATAATAATAATAAAGAGTAATAAAATAAACAATAATGAAATAATAAAATATTAATAATAATAATTTAAAAAATAATAAAAAATATTCATAATAATATCTAATAATAATAATAATAATAATAATAATAATAATAATAATAACAAATAAATAAATAAAATAATAATAATAATATATAATAATAATAATAATAATATAATAATAATAAAATAATAATAAAATAATAATAATAATAATAATAATAATAATATAAATAATAATAATAATAATAATAATAATAATAAAATATTAATAATACTAATAACAATAATAATATAAATAATAATAATATATAATAATAAATAATAAAGAGTAATAAAATAAACAATAATGAAATAATAAAATATTAATATACTAATAATTATAATAATAATAATAAAATTAAGAGAAAAGACATAAAGTGACACGTGAAGTTGTTCCGAATTTTTAAAAAGACATCTTAACTATTCAGATGTCCATTTACCCCCCTAAAGTATTCCGAACATATATTATTACATTATTTTTGGATCAATTTCAAATTTTAAATGGCAAGTGTAATCACACACCAATAATTGTGCGACATGTGTTAATTCAATTTGAAATATTATTTTTTTTATTTTAAGTTTTCTTTATTTCTTTCTCTTACTTTTTGATTTATTTTAGTTTTATTATTTTTATTTTAATTTCATTTCAATTTTTAATTTATCTTCTACCCCAACTTTCAAGCTTCCTTCATTTTCTTTTTTTATTCCTTCTTCTTCACCTCTTATCCTCACCTAATCCCACACCTATATCAAGTTGAGCCCCTCCATTTTCTTTCTCTTTTCTTCTTTCTTATTTGGTCAAATTTCTTACTTTCCAAAATTATACTATTTTTTAGACTTTGTTGAGATATTGATAACAAAACTAATCATTTTTCTACGAAAGATCAAAATTTTGAAGGTATCATCATTTACTTTATCTCATTTCCATATAAATTCAAAACTAGAAATGATAATTTTGAAAGCATAAGAATTCTCCGAAAATTGAAAAAGTTTAATTAGAATTTGAAATAATGTCTACTAATCATCTTGAAATCTAATGGGTTTATCATATTGTTCGAAATGTATATAATTATATAATTGAAGAGAGTTAAACTAATAGTAGAATAAAAGAGAGATGGAGTTGTGGTAAAAAGTGACACTAAAAGTGATAAGTTAATGAATATGACAATGAATTTTTGAAGAAGAAGGAAGAAAGAAAAAGAAAAAAATAATAAGGAGAAAAATAAAAATATATATTTTATAGTAAAATTCTTGTAAAAATAAAAGTATATTCATTTTTTTAGTTTGTTCACGCTTTTTAAGAGAGTGTATAACTCTCCATGCCAGGTGGACAAAAAATGATGCAATAATATCAATCCAGGATTGTTTAGGGAGATAATAGGACACTTGCATAATTTAGATGTCTTTTTGCAAATTCGGGATAATTTCAGGTGTCACTTTATGTCTTTTCTCTAAAAATAAAAGAAATAAGGGCAAAAACGTAAAAAATTGGTCAACTTAAAAGAGCTTATAAGCTAAAAAAAAGAAAAACACCCCTACCCCAACTTTTAATTTTTGGATAAGTTTTTTTAAACTTAAAATAAGTTATTTTGAGAATTGTCAAACAACTAAGAGCCTGTTTGGCTCAGCTTAAAAGCTGGTCAAACTGACTTAAAAGCTGATTTTTGACTTATTTAGCTGTTTGGCAATACTCAAAATAACTTATTTTAAGTTAAAAAAAACTTATTTTAAGCCAAAAGTTAAAAGCTGGGGTAGAGGTGTTTCTTTTTTTTTTAGCTTATAAGATGTTTTAAGTTGACCACATTTTATCTTTTTGCCCTTAATATTTTTATACAATCTCCAAATTACAACATAACCCTAACATCTCTTTCTTCCATTTTTTCCTTTTCACGTTTGGCATAACAACTTCAGCACTTTTATCCAAACACATAACTGCTTATTTTAAAAATAAGTTTCAGCACTTTCAAAAGTACTTTTTTAAAGCTGCTTTTATTAAGCCCATCCAAACGGGCCCTAATTAAGTCAAAAATCAGCTTTTAAGTCAGTTTTATCAGCTTTTAAGCTGAACCAAACATGCTCTTAATCTAAAAATATCCCTATTTAATACTTAAAAATAACATTTTTTTTAAAAATAAATATATTATTATTTTTCTTGTAAATACATTTGAGTCCTAATAATGTTTTGCTACTTATAAGGAATTCTATTCTTACTAGGTGAGTTTGTCCGTGTTTCGCACAGAGGTAAATTACGTCAATAATCTACTTCTGAAAATAGTATTTATGGATTTTGTTATTAATTCTTCATTTTACTATAGTTGTTCATCACCAAAGTCTTTCGAAAAAAATATGTAATTGTTTCATTATCTATATTTGTATTTTCAAAAAGTGATACAAACATTTTATTCATCAACTGTGAGTGTGTTTCTTCAAGGTCTCTACATACAAAATCTAAATATTATAAATCTTATATAATTAGTTGTGTACTTTATAAGTTTATTTAAATATAAAAACACATGCCTTGTAATTTCAATGAAATAATGTATGTCACTCTAATAATTAGATTAAATGATGTCTTGACAATTCCCTTAAGCCAAATCATACGCAGTCGATGACACTACTTTGATAGATAAAAGACATATTTTGTTATTTATGGTTCGATCAAAATGGTTAAAACTTTAATTTTTGGGACTTTTAATCCAAAATTTATATGGAGATGGTTATTTATTCAATATTTGATTCTTATAGATTCATCTTACTTTGAGGGGTAATTTTTTATTCCAACCCAACATTTGAACCCCAAACATTTGATTAAGGTTGACTACAATATTTACCACCCCACTACATTCCTTTATTTTTTGGATGTCACTAATCGATTGAATGTCTCAATATGATAGAAAGTTGAATAAATAAAACTCCAAGGTAGTGTGGAACCACCATAACTTTTGAACACTCAAAGTCCCTTCTTGGACATCCAGTGGATCTTTTAGACACTGAAAACTCTATAAAGATCAAAGTCATTTATTTTACAAGTTCAAGAGTTCTAATCTATATGACACCAATAGTATAATGATTACATTAAACTCTTGCTTAACATATATTTACTTCAACATAATAATCAAAAGCATAAATATAAATAACAAAGTTTAAAACATGTACTCAAAAATAAAAATTAATAAAATAAGCATAAATTAATTATTGTAAAAATATGTCAGGATTTTAATAATAAAATGAAACATAATGGAAAAAGTCAAGCTCACATTGTTCCCTTAAGGAAATTATATCATTCTAGTACTTGATGTTTAAACGAATAGATCCTCTCAAGATAAAACGATTCTACTCACCAGTGTACTGATACAAAAACAATGGTGTCAATGAGTCACTCAACAAGAGCAAAGTGCACAGATATTTAATTGTGCAGAAGAAGAAGTTCAGAATTTTCGTTGTGTTAAAATGAAAGAAAATCACTATATTTATAGAAAACAAAGGGTAGTGTGAATTAGGACACAACTCTTTGGATAAGTCACAATCTTTCATAAAAGTTACAATTTTTTTTATAAGAGTTGCAACTCTTCATAAATGCCGCAATTCTTCATTAAAATTGCAAGTCCTCATAAAAATCGGAACTCTTCGTAAAAGTTGCAATTCTTCATAAAAGTCACAACTTTTCACAAAAAATCACAACTTTTTGTAAAAATCGCAATTTTTTGTAAAAGTGACAACTTTTGAAAAAAATCCCACTTTATAAAAGTCGCAATTTTTCATAATAGTCACAACTTTTAATGAAAGGGAAGCCTAATTTTGAAAATAAATAAGTTAAAGGGAATCCTAATTTGTGATTGTGTCACATAGACGGGCCTATGATTCTCTTTTATATAAATATATGATATGACTTTTTTTTTAAAAAAAATAAAAAAACCTTCTTCTTTTTCTTCTTAATCTATTCTATCAATTCAAATGAAATAAAATTGACACTAAAAGGGACATCATATGTTACTATGGTCATTCACAATTATACTTTTTAAAAATGCAATGTAAATGATATATTTCAAACGGATGAGAATGAGAGATATATTCCATCGGTTGACTCCGAAATTTGCACAAGTTCAAGCACTAACAATATAGCAGAAAATATAGAAGAACAAAGTGATACTCATTGGATGGGATTCCGTGACATGATTGCTAATGAAATTGATAATGTTTGGTGTTTGTATTATCTGAGTATTTCCATATTTATATTAGTGAAGTGTTCTCTATCATTTTGATGTTTGTATTTGAATCAAACAACTTATTTTGAAATATCAATTTCCATAAGTATGTGAATGATAAACAATTATTATTATTTATGAATATAACTAGAATAAATCTTAGATCATTTAAGTGATCTATTCAAATTAGATATTTTTTAAATCTAAAATAAGTTGCGGATATAAAATTAACTTGAATTATAAATTTATATTCCTATTAAAAATAATTTATGATGATAAAAAATATGTGAATGATAGACAATTATTATTACTGAATGTAACTAAAATAAATTTTCAATCTTTTCATGTGATCTAAATTATATATTTTTAAAAATCTATAATAAGTTATAAAATTAAATTAAATAATAAATTTATACTCATCTTATAAATAATTTATGATGATAAAGAAATATGTAAATGATAGGAAAATATTATTACTTATGGATGTAAAATATAAAATTGATTTTGTTTTAATTTTTTTAAAAACAAAAACCTTAAATTAACCGACTTCTTATTATGTTAACAACTTTAAGGGTATTTCAGACATTTTGATAAAAACAGTGTTTAGCAACAGTTATTTGTCAAACACATCATCAACATTTTTTTCTTCAACTGTAGCACTTTTATCCGAACGCATAACTATTTATTTTTAAAATAACTTTCAGCACTTTGAAAAGTTACTTTTTTAATGTTACTCTTTTTAAGCCAATCCAAACAGGCTCTAAGGCATATCTCGCAAAATAGACCACCTTGCTTTCCAAACACCAAATGGGTGCTCTAATGCACTTCTGCGTGAAGAATGCATAGATTTAAATTTTTTCAGGGAGTCCTCTTGGCTAACGCAATTGTATTGTTGCACCATGACAAAAGTCAGGAAGATGATATCTCACATAATCTCCTTTATGGAGCCTTATATCCTTTCATGTGTGCATATCCTGCATCCACTAAATGATATTTGTTTTCAAAAGGATGTGGAAAATTAAGTTCACTTCTACGAAGAGTCTCACCAAATATATGACTATCATGAGTTGCTTCTTTCCACCCAACCCATGCAAATGTAATACATTAAAATTCACAACGGTATGAATATTTTGAGTCGGATAACCTTTACGTCCAATATAAGATATTTGTTGACCTTGTGGTAATCTAGTTTTTACATGTGTGTCATCAAGTGCTTCAATACAATCCTAAAAATATAGGCATGTAAACTAAAATAATATAACAAGTAATACTAAAAAAATATGGCAAACTAAAAGTTATTACTTATCTTAAAGAAAGGCAAATATCATTTATTACATGGCTTGTGAGATTCAATACCAGCATTATAATTTAAATATGGTTTAATAATGTCTCTTGCAAGCTTAGAAACAACTTTTAAAGCACTATGAAAGTGTCTATGAACCGTCTCTCCCGAATGTTGAAAGATATCTTCTATCATTAGATTTTCCGCTCCATGTGCACAAGTCATTAAGAACATGCCTAACATTTCATGTTTAAATATTCCATGTGTGGGCTTAAGTCCATATTTTCGTTTAAATTTTTGGATAGATCAACAAACACCACCTTTTTTAATCAAAAATTTTCATAACAACGAGTTTCATTTTCTTGTAATATCTCTTGAATAAACATTACCCGGAATGCCTTGATGTACGACAAGGTTCTTTGAACAAGTTTTTTTTCATAATACATTAAAATGTATTTACTTGCTATCCGGCATAGAGCCATCCATTCTTTCTCATTTTGCGCTCTCTCTCTCTCTCTCTCACTTTGTTCTAGTTCTTCATCTAACAAATCACTTAAATGGAGTGATATAGTTAAGTCTAAGTCCTCCATTTAACTAGAAATAAAAGTATCTCTAATTACAAAAACATCAAAAGTAAAAATGTTCATGCTTACAAGAATAATGTCAAACATAAAATATTAAAAAATCACTTTTTCCATAACAACACATTCTTCATACTTTCTTAAGGTATAACTGATAGTTATACTTCATCCAAGACTTTCGAGTTTCATTCCTAGGCATCTTAAGAAACAATTGCCGAATGCCTTTTTTAAGAAACATGTTCACGAAATAGTTGTACATTTCACCCCTTTTAAAAATATCAGGAATGTTTTTCAAAAAATCCATACACTTATTAATGGTGGGATCATCTACCTCATGAGATGTAGCAATATTTTTGTTAGACATTAACTCCACTAAAGAGTGCATATCCTCTTTCATTGATGCAGCTGTAGATTTTATCTTACTTTTTTTTCACTTGATTACTAGTTCCAATACAATCAATTGAAATTTGTATTTTTAGTGGTGGTTTAAAAACATAGTAGAATTCATATCTTGCGGATCATCACTTTCATCACCCCTTCATCATTAATAAGAATTAAGTGTTCCATACGATCATTATCAATACCATTTGGTCTTCTTTGTTAAAATTTACCCCAATTTCAAAAAATTGAGGTTGATATGAGGCATATGCTCTTTTTCCCGTAGCAACAATATTAGAAAACAATGCATCATAGCAAACTTATATGAGTGAAAGATCCTTATTCCGAAAATTTTTATATCGAATATCCTCCTGTAACAAAAGATAAACAACAAATTTAAGTAAGTAAAAATGTAACAATAAAAGAAATAAATAGATATATAGAATAATGTGAGAAATGTATCTTAATTATTTGCTTGCACCAATCATCAACCATAATTGTATTTTTGGTGGCATCCCATCCTGTACTTGTATCCCCTTTCATCAGTTGCTTAAAAAGAGTCCACTCGGCTTTCATGCCATCCTGATGATTTTTCATTTGTTTTTTTATAGCGTCTTTTCCTTTTTCTTTGAAGAATTTAGTCATATTTTCATCCATCTCCAGATAAATGAGTGTTTGATTTATTTCCTTTCCTAATCTCTAATTCACATAACTCTGTAAATTTGAGATGAGCATCATCATACCACTTAGCATTAGTTTGTGTTTTCGACTTGGTGTAACTGATTTGAAGATGAGAATTGATAAGAAAATAAAAAAAAATTACTTTCATAATCTTATATAGATGACAAATATACACTACACACAATCAAATCATATAAACATAATCCAAAAAACCACAAAACAGAAAATACTCAAAACAGGATCAGCTACAAAAGACACACAAAAAAATGCCTAACAAAATATAATAAAAATCGAAGATAATCAAGAAAAAATTTAAAACTATTCATTATTTTCCTACAAATAGTTGTTGAACTGATACCATTATTATCAATAAAGAGAAAAGGAAGAAAGCTAGTTGAAAGATAACCTACTTCACATTTTTTATCTTCACCCTTCAAATCAAAAGAAAAAGAAGAAAGCTTCACACTCAGCAGTCGCAAATCGTGAAAAAGAAAATTGAGGGAAAGAAATATGTCAGAGCTTTAATTCAAGCACGCATGCATGTTCTCAAGTGCATTCCACAATTCTCGCGAAGTAGTCATTGCGCTGAAAACATTATATAAGTCATTCTTTAAAGCACTTAAAATGTAGTCTTTACATAGGAAGTCTCCCTGTTCAATACTTCAATAATCATGGTTTTCTTCTATATTTGACATATCAGCAGCACGCGCTGAAGTTTATTTCTGCAGACCAAGAATAGTAAGCAAGAAAAATACTTGTTGCTACCATCCTTTGAAATTCACACCAAAATTTTTTCCTGATTTCTCTGCTCGTGGCACAATAGTTCTGGTTGGTGCATCAACGATCACAAAAGTCGTAGCACTATCGATTTTCATTTCTAATAAACAAAAATCGATATAAATGATTCTGTAAACAATAGATTAAATTGCAAACTTAATTGGAGTAGAAGACCACAAATTTTTTTTCTCCACCCACAAATACAGATTAACAAATAAAACAGTAATTTCCTTAAGATTGTTTTTCAATCTATATTTGACAATATACTAGTGACAACAAAACTTTGCAGACAGTAAAACTCCAAAGTTTGAATCATGTAGTCAAGAACAAAAACTAATAGAATTATCATAATCACATGAAACAGAAAGGAAAGAAAATTGAGTCCACTGAATGCACAATGTCCCTTAAGAAAATTATTTTCCTCTAGTATCTGAGGTTTGAATAGAAATCGATCTTATGATAGAACAATTCTATTCACTATTGTACTGATACCCAAAACAATGGTTTGAGCGAGCCACTCAACACTAGTATAGAACACAAATATTGAATTTTGCAGAAAAAAAAATTCAGAAATTTCACAAGTGAAAAGTCTGAGGAATCAGTGGTATTTTGTTCCTAAAAGTTACAACCTTTCAAAATAGTCATTTCCAATGCTGAGCCGAGCGACGACGACATCAACACGAGGGGTTCCTTTTTCCAACCTTTTTAACAACTGGTTGAAGTATTTCTCTATTTAACACTTTAACTTTTCTTTCCACCACGATGAGAGAGAAATACTTTTTCTTATTAAAACATAAGAAAACCTTAGGATTTTTTTTCATTTTCCTTTCATTTCCCATTAATTCTTACTATATACTCACCCATCATTATGACAATACATACATGGGGATGGGCATAGAGAACATAAGTTCACTGTGGAGCACTTTTGAGGACATATTGATGTAACAAAAGCCATCATGTTTCAAAGTTCAAACAATAGATTGTTCAAAATAATTGCTTCCTTATAACCTCCACATTATTGAAGAACAGAATTCATGAGTAATATATTAAAAACTAATAATGCACACTACTGAAGACTGAATGAGAGGCAGAATCTTAAACTCAGTCATATTATTCCCCATGATATGATAATTTTCACAAAAAGAGAAATGTACAAAACAAAATTGGTAGTCTCAAGGAAGCATATAGCCTTAGAAAATAACCTATATAGTACTTTTGGATCTTAATTAGTTCTAGAAAAAAATTGACATGAAAATATATATTTAACAACAAAAATAATTTGACTTGAGGCTTTCATGGACTACCAAGTGAAACCGGGGCAAAATTGATCATCTTCCATTTATACAACATGTACTCCAGTTTGAATATTAATACTCAGGGGCTTCCCCCTTCCCATAGTGAAACCTCTGGTTCCATCTGGCATTCTAGGTCCTTTTGTAACTTGTTTCACCGGAGCTTCGTATGTCTTGCTGCTTTGTGGTGATGAGGAAAGCAGTCCACGTCCGCTGTACATTTGGTTTCTTTGTCGTGTACTTTTAACACGTCCCTTACCCCATGTTTTCTTTGTTGTTGCAGCTGCTAAAGTCTCTTCAACCTAAGATGAATCGAGAGAAATTTGAATCATAACATTGTAATATTTGATATAGTGATCATGAGTACCATATATAGATATACTTACATTAGTATGATCCACTACTTCTGATTGGTTAGAAACATGATGCGAGTCTTCTGCTAATTCAGAACTCATCCAATCTTCATCATCTAAACAGCCCTCAAATGCGGTCTTTCTGCTCTTTAGAACGGACTTTGGCTGCAACAATAGCAACAAATAGGTTCATTTTAATGAATTTAAGACTGTGTTCTGAACGAATGAAACGTATTCAGATCAAATTAGTTGTTGTAAATGAAAAAACAAAAGCAAAAATGCAATGATTAAACTTACTGAACGTCTGAGCAACAACCTCACTCGAAGGCCCTTTCTCCAGTTCCTCTCATCATTTAGCTTCTCCGCCTGATTAAGTTAAGGCAAATAACAGTTTTAGATGATCGAAAGTTGTAGCAAAATCAGGTCTGCAGAAAGAACTTCAAAGGAAGCACAAAAATAAAAGCATACTGCTTTCTCAGCGGCTTCTGGATGCTCGAACTCTATCAGTGCGTGAAGCTTGATAGGATAATAAAACAGAAGAAATTAGATACCTATCTAAAGGGAAAGTTTTTTTTTTTTTGAGGAAACAGAACAATTCTGTTACTTAGTACTTATACCTTACTGCTGATGCCCAGGTCTCCTCGTGTTCGTGTGTTAGGATCTTGAGGATGGCATACTCGGATGGTTTTGACACTAAAATGGGAACAGAACACCATGATGTGTTAGTTCGACAACACATACATATAGAAAAGATAAAATTTGTGGACGAGATACAAGAATATAATCATCACCTTCCAGCCACATTAAATATTTTCTCGATGTTGTGATGAGAGTGATCATCAGGTAGATTCTCAGCTACCACAGTGCGTAACTGAAGAAATGGAATCGAGAGGTGTAATATTAGTACTATGAAATTTAATCAAAACCATAGACAATAGATATATGAGAAATGTAAGTGTACCATCAATTCCTCTTTATCCTTGTCAGTGAATGGGATTTTTCGTTTGACTCTCTTGCCATCATCGCTTACAAGCTTTCGAATGCAGAACATATTAGTTGTTATCTAATAAAGGAAGTTAAAACACTGCAACTAAAAATCCAAAAGTTACCAATTTTGTAGAGGACAAGAGGGCATGAGAAAGTGTTAATTGGTTGTTGGTGATGAGGGACTTGATTTTCTTTGTAGCCGAAACAGAAGAAATGGGAACTGCAATAGTAGTAGTAGAATATACATTTTGCGAGAACGTGAGAAAACTAATGCATAGAAAAAATGCAGACATTTCTTTAACGAATATCAATAGCGTACTCACCAAAGGCTTCAGGGTCCTTGTTCATTTGTTTCAACAAGCTCTCATTCGCGAGCAAGCTCATGTCACTAAGTTGGTATTCAACCTATTGAACATATAAACTGTCAACTCTTAGATACAAAAACTCAAAAATAAGAGCAGAATCAGACTATTCTTGAAGCAATATGTTTGTAGAATGGTCATGTAACAGAACAAAGTCTGCAGTTGCATTACATGTGTTTTCATACTTCTTTTAAGCTACATGTTTCTCTTCACAAAAAAAGCTAGCTAAAAGTGCTATCTTTGTGATTGTAAACTTACTTTCCTATTTTGTTGAAGAGTTCATTTGAATCAAGCATGTTCAATTAGGATCTAAATTGGGGTATAAACTAAGAAACTACACCAATTTTGATCCAAATTCTATTAAAAGAAAGTAAACAAGATCAAGGTCAATAAAGTAAAAAAAAAAAAGCAAAGAGAAAAGGGCACCCAACGACGTGGCTTAGTACGAAGGAGAATATTTCTCGCGGAGAATATTTTCCTAAAAAGAATTTTCTTGAATATTAAGTAGGTTTTTACTTATATTTAAAGTGTTTGGTAGGTAAGTAAAAACATATCATCTCAAAAGCATTTACCTATGATATATCAAAACATTATAGGGGTGGGGTGTTGGCCTCGAGGTGGCAGGGGTGGAATGGTCAAGATGTATGAATTGGGCCGGTTGGGTGCGCGAATACAAAAAATATCATTTATAAACTTTTTTTGTAAAATTTTCATCAAGGAAATCATTTTCCTTATTTTAAAGAATTTATTTTCCTAGAGAAAAAATATTTTTCATTCTGTACAACCTAACATGGAAAAATAAGAACATACTTCAAGAAAATGTTTTCCTGACAAAAAAGGAAAAGGCCTTTCATTGACACACCATCGTGTCAATGTAACGGGTGAAAATCGTAGGAGATCATGTTCAAATCTCAAGAGGAGATTCATTTCCATCTACCTAAACCTTAGTATACAAAATTATACATATTTGATCCTTGTACTAGTGGTGGAAGATAGCAGATACCCGAAAAACCTTATCAAACACCACTTATATTCATAAACAAACCAAAAAAAAAAAGATAAAAAGAGAAAAAGAATAACCTGTTTGATGACTTTTAGCCTAAGGTCTTCAGGAAGCTTATCCTTTTGAGATAGTGATGAAACAAAACTTGGTTCTTGAAGTAAGGAGGCAACATCTTGATCACCCCCATAAATTTTACTATTATTATTATTATTATTAGTATTAGTATTAACATATTGAAAATTGCATGGGTATAAATATCCTCCTGAAATAGGTATTGTGGTGGCATGTGATTTTCTTGGCACAAAGGCAGGGGCTTGAACATTAAACTTAAAAGAACCTACACCATTATGATCAACAAATTGATCTTGTATTGATTCTTGGACACTAGAAGCAACTTTCTCAGGTTGCATTTGTGCCATTATTATTATTATTGTATAGAAACTAATTAACAAAGTGGGGTGGATGATCAATTCAACTCCTCTAGTATTCTGCCTCTATTTTTTTTGTCTTTTTTTTTTATTCCCCTTGATTAGAGTCAATACTCTTGAACATGCACCACATTTGTTATCATTTCATAACTTGCGTTTTTTGGTGGTTCTTTGTCTATCTCTTCTCCATTGATTTTGTTAATGGTAGAGAGAAAGAAGTTGCTTGAGTAACTCCTTAAGATTAGTAACTGAATTTATAATCGGATGGTTTAATATATTGTGTGTACCAAAACTAGTCACCTACCTTTGAATTTTGACCAGACTACTCTTTATAAGACACGTGTACGTATAAGTTTGACCATGAGTTTGAATGTTAAATAAGTTCCTTCATTCCTTTTTAGTTGTTTTATTGGGTATTTTAAAAGTCAATTTGACTAGTTTTCAAATCTAAATTAAATTATATTAATTTTATATTTTAAAATATATAATTAGATATTTAATTTTTTTTTATGAAAAGTATTATCAGTTATGATTTTTTGCTATTAATATGATAAAACAAAATACATCCTAAAATGTTAGTCATAATCATATATTTTGGCTATAAAAATAAAAATGTGACAACTTAAAATGAATGAAGGAAATATTACCTTATTTAAAAATAATACGTTTTCATACTCCCTCCGTTTTTTTAAACTTTTACACAAAAAATTTTTTAAATTTTTTTTTTTTTTGGCGGGGAGGGGGAGCAGTGTGGAGTGGGTAAGAAAAATGATTTCCTTTTTTTTTTTTAAAAAAAAATCTCATTTAATTTGAGACAATTGAGTTAAATCTTTGCAATTGAGTCCACATATTATTGAGTAAGTCTTCGCCTAAGTATTGAGCCAGGCCAAGGGTTCGCTCTGAGCCAACACAGTTCTCGAGTGCAGTTACATTAAGGGTGTAGGCTCGGGGCATGACAAACTTGATATCAATGTACTGAGTTCAAGAGTCCTAGGGTTTCTATGAAGTTGTGTCTGTAGAGTTCTAGTTATCACTCTGAAGCGCGCCACACCTCTAATTTTTAGGAGGCTACGACATTTAGGAAATATCTCACTTCTTTCATACTTGTTTCGTGTGATAGAGTTCAACTCTATAAAAGATTCTTTCTAATTCGTACTTTCGCTTATCTTTCAAATCATGCCTCCACGAAAAGCTATCTGAGCTCATCCTGCTAGGAGGAATGTTGGACCTAAGATCAAGGATTCCCAATGCACCAGAAGTGCAACCCCAAGGAGAGGTCACTAATGTTGAGTACCTCGAAGCTATCTCGACGTTGAGTCAAGTTGTGACCAACCAAGTTGGGTAACAAAGAGATAATCGATAGGATGTGGCTCATACATCCAGGGTTCGTGAGTTCTTGAGGATGAATCCTCCGAACTTTATCGGTTCAAGTGTCACTGATGATCGGAAAACTTTGTGGAAGAGTTGTAGAAAATGTTTGAGGTGATGCATATTGTAGATGTTTAGCGTATGGAACTAGCCGCATACCAACTGAAGGGTGTTTGTAATGACCCAGAAGGTCATTTTAAATTTTTTAAATATTCATTTAACTAGAGTTAATTAATTTATGGATAATTGTAGACAATTGAGTTAACCGATAGTTAATAGGCTAAAATATTAAACTTATTTAAGATCTTATACCACTTAACCCACATATATATATTAAATAAGTTAGTAAAATTATATAACTTTTAGGTCATAATTGATTTATCAATTTAGGAAAAATAAAATTAAGAAAAGAGGACGCCGCAAGACTATACGAAAGTTGCAGGTATTATGAATCCTTTGAAAGTTCTTTCTATAATTTTCTTTTATGCAAAGTAACTATTGGTTGGATGATTGCTTAGTGTTAATTTTATATATATTGTTAGAATAATGGAAAGGAGAAAAAGAAAAAAATTGTCATGAATGAATTTAAAAAAAAAACAAAAAAAAAGTTTGGCTATGATGATTTGTGTTGCCTGGGTCCCTAGGGAATTTGTAACTATGTTCAAGAGCAATTAATGTATGGATAACAATTAGAAATATTTGTTGGAAAATTAAGGTATATATATATATATATTATTATATGTTTGATAAAAGAAGGCAGTGAGTTTTCTGGAAATTTAGGGCAAAGTGTTGGAGATTAATTGTGTGGTGAGGGAGGAATATATATTAATAGTATCACCTTTTGTCAAAGTAACTGTGCATTCTTCGTGATGGAATTAATTGTCCATGATTAAATAAAAAATGAATAATTATTTTATAATAAAATAAAAGTTGATTGTATTGTGTTTAAAGAATGGTAGGATAGTTGTTTTCTATAGCGATTTAAGCTACTGATTTCTCATTTTCATTAGGGTCCTTCTTTTAGTATATTATATTATATGAAAGCTATTTGGGTTGTAGTGTTTGGAGGAATTACGACTTAACTCTAGGTTTGAATTTGAGAAATATGAGAGTTGAAATATTAATTGACATCAAGATTAGGAATATAATTATAAATTCGGGGAGAGTTATTGACTAGACACATAGTAATATGAGTGTTTTTAGTTTTGAAATCTTGTTGTGGTTAATTATTTGACTAGATTGGTTTGAGTCGGAAGTTCAACAAATGGAAAAGGCTCAAGTCACGAAGTAACTTCTTATTGGATTAAGGCAAGTGGATTTCTAAACTCTTGTTAAGTGTATGGAATTGTGATATATGTTTGGGAGTAACGGGATTGGTGATGGGTTGACTTGTCCACATTGATTAATTCTAATGATGAAATAAAAGGGATAACAAAAGGCAATGCGATTAATTATTTATGTGTGATGTGTTGAGAAAAGTTTGATGGCTTGTTGAATCATCGTTGGTGTGATTTCATGTTTGTGTGGTTGTGAACTGTGCAATGTTATGAAAATGGTCATCTCCTCATTATTTGTGTGAACATGTCATTGCATTATTTTGAGACATGGTTGTGAAAGTGTTATGTGCATTGAGAAAGAATGATAACTTAAAGAGGATGTACCATTTCGAGGGACGTATCGCGCGCCGCGATGGATACTATATTTCGAGGGACGTATCGCGCGCCGCGATGGATACTATATTTCGAGGGACGTATCGCGCGCCGCGATGGTTACTGTTATCGAGGGTCGTGTCGTGCGCCGCGACAGATGCATGGACAGATATGTCCCCCATGGGTCCCGAACTGAGAGACAGCGGGTGTGTATCACTAGGTCAGACATGCATCATTATACTTGACATTGCATTCCATTACATTGCACATACTTATCATTAATGAACTTGATATTGTGTTTTGCTGATCTAGTGATTGCCTTTTTGTGGAACTTGTGATTGTTGAATACTGAGCTTGTTATTGAGGATATATAATTTGTTAAAGTGTTGTAGTGGAGGATATGTAATTGTCTAAATGTTTTTGTTGAGTTACGTTCTATGTAAACTGTGAGCTGTTAGGTTGGGCTGATGTTTATGTAGGTTGTAGTTGTGGAGGTTCGGTTGGGGGTAGTAGGAGTAACCGTATTTCATCCCCTTAGCTTGTGTTTAGAGGTTTACTTGCTGAGTACCGTGTGGTTTGGTACTCACCCCTTGCTTCTACAAATTTTTGTAGGTTACTAGCCCGGACTTTTATGATATATTCTCTTCTTTTCCGAGGCTTCCTGGAGATTTTGTGAGGTAGTTGTTGGTCATCTCAGCATTCCTCCTTACTCTTGTTTATGATTTTGTTCTACTCTAGAAACAATATCATATGAGACTTATATTTTCTTTTGATCCATTTGTAATACTTTAGAGGCTTGTAAACGTGACAACCAGGTTTTGGGGTATAATGTAAGTTGATAGTAAATTTTTCGCATTTTTATTGTAATAGTTGAGTTTTAGGCTTACTTGTCTTGGTGGGATAAGACGAGTGCCATCACGTCCATTTTTGGGTCGTGACAAAATGGTATCAGAGCCCCAGGTTCATAGGTCTCACGTGTGTACAAGTCGAGTCTAAATAGAGTCTCGATGATCGGTACGGAGACGTCTGTACCTATCTTCGAGAGACTGTAGTGACTTTTAGGAAATATCTTCACTTCTTGGATCTCTATTGTGCGTACTTGGTCCCATTTTGATTCTTATCGCTTCAGTCCATTCGCTCTCATTTATGTGATGACTCGTGCGTAGTTCCTTTTGTGAATCATTGGCATGTCGTGTATTGGTTTGATGTTAGATCTGGTATTAAAGTGGAAGTGATATACTTATGAAAAAAATTTGTGGTTATATTTTGAATATTATTAAAAAAAAATAAAAAAATTAAGGGGCTATGTAAGTTTAGTTATCCTAGTAAAATGATTAGTACTTGTGTGGTATATACGATATTAGAGTGGTTAACAATTGGAAGTGGGATGATTAAAGGGATGACTAGATAATTGAGTTGTAACTTTGGAAACTATAATCAATAAAGTTATCATAACATGAATGGAATTCTTAGAAAATGATGCACCAATTAAGGTTAGAATTTCTACTATAGTAGTATCGATGCTTACTTGGTTGGAGTTATGAAGTGTGCTACTTTTGATATTGACCTGAACTATGAAAGAATTCATATAGCTTGGGCTAGATATGGAACTATGATAATACTTAACATCTATTTGATGGGTAGAAATGTGTGACCTGTTTGGATATGATCTTCTCGATAGGTATGATGTGTTCTAGTGGTGGATTTAATAGTCTTCACAATGTGGTACTAGTGGTGGATTTAATAGTCTTCAAAATGTGGTACTAGTGGTATATGAAAATGAATACGTTGATGTTAAGTGCAAATACTAACTACTTAAGGAGTTATATATTGTATTACATGCTCATATGATAAGATGTGGTGTTGAATTCATATTTGAGAAACCAACTAGCTTGTTAGTACGGATGGATATGTTAAGCATTATTTATAAGGAAGCTTTTAGTGGTGGATCTTTAGTACGGTATTGATGTGTTTAAGTTGTGAAGTGTATCTCAAAGATTTTAAATGAGTGGTATTCCATCGTAAGCTCCATGGAAGTGGATCGATATTCGGATGAGAAGCTTAAAGGTAAAATAAGTCTGAATGAGTGTGTTTGTGTGAAGGTAACTGAGAATTTTAGTAAGGAAACACGTATACATTGGGTTAGCCCTTTGGATTTTGAATTGGTATAGCTGGTTTTGGGGTGTCATGTGGATGACAAGATTGACTTCGTGATGATGAAGAAACTAACTGAGCATGAAGATAACAAGGGATCGTGATAAATTGTGATTAGGATGCAATTATATGATAAAGATTATTGGTTAAACAAATTTTGTATTGTAATGACAAATTGTGAATATTTAAGGATGAGGTTTGATACTATTTGATGAGTAGTTTGATTGCAAGGAAAGTTATAGGAGCTGTTAAAGCACTGCTCAGATAGAATTTAAAGGAGCTATAGCTATAATGAAATAAATAAATAAATTAGCGGGATATAGTTTAGCCTTCGAAAGGAGGCGAGAACACGAAAATTTACTCTAATTGTAAGGGCCAAATTGGATGTATCTTCAATTAAACTGTATAATCGGATTTAGAGACATGTGATTTCATCTATCTTGCCTAGATTATTGTGATAGTTTTACAGAACATCATATTGGTTAAAAAAAATAATGGATAAACCTTGAGAAATGAGTATTTAGATGTTCAACTCGAGTGTAATTAATTTATTTTTTGTGTGTGTGGTTTTCATTTTGGTAATTAGTACGGATTGAATTTTTAGCAAAAGATATGATAAGGTCAATGGTGAGACGATCAATGATAAGCTAAGATATGTGAATTCATAAAAAAATTTCAAGTTATAAGCTAATGTTGATAGATAAAGGAGTTATGTTACATAGTTTCAAAATTCAAGTTTTCCATTGTGAGTTTGGGTTTGTAGCAGCGTGTTTTATCAAGGTATGTATTGGTAAGGTAAGAAATGATTTGTATCGGATATTGAGCATTTGGAAGGACTTGTGCATGATTTAAGTCGTAAAGTTGATTTCTTTTGATTGTAAAAAAAAATCTAAGGGAAGGTTTCACATAAGGTTTTGGTTTAGGTATAAGGTTAAATTTTATGGATTATTGGTCAATTATTAAGTGAGTCAGCGAAATAAATAATATTTTGGTTTATTAAAGAGTTTAAGATATTTAAAATTATTCATTATGGAAAGAATTTAAGAGATGTAAAGGAATAAGACCTCTTATATAGATTTTTGATTTGAAATGAAGGTTGTATGAATTTTCATATATAAGTTCTATGACTATGAACGTGAATTGGTCTAATATAGACTTATTAAGGTTCTATCAACGATTTTTATAAAGATGGAGTTTTAGTTTGGGTGAAAAGTAATGATGTGTTACATAGGCATTTGATGGTGAGCAGAGGTTATAAGCTTATAGTTATCAAATTATTGGAGTGGCCAAGAATTTCTTGAGTGTTGGTATGAGCTATATGATGATTTGGAATGTTAGTTGAAATTTGGCATTTGAAAGATTACGTGGATTTGACATTATACGTGATTCAATAAATTTATATTGTTGGGAAATGCTTTTATATTTGAATCTAGTGTTAGTCTTGGGTGGGACCCGTATCTGTCATAAAATGCTTATTTGGAAAGAGAGAGCGTCAGAGTTTGAAAATTTGAAGGCGATAATGTATTTGATAAGAATACTTTAATACTAGAAACAGTTTGAGAATAAGGTAAATGACTAGTATAGTTATGATGCTTGTTGGTTTTAAGAGCGTAAATTCAATGAAATACTTGAGAAATATGTGGGGTTCGATGAATCTAGTATTTGTAATATTGTAATGGGGTCAGTTTGGTTGATTGTTGGTAGCTAAAAAAAGAAGAAGTTAAGAGTCAAATGAAATAATTTTATTTATATGGGCAATATGGAGAAAGTATCTAGTGTTATTCGACCTTGATTCCGTATATTCTTAAGTTGACCACCTACTTCGTTTGACATTATTTGGAGTATGATTCATTGCATATATCCACATGTTTTTTTTTTTTACATCTATGTGAAAATTTCTAGTGGTGGATCGGATGTACCGATCCTCTTATTTCCTCTTGATAGAGTAGGAGCCTTTGACTGACTTGGTCATTTCATTTTTGATAATTTGGCGTTGTTGAAATAGTTAAAGTATCTCAATATGTATACAGACACAACCTTTATTATGAGAACTTATAGAAGAGTTTCGTGAATAGTTACACTTATTTGAGAGTGTTGTTAGAGGTTCTATATGCATGGGTGTATCATTTGCTAGGTGTTTACTCGATAACTTTCTTCTTTGGGTTGGATAAGTTTGATTCTCCCTTAATGAGTACTCGATGTCTAGAAATACATTTTTTTATGACTTAAGTTCACGGAGAGATTGTGTTGTGAGAAGGGAATCTTAAAAATAAAAGTGATCATTTCTGCATTATGCGTGTCTCGTGGTTAATTCAGGCTCACTCATAGTTGTAGCCAGTTTTGATTCATAAGGTTATCTTGGTTACGTGAGATAAGAGTCATCTTGATGGGTGTGTTATGGTCTAGTGAGTTTCGGTTTAGATGGGGTTCATGGGTTAGTCTATGACTTGGTAATCACTCCCCTAGTATTTGACTTTCTTTTACTTTATGTTCGAGGACGAACATGATTTTTAGTGGTGGATAATGTAATGACCCAGAAGGTCATTTTAAAAATTTTAAATATTCATTTAACTAGAGTTAATTAATTTATGGATAATTGTAGACAATTGAGTTAACCGATAGTTAATAGGCTAAAATGTTAAACTTATTTAAGATCTTATACCACTTAACCCATATATATATATTAAATAAGTTAGTAAAATTTTATAACTTTTAGGTCATAATTGATTTATCAATTTAGGAAAAATAAAATTAAGAAAAGAGGACGCCGCAAGACTATACGAAAGTTGCAGGTATTATGAATCCTTTCAAAGTTCTTTCTATAATTTTCTTTTATGCAAAGTAACTATTGGTTGGATGATTGCTTAGTGTTAATTTTATATATATTGTTAGAATAATGGAAAGGAGAAAAAGACAAAATTTGTCATGAATGAATTTAAAAAAAAAACAAAAAAAAAGTTTGGCTATGATGATTTGTGTTGCCTGGGTCCCTAGGGAATTTGTAACTATGTTCAAGAGCAATTAATGTATGGATAACAATTAGAAATATTTGTTGGAAAATTAAGGTATATATATATATATATATATATTTATATGTTTGATAAAAGAAGGCAGTGAGTTTTCTGGAAATTTAGGGCAAAGTGTTGGAGATTAATTGTGTGGTGAGGGAGGAATATATATTAATAGTATCACCTTTTGTCAAAGTAACTGTGCATTCTTCGTGATGGAATTAATTGTCCATGATTAAATAAAAATTGAATAACTATTTTATAATAAAATAAAAGTTGATTGTATTGTGTTTAAAGAATGGTAGGATAGTTGTTTTCTGTAGCGATTTAAACTACTGATTTCTCATTTTCATTAGGGTCCTTCTTTTAGTATATTATATTATATGAAAGCTATTTGGGTTGTAGTGTTTGGAGGAATTACTACTTAACTCTAGGTTTGAATTTGAGAAATATGAGAGTTGAAATATTAATTGACATCAAGATTAGGAATATGATTATAAATTCGGGGAGAGTTATTGACTAGACACATAGTAATATGAGTGTTTTTAGTTTTGAAATCTTATTGTGGTTAATTATTTGACTAGATTGGTTTGAGTCGGAAGTTCAACAAATGGGAAAGGCTCAAGTCACGAAGTAACTTCTTATTGGATTAAGGCAAGTGGATTTCTAAACTCTTGTTAAGTGTATGGAATTGTGATATATGTTTGGGAGTAACGGGATTGGTGATAGGTTGACTTGTCCACATTGATTAATTCTAATGATGAAATAAAAGGGATAACAAAAGGCAATGCGATTAATTATTTATGTGTGATGTGTTGAGAAAAGTTTGATGGCTTGTTGAATCATCGTTGGTGTGATTTCATGTTTGTGTGGTTGTGAACTGTGCAATGTTATGAAAATGGTCATCTCCTCATTATTTGTGTGAACATGTCATTGCATTATTCTGAGACATGGTTGTGAAAGTGTTATGTGCATTGAGAAAGAATGATAACTTAAAGAGGATGTACCATTTCGAGGGACGTATCGCGCGCCGCGATGGATACTATATTTCGAGGGACGTATCGCGCGCCGCGATGGATACTATATTTCGAGGGACGTATCGCGCGCCGCGATGGTTACTGTTATCGAGGGTCGTGTCGTGCGCCGCGACAGATGCATGGACAGATATGTCCCCCATGGGTCCCGAACTGAGAGACAGCGGGTGTGTATCACTAGGTCAGACATGCATCATTATACTTGACATTGCATTCCATTACATTGCACATACTTATCATTAGTGAACTTGATATTGTGTTTTGCTGATCTAGTGATTGCCTTTTTGTGGAACTTGTGATTGTTGAATACTGAGCTTGTTATTGAGGATATATAATTTGTTAAAGTGTTGTAGTGGAGGATATGTAATTGTCTAAATGTTTTTGTTGAGTTACGTTCTATGTAAACTGTGAGCTGTTAGGTTGGGCTGATGTTTATGTAGGTTGTAGTTGTGGAGGTTCGGTTGAGGGTAGTAGGAGTAACCGTATTTCATCCCCTTAGCTTGTGTTTAGAGGTTTACTTGCTGAGTACCGTGTGGTTTGGTACTCACCCCTTGCTTCTACAAATTTTTGTAGGTTACTAGCCCGGACTTTTATGATATATTCTCTTCTTTTCCGAGGCTTCCTGGAGATTTTGTGAGGTAGTTGTTGGTCATCTCAACATTCCTCCTTACTCTTGTTTATGATTTTGTTCTACTCTAGAAACAATATCATATGAGACTTATATTTTCTTTTGATCCATTTGTAATACTTTAGAGGCTTGTAAACGTGACAACCAGGTTTTGGGGTATAATGTAAGTTGATAGTAAATTTTCCGCATTTTTATTGTAATAGTTGAGTTTTAGGCTTACTTGTCTTGGTGGGATAAGACGAGTGCCATCACGTCCATTTTTGGGTCGTGACAGTGTTGCTAGAGTCTGGTACGATCAATGAAAGAAGAGCAGAGCTACAAATTGTGAGTTGGGTTGTGTTTGAAGATACCTTCATGGAGCGTCTCTTTCCCCGTGAAATGAGAGAGGCAAAAGTATGAAAATTCCTTATTCTTAAGCACAAATACATGAGTGTGCATGAGTACAACTTCAAGTTCAATTAACTATCCCGTTATGCTCCGGAGATGGTTGCATACATGAGGAGCACGATGAGTCTATTGGTATCTACTTTGTCTCACTTGTCAAGTAAATAGGGCAATTCAACTACGATGATATGAGACATAGACATAGGAAGGCTTATGATCCATGTGCAAAAGGTTGAGGATGAATTGAGAGATAGAGAAGAGTTCCACAACTAGAAGGCCAAAACTACATGTAATAAGACAGGGCAGCAGAAGATCAATGTGAACTAGTCATCCATTCAAAAAAAAAGAAAAGACAAATGGACCTGCTCTGTCATCTGCTAGTGCACCTGAGACCAAAGAACATATGTGAGTTCACATATCAAAATTCTCGGACTTCAGAGCTAGAACTGCACAATCTCAAGGTAGTGTGACACAAATAAGTAATCAAACTCCTGCATGTGTTAAGTGTGGTAAGAACCACCAGGAGCGTGTCGTGATGTATCCACTGGTTGCTTCAAGTGTAGTTAGAATGGTTATTTCATGAGACAGTGCCCTAAAAACAGGAAGGGTAGTGGTAGTGGGGGCAATAGATCTGAATCTTCTATAGCGGCTCCACCAGAAAGAGCAACACTTAGAGGAGCTACTTCAGGGACATGCGAAGGAGAAAACTGTCTGTATGCTATCACCAGTCACCAAGAGAAAGAGAATTCACCCTATGTTATCAGTGGTATGATCAAAGCCTTTATTTTGATGTATATGCATTGGTTGATCCAAGTGCAAGTCTATCTTATATGACTCCATACATTGCTATGAATTTTGTAGTTTTCCCAAGAAATTTCTTGTGCCCTTAAGTTATTCCACTTCTTGATGAGTCTATTCTAGCTGAGAGAGTTTATCATGATTGTACCATTTCGGTCAATCACAAGGACACCATGACTGACTTAGTTGAGTTAGATATGGTGGACTTTGATGTAATTCTAGGTATGGACTGGCTTCATGATTTTTATGCCTCAATTGATTGTAGAACTCGAGTACTTAAGTTCCAGTTTCCTAATGAGTCAGTTATAGAGTGCTTGAGTAATTTAGTAGAGCCTAAGGGTCATTTTATTTCATATCGTAAAGACAAAGTTAGTTGCCAAGGGGTGTATCTATCACTTAGCCCGAGTTAATGACTTTAGTGTTGAGACACAATCTATTCATTCAAGTTGTGAGTGAGTTTCCAAAGGTATTTCTAGATGATCTTTTGAGAGAGAAATAGACTTTCGTATAGATATACTTCCCGATACTCGACCTGTTACTATTTCGCCAATAGAATGGGTCCATCTGAGTTAAAAGAGTTGAAAAAGTAGTTAAAAAAATCTTCTTGATAAAGGTTTCATTAGACTAAGTGTCTCACCTTGGGGCGCTCCGGTTTTATTTGGGAGTAAGAAAGATTGTTCTCATAGAATGTGTATTGATTATCGTCAATTGAACAAGGTTACCATGAAAAATAAGTATCCTCTTTCGAGAAATGATGATCTTCTTTATCAACTTCAGGGTGCCCCTTGTTTTTTTATGACAGACCGCAGATATGTCTATCATTTGTTGAGAGTAAGGCAGAGTTATATTCCAAATCAACATTCAAGACCTGTTATGGTCATTATAAGTTTCAGGTTATGTCTTTTGTCTTAACTAATGCTCTTGCAACTTTCATGGGCCTTATGAACAGAGTGTTTAAGCTTTATCTTGATATATTTGTTATCGTATTCATTGATGACATTATGATCTCATGAGGAGGATCATGTTAGTCCTCTCAGAGTAGTTCTTCAAACTCCCAGAGATAATGAGTTGAATGCCCAGTTTTCCAAATGTGAGTTTTCGCTTGAGTCAGTGGCTTTCTCAGAACATATTATTTCTGGTGAAGAAATTCTAGTTGACACTCAGAAGATTGAGGCAATGGAGAACTAGCCTAGACCCAAATCCCCAATTGATATTAGGAGTTTCGTGGGATTGACTAGTTATTATAGGAGGTTTAAAGGAGGTTTCATATATTTCATTCTATTTAACAAATCTAATTCAAAAGACAACAAAGTTTCAAGTATGAAGCTTGTGAGAAAAACTTTTAGGAACTGAAAATGCCGTTGACTACTGCCCCAATATTGACCGTACTAGAGGTTACACAAGGTTTAGTGGTGTATTATGATGCGTCCAGAGTTGGACTTGGTTGCGTATTGATGCAGAATGACAAAATTATAACTTATGCCTCCAGAAAACTTCAGATTCATGAGAAGAATTACCCAACACATGATCTAGAGTTGGCTACTGTAGTATTTGCTTTGAAAATATGATGTCACTATCTCTATGGTGTTCATGTTGATGTGTTCCTCGATCACAAGATTCTTTAGTATGTGTTTAGTCAAAAAAAGCTTATTCTCATGATTATGACATGAGTATTCTCTATCACCCCGATATGGCTAACGTTGTTGCTGACGCTTTTGAGATGTTGTTTATGGGAAATACTTTCCATGCTGAGGAAAACAAGAAATTATTAGCTAAGGATGAGAGCAGACTTGCACAATTGAGAGGCTAGTTAATGAATTCCAATGAAGGAGGAGTAGTGGTGATGAATATGGATGAATCATCACTAGTATCTGAAGTGAAAGAGAAACAAGACCAAGACCTTATTTTGCTTTAATTGAAAGCACAGGTTCACAAACAAAAAGTGTTGAGTTTTGAACAAGGGGGAGACGATATATTGAGTTATCAAGGTAGATTGTGTCTAACAGAGGTCTATGAGCTCCAAGAGGTTCATAAAAGAATCTCATAGCTCAAAATACTCTATCCATGCGGGTTCCACAATGATGTATCGTGACTTGAGAGAAGTTTACCGACAGAGTAGTATGAAGAGGTGTATTGCAGCGATCTTTTAGAATGGAAGTGGGAGATGATCAATATAGATTTCATTACTTATTTTTCATTTTTTTGCAGACACATGATTTGATTTGGGTGATTGTAGATTGAATGAGTAAATCTTTTTATTTCTTACCGGTAATCAAACTTCATGGAGTTTCAGTATGCATAATTTAAGATGGAAATTTGGATTCGAACATAAATTTGAGTAACTTCCACCCTTAGACTGATGGTTAAGCAGACCAGACAATTCATAGAATTTGCCTACAACAAAGCTATGTGAGTATCCAAATGGATCCTTTTGAGGCTTTGTATGGAAGAAGATGTAGATATTCTATTGGATTATTTAAGGTTTGTGAAAATGGGTTGATAGGACAAGACTTGGTTCATTAAGCTATGGAGAAAGTGAAGATCATTCTAGAAAGTCTGAAAACAACACAAAGTCGTCACAAATCCTATACTTATTTTAGGAGAAGAAATTTGGAGTTTGAGGTGGATGATTGGGTGTACTTAAAGGTTTCACCCATTAATGGTGTTATGAGATTTGGTAAGAGGGGGAAGGTCAATCCCCGATATATTGGTTCTTATAGGATATCCAAGAGGATTTTCAATGTAGCCTATGAGTTGGAGCTACCGCCAGAGTTAGCAGTTGTTCATGCAGTATTCTACAAATCAATGTTGAAGAAGTGTATGGGTGATCCTTAACTTGTTATACTCACTTAAGGTATTGGTATTAAGGATAGACAACCTAATGAGGAGATTCCCGTTAAGATACTTTATCGTCAGGTTTGCAAGTTGAGAACCAAAGAGGTTGCATCAGTCAAGGTCTTATGGAGGAACCAGTTTATTAAGGAAGCTACTTTGGGAGGATAATGAATAAATATACCCACATCTGTTTGCTTCCGGAGAAGCTTCAAGCCAATGTACTAATTCTTTTCTTAGTACTTTTTAAGTTGAAATGTTGAATTATGATATGTCGCTTGTGGGGTGTTTGAGATGGGTGTATGTTTCCACCCTTATTTATAATTATATTAATCTCATTAAGTGGGAGATATTGTAACAGATCATTCCTAGGAAGAGATAATTTTAGAAAGAACTACATAAGGAAGAGCCAATTTTAGATTTGTCCAAGTTATGCTTAAGTTATGAGTTTTGGTGCAACTTCAATCAACCATAACTTTCAGTACAAAATGATTTAGGTGATCCATAAGTATATAATGAAAGTTTTTAAATCTTCCTTCCAACACCACCAAGTTTTCTAAAAATCAAGTTCGTATGAGGGAGATATGCTCGTTTAAAGTTAACTTGTCCAGTTAAGGAAATTTATCCAAAATAATAAGTTTTGTCTTTTCCTTACCCCATTAGCTATAAACATTTTTGGAAATATTTTAAGGGTCTAATTAACTTACATCAGTTTTTATAATTCAAAATACGCTTAGGGTTTTGAGAGGAGTTTGAGAGGAGGAAACAAGGAGGAGTTCAAGCAATCACCAAAATTCTTGCAAATCGAGGATTTGTTTTTCCAAACTAAGGTATGTAAGTTTTCATATTGTTTGGTTCGTTAACCCACACACCAATCATATGAATTCCATCCGTAATTTTGTTCTTGAGGTTGAGTGATTGAATTCTTGATTGGTGTTATTGAGGTTGAATACTTTGTTTATGGAGTTGATGAATTTTTAAGGTGAGGATTTTTATTTTTAAGGGTTTTGCTTGACGAAAAGTTAGTAGATTCTCGTGTACTTGTATAGGGTAACTATTTCTAAGGAGAATTTGAGGAAAATACTCGATCTAGGTGAACTAGAGTCAAAACATGAGAAGAAAGTTTCACCGGACCATTCTGGAAGGGGCTTTCCGCGCCCCAGATGTGCCTGAATTGATCCCCTGGGAGGCCTGGTACGACGTGACACCCTTCTGCCCATAGCATCAAAACACCTTTTTCTTTGTCATCGATCTATACTTGTCCCTTTGAGTTGAGCTTTCATTACTTTATTAATCCTAACAATCTAAACTAAATTTTATCATCATGAGGTCTTTAATATAATGAATCTTAACTCTTGAATTCATAATTCAAATTCAAGAAAATATTACGAGTCTAGTTTGAGAGAGTCTTATGAGTTATTTTGAGAAGTATTTTATAAACTTTTAAAACTTGTTTTGTGAATCGAGTATGAGGATAAGGAGAGTTGATTTTTATTTCTATAAATGAATATATGAGAACTAAGTATTTCCAAAAGTAAACATTTTTACATTTAAAATGAGCGTAAACTTTGATTACCATATGATTCATGAGGAGTTTTGAGTATTATCTCTTTTAAGAGAACCTTTTTGAGTAGTGATTTCAAAGTTTGAGGACGAAGAAATGTTTTAAAATATATGAGCATGAGTTATATTATTGGGATTAGTATTGAACACCGATATGAGGATGAGTTCAGACAACTCAAAGTCCTCATTGACCATGTATGTCAATGTGGGTCAAAAGGGTATTACTTTTTCGATAATTCCTTATTGCATTTTAAGAAATGCTTAGTGGATCCTTTAGTTGAGGATGTCTTATACTCCGGTAGGGTATAGCTTAGGTCTAGCAGTGTGGGTGAGTAACTGTATCATCACATAGCTTATAGTTATGGATGTCGATAAAGAATTTCTCAAATAAGAGTAAAAGAGTTATTATTGTATTTTTAAATACGTTGAGTTATTATTTCCTTTTTAAAAATCTTTCTTTATAGTGCAGCTTTATTGTTTCTTTTATATTGAACTGAGGTGAGTACTTCTAAGTTTGAGTATCTTTAAGTATCCTTGAGTTGAGTTGAGATGAGGTGAGTACGTTCTTCCTTTTTATTAATTTAAGCTTATGTTTGTGCTATAAAGTTCCCCTTGCATGCTCGTTTTATTTCATGTATTGACATCATTTGACCTGCATCTTTTATGATGTAGATATAGGAGTTCAGGGTCATCAACAGGCGAACTATTGATACCATGTGCAGTTCTAGAGTTTCTTTGGTGAGCCTCGTTGCTTTCGGAGGATTTCCATTTACTTTTTAGTTTTTTTAGGATGTCGTGGGTATTGCCCCTAATTGTCGTTAGAGACTTCACATATAGTAGTGTTTTGAGGAGTATTTTTCATTTCTTTGTTAAACTTTTTAAAGATTTGAGTTGACCATATTTGTACAGTTGAATATTCTTATATATTTTGAGTTATTTTTGTGAGACAATTGAGTTTAATCTTTTCAATTGAGTTCATATATTGTTGAGTAAGTCTTCCACTTTGTACTCAGTTTGGCCAAGCATTTGTTTGGGGCCAGTAATAGTTCTTGAGTTCCACTTACATATAAGTTTTCAGCTCTGGGTGTGACATAAAACTTTATGGATCACCTGGCACAACTTTTTTCGCAAATGAAAATGATTCGGGTCTTAGCTTATATATCTTTGGGGTGTTACAGTTCGAGTCCGGGCACAATCCTATTTTTTTGGGTTCAAGTCTTGACTGGGTGAATATTTTGGGTTCTTTGGTTGCCTTTCCCAGGGTTCATGTTCGTGGAAGGCCGTGGCAGTTTTGGAAGTTGTCTTTAGTGCTTTTAGTAGTTACTTAGCTCTTCTATCTATCCATCGAGCTTATGAGGGTCTGTTTAAGTTATTTACTTTTAATTGCATACATGTTTACTATCTAAGCTTACAGGGTCCATCTAAGCTTTAGTTAGCTATTTACTTTACCATTCTTTCTTTCCTCTTGTGTATTTCTAAATTAGGATTTTTGTTATTGTATTAATTTTGTGGTTTATTTTTTTTCTGCTTTTCATCATTGCTTTTACATTTCAAACTCAGTTGGCCTATGATGACTGTTGTATACCTGTTACTTTGGTTCTCATACTACACTCTGTATTATTTTCATGATGCAGGTCTGAGCACCAATCACCACAGTTGATATCGACGCGATTCCAGGAGTATTCAGAAGTGAGGGTGAGCTTTTGGTGTCGTGGATCAACCTGCATCTTTTTTTTGTAACTATGACTAGTCTTTTGTATTTTTGGACAAATCTATCTGGTTTAGGTCCACTTTTGGGACTTATACTCTTTTGCAGTTGCTCTGTACATGTGACAACCATATATTGTGATTAATTTTAGTTTTTTCATGCATATTTATTGTTTATGTTCTTATCTTCTAGTTTTTCCTTTGAATTACATCTTGTATCTCTGACTAATTGTTATTTCTACCCCAGGTGCATTTATTTGCCATTTCGGATTACGAGTTTACTTACCTATTGTTGTGCTATAGTAGGTTCCATCACGACTCAAGTCTTGTGACAAGATATTTGATTATATTTTTTTGGAAATTTTGAGCTGGATTACATAACCAACAATATTAACAAAAATTCAATTGTTCTTTTTTGGAATATTACTAAATCTTATAATTGTAGTCAAACGTCACCTTGAGTGATATTATATGAGCTAAAGTAGTATAATATTTGATTATGAAACTTAATATGTATAATTTAATATTCAAAATATTCAATATCATCTTATTGTCTAGTCAACATGACACCAGTTCATCTAAAGTTTACAAATATATGTAAATAATTTTTTTTGATACATATAAATAATAATCAATCATTGTGTAGGTGGTGTTTTTGAGTAATATCTATTTTTTTAAATTAATATCGTTTCAAGATAAAAACTTGCTTATGGAATAAACTTAGTTCCCCAATTTATATTCAATTTGGGAAATTAATTGATAAAGGAGACTGAGATATAAAAAAATCTGAATTTAGGCTCATGAACTTCAAAATGTGCACACCTATCACTAATTTTGAGCCCATTTCAAAATCATAACTTTGTGCACGCCAGTTACTAATAAGTCTATATATTTACGAAAAATTAGCAGACTATCCACAATTTCTAACTTAATTAGTAAAAACATCTACACTTTAAAATAGTTATTTAAAATGTCAAAATATCAATATTTTAGAAAATAATTTGTATCCAAATACTACCATGAAATTTATTTTCCATCTTTCATGTTTTCAATTTTTTTTCTCTTTAATTAACTTTTCAGTTTTCACCATTGTCCCCATCATTCACGTTCTCATTTTTTTTCTCTTTCATCAAATTCTCACTAATATTCTATCCTCATTGTTGAAGAAGAATTAATTATTGAAGTTCATACAAATTTGTGTAGATCTATCAATTAATTCAACAAATCTCTCAATTGATAATAAAGATTTTTCGAAGTCATCATTTATTTTACGAGTTCTCATTAGATTTTGTTTTCAAAATCACAAATTATGTTGAACTTTGGATTTTATGTATTACAAATTTTCCGTCATTTTTCGATTTTTATATGAGTTTGTTAACATACTCATCAAACATTTATGCTTTCGAATTTTTAGTATTTGAAACACTATATTTCAATTTTTTTTGTGATTTTGTTTTCATATTTGAGATTTAGTAGATTGTAATTTGTAGTAATCTACATTAGCATTCATACATAATATATTGTTTATTTATTTTTTAATATTTTCATATTTAATAATTTTGAATTTTCTTATAGGGTTACTAATGCATAAGTGAATACAAATTCAAATTTGATTTTGGTGAAAAAATCGAAAAAAAAGATCATAGCATACGCAGAAGAAAGAGAGAGCCAGAGAAATAGCTTGCAGAATTGTATTCATACCAGAATAGTTTTCGTATTAACTTTTGTTTGTCAATTGTTTTTTCTTTTACTTATCATTTATATTTTTAAAAACATTGTATTTCTTTTTTAGTTTGTAGTAATTCAAATAGGTATGTCAAATGGATTTATATTTCTTAAGCATACACGTATTCTATTTTTTAGTTTTTTTTTAAGAATATTGTATCATTCCTCAACAGATTGTATTATTTTCACTATGTATGCTATTTTTTTTCCAAAATCTTGTAACCCTATTTCTTTTATAGTCAATTTGTATTTATTTTTTAAAAATATTACATTCTTCCTAAACAGATTGTATTATTTCTACCATGTATATTATTTTCTTTCCAAAATCTTGTATCCTTTCACAAATCATATTCATATGTAATGATTAGATTATATTGAGATATAATCAGTAATATTTTTGTAATACAATAAAAGAAAAATACATTTGGCAGTCATGTAATACAATTTTGATCACTGAAATACAATTTTTAGTTTTCACCATGAAAGTAAAAAAAATTAATTTTTGTTTTAATGGTAAAATGAGTACAAAAAATGTAAATTATAAATTCCCTTGATTTTATCCTTTCTAAATAATTGTAATCTTGAAAACCAAAAAAAAAGTTGTGAATAGTGTGTCGGCCATGAATAAAGGCCATTATTAAAGTATTTTGTCGCTTTGTGTCGGCCAAAGATAAGGTGGCCATATGTAAAAAGTAGTGTCGGCCATAAATAAAGTAAAAGGCCATTATTAAAAAAGTATTTTGTCGTTTTGTGTCGGACAAATAATACAAGGCCAATTGTAATGTATGTCGGCCATTTTCTATTGGCCAAGTTTGTAAAATTGTTGTATAAATAGAGGGCTTTCCCTCAGTAATAAACAAGCTACTTCCAATCAACTCTCCTCTTTATTCTCTTTTCTTTCTTTTTTCTAAAGATCCGCTTCCACCCCTCAAATACATAACAAACTAAAATATTATATTTTAGATAAATATTGAAAGTGTGGATAAGGAAACATATTAAATGTCAACATATTGACATTTTGAAAATTTTACCTATTTATTTACATAAGGGAAAAGGGTCAAATACGCCCCTAAATTTTTTGAAATGGTCTAAATATGCCCCCGTTTAAAGTTTGGTCCATTTATACCCTCGCCGTCCAACTTTTGGTCCAAATATGCCCTTATGGGTGTTTGTTGGCCAACTCGAAATATCCAACTCATTTTACTTTTCTTTAAATGCCCAAATGGATTTTCCACGTCATTTTAATATTACAACTTGACATTTATATTATAAAAGAGAAAGGGTCACCTATGCCCCTAACAATCCCACCCATTAAAAAGACTTTTATGACCCATATTATAAATGGTTCAATATGACCCGTCTGTTAAAAAACTTATACGACCCGTACCCGACCCAAAACGCATCCCTTTTAACCCATAACAAATCCCTAATTTCCTAAACTTGTTCATTTCCACTAAAAGAACGTTGCGGCACTAGCTAGGGTTCTTGAAGATTTACACAAATTGCGGTGTTAGGGTTAGAAGATCTACAGGTTGAAGGTAAGTTTTCTCCCTTCAGTAAATTATATATTCGATTAGGGTTACATTTTCTTGTTAGTTAGGGTTATTTAAGTAAAATCGACGGCATGTGTTGTATTTGGTTCCCTTTGATTTATGTCTATCGAAATCACTTGAAATGTATTGTTTGGTGTTAAAAGGATGTACTTTTATGTCGTTGTTATCTTTGTTTTGTTTCTCTTTTGGTGGTCTCGAGATGATGTTTGTCTTTTAGGGCTTACTTTATTATTTTTTTTGCAGCTTTTAATGTGTTTGGTTTGAGTGGTCCCTCTGATTTTACTATTTTTTTCATGTAATTTTGAAGGATGATTGATGAAGTTGAAATTGTGTTCAACTACGGGGTAGTTGGGTGATTTCACCTCTGTTGGTTTACACTAAGAAGTTTGTGCACTCTTTGCGAAATTTTGACCCTAAATTATTGAGTCATAATGATATATGTGATAAGTTTACTTCCAAGCTAAGATTTTCACGGGTTAAACAATTATTAGTCATTGGGCCCTCTAGAAAGTAATATATAGTAGATAAGGATGATGGAATTAGGGCCATCCTTAGCCTTTTATGTGAGAAATTTAAAGTCGTCAACTTCTTTGTTGTGGAGGAGGGTGAGTTCACTGTCGTTGCCCAAAATATCATACAATATGTTGAATCATGTTGTGTAGATGTTTAGGTTGGTGTAGATTGTGAACATAGTGCTAGTTCTGTTGATGAATTGGATCTTTCTGAGGGTGAGGAATGTGATTTAGAGTGGATGGATGTTATTAGCAATGAAAGGGGAAGAGTAGTAGGCGACAGGTTGGAAAGCTTCAAGGAATTGCAAGTTGGTATGACATTTAAAGACATGAAAGAAGGTAGACATGTTCTTAATTATTATGCATTAGCTAACAAAAGGGCTTTGACTATAATAAAAGGTGATAAAAAGAGAACTAGGTATGGCTGTGATGTGGGATGTCCCTTTAGAAGTTTGATTTAAAGAGATGGCAAAACTGAAGGGTTTAAGATGAAGAATTTCGTCAATAAGCACACATGTGAGGAGGCCTTTTTAATGCTAGAGCTGATGCAATTACTTTAGCTTAATACTTCAAGAACAAGCTTCAAAATAATCCCAAGTATAAGGTAAAAGATATGAGAGGAGAGCTTGAAAATGGCTTAAAATTGAATGTGTGTCAATCCAAACTTAAAAGGGCTAAGAAGATGGCTCTTGTGAAATTGGATGACAATTTTATTGATGACTACAACAAGCTTGAGGCCTATGCACAAGAGCTTAAGCAATCCAATTCTGGAAGTGATGTTTTGATAAATATCTCTAAGGATGCCCTAGTTGAAGGAAAAAGAAAATTTTTAAGGATGTATATGTGTTTTGATGCTCTTAAGAAAGTCTAGAAATCTGATTTGAGGCCATTTATTGGACTTGATGGTACATTCTTGAAAAGTATATGTAAGGGTATGTTGTTGGTTGCAATAGGACAAGATTCTATGAACAGTTTCTACCCACTTGAATGGACAATAGTGGACAAAGAAACAAATAGTACATGGTGCTGGTTCATTGAGCTATTGAAGGGGTCTTTGGACCCAAAAGATGGTGCAAAAATCACATTGATTTCGGATATGCAAAAGGTATGGTGCTGTTTTTAACTTACTATTTTAATTTACTTGCATTAACATTTTTTACTCACTTGTTAATTTACTTTCATTCACAATTTTACTCACTGTTTTTACACACTTTTTAACAATTTCAAAAACACTGTACTTACTGTTTTTACTCAACTTGTACTCGTTGTACTTACTGTTTTTAACACACATTAATGCTCAACTTTCACTGTTACAGGGACTGATAGATGCTGTTGTCAAAGTATTGCCTGAAGCTCAATATAAGTATTGTGTGAGACACATTGAAAGTAACTGGTGCAGAAAATTGAGGACTGGTCAAATGATGAAGCTTATGTGGTGGTGTGCTTGGAGTTCATATGTTGAAGAGTTCAAGGACCAATTGAATAAGTCGAGAAACTATCAGAAGATGGTGCAAGGAATTTGGTAAAGTATCCACCAAAGGCATGGTGTAGAGCTTATTTTGATACTCAGTGTAAGAACATGATGGTTGATAACAACTTCACTGAATCATTTAATGCATGGATTCTTAAGGCTAGAGCAAAGCCAATAATTAAGATGTTAGAATAAATAAGAGTACAAGTGATGAAATTGCTAGGAAAAAATGAAAAAAGTTGAAGACTTGGGTTATAGATTTCAGTCCGGAATGCATAAAGTTGTACATTGACTACAGGGCCATAGCACATGGTTGTAAGGTGGAATTCAATGGAGATTGGGGCTATGAAGTGTCTGATGGAGAAGATAGACACACTGTCAATCTAGAGCAAAAAAAATGCACTTCCATAATTTGGGATTTATCAGGTATTCCCTGCCCTCATGCCATCAAAGCGTTTACACACGAAAAAGTAGATCCAATAACTGAAATACATTGGTGGTATAGCAAGGAGGCTTACATGCTAACATATAAAGACAAGATGCAGTCTGTAAGAGGTCAGAAGTTCTGGAAGGTTGATCCTTCAAGTGCAATGTTGCCTCCTGATGTTGTAAAATAATTGGGTAGACCAAAAATGAAAAGGAATAGAGAACCAGATGAAGCAAGAAAAAGAAAGGGTAAATGGTCTCAGTCCAGAAAAGGCAATCAAATGACAAGTAACAACTGTGGCGAATAAAACCACAATGTGAGGTCCTATTACAAGGTAAACATAATATTACATGTTTTTCATGTTTATTATTGTAAGATAATTAACCTAAATACCAAAAAATTTACAGGAAAAACATGCTGAAAATAATGCACATTCAAAGAAAGGCAAAAGACCAATGTCTAACAATGAACATGGTTCTGATGTTAAGGGTGGAACTGAAGCTGGAACTGGGGCTGAGGCTGTAACACAAGAGTTTGAACTATATGGTCCTAATGTTGTAGATGAATAAGACCTACCTCTAAGACCAATGGTGATTTGTGAATCGGAGTTGAGGGTTGAGAAGTTGAAAAAAAGGGTTATTCCAACTGGTGCAAGAAAAATCCAGTTTTGTGGAGATCACACTGGTGCCTCAGTGCCAATTAATCTGCCTTATTCTCCGATCAAAACAACATGGAAGGGCAAAGAAGCTATCCCTGCTGGACATGTGCAAATGCAAGCAAAAAAGAAAAGATTCAAGATGATGGGGGTTAAGGGAAGAAATGCTGTTGTAGATGATGATTTATCGTAGTTTATTTTCTATGTTAATTTTTGTGTTAATGCTCATGGTTAACCATAGTGGTTGACAAACAATATTGCTAATGAGTATTAAGTTAGGTGAAACTTTCATATGCCTTCATAGAATGACATTACAAACGCCTTTTTTGTTGTGTTGTGTCTTGTCATTGTGAATTTAAGACGTCTTCTTTTGAGTGTGTTTATCTTGTTTGTCATTCTGAATTTAAGAAATTTGGTTGTTTAATCCATGAAGTAACTAAGATTCCTAGTCATTGTTTGTCATGTTGCTGTTGTACTTGTTCAGTAATTTCTATTTTTTATTTTGTTTGTCATTGTGTGTTATTTGTGTTGTCTGCAGACACAAAAATGGGTGTGGATGAGTCTTCCGCAAAGAAAAGCAAGAAAAAGAAATCCATTATTTCATAAGTTTCAGTTTAGATGACTTTGCTTGTGTGGTCTAGAAGACATTGCTTGTGTTTATAATAAGTTTCTGAAACAGCAGGTGTAAGCCTTTCGATGAACAAGACTTGGAACTTCAAATTCCGATAAATGAAGAAGAATATTATAGATGGAGAGAAAAATATGAAAATTCTAGTTTTTGTCTCAGAACCAAATGAAAATTCAAAAATGTTCCTTATAGCGAATTATTTTGCAATTATAACATTATTTCATAATGAATAAATGTGAATTGCGCGCCTTTATAAATATGAGTCAAAATTGTTATGAGAGATCACATTAATTAACATGAAGTAGTACATGTCAAGTAATCAAACAAACTTGATGAACTTTTAGGAAAAAGAAAGGCAACAGAATCAAATAGAATTGAACATGATGTATTCTACTACATTTTCACAACTGGTGAAGCATATTCAAGTATGACTTTGTCAGTTTGAAATATTTCCATCTCTTTTTCATCCAAAGTTACGAGTACATCCATCCCATTTCCTGTTGGACTATCCATGAAAAATATCTGTTTTGTCACTCCACGACTCACCGAGCTCACTCTTATCGCCTTCTCCCATCCAAAATCAATATCGTACAGTCCGAAATTACACTAACTGCTACATTTATACACATCCGCCTTGTTACCTTTTCCACTAACTCTGCACCCTGTGTCGTTATTTCAACTACTTTAAAAAATATGTCACTTTGAGTCACATTTTCAATTTTTCACGAAGTTGATCCTTAGATTCTTAGTACAACTACTAAATTAGACAGTTCCATTTCATCTTCTTTTTGTGTTGACGTAACAAAGAAACTACAAGCATTTCCGATGCTGTTTAAAGGCAACGGTGGGTGAAGACCATTATGTGGCAGAGTAAAGATGGTTTAAATGAACCTGAAGCAATCATGGCATGTTTATCCCTACAACTAAATAACCATTTGCTTTTAACATCCCAAAATGGATTGACAATAAGTAGGAGTAATTGCTCCAAATAATGCATTGCTTAACAAATAAAAGTAGTTGAGAAATTGATCACATCGAACTTAACATACCATATAAACCAAAACGTCTGCTACAATTCAAGTCATGAACTAGTACAATTCAAGTCATCAACTGCTACAATTCAACACATCACACATGTTTAACGTTTTCTAAGTTAAGGATGAAAACGTTAAGATTAAAAAATGATAAAATTCCTATTTTCCTTCCTATTTCATTACCCAAAATGTGATGAATGCTGCAAAACAACACTACACCATAGCTATCACAATCCTTATTTGATAAACTTTTTTCTTAGACTTATTAATAACAACACTTCATTATCGATAACAACCTCTTCACGCTTGGGAGCAGTAATTTCATTTAGACGTTCACACTTTTCTTCAATTTCAGATGCCAAATACTTTTCAAGATCAACCATCTTTGTATCCAAACTTTTGTTTTCACGATGAAGATTATCGTTTTCCTGCTTCAAATTGTGGATTAGATTTGCAACTCTACGATGGAGCGGATCATCAACCCATTTTCAATAAGCACATTTATAACCCTGTACAATTATGAACTTGAAATCAATACTCATCAAAAATATGAAAATTAACGAAATTGTATGATAAATTTACATTAGGATTAGAACACTTATAAAAGCGTCTTCCAGCATTAGTTGGAGTGAAAGTCGTGAAAATCCTCATCGCAATACCAGATTGACATTTTACCATCGACAGACTTGAAACAGTTGAGTCCCGACTCATTTTTAAAGGATTAAGTGTAAGAAGACGACTGGAGATGACTAGAACACTCTTTTATTCGAGCTGCTCAAAATGAAATTGATGGAGGTAATGAGGCTCTCAAGAACCCTAACTTTGAAATGAAGAATGGATATGCTACCAGTTATTTGAAAGGGAAAAGGGATACGGGTAGAATTAGCCAATTAGGAATATAATTGAACCATTTAAAATATGGATCATAAAAGTCTTTTTAATGGGTCGGATTGTTAGGGGCATAGGTGACCCTTTATCTTTTATAATATAAGTGCCAAGTTGTAATATTAAAATGACGTGGAAAATCTATTTGGGCATTTAAAGAAAAGTAAAATGAGTTGGATATTTTGAGTTGACCAACTAACGCCCATAAGGGCATATTTGGATCAAAAGTTGGATGGTGTGGGTATAAATGGACCAAACTTTAAACGGGGGGGGGGGGGGGGGGGGGACATATTTAGACCTTTTCGAAAAGTTTAGGAGCATATATGACCCTTTTTCTTTACATAATCTCAATACGTTTTTGCCTCACATTTTTCTTTATAAAATTTGAGTGAGTATTGTAGTTTTTCTGAGTCCAAGAGCAGGAAAAGAGAAGAGGGGAAATGAAAAGGTAGAGAAAATTAATTGAAAGATGTTTTTCATTCTTAGATTTAAAACATTAATAACTCCATTTCTGATAGATCATTACTCTCCCCTTAGTCTTTCTTCTTTCTCTCTACTCTCTCTTGGTTTGCTACTCTCTTCTTTCGCTCCACTCTCTCTTGCTCGTTACTGATCCTTAATCTCCCCTCAGTCTCTCTTCCTTATCTCCGTTCTCTCTTGGTTTGCTACTCTCTTCCTTCTCTCCATTCTCTCTTGCTCATTACTCTCCTTAATCTCCCCCCTCTCTCTCTCACATCAATCTTCTTCTGTAATAATGGATCTCTCTCTCCCCTCTTCTAAAAAAATTGGAGAGAATAGAGAACTTACCATGCGTATTTGAGGTTGAGTTATGGGCAAGTAGAAATTTTTAGTGAAACTATAGTGCGTGTCCCTTTCTTTGAGGTTATGTGTTGTTGATGATGGAATTAGCTGTGGGGTCTCACCACAATTAAGATATAATGAGTTGACATGTATGTATATATGCATACATACACTGCAGTTTTGAGGAGATACAAATGTGTATCAGTGCATCTCTATCCTCTTCTTCGAAGTATGTTTTATGCACATATATACTGGACACTTAGATATATAAATACATATATAGATAGTGAATCCAATATTAAATACACTAAATATTTGGTATTATATACATGAGATGAAACTGATATCATATACATGCACTAGATTGATTTGATATTGGATATACCGAATAAATTTTATATTGGATACACCGGATAAAAATGATACAAGTCTATACACATATAGTATACATATTTTCAAAATTGATACCATATACAAAGGTACAATCATAGTAATAAACACAAGCTTACACATATATAGTTATATACATACATGATTTCATATTTTAATGGATACACTCGTACAATTTAATATTGGATACACTAAAACATTTAATTGCGCAGTACATACATTATAAAACACGGACACATAGAATGAGAGGGAGGAGAGAGTAAGAGAGGTGAAGTAGATAGATAATATATCTCTGTGGAATGTTGCGCTAGATACATGTATTCAGAAGTAATCTCTGACAACTTATAATTGTTGAAACTATCAATTCATGGAGTAATCAACATTAATAGTAACAACTTTTTATGAAAATTTTGCTTGTTACTTTAGCTTATCTTGATCCATTCAAATACAGTCTAACTTGTTTGCTTGATACAGTAAACATAGAAATTTCATGGGATCCTACAAAATGAGTTTAATTCTAATTGGACTCTATAAGACGTTTTTAATTCCAATTAGGGTCCAAAAAGCCTTGAAGTAAAGGACATTTGTAGACATTGAAATTTTTACAAGACGTGTTCAATTCTGATTGGAGTCTACAATATGAGTTCAACTTCAATTTGGAGGCTACTATCAACCCTAAGCACTACTTCATGTCTATATAAACTCAGTTGTCCTATGATTACTAGTGGGTACTTGTTATTTTGGTACTCATACTACACTCTGCATCGTTTTAATGATGTAGGTCTGAGCACCAGCCACCATAGCTGATATCGAGCCGATTGTAGGATTATTAAGAGGCGAGGGTGAGCTTTTGGTGTCGTGGATCAACCTGCCTCTTTTTGTTGTAGATATTGTTGGGTTTTAAAAGGTGTGAATGGAAAATTAAGAGTTGTGACTTTTATGAATGGTTGCAACTTTTGTGAAAAGTAGTGACTTTTATGAAAAGTTGCGACTTTTATGAAAAATTGTGACTTTTATGGAAAGTTGTGACTATTATGAAAGGTGACGACCTTTACAAAAGATTGTGACTTCTCCTAAGGTTTGTGATCTTTCCGATAAGGCACAATAAGAACCTTTTCGCACTACCCTTTGTTTTTTTATAAATTGAGGGATTTCCTCTCATTTTAAAAATACAATTTATGGACTTCTTCTTCTACTACTAAATCTAGTATTCTGAGTGTACTTTACTGGCGTTGAGTGGCTCGCTGACACCAACGTTTTGGGTTTCAATAGACTGGTGATTGAGATCATTCTACCATGGGAGGACATATTCCAAATCAAATCTCGGATACTAGAGGGGAATAATTTCCTTAAGGGGACACTGTGCATTCAGTGGGCTTGATCTTCTTTCTATTTTTTCTAGATTCTGGTATGTGTTATAGATTTTATATTTGTGAATTAATTTCAGTTCTTCTATTCTTTTGTTCTTCACTGATTTATTGAACTTTGGTAACTTCGTGTATCTGCAAGGTTTGTTGGAATCAGTAAGTTTCTTTAGACACATTTTAACAACCATTCTTACTTAAGAAAAATATTTCGTATATTTTTTCTAATCTGTTTATGATTCTAGTTTCGCTACTAGTTTTAATTTTCTAGTTCTGAAACTATTCATAAACTTTGTTGTCTTACATAGTTCTTCGAAGTTTTGTTCTAAGTATGTTAGAAATACAAGATGAATAACAATCTTAAGGAAATTATTATACTGTTAGTATTTTTTGTATTCTACTGACTGAGAGAATCTGATCATGAAAGTAGAAGATAAATGCATTACTTCTCCATAATTCGTTGCTTTGTTTAGGAAGGTCGAAGTGAGAATGTTACAGAAAAAGTTTTATTTTTGTATTCCAATTAAAGATGTTACTTTCTTATTATTCATTTAAGGAGGAAAATAGTTTCTAAAGGTTAAGAATTTTGATATTTATCATGTATGCCTTTGGAAAAAGTTCTGCAAATTGTATGGTTTTCGAATGAATTTTCCTTGGCAAATAGTTTTGCCTTTAAAATTCACTAGTTTGCAGAGTGAGACATGTATATTTTTGTTTGATAAAATAGTATGTTAAAATGTTATAGTTGGAAGACTATTTGAAATGAAAAAATATTTCTATATGATAATTTAAGAGTATGTTTTATTTTGTTTGGAATTAAAAAAAACTTTTGTAGTTTTGTACTCCCTTTCAATTTAATTATGTCTGATTGTTGTAGAATAAAAAACTTTTGTAGTTTTCTACTCTGAATAAATTTGACTTTGCAATTGCTTTGAAGAATATGAAACTTCACATAATAAGTCATTGTTGTACTTTTGATTTTCTATAAACTTCAATGTTATGTAGAAATAAATTGTACAATTTTTTTCCTTATTGTTAGTATTTAGAATACTAAGTGTTATGTCTATTTGTGATAGAGGAAAAATACCAGTGACTTAGAGTTTGTGATTTTGTGCTTCTATGGAATAAACTTTGACATTATGTAAACATTGACAAAGAGAATTGAAGGAATATAATTCTTTTGAAGAATAATATTTTCAAAAGAGATTTCATATTGTCAATGACATTTTGAAAGCCTAGGAAAGTATGTGGAAAAACTATTTTCAAATACTTAATTTTTTTTTTTGAGAACACATTTAAAATGTGGGGGTTGTTTGCTTATGATTAGATTTGGTGTCTAATTTAACTTTGGAGTAAAATATATGAAATTCAATGATACTTTTGTATCATGTTAGACCCACAAAATTCTTGGAGTATATTTGGTATTGTGGTTGTTGAGTTTTTCTATTACTAGTATACGGTATTACTAGTATGAAACTACCAAATGATATATATACTTGTTCAAAATAATTATGTTCTTTTATGAAAAAGTGTCAATATTGTGATTTTTCATGAAAAGATATGTAAATTATTATAAAAGTATTTGCATAGACATGGATATTGGTGAATAGTCATTTTTTATATTTTTGTAAAAGAAATATTTGGACTATATTTCCTTTATTGGACACAAAGAAATGTTGTTCATGGGTAGTTCTATAACACGCAAATTGAAAGTTATGGAAACGTCCTTCTGAAAAGGATATTTGACAAGGTGATGAGTCTAAACAATGTATGTATCATACAGAATTGTAACAAGTTGAAACAAAATATTTGAGAAAAAAACTACCTTGTGAAGAGCTTTTCAAACTCAATATTTTTATTTGTTCTAACTTGCTTGAGTAAGAGTCACATGAGCACTTGGGCATTTCAATTAAAATATACCTTGTAAGGAAAAATGATCAACTTAGAAGTTGTCTAACTTTGAGTGCTATAAATAAAAATGCCAAGGTTTTGTGGAATCTAAGTAGCTGAGCATTCTTATAAATTTGTTGAAAGGAATTTTAATCCCTTAAAATTGATTTACATGACATTTGTGATATGAAGTCAATACCATCTCGTGCTGAGAAAAAGTATCGCGTTACTTTCATTGACAATTGCATTAACAAAAAACTGTCTATTTGCTTAATGATAAGGATGAAACAATATAAATGTCTAGGCAATATAATATCAAAGTTGAAAATTAGTTGGGAAAAAAAAAGAAGGGATAAGAATGGAGAGTATGAATCTCCTTGTGCAATAATATGTTTGGAAAGTGGAATTATCCATCAAACTACTGTCATATTCACCTCAATCTAATAAAAAATAGAACGTTGAAAGAACTGATGGATGAATTATTTATAAGTTCGGGTGTACTACAAAACTTGCGTGGATGAACTATCCTTATTGCAAAAGGGAACAATAATTTTTTTTTGTCTTTTTAGAAAGAAAGCGATTTTGTTTGTTCAGGATACAATCTTTTCCATATGAGAAATGGAAAGGAAGAAAATCTACCTTGAAATTTTTCAAAGTGTGGAGGTGTCTAGCCAAAGTCCAAGTTCCTATTCCTAAAAGAATTAAAGTAGAACCTATGACTGTGGACTATAAAATTAGACTTGACTAGTCTAGAGAATGGTCTAAAAGGCCTAGTAAAGGAAAAAGGATAATGTACTTAATAAAGAGATTCAGAGGCTTAGTAAATGTTAAAGGACATTTACTTCCTTCAAATATGATTTTGTAACATTTCTTGTGTCTTCTGTAGACTAATCCTTTGGAAAGATGATGTCAATAAACAATATTGGAAGTTAATTGATCTTCTTCAAGAAAATAAACCTTTGGGTTCAAAGTGAATCTTTAGAAGGAACTAACAGTTGATGGAACTGTTGAAAAATATAAAGAAAAACTTTGTGTCAAAAACAAGGTTTTAATCTTGTCGATACATTTACTCGTTAGTAATTAGAATTACATCTATTCCGATGCAAAAATTATCAGTTGTGGTATATGACCTCCAAATTCATCAAATGAATGTGAAAAGAATTTTATTAAATATAGAAATAGAGGGAGAAATTTACATGGAACAATTCGAGGGTTTTGTGATTTCTGATAAATAAAAGAAAGTGTGCGAACTTGTTATGTCACATTATGGACTAAAACAAGCACCCAAACAATGACATAATAAATTTGACCAAATCATGTTGACAAATGGATTTAAGAATGATGGAAGTGATAAATTTGTTCACATTAAAATCATATGGTCATTGTTTGTTTGTATATTAGTGATATGTAGATTATCAATAGAGACACTAATGACATAAATGCTACTAAACGTATGCTAGAAAACAAGTTTGAAATGAAAAATATTGGAGTTGCTAATGCAATCTTAGATATAAGAATCATTAGAACTCCATAATGTTTAGCATTTTCACGGTCTCATTGCATTAAAAAGGTACTTGTTCAAATATTTGGATGTCAATATTGTCAAATCTCCAATAAATGTGAGTTTTGCATTTCAAATGAGTGAAAGCAAAACTGACTCACAATTGGATTGTGCTAGAGTATTGGGAAGTGTGATGTATATCATGATGTGTGCGTGATTACATATAGTATTTGCTATTATAAACCGAGTCGGTTCACAAGTGATCCTAATTAAACTCATTAGATGGTAATAAATAGAGTTTTGGAGTATCTAAAATAATACTTAAAACTATGCCTTGATTATAACAATATCCAGCAGTATTGAAAGGATATAGTGATACGCGTTGGATCATCGGATAAATGAAGTAAAATCCACGCGTGGATATGTATTTACTCTTGGTAGAGGAGCAGTCTCTTGGAAATATTTCAAAAGAGACATGTATCGCTATCTCTACAATGATCTCTGAACTAGGTGCTCTAGATAAGGTCAGTGAATAAATTGAAAGACTCCGGAATTTCTTGATAGATATTCTATTTTGGCCCAAAAAATTGGCATTAGTATGCATACTTTTTTATAGTCAAGATGCAATAGGTAGGTCATGGAGCATGACGTATAACGGAAAGTCTCGTCATATATGACATAGACATAATACCATTAGAAAACTATTCTCTAGTGGAATTATTAGAATTGACTACGTAAAGTCAAAAGATAATGTGTCGGATCCACTTTTAAAAAAAGGCCTAACTAGAGAGAAAATTGAAATATCATCTAAGGGAATGAATTTACGGCTTAGGAAAAGTCATCATGGCGGTAACTCTATCTAGAAAACTGGAGATCCCAAGAGCTAGATTCAAGGAGAAAAACAAAGTTGTGAATGACGGTTCGGCATTGTCACAAACTCTATCCATTCTCATGATGAGTACAATTCTTAGGGACAAGGATACAACATTAAGGCTTGTGAGTGTGAAGTTTAAGCCTCTTCAAAGAAGATGATTGTCAAAAGCCAATCTCTTTATACACTCATGAAACCAGGAGATGTGCATGGCTGGAACGAACACAACCGTAAGAATCATAAACGGTAAAGGGTTAATTGTGTGACATATGATTGTCTAGGTATACACCAAAGCTCGACGGTTCAAATATATCGCATCTATCGATTGATCGAGTATATCCGACATATGTTCAATATAGAAAGTCCAAGGGGAAACCTATATCCAGATGCAATTAATTCTTGTTTGTAAAGTACATATACTTGTACGTTTCTTTCTCTTGGAGTCATTTCCCATTCATGCGGGGGATTGTTGGGTATTAAAAGGTGTGAATGGAAAATGAAGAATTGCGACTTTTATGAAGAACTGTGACTTTTATGAAAGGTTGTGATTTTTGTGAAAAGTAATGACTTTTATGAAAAGTTGCAACTTTTATGAAAAGTTATGACTTTTATGGAAAGTTATGACTTTTATGGAAAGTTGTGACTTTTATGAAAGGTGAAGAGCTTTCCAAAAGATTGTGAATTTCCAAAGGTTTGTGACCTTTCCTATAAGGCACAATTAACCTTTTCGCACTACCCTTTGTTTTCTATAAATTGAGGGATTTCCTCTTGTTTTAAAAATACAATTTATGGACTTCTTCTTCTACTTCTAAGGGCCATTTTGATCCATTTTATCGTCTGGGTTGTTACCACGCAAATGAGGCGTCTGACCCAGTCTTTTCACTGCCATAACCAGCTATAATGTGCCACGTGGCATTTTATTTCTTTATTATTAATTATTTTATTAATTTACATCATCTTCCCTATTATCTTCTTCACCCAAATTCATAAATCTAATTACCTTTTCTTCATCTTCTTCAACTTAGAATATCCATTTACTTTACCTATTTTTATCCCTTTTCTTTCTTATCTCTTGCTTTTCTTTGTTTCTTTTTCATCTTTTATCTCTTTTTTTTTCCTTAAAAAATAGTCAATTGATTAGAGATTACTATGATAGTTCATCTATTTTTGGTCCCATTACCTTGTTTAGTAAATTAAGAGTTGAATTGATTTTATTTAGTGATGTTTTGGTGACGGAAATAGTGTTGTAACATGGAATCATCATGAAAACTACGTTGAAGGTGACTATGACTTCTACTTTTAAAGATTTACAAAAAAGAACAAAGGGTTTGAGTACTGAAGATTTAAGAAGAAAGAGGGAAAATGAAAATGAAGTTAATAAAAATAGAAAAAATTAAATGAATATGAAAATGAAAATGAAACTAAAAATTAAAAGAATTTAATACGTGTCAAACAACCATTGGTGCGTGACTTCTTGCAATTGGGGGTTGAGTGAAACGTGAGATATTTATAACACTTTAAAATTATTTAATGGGGAAATAGGAAACACACAAACACACACAAAAAAATGCACAATGTAACTGTTAATAACATAAGATATTCAGTTGGACCTCTTGCACTATATCCTCGAATTTATGTAAAAAATGATAGAGCACAAATGCACTAAAATAACCAACTTAAAAGATAGTGATATACCTAAGGTGTCATTAAAAAAGAAAGGATCATTGTTTTGAGCTCAATCCATATACTTCCAATTCTCTAAATCCCCAACAATGAATTTATTTGTCTCATGAGTAGCATTTGAGGGATTTAAATCTCTACACTTCACGCCTTGTTGGAAATATTTAAGAATTTCAATATACTCATTTGCAATGTATATAACATGCTTTATAATATCTAAAAAGGAATGATATATTTGTTTATTTGATGAATATTTAGTGATATTATCAATATTTATCCATTAGAGGAGTCTAGATGATTATTTAGTTTTAGTATTGATTTATTTGGAGGTGTTGTGAGGTCATGAGTTCCTTAATGTCATGAATCTTAACTCTTGAATTCATAATCTAAATTCAAGAAAAGATTAAGAGGCTATTTTGAGAGTTATGAGTTATTTTGAGAATTCCTTTTACAAACTTTTTAAAAACTTGTTTTAAGAATTGAGTAATTGAGTATGAGGGTAAGAAGAGTTGACTTTTATTTTTATAAATGAATATATGAGAATCAAGCATTTCCAAAACTATACGTTTTCATATTAAAATGAGAGTAAACATCGATTTCCAGATGTGTTCATGCGAATTTTCGAGTACTATCTCTTTTAAGAGAACCTTTTTTAGTAGTGATTTCAAAGTTAGAGGATGAAGAAATGTTATTAAACATATGAGAATGAGTTATATTTTTGGGATTAGTATTGGGCACCGATATGAGGATGAGTTTAGACAACTTAAATTTCTTATAAACCATGTATGCCAATGTGGGTTGAAAGAGCCATACTTTTTGATGTTTCCTTATTGATTTTTAAGCAAAGCTTAGTGGATCCACTAAGTTGAGGATGTCTTATACTTTGGTAGGGCATAGGACAATTCGAGCAACGTGGGTGAGACGTGGTAACATCACATAGCTTATAGTGATGATTGTCAGTTAAAGAATCTCCCAAATAAGAGTAAAGGAGTTATTATTGTATTTTTTAAATACATTGAGTTATTAACTGCTTTTTAAAAATCTTTTTATAATGCATCTTTATTATTGATTTTATATTGAGTTGAGTACTTATGAGTTTGAGTATCTTTTAGTATCTTTGAGTTGAGATGAGGTGAGTACGTTATTTCTTTTTATTAATTTAAGCTTATGTCTGTGCTCTAAAATTTCCCTTCCATGCTCGTACATTATTTGGTCTGCATCTTTTATGATGTAGATATAGGAGTTCAGGGTCATCAACAGGCGAACAGTTGATAACATATGCAGTTTCAGAATTTCTTTGGCGAGTCCCGTTGCTTCTATAGGATTCCCATTTACTTTTAAATTTTTTTTAGGATGTTGTGGGTTTTACCCTGACTTCCGTAATTGTCATTAGAAGCTTCATAGATAGTAGTGTTTTGAGGAGTCTTTTTCATTTTTTTGTTAAATGTTTTAAAGACTTGAGTTGTTTATTTTTAGACAGTTGAATATTCTCATATATTCTGAGTTATTTGTTTGAGACAATTGAGTTTAATATTTGCAATTGAGTTCATATATTGTTGAGTAAGTCTTCCGCTAAGTCAAGGGTTCTCTTGGGGCCTGTAATAGTTCTCGAGTGCCTGTTTTGTGTTATTTATTGGCTCCGGGTGTGACACAAATTTTTATGGATGAAATTGCACAACCTTTTTCACAAATGAAAATGATTCGGGTCATAGCTCAGATATTTTCGGGGTGTTACAGTTCGAGTTCGGGCACAACCCTATTTTTATGGTTCGAGTCTCAATTGGGTGATTGTTTTGGGTTTTTGGGTTTCCTTTCCCAGGGTTCATGTTCGTGGGGGCATGGCAATTTTGGAAGTGGTCTCCAGTTCTTTTAGCAGTTCCTTAGATTTCTATCTATCCATCGAGATTATGAGGGTCTGTTTAAGTTATTTACTTTAAATTGCGCACAAGTTTACTATCTAAGCTTATGGGGTCCATCTAGGCTTTAGTTAGCTATTTACTTTACTATTCTTTCTTTCCTCTCGTGTACTTCTTAGTTATGATTTTTGTTTTTGTTTTAATTTCTTGAATTCTAGTTTTTTTCTTTCTTCTTTTCTTTGTTGCTTTTACATTTAAAAATCAGTCGGCCTATGAAGACTACTACGTACCTGTTATGTTTGTACTCATACTACATTCTACATTGTTTTCATGATGAAGGTCTGAGCGCCAATGACCACAACTGATATCGAGCCGATCATAGGAGTATCAGAGGTGAGGGTGAGCTTTTGGTGTCGTGGATCAACCTTCCTTTTTCTGTTGTAACTATGACTAGTCTTTTGTATTTTTGGACAAATTTATCTAGTTTAGGTCCACTTTTTGGACCTATACTCTTTTTTAGTTTCTCTGTACATGTGACAACCAGATGTTTGGATTGGTTCTTGTTTTTGATGTATAGTTATTGGTTTATGTTCTTGTCTTCTACTTTTTCCTTTGAATTATATCTTGTATCTCCGACTAATTGTTGTTTCTACCCATGTGCATTTATTTGTTGTTTCAGATTATGGGTTGACTTACATATTGTTGTGCTATAGTAGGTGTTATCACGACTCGAGTCTTCACATCGTGACAAGATATTTGATTATAGTTTTTTTAATTTTATTTTTAGAGTGGATTACATTAACCAAAATGTTATAACATAACCAAAAATACTAACAAAAATTCAATTGTTCTTTTTTGGAATATTACTAAATCTTATAACTGTAGTCACATGTCACCTCGAATGATATAATATGAGCTAAAGTAGTATAATATCTGATAATGAAACTTAATACGTATAATTCTAAGATTCAAAATATTCAATGTAATCTTATTGTCTAGTCAGCATGACACCAGTTCGTCGAAAGTTTGCAAATATATGTAGTTTTTTTTATACATATAAAGAAGAATCAATTATTTCGCAGGTGGTGTTTTTGAGTAATATCTATTTTTTTAAGATTAATATCGTTTCAAGATAAAAACTTGCTTATGGAATAAACTTAGTTCCCTAATTTATATTCAACTAGGTAAACTGACCGCGCGAATAATCTACTTCTAAACATTTGATACTATAAGTATTTACGAGAGGGTACAACATTACCATAAATTGTCAAGATATATTATCCAAAGAAGAAATGAAATAATTTTATCTTAAAACCAAAATGATTTGATTCTATGTATTTATGAATTTCATTATTAATTCTTCATTTACTGTGGTTGTTCATCACCAAAGTATTTTTAAAAGATATGTAATTGTTTTGTTATCTATATTTGTATTTTCAAAAAGTGGTACAAAAATTTTATTCATCAATTGCGAGAGTTTTTCTCCTATTCAAGGACTCTACATACAAAATCTAAATATTATATATATTATGCAATTAGTTGTGTACTTGATAAGTTGATTAAAGTTTAAAACACGTCTCTTGGAGTTCAATGAAATAACGCATATCACTTAAATAATTTGGATTAAATAATGTCTTGACAAGTCCCTTATTCAAAATCATTCGCAGTCGATTGCACTACTATGATAGTCAAAAGACATATTTTGTTGTTTATGTTTCGATCAATATGATTAAATTATTTTTTTGGGAACTTTTAAATTAAAGTTTATAAGGAGATAACTATTTATTTAATATTAGGTTAATATAGATTCACTTTACTTTGAGGAGTAATTGATTGACTCTAACCGAACATTTGAACTTCAAACCTTTTATTAAGGTTATTCCTTTATTTTTTTATGTTACTAATCGATCAAATGCCTTAATAAGATAGAACCACCATAACTTTTGAACGCTCAAAGTCCTTCTTGGACATCCCATGGATCTTTTAGCCACTGAAAACTCTATAAAGATCAAAATCATTCATTTTACAAGCGTGATAATTCTAATCTACTTGACACCAATAGTATAATGATTACATTTAACTCTTGATTAACGTATTTTTACTAAAACATAATGATCAAAAGCATAAACATAAACAAAAAAAGTTTAAAACATGTACTAAAAAAACTAAAATTAATGACATAAGCATAAATAAATGTCTATAAAAAACATACCAACATGTGTAATAATGAAATGAAACATAAAGAATAAAATAGAGTCCACTCAATGGATATTGTCCCCTTAAGAAAATTATTTCATTCTAGTACACGAGGTTTAAAGGAATATATCCTCTCAGGATACAAAGATTCTATTCACCAGTATATTGATACAAAAATAATATTGTCAGTGAGTCACTCAAGAGCAAAGTACACGAATTTTAAATGTGCAGAAAAAGAAGATGAAGAATTTTAAAATTTTTGTTGTTTTAAAATGAGAGGAAATTCCTTTATTTATAAACAAAAAAGAATAATGTGAGTAAATGCTTATTGTGCCTTATCAAAAGGTTCACACTCTTTCATAAAATTATTTTTCATAAAGTCGCAATTCTTCATAAAAGTCGCAACTCTTCATTTAAGTTGCAACTCTTCATTAAAGTTGCAACTCTTCATTAAAGTCAAACCTTTTTATAAAAGTCACAATTTTTCATGAAAGAGGAGACTAATTTTAAAAATATATAAGTTAAAAGGAAATCTTAATTTGTGGTGGCCCAACGTAAGCGGGCCTAAGTTTCTCTTTTATATAAATACTAGGTAAATTACCCATGCTTCGCACGGGACTGAACTATGTTATTATGCTCACATTGATCATTATATTCAGATTTTCAATATGTAAGCATCATTGTCAAGATCATTTTATCTTAAGGAAATTCAAATATCATAAAATTGCTATATTTTATTTATTTTTATTTAAAAATTATGAGTCATAGAGTTATTTTAAGTATAAGAAAGAAGTCTAAGAAATCTCATTGGAAATAGTTGGTCAGAAGTAATGAAATTTTCTAAATTTTAAGAACTTATAATGAACAACATCAGACGTTAAAGAAGAGATCAAAAAACCTTGAACAACAACACTCCCAAGTAAAGTGGAACATCGGGTCCATACAAAAACATAATTAACTAATTCAAATGGAGGACCTTCGACTCCTTTATTATGACCCTAAAATTATTAGTATCATAAATGTTTTTTCTTATTGTCTCAGAATAGTCATTACTATTGCTCAGGTTTCATATCACCAGCCCAACTTATTTGGAATTGAATCATAGTTATTGTTATGGTTATAATGTAATTATGAACCAAGCAGTAGGCGACATCATTCATAACTGGACATTCTAAACAAATTTTTGTACACATAACATATTAAAATCTCAAAGCATAATTTTCTGAGTGCTTGAACTCACAAATATCCACAAATAATAATAAAGACAACCTTACTTTCCTAATAATCAAGAAGAAAAACACATGTTGCTTAACATATTTTTCAAAAAGATAGTCTATCGTAGTGTATCCAAGTCTACAGTTCACAAATTTAATTGAAAGAAGACAAAAGAAAGAGTTATTACTTCTTTATCAAAAAAAAAAAAAAACTTAATCAGAAGAAAGATTTATCACTACGACAAAAATGATCTTTATAGTCAATTATAAATGTCCCTAGAAAAAGTCCATAGCAACATTGAACGCAATGACAATTAATTAATATAGGTAAAGGCTTTAGCACTCTTCGTTACTGTGCATATTCATTGCCGATAATAAATCATTTTGGTTTTAGTGTATTTTGGACATTTATTTTTTTCAAGAAAACTTGATCTCTTATTATGCCTAAAAAGACGAGACGAAGAAATATGACAAGTTAGTTAACTTGCGATTATAGAAGTGAATTAATGGTCTCTATACTAATATTCTAGGAAGGGTGCAATGACATATAAAATGTTTGTACCTAAGTATGAGCAATCAATACTAACTGTGGGAAAGAAGAGAGCAATATGTTTGGTTCATGCTTTAATTAAAAAGGCAATAGTCCCTCATCAGTAATGGAAATGAAAATAGGAGAGTTTAAATAAATAGACACTCCTATTAATTGTTAAAAGGGTTGGAAAGAGGGAACCCCCTCGCGCCGTCGCCGTCGTCGCTCGCTCTCTTCGGCTTCGGCTTTGGCTTTGGCAAATGATCGATCAGAATATTTCCCGACGAATTTTCTGATCTTCCTTCTTTTTAAAACACATATTTCTTCGTGTACTTTCCTGCTGTGGATTGATTCGCTGACAGTAGAGTTTTTGGTATCTATACTCTACTGATTAAGATATTTTACCTTGGGAGGTTATATTCCAAATCAAACCTCGGATACTAGAGGGGAATAATTTCCTTAAGGGGACATTGTGAATTCAGTGGACTTGATTTTCTTCCTAAATTATTAAAAAAAGTATTCGATTCTGGTAAGTTTTTACAGATTCAATTATTTTTTTACAAATAAATTTTTGTTCATCTTACTTACTGGTTCTGAAAATCTCAGTTACTTTGTGTTTCTGAATGATTTATTACAACCAGTAATTTCTGATTTTCATAACACAGTTTGGAAACAATCTTAAGGAAATTATTAAATCTGTGTTTCTGGTGGAGACAGAAATCTTTGTGATTTTATACTCCTTTAAGTCTGCAATTATAGTTTATTGCTTACTTATATTATATCAATTTTGGTTATCAGAAATGGAAAACACTGGTGTTAGAGTGGTTGATGCTGCACCAACCCGAACTCTTGTATCACAAGCATAGAAACCGGGTAAATTCACAGGTGTGAATTTCAAAGGATGACAGCAACGAGTATTTTTCTGGCTTACCACTCTTGGTCTGCAGAAATTTACAAGTGAAGATACTCCTGTTCCTGCTAATGATATGCCAGACAGGGAAAAATTTATGATTGTTGAAGCATGGAAACAGTCAAACTTCCTATGTAAAGGTTACATTTTGAGTGCTTTGGAGGATGACTTATATAATGTCTATAGTGAAATAACAACTTCAAAAGAGTTGTGGAATGCACTTGAGAAGAAATATAAGACAGAAGATGCATGCTTGAAAAAGTTTGTGGTCGCAAAGTTTTTAGACAATAAAATGGTAGATAGTAAAACTGTTGGATCACAAGTGCAGGAACTTGAACTTGTTCTCCATGATCTGATTGCTGAAGATATGGTAGTAAATGAAGCTTTTCAAGTGGCTGCAATGATCGAGAAGTTGCCTCCTTCGTGGAACGATTTCAAGAATTATCTTAAGCACAAGCGTAAAGAAATGAAGCTTGAAGATCTTGTGATTCGGCTCAAGATTGAGGAAGATAACAGAAATGCCGAAAAGAAGTCGCGTAAGAGTTCAACAATCATTGGAGTTAATATTGTTGAAGAATCTCCTACCAAAGACAAAAAGAGAAAGAAGTCCAACGGGCAGAAGTCAGAACAGGCCAAGAAGATATTCAAGCGCAATTGTTATAATTGTGGCAAGACTGGTCATAGATCTTCTGATTGTCATGCTCCAAGAAAGGACAAAAACAAAGGCAAAGGCAAAAGTCAAGCAAACATCGTGGAAAAGATGGAAGATGTAGATGACTTGTGTGCAATGATATCGGAGTGTAACTTAGTTGGAAATCCCAAGGAGTGGTTTCTCGACTCAGGTGCCACTAGACATATTTGCTCTGCGAAAGAAGCCTTTGTAACGTACACTCCTCCTGAGTGCAATGAAGATTTATTCATGGGAAACACAGCAACAACAAGGATTGCAGGAACTGGGAAAGTAATGTTGAAAATGACATCCGCCAAGGTGTTAACTTTGAACAATATTTTGCATGTCCCTACTATTATGAAGAATTTAGTTTCTACTGCACTACTCGTTAAGAACAGGTTTAAGTGTGTCCTAGTTAGTGATAAAGTTGTAATAAGTAAGAATGAATGTTGATAGGAAAGGGCTACCTCAATAAGGTCTTTTCAAACTTAATGTAATGGTTGTTGACAGTATTAATAAAAATTCGCTTCTGTTTACTTATTGGAGTTAAGTGATTTATGGCATGCCCATTTGGGACATGTAAATTACAAAGCCTTGCAAAAATTGGTTAATCTAGAACTATTGCCTGATTTTAAATGCGATAAGTCGAAATGTAAAATTTGTGTGGAAAGTAAGTTTGTTAAACATCCTTACTAGTCTGTTGAAAGAAATTCTAAAACTTTAGACTTAATTCACACAAATATATGCGATATGAAGTCAACACCATCTCGTGGTGGAAAAAAGTATTTTATAACTTTTATTGATGACTGCACTCGATTTTGTTATGTATATTTGCTTAATAGTAAGGATGAAGCAATTGATGCATTTAAGCAATACAAAAATGAAGTGGAAAACCAATTGAATCTAAAGATAAAAATGATTCGGAGTGATAGGGGTGGAGAATATGAATCTCCTTTTGCAGAGATATGTTTGGAATATGGTATTATTCATCAAACTACTGAACCTTATACACCACAGTCAAATGGTTTGGCAGAACGGAAGAACAGAACATTAAAGGAAATGATGAATGCCTTAATGATCAATTCTGGTTCACCGCGAAATCTTTGGGGGGAAGCTATCCTTACAGCTAATAAAATACTCAATAAAGTACCCCATCGAAAAACACAATCAATTCCATATGAGTTGTGGAAAGGAAGAAAACCCAACTTGAAATATTTCAAAGTGTGGGGGTGTTTAGCCAAGGTAGAGGTTCCTTTACCGAAGAGGGTTAAAATTGGACCCAAAATAATAGATTGTGTCTTTATTGGGTATGCTGTGAATAGTAAAGCCTGTCAATTTTTGGTTCACAAATCTGATAATCCTGAGATTCATGTTATTACGATAATTGAATCAGATAATGCAGAGTTTTTTGAAAACATTTATCCGTATAAAATTGAATGTGAGTCAACAAGTGAAAGACCTAAACGACCACGACAAGAATCAATGGAAAATATTCTAACTAGTGAGGAACCTAGGCGAAGTACTCGACAACGAAAATCTGTTTCTTTCGGACAAGATTTTGTAGCACTATTGCTTGAAATGAACCTCAAACATTTAAAGCAGCTATGTCTTCGTCAGAGTCAACTTATTGGAAAGAAGCAGTCAATAGTGAGATTGAATCAATTTTAAGCAATTACACTTGGGAATTGACTGATCTTCCTCCAGGAAATAAACCTTTAGGATCAAAGTGGATCTTTAAAAGGAAAATGAAACCTGATGGGACTATTGACAAATATAAGGCTAGACTGGTAGTCAAAGGGTACAGACAAAAGGAAGGTCTGGACTACTTTGACATATACTCTCCAGTAACAAGGATAACATCAATTAGGATGTTAATAGCACTAGCAGCAGTGCATGATCTTAAAATCCACCAAATGGATGTAAAGACAACCTTCTTAAATGGAGAGTTAGACGAAGAAATTTACATGGAACAACCTGAAGGGTTTATAGTTCCTGGTAAAGAAAAGAAAGTGTGCAGACTTGTGAAGTCACTTTATGGACTCAAGCAAGCACCCAAACAATGACATTCTAAATTTGATCAAATAATGTTGGCAAATGGATTCAAGATTAACGAACATGATAAATGTGTTTACATTAAAAACATTATGAATCATGAAGTCATTGTTTGTTTGTATGTTGATCACATGTTAATAAAGAGTAAAGAAATTGACGATATAAATGCTACTAAGCGCATGTTGTCCAGCAAGTTCGATATGAAAGACTTAAGAGTTGCTGATTTGATCTTAGGGGTCAGGATTATCAAAACTTCTCAGGGACTAGCATTATCTCAATCTCATTATGTTTAAAAAGTATTGGATAAGTTCAATTACTTGAATTTCAATGTAGTCAAAACTCCAATTGATTTAAGTTGTACATTTAAAAAGAATGAAGGTCAAAGTGACTCTCAATTGGAATATGCCAGAGTATTGGGAAGTTTGATGTATATTATGAATTTTACGCGACCAGATATAGCATGTGCTATTAGTAAACTGAGTCGGTACACTAGTAATTCGAATCAAACTCACTGGATGGCTATGAAACGTGTGTTGGATTATCTAAAATGGAAACAACATTATGTTTTGCATTATAATAAATATCCTGCTGTGATTGAAGGATATAGTGATGCAAATTCGATCACCGGGTCAAATGATGTAAAATTCACAAGTGGTTATGTATTCATACTTGGTGGAGGAGCTGTCTCTTGGAAATCTTCCAAACAGACATGTATTGCTCGCTCCACAATGGAATCTGAATTCATTGCTTTGGATAAGGCTGGTGAAGAAGCAGAATAGCTCCGGAATTTCCTAGAGGATATTCCATTATTGCCCAAACCTGTTGGACCAATTTGCATACATTGCGATAGTCAAGCAACAATGGGTAGGGCAGGGAGCGTTATTTACAACGGGAAGTATCGTCATATACAACGTAGACATAACACCGTAAGACAACTACTCTCTAGTGGAATTATCACAATTGACTATGTAAAGTCAAGCGATAATATGTCAGATCCACTAACGAAAGGCCTAGTGAGAGAGGCAGTTGAAAGACCATCTAAGGGAATGGGTTTAAGACTTAGGACAAGTCAGCATGACGGTAACTCTATCTAGCAGACTGGAGATCCCAAGAGCTAGATTCAAGGAGAAAAACAAAGTTGTGGCTGACGGTTCGACATTGTCAATTAACTCAATCCATTCTCATGATGAAGACAATGTTCTGGACAAGGTTAAGACTTTAAGGCTTGTTAATGAGGTAATATAGCTTAAAGTTTTTAATGATTTGCTAAGTTTGGTAGATTTGACCAAATAGTGTATCTACGAGATGACGCGGTTAGAAATCACCTATGTGAGTGTGAAGTGGAAGCCGCTTCAAAAAATTTTTTATGTCAAAAGCCTATTCTCTATACACTCATGAAACCAGGAGGTGTTCATGGCTGAAACGAACACAACCGTAAGAATCATAAACAGTAAAGGGTTAATTGTGTGACATATGATTGTCTAGGTATACACCAAAGTTCGACGGTTCAAAGATATCACATCTACCGATTGACCGAGTATATCCGACATATGTCACTACGGAAAGTCCAAGGGGAAACCTACTTATCCAGATACAATAAATCCTTGCATGTAAAGTACACAATTGTCCGCGCATTCCTATGTTATAACTATTCCCCATCAATGTGGGGGATTGTTGGGTATGTAGCAAGCATTGATGGGAAATAGAGGGAAGGAGAGGAATTTTAAAAGTTTAGAACTTCAAAGGTTGGGAACTTGAAAAGTCCTCTAATGATTTAATGAAAAGGGCAATAGTCCCTCATCGGTAATGAAAATGAAAATAGGAGAGTTTAAATAAATAGACACTCCTATTAATTGTTTAAAGGGTTGGAAAGAGGGAACCCCCTCGCGCCGTCATCGTCGTCGCTCGCTCGCTTCGGCTTCGGCTTTGGCTTTGGCTTTGGATCGATCGAGAGATAATTTTTTGGATAAATTTATTTTAATTATTTATTTAATTAATTAAATGGCCAAAAATTATTTTCAATTAATTAGTTGATAACAGAAGTTAACCGAAATGTTTTCAACTTTTTAACCCGACTCAGATCCGCGCGTGTGACCCGTTTTAAATTCTGTTATATTTAAAAATTCCTGCCATGACTTTTCTGAAAGGTTGCAACTTTCAGGAACAGTCAATACCTTTGAAAGTTTGCAACTTTTCATTAATGATCGTATCAATTCTGAAAGGGTTGCAACCTTTCAGAATATATTCTTCTTGCCTATAAATACTATTCAGTCTTCAGAATATTTCCCGACCAATTTTGTGATTATCCTTCTTCTTAAAACACATATTTCTTTGTGTACTTTTCTGTTGTGGATTGATTCGCTAACAGTAGAGTTTTTGGTATCTATACTCTACTGATTAAGATCATTTTACCCTGGGAGGTTATATTCCAAATCAAACCTCGGATACTAGAGGGGAATAATTTCCTTAAGGGGACACTGTGAATTCAGTGGACTTGATTTTCTTCCTAAATTATTAAAAAGAGTATTCGATTCTGGTAAGTTTTTACAGATTCAATTATTTTTTACAAATAAATTTCTGTTCATCTTACTTACTGGTTCTGAAAATCTCAGTTACTTCGTGTTTCTGAATGATTTATTACAACCAGTAATTTCTGATTTTCATAACACAGTTTGGAAACACTTTTAACAAACTTCAACATTGGTTGTGTATTAGTTATGACATATTTATCGTTCTGCGCTATCAAATATAGCACAACCAAAAAGAAATATTCCCAAAAAGTATACGAATAAAACTATAGAAAGACACAAAAAAGAAGATGAATTTTCAATCATCTTCGCTGGTATTTTTAACTGAGTTAAAAAAAAGATACCAAAATAGAAAATTCTTTTGCAACAGATACATGAATTAATATGACTTAAAATAAAAGATTAAGCTTCATTAGATAGGAGGAAGAAAATTTGAGGAATGAAACACACTTCATAAGAAACTTAATTAATGTATTTAAATTCAACTCCCCTATAGCGAAAAAAACCTACCAATAATAGTGGCAGAAATAAATGTTTTGTTGTTAAAGAACCAAATATAATGAATTGAACCATCTCAACAGTTTTATGAGTTATGGATGGAGAGGTACAAGAACAGTAATGCCACATCGCGATTAAAAGCATTTTCTTTGCTTACATGAAGAAACCTGTAGGAAGGAAACAAAGAGATAATTAATTTTAGTCATCCTTGCTGAAATTTCTAACAGAGTTTAGAAAAGGTCACTAAAATAGTAAAAAGATATTGTCATAGTTACATGAATAACTATGACATATAGTAAAAATTAATCTCCATGAAGTAGGAGAAAGAAAACTGTAAGGGATGAAATAAACTTCATAAGAAGCATAATTGATGTATTTGAATTCGACTACCCTATAACGAAAAAAAAATCTACAAACAATAGTGGCAGAAAATCCCTCTATTTATATTAAACAAACTGTAGGTCACAATTCTTTGGAAAAGGTACAACCCTTCGGAAAGGTCACAACCGTACATAAAAGTCACAACTCTTCATAAAAGAAGTAACTCTTCCTAAAAGTCGCCACCATTCATAAAAGTCACTACTTTTCATAAAAGTCGCAACTCTTCATGAAATGGAAAGGCTAATTTTGATGATAAATATATGATATGATTTGAGAAATTAATTGATAAAGGAGACTGAGACATAAAAAATCAAAATTTGGGCTCATTAATGAACTTTAAAATGTGCACATCCATCACTAATTTTGAGCCCATTTAAAAATTACAACTTCTGTGCACACCACACCTATTACTAATAATTCTATATATTTACATAATCTCAATATATTTTGCATCACCTTTTTTCTTTCTCAAATTTGAGGGAGTATTGTAGTTTTTCTGAGTCCAAGAGCTGGGAGAGAGAAGAGGGGAAATAAAAAGGTAGAGAAAATTATTAACTCCACTTTTTGATAGATCATTACTCTCTCCTCAGTCTCTCTTCCTTCTATTCACTCTCTCTTGGTGAACTACTCTCTTCCTTCTCTCCATTGTCTCTTGTTCGTTACTCTCCTTATTCTCCCATCAGTCACTCTCTCTCTCTCTCACATTGGTCTTCTTCTGAAAAATGGATCTCTTTCTCTCCCTCCTCTTCTAAAAAACCGGATAGAATAGAGAACTTTCCATGCGTATTTGAGGTTAAGTTATGGGAAAGTGGAAAATTTTAATGAAACTGAAGTGAGTGTCACTTTCTTTGAGTTTTGTGTCGTTGATGATGGAATTAATTGTGGGGTGTCACCACAATTAAGATTTAATGAGTTGAAAAGTATGTATATATGCACAAATACACTGCGTCTTTGAGGAGATACAGATGTGTATCAGCTTATCTCTATCCTCTTCTTCTAAGTATGTTTTATGCACATATATATTGGACACACAGATATATAGATACATATATAGATAGGGAATCCAATATTAAATACACTAAATATTTTATACTATGTACATATGATGAAGCTGATATCATATATATGCACTAGATGGATTTGATATTGGATACATTGAATAAATTTGATATGAATACACTGGATAAAAATGATACAAGTCTATACACATATAGTTATACCCATATTTTCAAAATTGATACAGTATATAAAGGTGCAATCATAATAATAGATACAAACTTACACATATATAGTTTTATATACGTGCTTTCATATTTTATTGGATACATTCGTAGAATTTAATATTGGATACACAAAAACATTAAATTGTGCAGTACATACATTGTAAACACAGACACATAGAATGAGATGGTGGAGAGAGTAAGAGAGGTGAAGCAGAGAGATAATATATCTGAGAGGTATGACGCTTTAGATACATATATTCAGAAGTAATGTCAGACAACTTATATAATTGTTGAAACTATCATTTCACGTAATCAACATTAATAGTAACATGCTTTATGAAAGTTTTTCTTGTTAGTTAAGCTTATCTTGATCCATTCAAATTCAGTCTAACTTGTCTGCTTGATACAGTAAACATTGAAATTTCATGGGATCCTACAAGACGTGTTCAATTCTAATTGGACTTTACAAGACGTGTTCAATTCCAATTAGAGTCCGACTAGTCTTGAAGTAAAGGAAATTTGTAGACATTGAAATTTTATGGTTTCTACAAGACGTGTTTAATTCTAATTAGAGTCTATAGACGAGTTCAATTTCAACTTGGAGGCTACTGTCAACCCTAAGCCTACTTCATGTCTAAATAAACTCAGTCGTCCTATGATGACTAGTAGGTACTTGTTATTTTGGTACTCATACTACACTCTGCATTGTTTTCATGATGCAGGTCTGAGCACCAGCCACCGTAGCTGATATTGAGCCGATTGCAGGATTTTTTTAGAGGCGAGGGTGAGCTTCTAGTGTCATGGATCAACCTGCCTCTTTCTGTTGTAGCTATGACTAGTCTTTTTATTTTGGGACAAGTCTGTCCTCTTTAGGTCCACTTTTGAGACTTGTACTCTTTTGTATTTGCTTTGTACATGTGATAACTATATTTTGAGATTGGTTCTCATTTTTATTGTAGATTTATTGGTTTTTGTTCTTATCTTCTGCTTTTTCCTTTTGAATTGTATCTTGTGTCTGTGACTGATTGTTGTTTCTACCCCATGTGCTTTTATTTTCTATTTCATATTATAGATTAACTTACCTATTGTTGTGTTATAGTACATATCATCATGACTTGATTCTTCGCATCATGACAAGATATTTGACTATAGTTTTTTTTATTTAGAGATCGATTAGTTTAACCAAAAATTTATAACATAACCAAAAATACTAACAAAAAGTCAATTGTTCTTTTTTGGAATATTACTAAATATTATAATTGTAGTTAAACGTCACCTAAGAGCTAAAGTAGTCTAATATCTGACAATGAAAATCAAAATGTATATTTTTAAAATTCAAAATATTCAACATAATCTCATTGTCTAGTCAGCATGATACCAGTTCATCTAATATTTGCAAATATATATAAATAAAAATTCTTTTTGATATATATAAAGAACAATCGATCATTGTATAGGTGGTGTTTCTAAGTAATATCTATATCTTTTTTTAAAAAAAAAACATATCGTTTCGAGATAAAAATTTACGTATGGAATAAACTTAATTCCCCAATTTACATTCAATTTGGGAAATTAATTGATAATGGAGACTAAGGCATAATAAAACAAAATTTCAGCTCATTAATGATTTTCAAAATGTGCACACACATCACTAATTTTGAGCCCATTTCAAAATTATACCTTTTGTGCACACCTGTTACTAATAAGTCTATATATTTACATCGTCTCTATAAAATTTTTGCCTCACCTCTTTGTTTGTGAAATTTGAGTGAGTGTTGTAGTAGTTTTTCTTAGTCCAAGAGCAGGGAAAGAAAAGAGGAGAAATAAAAAGGTAGATAAAATTAATTGAAAGAAGTTTTTCATTTTTAGACTTAAACCATTAATAACTCCACTTTTAATTGACCTTTTGAGACTTTTGTTCTTTTTTTCCCGAGAACCTCAAAAGTGAGTTCTTTTATAGAATGTAAAATACATAAAAAAAAAATTCAATTTTTTAAAAATAAAATAGTCTTGTTATATTTTGGTTCTTTTTTTTTTTATAGCATGAAGCGATAGAGAGATGATGTATGTGATACACTACCATAAAAGCTTTCATTTTGTTCTTCTCATGCAGTGGCGGATTCAGAATTTCTTAATTATGGGTGCTCAACTATTTGTAATTTGAAATTGGTACGAAAATGGGTTCTCAAATTACATATTCATACAAAGTATGTTAGTGTTGTCTCCAAATGTAATGGGTGCTCAAGCACCCATGCACTTGAATGTGCATCCGCCACTATTCTCATGGACAATTGTAAGCTCTATGTCCTCTATTTATTTTTTATGCATTCGGTGATTTTTATGTACATGATTATCCCAAGTTTGTTTGCTTTTTTCACAAACTAAGGATTGGTTTAATGGATGAGAATGTACTTAACCACTACTTGCATTTAATAAGAACAATAAAGTAAAGTTGTTTGAATACATTAGTAGCCCCCTTATATTAAATTTCGTTTAGATACTCCTACTATAATTGTATGCATTAGCCTGAGTAAGCCTTCAAACCTCAAATATGCTGCAATTGAGATTGATGTGTATAATAAATGAGATAATTTATTATGTCATGAACTTATCTACCCAACGATGTTTGTGAATGTGAACAAAAGTCTTTTGAAAATCTCAACATATTATCATGTGTCTAGATGCTCAAATGTAACATATGATATATTAAACGTCCAAATAAAATGTACTAACAAATCTAATATTAAGCCTTACCTGTTTGTGGTTGTGGTTGTCTAAAATAATCCACTTTTTATGTCCAACAACTACATTTTTAGTAATTCCACTTACTAAGATTCAGTTAAGTGTGAAGTTATCACTTGTCTTTACTAGAATATGAGTTCTGATCTTTCAATTTTTTTTTTTTTGCATTTTAGTGATTGTAGACCGCACACTTGGTTTTGCAACAATTTATTTGAGTGGTTACTTATGGCTTTGGTTCTGATGCATTTTTTTTCTCTCTTGGATGATTTAGGTATGACAGTCTTATAAATGTAGTTGATGCATTATCTTATGTGAGGGAAGTTAGGGAAACATTTCCAAACCAAATGGAGAAGTATGAAACATTCATTGATATTATGAAAGACTTGAAGACTCGAAGGTTTGCAACTAAATTTTTCCTATTTTCATGATCCTCATTACTTTATTTTCTGATTTGGTGATTCATGTAGGAGTAAGTCTTTGAATATTTATCAAAGAATTGATATTGTTGGTGTCATAGAAAAAGTAAAAGAACTTTTTAAAAGGGCATCCTAGTTTGATCCTTGGATTTAATGCTTTCGTGCCAAATGGCTATAAAAAATCATCCAAGATGAATACCACGCTCCTATGAAGAAAATCACTTATAAGGAACAAACACTCAAAAGGTGAGTTGGTTTAAAGAAAGGAGAACGTCTTTTTTCTTTCTAATTTTCGTAATTAAACTTCTTGTTGATTTTTTTGTTCTATTTTTGCAGCATGGAGCGATTTAGAGATGATGTATAGATACAACACCATTTAAGCAACCATTTTGCTCTTCCCATGAAAAATTGTAATCTCTATTTCTTTTACTGATTTTGTATATGTCAAGTGATTTTTATTTTTGCAATGTATTTGAGTTGCTACTTATGGTTATGGTTCTGATGTGTTTTTTTCTCTCATTGGGACGAATTGGTTATGACAGTCGCAACTCTTCTAACGAACCAAAACCAATTTCAATATGAAATCTATAAAGATAAACCATTACAACACTACTAACGAAAATCACTAATGATCATGAGACCATTACTAATAAAAACATTTTCATGGCAGATTTTAGAATTGCAATTTTGGAGGCATATCACTGGCTCTCTCACTGTAATTAGAAAATAAAAACAAAGACTTAAAGTAGGGAATCAACCATTTGAACATCAATTTTGACACTTAGAGAATGATATTCAATATAACTCACCGGAGTAAGAGCTGTGACCGTGAATTAATGAGTGATGTCGCTGTCACAACCCAATTTAGAACCGTAACCGGACCTAAGGAGAAGAGTTCCACAACAAGCTTTAACCAGAAATCTACAAAAAATGGGATAAAATTTTCTCTGTTTTTAGACCTATCCTGAAATTAGCTGTATCAGAAATCAATAATGCATCCAACCAATCTCATCATTAATCCACCTTGTTCATCAATAAACTATTTGAAGAGTTAAAATACTAATTCCAACTCCAAAATGTAAGTCTTATACTAGACAACAATTTACAATACGAAAGAATACTCATAACTTCTAATAAAACAAATGACTATGGAGCGACTCAAAGAACTCCAAGAAATGTTTATAACAACTAATAAGCTTATTGTCCACGCGAACAAATGCGGATCTCACCAGGAATTATCAACTCGTAAGCTCTAGTTAAAGAAACCATTACCATGTCATCAACATTCTCTGCAAAATAAAGCAAGGAGTAAGACACTAGCTCATTGAGTAATAACACTTGACCACAACCGTTTTAATGAGGGACAAGTCAGAAACATGCTAGTATGATATTCAAATTACTAAATCAATGCCTTTTTAAGAAACGGTAACAATATAGACACTTAGTAAGCAACATCAATATAGACACTTAGTAATAAACTCAGAAAAATATTTTCATATCAAAGAAAAATAGTTTCATATCAAATCTTATAGCTGTAACATTAGAAAAACACTTTCATATCAAACCTTATATCTGGGAGGTTTCCAAGGAAGAACCATGTAATCAGAGTGACCTTCTCTTTAAGAAGTAACCAATAACAATGAACTCCCCGTAAAGGAGTTAATATTTATGTTAGTAAATCCCTAATCGAGGGATATCCATAACAAAATACTAGTTCTACCTTCTCACTAGCAAGGGCTTTGTCAGAAATCAATAATTACAAAGTGCACCAGGTCTAACGAGCCCACCTTTAGATACAGGATTTACCAAGGTACTCTCATTTATACTTATTTTGTAATCAGTAGAAGAATTTCAAAATTTAACAGAGCATTTAAATTTTGTCAAACCGTGATATCATTTCAAAGTTTAACAATAACTTGTTAGAATACTATTTCTCAAATAAGTGTACAACCTTTTCAATAACGAAAATCATATCTTGTAAGAATGAAATCATCTCAAATAATCATGTCCAGTAAAAGACTCGTCCCACATGCAAGTTCAAAACAGTCGATAACACATTTACTTTATAAATCATGTAAAAATCATGAAATTTATAAGATACAAATTGTAGTAAGATTACTACTCACAGTACTCATTGATATACAAAACTTGTCACCTCAAGCAATCCATAAGTCTTCCTCAATCAATCTATAATCATATCATGAGAATCTTGTATTAATTTCTTCATTTAGGCGAATTCATACTAAATTCAGAATACCCAATCCTCGAGGTTTCATAATAGATTTTGAATCTGCAAATTTATATTAAATAGGGGCTTCAGATCTAGCTAAACAACCTCATTGACGATTAATTCACACTATAATAAACAAAACTAACCTCACTGTAATTCAATTCTTCTTTGGTTTATGATGAATTATAAAATTTTATCCAAACACTTAACTTACTCAGCCAAATCATAATACTTTAATAGATTCTTCTATCTCTTTGACCCTTATTTCTCTAACTTGAAAATCCCAATTTGATAGTCATGAAATCTACAAATTTAAATATATAACTAAGTTTATAAAACTTACCTGATTTTCTCCTTATCTCTTTGCTTAGACAGCCTTAGGCGATTGATATTTAGCATGCTTCCCCTCTAAGATCTTTATTTGAACTCTTTGCTTTTCTTTCTGCATATGTCTCCTCTTCTTTTCACACTTCCTCTCTTTCACCTTCAAAATTTTCTTCTTCTTCTTCTTGGTTGATGTTCGCAGCAAACCCCGCTTGATCCCCATTATCTTTTTTTTATTACTGCCCAGGAGCAACTTTTCCAATAAGGTTTTAGCCCAAATTTTATTTTTAAACAACTCCATTGGGTCAACGTAACAACCAATTAACTTATTTTATTTTTGAAACAGTACCAAATGACATATATGCCCTTATTACATATTTTTTTATATAGGGTGTTACAGTTGCTGCTTTGGAATATTATTGTGAAATTTGAGTGTCAAGTACAAAGTCATTGTAAAAAGTTTGAATACTTAATTGTAAAGGCTAAAAGTTCCTAAGGCCTTAAGTTATATAAATGTAACTAATTAAGCTTCTTATCGGATTATCGGTGCACCCGATTTGAAATATGGTCAAATCGAGACCCGAACTGACAAGTCAAAAAGAATTTTATAGTAAATCGAGACCCGAACCCTTAAACCATTTAACCAATAACTAAATTATCGAATTAGATTATCACTTTCAGTTCGATTTTGAACAACCCTTACTAGAGGTTCAATGATAGTAAGTGAATTCAAAATACAAATGTGGTTTCCAAACAATGATAATTGTTCTGAAAATATTTTTTCAATGGTAAGATTAAATACACATGTGAGATATAATGTTGTAAAGGAGCTGCTACCAGATCAAAGTTTTTACATAAATTATGTATAGTCAGAGGTGACTCTAAAATGAAACATAGAGGAGAGTAAGACTTTTGTCATCTGAGAAAATCAACATCGATGGTAACCCAACCTATGTGATTGAAGATCCCATTAATTAAGTTCATATGGGTAATAACAAGTCATTAGTTGTCCAAGTAAGCACTCTTTAATTTATGTCTCTCCTATGATGTGTGAATATAGTGCAACAATCTACAAAACCAAGTGAGGCTGAGTTAAACTCTTAATCCATGGTGTATTGCTCTGTACAATACACTTGATGATTGGACCTATGTGAGTGTGACCTGGTGCCACTTTTATGAAATTGTAATAGATTTCTAGAGGACTAATGAATATATGGGCATACATGACCTCTTAGCGCAAAACAGCGATAACGACAAAGATCGTGAGTGTATGATGTGATAGAGTAAGACCCTAAGTTTACAAAAGAGTTCTCGATTCATAGAAGTTCTAAGCTTCTCAAGTTATTCTGTAAGCTTATATCTTGTTTTATCTAAGTATGGTCCATAGTCTACGGTACCAGATTTGAAACATTGTACTAATATGTTAGAACTCAACACACATTTTTTTATTTTATTTCTTTATATTCTCTTTGAGATATGCACGGGAAATGAATATTATTGGAAAAAGGGAAAAGGGTCTGATATACCCCTCAACTTTGTCATTTAGAGCTGATATACCCCTCGTTATAAAAGTGGCTCATATATGCCCTTACCGTTATACAAACGACTCATATATACCCCTGCCGTTACAAAATGGCTCACATATACCCTTCATTTAACGGAAGTTAAAAAATTTATTTTAAATTTATATTTATTACTTCTAATTTTTTTAAAAAAAATTATTTTGGGGTATATATGATTCTTCTATCAAAGTTCAAGGTATATTTTAATTTTTTTCATACATAAATTATTTTTTGACTTCTTTTATTATAATTATTTGAGTTTCTTATTCTTATTTTGTTTTTTTTCTTTCATTCCTTAGTTTAAAGAGAAAAAATTAAACTATTTTTTTTGTGTGTATTGTAATTTAATTTCGTATTCGAAGAAAAAATTTGGTCATCTACAATAAGTTTTACAAGAATATTAGTGAAATACAAATAAATTTGATTATCAAAATAATAATTATAAATAAGTCATTGAAACAAAAAAAGTCAAAAAAAAATATGTTTGACGAGCATTAAATTTTCTCATATGGGATTATATTTTTTAGAAAAAAATAATAAAAATTTAGATTAATTTTTTTTTTAATTTCCGTTAGAGGAAAATGGTATATGTGAGTCATTTATTTACAAGTAGGGGTATATATGAGCAACTTTCATAACAAGGGGTATATCAGCTCCAAATGACAAAATTGAGGGGTATATCAGACCCTTTTCCTTGGAAAAATAATCCTAATATCTCAAAAAGAAGTACTCATATTATTTTCTAGTCGTTTAATTAAATGGGTCTTAATTTCTTGTTAACTATCCCATAAATTATCATTAAAGTTACTCAAAATGTCTCTTTTGACCAAAGCGAACCCTCATATTAGTTGACTACAAGTGGAAGAATAACTCAAGTATCAAAACAAAAAAATTATATAGAAACAACTTATTAATTCTTAAAATTTATCTAAAAATACTGAGAATAAAAGTTGAAATTCCCATCAAACACGCCCTGAGCGCCGCGCCTGCTAAATCCCCTCAGGACAGGCTCTGTTCGACAAGCCCGGGCGCGCTGCACCAGCCTGAGCATCTCAGGACAACCTCTAGCGCTCCACACCTCTCAGAGCGCTAAGGATGCTTGGAGACCCCATTCTTTTCGTACTAGTTTCTAAGTGATGTACCCATATTTCTTAGTTGATTCCAACAGTCTAAGGTACATCTAAACATCATGAAATCATCCATAAACATGAGATCATAAACCTTGAATCCATAATTTAATTCAAGGAAAGTTAAGATCAAAGTCAAAGAAGTTAAGAATCAAGCCTAAAAGTGAAGAAGCAAGTCAAAGTAAGTTCATTAAAGTTTTCAAGATTCTTAAAAAAAACATTTTAACTTTGTTTTAAGGATCAAGCTTCAAGTTGAGCAAAGAGTAAAGAGTTGAGCTCATTTCTCAAAAGTTATAAGGGAACTACGTGCTCCCTAAGAGTTAAGTTGCAAGTTAAGCAAAAAGTAAAGAGTTGAGTTCATTTTTTAAAAGTTATAAGGGAACTAAGTATTTCCTAAGATTTACAAATGTTTTCACATTTTGAGCAAGAAAGGAAGACTTCTAATAAAGCATTAGACTAGTTTTAGTTAAGAGGAAACCATGATTTCCAAAAGATCTTTTAAAAGCTAAGTTTGAGCAAATTACCTCAAACCAAAGAAGAAGTTATTTTTCTAACATATGAGCTAAGTATTTTGAGAGTATGATATTGGGATGTGAGTTCATATTAACTGAAGCCCTCATAAACAATGTGGCCGACATGGAGAGAAAGGGTCATACTTTTTAGATGACTCCTTTGTGCTTTTAACATAGACTAGTGGATCCACTTAGTAGTTCAGGTTCTATACTGATGGCAAGGTATAGGATGGTCCTTTTACAACGTGAGGTAATGCGTTTTACTATCGCTTAGGATCATAGTGATTGTTGTCGATTAGAGAATCTACCACATAAACTATATTACTTTGATATATAAGTAAAACTTGATTTTGTTATTGCATTTCTTTAACAATCTAAGTTGTTTACACTGTTTTACAAGCTTTATATAAATACATACATACATATATCTATCTATCTATCTATATATATATATATATATATATATATATATATATATATATATATATATATATATATATATATATATATATATATAATGCATGCGTCTTTACTGCTTTATATTTAATTGAATATTTCAAAAGTTGCGCAGAGTCAAGGTAAGTTGTTATTTATCCTTTCAAGATTTAAGTTGTTGGTTAACATTCCAACTCGAATACTCGCACATTCAATATACTGATGCCAGTTGTCCTGCATTGTCTTATAATGTAGATGTAGGTAATCAGGATCAATATCCAGCACCTCGTTAATCTAGTTTGAGCATCCTGGGTCAGTGGTGAGCACCCTTACATCCTGAGGACTCCTTTATCACTTTCAGTCTTTTCATTATAGAATGTTGTGGGGTATGTCCCAACATTCACCGTAGTATTTTAGAGGCTTTATAGACAAATAGTGTTAGTTATAGGTCTTTTCATTTCATTTGTAAATGATGAGAATTAAGTGCCATTTTTCCAGACTATTATATCTTAAGTGTTTCTCTTGAGAATGTTCCTTACTCTTATATTGAGTTAAAATAAGTCTTCCGATGTGTTAAGTAAGTCAGGCCAAGAGTTCGTTAAATACCACCAATGGTCATTGGGTACCAACCACGTCCAGGGTATAGGCTCGGGGCGTGACACCAAGTATTCTTAAAGAAGTATAAAATGTTTTCACATTTAAACAAGAATGGAAGCTGAGATTTCCAAGATAAACTTCCAGTTAAGTTCTGAGCACTAATATCAAACCACATAAGTGAGTATGTTTTAAAAACATATGAGCTGATATAATAATATTTTTGGAAGTAGTATTGAGCACTAAGTGGCGGAGAATTCATATAAGTCCCAGCCCCCATTAGCCATGTAGCCACTATGGGTAGAAAAGAGTTATACTTTTTAGATGATTCGTTTTGTGCTTTTTGGCAAAGACTAGTGGATCCACTTTGTTAAGGATTTATACTAATGTCTAGGTATAGGACAACCCTGATAGAGTGAGACAAAACGTTTTATCATCACTATAACTTGTAAGTGATGGTTGTGGGGTAGAGAAACTCCCACAAAAGCTAAATGTATTTTATATGCATAGTTATTTATATTTTTACATACATCTTAGAGTTATATTGTATCTTTGCAAACATACATAGTTGACATCATGTTTTAAACAACTTATGTTTATATTGCACTTGTTTTAAATTGCTATATATTGGAATGAATTCAGTTTTGTAGAGTTGAGTTGAGCCAGGTAAGTTCCTCAGATTCTCCTTTCAAGCGTATGTTAGTATTGTATAGTATTCCAACATGCGTACTTGTATATTCAGTGTACTGATGTCAGTTATCCTGCATTGTATTATGATGCAGATGTAGGTAATGAGGATCGACATCCAGCGCACAATTGATTCAGTTAAGCATTCCAGAGTATGAGCCTTTTTGCATTCCAGAGAGCTCTTTTACTTGCTTTCTAGTATTAGATCATGTGGATGTTGTGGAGTCTATCCCAACATCCACCGTAGTAATGTTAGAGGCTTCATAGACAGTCAAAAGCTAGTCCTTTAAATCTTTTAGTATTATCTTTACTAGGTAAATTACAACTACGTCAATAATCTACTTCTGAACATTTGATAATATAAGTATTTTTAAGAGGGTACATCCCTAAAATAACATATCGTGAAAATTTTATCAAAAGAAAAAATAAAATGTTTTTAAGTTTTAAAACAAAAAATATTTGATTTTAAGTGTTCACGAATTTGTTATTAATTCTTCATTTTACTATAGTTGTTCATCACTAAACTCTTTAGAAAAGATATGCATGTAATTGTTTCATCACTAATATTAATATTTTCAAAAAGTGATAGAGACATTATATTCATCAGTTGCGAGTGTTTTTCTCCTATTCAATCCCTCTATATACATAATCTAAATATTATACATCTTATAAAATTAGTTGTGTACTTGATAAATTAATAAAAATATAAAAACACATCTCTTGTAGTTCAATGAAATAACGTATATCTCTCAAATAATTTGAATTAAATGATATCTTGGAAAGTCCCTTATTCAAAATCATACGTAGTCGATGACACTACTTTTATAAACAAAAGATATATTTTGTTATTTATGCTTCATTCAATATGGTTAAAACATTATTTTTGAGACTTTTAATCTAAAGTTTATAAGGAAATAATTATTTCTTTAATATTTAATTAATACTGGTTCATCCTACTTTAAGGGGTAATTCGTTGGCTCCAACCCAACATTTGAGCCTCAAATGTTTGATTAAGGTTGAGTACAATATTTACCATCCCACACTACATTCCTTTATTTTTTGGAAGTCACTAATCAATTGAATGACTCAATAAGATAGAAAGTTTAATAAATAAAACTTCAAGGTAGTGTGGAACTACCACAATTTTTGAACACTCAAAGTCCCTTCTTGGATATCCCATGGATCTTATAGTAACTGAAAACTCAATAAAGATCAAAGTCATTTATTTTTTACAAGTTTAAGAATTCTAATTTACATGACACCAATAGTCCAATGATTACATCAAACTCTTGAATAACATATATCTTCTTCAAGTTAATGATCAAAAGCATAAAAATAAATAACAAACTTTAAAACATGTACTCAAAAACATTAATGAAAAAAACATAAATTAATGACTTAAAAAAAATACAATGATGTGAAATAATAAACGAAACATAAAGGAAAAACTTCAGCCCACTAAATGCACATTATTCCCTTAAGGAAATTATTTCATTGTAGTACCCGAGGTTTAAAGAGAATAGATTCTCTCAGGTCAGAACAATTCTTTTCACCAGTATGTTGATACAAAATCAATGGTGTCCATAAGTCATTCAACAGGAGAAAAGTACATGAATATTTAAGTATGCAGAAGAAGAAAATGTTCAAAATTTTTGATAATTTAAAATGACAGAATATCACTCTATTTATAGACAACAAAAAATAATGTGAATAAACACTTATTGTGTCTTATCGTAAAGGTCACGATTCTTTGGACAAGTCAATTTTTCATCAAAGTCATAATTTTTCATAAAAGTTGCAACACTTCATTTAAGTTGCAACTCTTCATAAAAGACGCAACTCTTCGTAAAAGTCGCAAAATTTTATCAAAAGCCACAACTTTTTATAAAATTTGCAACTTTCATGAAAGTCACGATTTTTCATAAAATGAACGCTAATTTTGGAAATAAATAACTTGAAAGAGAATCCTAGTTTGTGATGGCGCCACATTGGCAGGACTAGGGTTCTCTTTTATATAAATATATGATTGTTAAGACTTGGGGTGTCAACTTTGGCCAAGTTGAATGTTTCAGTTTTAAACATTTTCAGTTATTACATCTTTTTTAAATTTATTCATGTTTATTGATGTGAAATATATCATTATTGTTTCCATCAAGTTAAGTAAGCCAGGCCAAGGGTCCGCTTGAGGCCAACAATGTTCTTCGAGTGTTACCACGCCCAGGGTGTAGGCTTGGAACGTGACATTAAACATAAAGTTTTAAATAAATATTTGAAATTGAATATTACAAGAATGACTAAGGTTGTCTATTATGAAGCCTATATTCTACAAATATAAGTTTCATGACAACACCCACGACACCTCAACGCGTTACTACTAACAATTAATAAAATTAGTGTCCTCCAAAAGTAATGAGGCCTCATCAAAAACTTATAAGCGGATGATGTGATCTCAATGGATCTCCTATTGATGATGCTAAGTACTTGAATCTTCATCATGAAAAGATGCAGGTCGAATGCCATAAGTACATTAAATGTACGAGTATGTAAGGGTTGAATAACTCAAATAACTAAACTGAAAGGCTGAAAGTAACTCAACTGTAATATAATATATATCACGATGAAAATCATTTAATCTCTTACTGTAGGAATGCAATAATAATAATTACTAAACTGATATGCATATATATACATATATAAATATACTTTAGTTTACTCTACTAGGAAGTTTCTCTAACCAACAACAATTACTATGAGCCTTGTGATGATACAACGTCTTATCCACGTTTCTAGAGCTGCCATATACCTTCCTGGGGTATAAAATGCAACTGTACCGATGGATCCACTTCTTGAGGCATGTGAGGAGTCACCTGCCTTGCGGTACGATCCAATCTACGCTGACTACGTAGTTTAAGGAGGCTGTGAGTTGTCTAAATTTTCACTTATATATATCGGTTCTCACTACTACTCCCAAAATATATAAATGTATGCTCATGTAAAATACTCACTGGGTTGAAATAATTACAAAAAAAAGTCTCTTTAAGAGGTTACTAAATTGTATTCTATCTTTTTGAAATACTCTGAAAACTCATTATACTTTAATGAAAATAGTACTCTCTTGTCAGTGTAAAAAATAATTCCCTCTTTAAGGGGGTAACTGAAATTTTCTTTATCTCGTTGAAGTGCTTTTGAAAACTGTTTATGTTCTTCTTAAAAATAGTAGTTCTGAATATGAAAATAATACTTTTGGAACGATTTGTGTTTGCTTAAATTTTTCTCAAAATATACCTTTAAAATACTCTTGAACTAATTTTAAAATTCGACAAGCAATGCTTGAAAATAAATTCACAAAGGATTTCAATAAAAATCTCGCTATCTAGGATTCATGTGAAATATAAGCATGATCAACAACTCAAGGATAACAATGCACATAATACTGCAATCTCATAATATAAGAATTTAGAATTCATAAAAAGAACAACTCATATCAAGAATTTCATAAATTGAGGGATAGAACACGAGATTCAATTTGATACAACTGAATTGAGATGTAGGGCGTGGAGACAAACCAGTACAGAACTATGAATTGTCTTACATAACTTATACACTTCCAAAATTTTGAGAAAGGTGAGATCTTTGGATGAAAAAGATGTCAATTTTTTTTCATCAATCTTAGAGATGAGTTATCGAGGAGCTTACTTGAAAATCTATGAATTTCATGAGTAGACATATTATTTCATGTTAAGATAAAGGAATTATGAAGTTCTATGGGAAAATCTTACCTTGTATGATGGATGGATGAAACAATTATGAAGTTCTATTGGAAAATCTTACATTGGATGATGGATGGATGAAGCAATTATGAAGTTTTATGGGAAAATCTTACCTTGGATGATGGATGAACCTTTGATGAAGTAAGTTTCTTGAAAACTTCTCTTTCTTGTGTAAATTTATGAACTAAGAAGATGAAATAAGTATTTGGGGAGGGGGGGGGGGGGAGTAAGAGTCATAGACGTCCGTGCGCCCAAACAGAAAACGACTCAGGCATGCAACCTATCACACAGGAAGGCGGTAGTTGTTAACTCATCACGCGCCCATGCTAAAAATTCCTCGGTCGCATGACCGGCGTGTGACAAGTTATTGTCTACTAAAAAAAGTCACAATTTTTCATAAAAATCGCAACTCTTCATTAAAGTTTCAACTCTTTATAAAAGTCACAACTCTTTGTAAAAGTCAACTTTTCATAAAATTCAAAAGTTTTCATGAAAGAGGAGACTAATTTTGAAAACAAATAAGTAAAAGGGAATCTTGGTTTGTGGTGGCGCCACGTAAGCGGGACTTGGGTTCACTTTTATATAAATATATGATTTGGGAAATTAATTGATAAAGGAGACTGAGACATAAAAAAAATTGGGCTAATTAATGAACTTCAAAATGTGCACACCTATCACTAATTTTAAGCCCATTTCAAAATTATAACTTTTTGCACACCTATTACTAATAATTCTATATATTTACATAATCTCAATATATTTTGCGTCACCTTTCTCTTTCTAAAATTTGAGCGAGTGTGCATGTATGTATGTACGTGTGTATATATATATATATATATATATGTACTTAACATTGATTCAGACTATGTATATCGATATATGTGTTGATAAAAGTATAGCGGAGACTATATATTTATCAAATAGTTCAACATCTACAGTACATAAAAAAAAAGAATTTTTTAATGTTGTATATATAATAGGAGTAAAACTTTTGACAAATGGAGTTCGAAATACATAAATAATTTATATTTATGTCGTTTAACTTGTTGATTTATGCACATTATGTTATTCTTTTGTCGAAATTTGTAATTCGACTAGTTTTTTAAAAATATGTTATATTTTATGATTTTTTTTTTTTACTTTTTCCTATTATCTTGAATTATCATAAATATGGCATGAAAACTTGTACAATTTTACCAGAAAATTTTTGTAGCCATATCTGTTATGGAATCCATTTACAACGTTACCTTAAAATACTTTATTTGTACTCAATTTTATCTTTATTAAGAAATTTTTAATGCACTCTTTTGTTGTTTTTCCTCAGCTTGATCATTAATGGGTTCTTTTCTTTCCTCTTCTCTAAGCTGGTTTTGGGTTTCTTGCTTGACTTGTTTGGATGATGGTTGTGTATTATTTCACGATGTATTATATTGTATCATATCACGTTGTATTATATTATTTTGATGAATATAATATTTGAATAATACAATACAAGAGGTAAAAACAATCGAAACAAGCTAGGTCACACACCACCAGTAGACAGTACATGTTTTGGATAAAGTCAAAATATTTATTTGGTTGCTGATGTAAAAGACAGATAAAATACATTAGTATGTGTGTTCCATTATTGAATTCTATGTGGTTTTGAATGAAGCCTAAAATTTTATTTAGATTTGGACAAGACACTAAACTCATCATATACTTCTCGTGCAACAAAGAAGAGCTCTCACTCTAAAGTAAATATTTTGGTTAAAAGCAACACTTTAGCAAAACAATTTCTGATAGTTTTCCCTTCGTCATCCATTGCATCGGCAACTGACACCACTAGCGTGCAACCATGCAAGATAATGTAACTGAAAGAATTCAATTTCGTTAGCCTTGGAACACAAGATTAGCAAAAATTCCAGACAGCATAAGCCTAGCAAAAAAACAATCTTTGCTAGACTTAAGTTCCAAGGCTAACGAATTCGGATCCTTTTCATTTGCATTATCTTGCATGAGCACGCTGGAGGTGTCAAGTGCAGGTGCAATGGATGAGGAAGGACAAACTATCAAAACTTGCTACGTTAAAGTTGTCAAATTATTAATTTTAGAGTGAGAACTCTTCTTTTGTTGCATGAGAAGAATGTGATGAGTTATGTGTCTTGTACAAATCCAAATGAAAATTTAGACTTCATCCAAAACACAAGGAATTTAGTAAAGAACAAACATATGATTGCATTTATCTGTAAGTATCCCCAATCTATGTCCGAAATTTCAGAAACACATTTATACTATACTAAGGTCCTATTATCCCCAACTTATTTTATAAATAATTTTCTATCCCTTTTCCCCCAAGGTGGCACTATCAACCAGATAGCTTGAAAAAATTGTCAACACACGCTGATCCCAGAAAATAGTGTCATGTAAGCCAAAAATTCTAGCATAGGTTGGAGTACATTTATGCATTTTACCTTTTGTAATCAATTTGATTTGAATTACAGTTAGTTTTGAATTTTAACCATAACCATGAATAACCCTAACTATATGAATGTTCCTTCAAGATTATAGGAAAAGTAAAAAAGTACCACAAAATGTATTTAGAACAATTTTGTCTCTCTAAAATTAGTCGAATAACTAGTTTCGAAACAAGAAACATAATGTGGATAAATCAACAAATTAAACTATATTAATAATTTTTTTTATGTTATAAGTATATTTTATTCTAATTAATTAGAACTCCATCTATGGAAAAGTCATACTCCTATTATATATACAACGTTAACTTTTTTCCTTTTTATGTATATTATAGATGTTGAAATGATTTGATAAAGATATTCCCACTGCTATACTTTCATTAATACATATACATAGTCAGAATTAAAGTTACTAGCTTAGTTCAGATGAACCAATAAGTCCTTAATTTAAAGATGAATTAATATTGATTTTTTCTTAATGTTTTTGTACGCATTGAGATTTTGTGGGACTCTACTAGATGCGTTCAATTCGAGTTGAGACACTACAAATTGTGTTCAACTCAAATAAAGATTCTTGGAGACTACTCAACCCTAAACCCTAGTTTATGCCTATATAAAGGGTACTAAATTCCCTTAAAAGGCATCTCGGAAATTCCATAAAGAGATCAATATCTCGAAAACTCCACAAATTGATGGATTATTCATATAGAGAGGTCAAATTTAAATCATAGTTCGATAAATACGCCATTAACAGACATAAATCCTAGGAGAGTAGCATCAAGGGATCAACAGAATTGTACTCGCAATCTATCTTGATTAATAAAATCATGTTTCTTCATATCTTATTTGTGTGGTTTATTTATTTTTCATATATTTAAAATTTGTTGCAAACAAATTCTGGCACGCTCAGTGGGACAATCTCTACCTCTCATCTCAACTTTTCAAGCTTCAAGAAAATCAAAATGTCTTCCACTATAGTAGAATAACTAGCAAGCTTAACTAAAGCAATTGAAGGCCTGACAAAGTGAGCACACGAACAAGATGCTAAACTTTCAAAGCTAAGAAATAAGATGGATAACATGATTGAAAGAAGATCAAATCAATCACCTCTGAAGCTTTCTAAAATTCAACACAAAGAAATGTCTTGCGTAAAGCAAACAAAGATCAAAGAGATTCATATCTCAGATGAAGGTTTGATTCCAATTGATCAGTTAAAGGAGTTTATCATAGAGACAATCGAAGATAAATCCGAGTCTTCATCCAAATTTTCTCCCATATATGCAAAGCCATATACACAAAGGATTTATAACTTCAAAATGTATGAGGTTATCAACCTCCCATGTTTCAACAATTTGATTGCAAAGGAAATCCCAAACAACATAATATCGCACTTTATCAAGACTTGCAATGCTACTGAGATGTATGGTGATTATCTTGTTAAAGAGTTCATTCGATCTCTCAGAGAAAATGCATTTGATTGGTACACAGATTCTGAACCTAATTCAATAGATAGTTGGGAGCGATTAGAGCAAGAGTTCCTTAATCGTTTCTATAGCACAAGACGTGTCGTTAGTATGATGGAACATACAAAAGCTCGTCGAGGTGACGATGAGTTAGTTGTTGACTTTATCAATCGCTGGAAAAGTCTGAGCCTCAACTGCAAAGATCGCCTTAGTGAAATTTCTAGTATTGCCAAGGTATGAATTGGGGTCTTCACTACATTTTACAAGAATTAAAGCCGAATACATTTGAAGAGTTGTAAATTCGTGCACATGACATGGAATTAAGCATGACTTCAAGAGAAGATCCACAATCTCCTGTCTATGAACCTCATGAAGATGAAGATATAGAAGAACTCCAAAGTGGGGGCAAGTCTGCATCCGAAGATGACTTTGAAGAGTCAATGTATATCTAGACGCTCCTTAACGCATGAGCTTAAACTGCAAGTTACAATGCTCCTCGAAACACGAGCTTAAATTGTACGTCACTTAAATCTTCAAGTTGAAATGCTTCTTCAAACACGAGCTTAAACTGTATGTTCACTTAAAATTTCAAGTTAGAGTTAAATCTTCAAGTTGAAATGCTCCTTGACACGAGCTTAAACTGTATGTCAATTAAATCTTCAAATTAGAGTTAAATCTTCAAGTTGAAATGCTCCTTGAAACACGAGCTTAAACTATATGTCCCTTAAATCTTCAAGTTTGAGTTAAATCATCAAGTTGAAATGTCCTTGAGACACAAGTCTAAACTGTATATCATAAAACTCTTTAAATTTCAGCTAAATCTTCAAGTTAAAATGCTCCTTAAGGTACGAGCCTAAACTGCATGTCACTCCTGGCCCGCAAGAGTATAAACTGTGCACGACGCAACAAAAAAATCACTCACTCTTCCAGAGCTACGTTGCGACTTGATCCTCTTCATTGAGGTACATAGGCACTTAGAATCATATTCTAACTTCAGTCGCTTGAGTGTCAAAAAACCAAATCTTCCCACTTGATCTGTTACATGAGTCAAAGCTATGAGTAAGCTTTCATAAAACTTCAGACTTGCACCAAATGGTGGTGACTCAATGGGGGCAAACCCTTATGAAAAAAATTGTTTCAAGATGAAGTTTTAAAATCTCTAAGTATGCAAGTTGAAGTCTTCAAATTCTTCAAGCCTAGTCTTTGAAAGATAAAATATCGTGACAAGACTTGAAGAAGGGGCATTTGTAGTCTCTTAAAATTTATTTAAAATGAATTTATAAAGTTGTTTGGATTATAGAAAGTTAATAAATATATTAGTCCAAATAAATAATATGGATTAATATAATTGATTTAATTATTTAAATTCAGATAAATACGAATTTAATTAAAGCCCCCTCTATAAAGCCCATATGATATTTCACTTAAATCTGATTGGCTGAAGGGAGTCATGTTCCAATCGCAACTCCTCTATTCTAAAACTAAATAGGGGTCTCATAATTCAGAAAAAGGGAACCAAGAATTCTAAACAACAAGCTAGAGAAAGCTCATGGATCAAAAGCCATAAATTTCTGTACAAGTTCAAGAATTCAAGGATTCAAGTGTTCAAGTTCATGATTTGAAGAATTCAAGACCAAGTTCAAGAACGGTCAAGATCAAAACCACCGAATTCCATATCAATTTCAAAACCTTGAATTCAACTAAAAAGTCAAGATCAAGATCAATTCCAAGTATAAGTTCAAGTTCAAGATCAAGACCACTGAATTCAAGATCAAGCTCCAAGCCATTGAATTCAACTAGAAAGTCAAGATCAAGATAAAGTTCAAGTAAAGATCAAGATAAAGTCCAAGTATAAGTTCAAGTCCAAGATCAAGTTCAAGAATGATCAAGATCAAGACTACCGGATTCAAGATCAAGCTCCAAGCCCTTGAATTTAACTAGAATGTCAAGATCAAGATAAATTTCAAGCCAAGATCAAGATTAGTCCTAGTCCAAGTCCAAGTTAAAGTCGAAGATTAAGTTCAAGAACAGTCAAGATCAAGACCACCGGATTCAAGATCAAGCTTCAAGCCCTTAAATTCAACTAGAAAGTCAAGATCAAGATAAAGTTCAAGTCCAAGATCAAGATCAAAATAGAGATCAAGATCAAGATAAATCCCAAGTTCAAGATCAAACTTTAAATCCCTTGAAATCATATTTGAAAATGCGAATTTAGAGAAATCATAGAGATTGCAACACTCGCACTTGAAATAATACATCGATTGTTGCTATAATTTTTCGTTCTTGATTATTATTTTTTCGACGCGAAATTTTATTGCCTACAGTTTTCTTTTGTGTTTTATATTTAGAGTTTGTCTGGTATGAAGAAAAACATTTTCTGGAAAATATTTTTCAATTTTCTCATGTTTGGTTGGGACAAAAGTTTTGGAAAATGTTTTCCAAATCAACTCATTTTCCTCAAAATTAAGGAAAATAACTTCCCTTAAAAAATTAAGGAAAACATTTTCCAAATCTCTCCTCTAATTTCAAATTACATTTTTTTTGGAAAAAACATCAATTTAAAAAAATTATTTTCAATTTCAAAATTTTATTTTTTCACCGGATCCCTGACCCCCACCCCAATCGGCCAGGCTCCCCCCACAACCCCCCCCCCCCCTTCCCAAAAATATTAATTTTGCTTTTTTTAAAATATTTTCAACTTTAAATTTTTATTTTTAAACTCCTAGCCCCCTCCCTACCCCTACCACCCCCCCCCAAAAAAAAAAATATTAAAAATAATTATCAAGTTCAAAATTTTATTTTTTCACTCCTACCCCCCCCCCCCCCAAAAAAAAAAAAAATATTTTCAATTTCATAAATTATTTTCTACTCTAGTAAAAATAAAAGATGTCTCTTAAAAACATTCTTCATTCATAAATCAAACACTAAAAATCATTTCCAGAAAAAAATTTCTAATCACCAACCAAACATGAGAAAATAAGTAAAAAATCTACTTGTTTTCTAGAAAAACATTTTCTAGAAAAACATTCTCCTTCATACCAAACACACCCTTATACTGGTAATTTTATGCGCTTCGCGCGGTTATAAATAATAATTGCATTTACTTTGAAATTAAGTTTTTACTAAATATCCATAAATTCAAAATAATGGGAAAATAGGCTCTTAAAAAATTAGCAATATTTCAGGAATTTGATTATTTGTCATTATCACATAACTCAAGAACCTCTAATGAATGAATTATTCACAAAATAATAAATAATATGTTCTTTAATAAATATTAAAAGAAATATAAAGAAGAAAATAAGAATATGAATATATATATATATATATATATATATATATATATATATATATACACACACACACACATACACACACACAAAGGCATTTTGTCATATAAGGAAATATTTAAGTTGCAAACATTCATAGTGAGAATTCTTTTAACTCAGTACAATAATTATTTTCTTGGCAATAAATATAAATAATATATACGTATATGTTCAATATAACCTGAGACGATAACTTTGCAGAAACGTAAAAACATAGTTTAAAACATGTACTAAAAAAGTAACAATTAATATCATCAGTATAAATTAATGAGTGTAAAAGAACAAACCAGGATATATAAAAATAGAATGAAATAGAAAGAAAAAAATTGAGTCCACTAAATGCGCAATGTCCCCTTACAAAATGATTTACATCCAATACTAGAGGCTTAAAGATTACATCCTCTTCGCATGAAACGTTCTTTTTTCACCAAATTATTGATAAAAAAGTAATTGTGCTAGTAAGTCACTCAACAAAAAGTACACAAATATTTAATTTTAAAATCAGAGAAAATCCCTCTATTCAGGGACAACAAAGGGTAGTGTGAATAACTTTTTACTGTGCACTATCAGAAATGTTACAACAATTTGGTAAAGTTGCAATCTTTCGGAAAGTACACAACCTTTCATAAAAGTCACCACTTTTCATAAATTCACAACTCTTCATTAAAGTCGCAACTTCTCGTAGAAGTCACAACTTTTCATAAAAGTCGCAATTCTCTATTAAAGTCACAAATTTTCGTAAAAGTCACAACTTTTGATAAAAGTCACAATTTATCTAAGTCACAACTTTCATAGAAGTCACATCTTTTAATGAAAGAGGAAGACTAGTTTTAGAAATAAATAAATTTAAAAGGAAATTTTGCTTGTACTGGAATCACGTAGACGACGCCTAGGATTCTCTTTTATACAAATATATGATACGTGAATGTCTAAGGAGAAATAATTAGGTAATTCATAATTGTTGAAAGTTGTCAAACAAATTTCATTGGTAAAAATCAATATCTAAAAGCATGTTAATTAATTCACTTTATTGTTGAAACTAAAAGATTTAACGACCAGAAAAGTTAACTATTATTGAAGGGATAATATGGTTGCTAAGAGAATGTATAACGTCCAGATTTCATTTCCTCGTTCTAGGATTTTTAATGAACCAAATATCCGGTTGTTAACTTTTATCAACGGAGCTTTTAGCGATCGATGACAAGTGAAATTTTATTGGTTGTTATTGACAATGAACGACAGGATAAAGACTTCTAACAACGGGATTTTTTCTCACTAAGAGTCTTTTTTGGTGTAGTGAGTCCACACAATAAAAAATACTAATAACTAAATCAATAAAAATAAATATGTATTATTAGTATAGTGGATAAGTAAAAGTAAACGTGAAAAATAATAGACCTACCTTGTTTACTTTGAATATGTTGTATGTGTGTGTACTATGTATTTTCTCACATTTTCTTGCATTGCTTGTTATTTCGTTATTTTAATTAAGAGTGTGTTTATTTTTATTATAGATATATGCTTATTTACTATCATATTTGATGAAGTTGTTTAGTAATTACAATTAATAGGTCTTGGTATTTTATCTAGAATTAAATTGAGGCCCAAATTATTGTTTTAGTGACCTTATAATCGGTCATGATCCATGGATTAGTTTGGACTTTTACCCTCTCCACTCGAAACATAGGTCAGAAAGTAGGAAACCAGGAGAAAATTATCAACTATTCTTTCAACTTGCTACCCACATTTTGGTTGGGTGAGTCTTCCTTATTTCTTTTATCAAAAAATTGTGTTATGATTGGCGGAGATTCATATTAAATGTGTTCGTTGTAATCGTATAGTCATATATTAATTTGTAAACCGTCCGTTTAAAAAAGAATGACATACTTTGACTTAGAACGGAGTTAAAGAAAAGAAAAAAGACTTTTTAATTTTGTGGTTCTAAATTAAAGTTATGTCAAATGTACCAAAATGTTCTTTAATCTTGTGGTCTTAAACATGCCACGTGGAAAGTTAAAGTTAAAGTGTTGCCAAAAAAGAAAGACGTCTTTCTTTTTGAAACAGACTAAAAAGAAAATACGGTCATTCTTTTTGAAATGGAGGGAGTACTTGTTAGTTGAAAACACGGAGACTCAATAAAATAGACGGCCTAAAGACAAATTTTGAAAAAGAGAGATACAATTTTTTTTGGTAACAACTATAATTTTTTTTACCATAACCACCAAAGAACAATTATAGAGCACCTTATTTCTATTAACAGAGATGAGGCCTCCAACAAAACAAAGAACACATTACATCTCTAGTTCTCCAATAAAGTTTCTACAATTCTGTGCTCTCTTAGTATTACAAAGAAAACATATCCTCTCCCCTATCTCCTTCTTTATCTGTGGGACAGTCTCGATAGTATGTATATACTTGTCTCTAAATTTCTTTGCTATGATTTCCTTCTGAAATTTCCTCCAGTTCTTCTTCTTGATGTTTTCCGGGACCTGTAGTATACCTCCAGCAGAAACACCTATCCCTGTCCATTTCTGTACCTTCATCCACACTTCTTTAGTCCATCTACAATGCTCAAACAAGTGAGAATTAGTCTCTTGGGAAGCAATCAGTCTCATCATCTTGAATGTGGAGCCTCACTTTCTTCTCTTGTGTTAGAAGCCTACCATGCAGGTCATCCACACCAAAAATCTATGCCTAGGCAAGACCATTGAGGTCCATATTAATTCTACATTCTTCAATTTTTGTCTTTGAGCTATGGTTGCCAAATAGCTACTTGTAATAGAACACTCCCAATCTTTTGTGAGTTAATTTATAATACCTATTTTGAATGTACCACTGATGCATTTGTGCATTGAGAGAAGTTAATTCCTCCAATACCAATTATTGTCCATCGGGGATGTGTGTTGCAAAATAGAGATATTCTCCCGTAATTACTCCTTGTTGACTGTTAGTTGCCAAATAAGTTGCCGCAACATTCCAATTACTATTACCTTCAATGATTAATAGACTCTTTGGAAAGCATACCTGTTCCCCTGATACTACTACAATCTTTCTTTTATCCTCAGACCCTCCCCACATATAGGTTGTACAAACTTTGTCCAGATTTTTCAACACTCTGTGAAAGGATAAGATCTGTCCAAAAAAAAGAGAACAAGGTTGTATTTATCACTTGTAGCCTACCTGCATATGTCAGATGCTTAGAATACGTCATAGTGATCCTTTTGTTGAATATTTTTGGGTGTGGAGTCTGTGGGCACTATCGATTTCTCACAATTTGAATTTTGTTATATCAAATTAAGAACACGCTTCGGTCTTACAATCTTGATTACACTGGTTGCTTGCTTCAATAACACTCTTTACTTGAGCACTCACTCTTGCATGCTCCCTTACTTTCTTACTTTGTTTCTTGCTTGGTTTTATTTCTTTCTTGGTTGGTTACAACTCAAATGGACCACCTTTATTTATAGGTGGTGATGGAAGAATATAGAGAGATACATACTACTCTCTTCTACAATATTCCTAACAATCTTTTTCTAGACCTATCTTTTCTAGAATATTTTTAGACTATTCTATCTACAATGCACATTCTAGAAATCTTCCTTCAATTTTCCACAATTACGGAATATTCTAGATTTTTCTTGACTTATATATCTTAAGTAATAATTAAGTTGGTGATGAATTTTTAACACTTCCCCTCAACACCTACTTAATATTTTCTTTTCATCTGTTGTGAGCGATTCCTGGAACTTTGCAAGCGTCATCACGTCCATGCCCTCTGAGAATCTCTTCCTTTATTGGATAATTTTGATCCCTACTCTTTCAAGCTTCTTCAAAGGAAGTATCCTCTTTGATGTTAACCACCTCGGTTAATGTTGCATTTATGTACTTGGTGTTTGGACGCTTCAGCCTTCTAGACCTCCTCAGTTGAAATTGTTACTCTTCTTAGACTTCTTCTTGTAACTCATCTGGTGTTTCATAAGATCAAGTTTGGCATAAGCTCTTCTTTTCCTTTTGTGAAGATACCTCCTGGTTAGATTCTATCTTATTTCCTTGATCTACTTCATTGAGCTTATCTTGCAGCTTTTTCTCAAGAGCTATTAAGTCTGGCAGGGAGAATTCTTTTGACCACCGAGATGACGCTTTATCAAATACCATATTTCTTGATACACATATCTGATTTATGGTAGGGTCACAACACTTCCATCCTTTTCTTTGTTCATCATATCTAACAAAGATGCAACGAACAACTTTTATATCAACTTGTTGTGGAGATGATCGGCACAGACACATATCACACACAACCAAAAACTCGAAAGTGACTTACAATAGGAATCATCTTTCTAAGTTTTTTAAATGTTGAAATGAATCTAAATCTTGCTTGCGTCAACCTGTTGGTAATGTGAACAATAGTCTTCATGCATTTTGCCCAAAACCTTGCTGGTACATTCATACTATGCAACATACTTTTGCATATCTCCGCCGAATGTCTATTTTTACTTTCACACTCCAATTTGTTGTGATGTATTTAGGTAAGTTAATTGTCTCCTTATCATCTTCTCTTTAAGATAATTATGAACTCTCGTACGTGTATTCTCCCCCATTTCTCCGTACAGAGACATTTGATTTTTCTTCCAATATCATTCTCCACACTATATTGGAACTCTTTAAACTTCTTAAATACTTCAAATTTCTCTTTTAAGAAGTAAATACATACGTACCTTGAGAAGTCATCAATAAATGTTACCATGTAACGGTAACCACTGATGGAGGACTTCTTTACTGGTCCAAACACGTCTGAGTGTACTAGTTCTAATGGCTCCTTCGCTTAATACTTCGATTCTCCATAGGTAAGTTGATGTGCTTTCCTATAACGACATCCAACACAAATAATGTCTCCTCTAATATCAAGCTTGGGAAGACCTTTTAATTTTGATTGTTGCATCAGTATTTTTGTTTGCTATAGCTCACGTGCCGAAGACGTGCATGCCATAGAACATCTGTTTCATTACTTCATGTTTTCTCAACATAAGTTGTCTCGCTGACATGACATAAATTTATTGTAATCTTCTGCCTTCCATTATCGGTGTTCTTGTAACCTTTAAGTTTCAATATATATTTATGTCATTTGGTCCAAACAAGAGATAGTTTCCGAAATTTGTTAGTTACGATACATATAATAATTTCTTCTTCATACCTGTAACATTGTAGACATTTTGATGTTCCATAATTATTTGCAGTTACCACACCTCGACCACCTTTATATTCACTCATGTTAATGAGTTTTTTCTCATCACCAATCATGTGATTGGAATATCCTGAATCAATGATTTAATCATGTTCATAATCGACCAATTTCTTACTCACACTTGCAAGTGGAATCTCCTCTTTTTTGTTAGAGCGACAGGTGACAATCTCCTTGTTGATCAGTTTTTTTTAACTGCATAAGAGGTCTCAAAATCCTAAACTTCTTCTTCATCTTTCTTATTTTGAGTAGAAGTTTTTACATTACCTTCAGCTTTCTTATACCAGCAGTCTCTGACATAATGTCCTCTCTTTCCACAATTGTAGCACTTCTGCATTTGCCGGTTGTTGAATCCTTTCGCCTGCTTTTTTGTTGTTTAGTTCTTTTTTCATGACCCGAGCCTACACCATGGACGTGGCCGGCACTCAAAAACCATTGCTGGTCTCCAAGCGAACGCTCATCCTAGCTGACTACAAGCGGAAGACTAACTTAAACATAAAAAGCTTAAAAACTGAAATAAAAGTTAAAAGGCATTAACAAAAATGAACAACTTTGAATAAAAGTAATATATTCAACTAGCCATAAAATAGGAAACTTTAGACTTTAAAACATTTAATAGAATAAATAAATAATACAGACTCCTCAACTGTACTAACTATCTATGAAGCCTCTAACTAATAAAGATGGAAGTCGGGACAAGACCCACGACATCCTAACTCAATTGAAAAATAAATTAAATCCTCGGAAGCAAGGAGACTCACCATGTATTAATCGAACTCTGGAATGTACCAATGAAGCTCTTGTTGATGATCTTGAATATCTGTGGTTGCATTACAAAAAAAATGCAGGCCACGTGGAATGTACGAGCATGTAAGGGGAATTCTAAAGCATAACATAAGCTTGATACTTGAATAAAAAAAGAAAACATACTTACCTCTTCTCAAACTTGAAAGTCAAGGAATACTCAAGAATATGATACTCAAATCAAAGATTAAATACTGAACTCAAAGATATGATACTTGACTATGGATACTCAACTCAATATACTTAACTTTTGATATTTAAATGAACTCATTTCAATATAAAATAGTTTAAAACAAATGCAATATAAAGTAAAGTTGTCTAAAATCATAATTTTAACTCAAGATAATAATATCATAAAAACATATCATGCTCCCCCTCAAAGTCTACTTGTGCAATGCATGAATGAAGTCTCATATGCCCATTCATACTAAGCAGAACCCCTTGAGGAGTTCATGTAACTAATAATGTTGGAGTTTCTTTAAATCGACAACCATCACTTTGAGCCTAAGTGATGATACAAAGTATTACCTCACATTGCCCAAGGACCATCCTATACCTTTCCATAGGTATAGGACCTTAATTAACTTAGTGCATCCACTAGCTCTCCTTACGTGATCATCTAAAAAGTATGGCCCGTCAATTCCCATGTTTTCTACATGGTTTACATGGAGACTTGAGTTAATATGAACTTGCATCCCTACATTGGTACTCAATACTACTCCCAAGAATGTACTTTAGCTCATACTTTTGATAAAACTTCTTTCGTTTGGGTTGAGATAATTTGTTGAACCCGTTTGCTTTAAGAAGCTCCTCTTGGAATCAATGTTCCCTCTTTAGTTCAAAACTCTTTTGGAACTTGTTACTTCCATTTTAATTTAAATTTGAAAACATTTATAAAACTTTAGGGAATACTTAGTATCCTTATAGCTTTTGAGAAATGAGCTCAACTCTGGCTCTTTACTTAACTTGAAACTTAACTCTTAGGGAATACTTAGTTCCCTTATAGATTTTGAGAATTTAGCTCAACTCTTTACTCTTTCTCGACTTGAACTTTAAGTCTTTAAAACAAAGTGAAAACATTTGTGAAAGACTTTAGAAAACTTAAAAAACATTACTTTGACTTGCTCTTATCTTCTAGAATTGACTCTAAACCATCCTTGAATTGAAGTATGGATTCAAGGTTCATGATCTCATGTGTATGGATGATTTCATGATTTTTAAACTTGGAGGGTGAACAACTCAACTTGAGAACAAAAAGGTACTTCTCAACTCAAGATTGTTCGACTTATAGGGTTCATGCAGAGTTATGGACATGCACAATTCAACTCAAAGACTTCATGGCTAACATGTAATAGTCCCATAATTAGGAATATAATCTCAAAAGGAGTAAAGATCTCAATAATCAAGACTTAGAATTTGGAGATACTACTCATCTCAATGATACTAAATTTATGGAATTCATGTAGAAATTATGGGCATGACAACTCGACTCGAAGGTCTAAGTAAATAGATGGAACTCATGCATACAAATATTCTCATTCTCTTACTTACTTCCTCAAAACTTAGTTCAAATCAATGATGGATCTCAAAGAATTCACAATTGGACTTAAAGACTTCCTTGAACTCTACTCTTAACTCTCTCTTGAATGTGAATTATGAATTCAAGAGTTATAGTTCATGATAAGAAGGATCTAGGTGATATTGTAGACTCATGATTAAATACTCTTCTCTTATACTCACTTGATTGATCTTGAAACAAGTTACCAGAAGTTGTGGAAGACTCCTCAAAAGGACTTTCTTAGAACATTTGAAAGAATTCTTAAAACTTAAATCTCAACTCTAACTTGAATTTGAATTATGAATTTAAGTTTATGATCATGTTAGGACTGATTTTATGTGTTTAGAAGTAGCTTAGATTAGTTAGAATTGAAAAGGAGTGAAGGTGCACTTTAAACGAACTCAAATGGAGCTACCGGAGGCAAACTGGATGGGGAAGGCGACCCCTGGGGCTATTGGTGGAGCGGGGAGCCAACCCCTGATGGACAGAGATGGGGTTGGGGCGCTCTGACAGGCTCCAACCCAGAAAATTCTGCCGAGCTTTTTTGCTCGTTTTCTCATCCTAAATCGCCTAAATTCAAACGGTTTCTTCCTAATCACTTGGTTTAGATTACTTAACTTAATCACACTCCAATCTACTGGAAATTACCCTAAAATTACTCAACTTTATCTCAAGAAATCATCAAAACTCCAACACAACAAGATTTAGAATGAACTTTAAGAACACCTTTCAAGAACTCATCAAGAACTCTAATCTTTAAACTTTAAGCATGAAAATTCGCTGAAAAAATACATGATTGGCGTTTGGATGAACTAACCCAACACTATGTAAGATTACATACCTCCTAGGGATTAGACCCATGGTGAAAATTCGTAACTAAACTCAAGAACGTCGACGAAGGCATTCATCCTTGCCTCTTCTTTAACTCTCAACTAAAACCCTAGGTGTTTATTAGGATTATAAAATCAAACCTAAAAGGATTAGACCCCTAAATTAATACTAAAAACGAGATAAATCTTATTGGTTAAGGAAAGGAAAAAAATACCTCTCACTATTTTCGGCTAACTTTCCTTAACTAGACAACCTAACTTCAAAGGTCATTTATCACTAATCCTAAATCAAAATTTATCAAACTCGGCGGATTTGGGAAGATAACTCAAAGACCTTTCCAATGGTACCCTTTAGCTCACCTAAATCATCTTGTAATGGGAGTTAGGGTTGTTTGAAGTTGATCCAAAACTCACATTTAGCTTAACTTGCAAAATTTAAGATTTTGCTATTACCAATTTAATTATTTTTGGAATTCTTGGTGCTAAATCTAGTGACCTGACCTTAATACTTAAGAAATTTAATTCGTTGGTGAAATCTCACTCACTACGATTAATGGTTCGAGTCTTAGTTCGAAAAAATTTCTGGGGTGTTACATATTTGATGTTGGATCTCATGGCCTCCCCCTGGCCGTGAGCTTCGCTCCTCTTTTGTTTTTTGATAGGCTTTACTTTTGATGAAAAGCGTTTTATCTTCGTATTTTTTAGTAAGACTTTATAATGACTTCTTCAAATCTTCTTCATTTACCAATATATTTTCCAACTCAGATAAACTTTGTTCTGTAGCCCACCCTTGTGTGGCATTCATTATGCCATTGTACTTCGAACTTAGACTATGAATGACTATTCTCCTCATTGTTGTCTCTGTGATAGCGTTCTATGGATCTAATTTTGATATTTCATCAGATAAAGATTTTACCTTTGAGAATTATTGACTTATTGTCATATTTCGTTGAGATATTGACAAAAGCTCATTTTCAAGCCTTTGTAATCTCGCATCATTCTTCTTTGTAAAAATCGTCGCCAAGTTTTCCCTAGCTTATTTGGGAGTCTTGTCATTCTTAATTTGTTGAATGAACTCATCTTCGATGGTTACAGTGAGAGCATACATAGTCTTTCCAGCTTTGACCTTTCACCTTTTTGTTGCTTCAACATCTGTTGGTGGTGTGGTGTCTGATCCACCAATGATATCCCATAATTCCTGACTGAGAAAGTAATATTGCATTCTCGTTTTCCATGATCCGTAATTCTTGCATTGAGCTTCTAAATTCTATTGAGAGTGATTGTGAAGTCTGCCATTGATAAATGTCTCGCAACTTGTAGCCTCCGACAATAGCTTGTAGGATATTAAGTTCCTGCATTGCTCTTATCCACCAGACTCTGATACCACTTATTGAATATTTTTGGGTGTGGATACTATGGGCACTGTTGATTTCTCACGATTGAATTTTTTTATATAAACGTAAGAACACACTTTGGTCTTACAATCTTGATCACACTTGTTGCTTGCTTCAACATCACTCTTTACTTGAGCACTCGCTCGTGCTTGCTCTTTTACTTTCTTAATTTGTTTCTTGTTTGATTTGCTTTCTTTCTTGGTTTGTTACAACTCAAATGGACTACCTTTATTTATAGGTGGTGATGGAAGAATCTAGAGAGATGCATACTATTCTCTTCTAGAATATTCCTAACAATCTTTTTCTAGACCTATCTTTTCTCTAACATTTCTAGACTATTCTATCTAGAATACTCATTCTAGAGATCTTCCGTCAATTCTCACAATTCCGGAATATTTTAGATTTTCTTAACTTATCTTAAGTAATAATGAAGTTAGTGATGAATTCTTAACACCTTTGAGTGATTTAAGCAATGAGTACATGACAATCCATCAACTTCCATTTCTTAGGAGAAAGAGGTAGACCCTATTTAATAGGAAATTCCCCATGAACCCAATCCTTATTAAGGTTGGTCTCTAATGCCATCATCATCTCCAGCTAGATGTTGACATTAAATAAGTATATTTAATATTGACGAACTGACGTGGGAGACCTCTGTACTTGGCTTCGTTCGTCACATAGGCCCTTCTATTCATGACTTTATCAGTTGAACCCTCGAATCCACTGAAACACAACATTTTAAATCCTGTTGCTTTGTGTGCACTTCAAAAACATAGTAAAAATAACAGTCATCATCCACATAAAAATTTTAATGACACATCATTTATTTTTACTGAATTTTTTTTAAAAATAATTTCTTCTTCTTTTATATTATGTTTCTCCTTAACTGCCCCTATCCTTGACTACTCCCCTCCATTTTTTACCACCAAAACACCATTACAATCTTGCATTCTTACCTGAAACACTACCTTAAATAATTATAAACTACCGTTCTCCAAATTTTCATCTTCATAATTTTTTGTCATATTACCCCTCCTTGGCTCCCCCGTTTCCCCAATAGGTCACAAACACTGAAGCAATTACCTCTGAAAAGGAATTGCATTGGGGAAGAATGGGTGGGTAGACAGAGAAAAAACAAAAAGTGACTAACTTTCAATTTATTTATTTATTTTGTATTTTTATTCATTTTGTATTTTTCTTATGATTGTTTTTAGTCTAAAATTTTATGTCTACATTCCTTTAACACGTGAAAGCACGTGTTTGTTCCACTTCAACTATTAAGTTGCCACATATACTTGGTCAATTGTTAGAGGGATTTAAAATATTCTGTTTCAGTGAGTTCGACGGTTCAGTTGACAAAGTCACGAGTAGAAGGGTCCATTAGACAAACAAAGCCAAGTACAGAAGCCTCACAGGTCATTCCGCCTTTAAATATTTATATATACATATTATTCTCGTAAATTCTTAAAAATATTGTGATTAATTATAATTTAATAATTAGTTTTTTTCTTTTTCAATTGACAACATAACATTTCTTGTAATATTTTGTGAGAAAATGTTAAGCATATTGTGTTACTTAACAACACAAATGTTTAAATCTTTTTTATTGATTATATTTTTGAAAACTTTTTCAATAGCATTAGTGATTATATAAACTATCAGGATTATTCTAGAAGTGTTCAAAACTAAAATCAAGACCTCACTTCTTTGAATGTTAGATTATCATTTTTTTACATACATAATATTTCATAATACTTTTCAATAAAAAAACTAATATTATAGTGATTGTTACTTTTAAAAGACATTCAAAATTGAAGCAATATATTTTAAGATTTAATTATTTGATAATCTAATTAGTTTCGAGGTTGAAATTTTTGTAAAACATCTAAAAAAATTGAAGACAATCTTAAATAGCCAATACTAAAACATGATTAATTCAAATTGACGTGAATTAGATAAATCAAGAAATAAGAAGTAACTAAAAGTTTAATTGATTATGATTTTGAATTATAATTACATCAATAATAAAATTCAAAAAACATGTGCATAATAATTAGTATGAGATTAGCAACAAACTATTAAATTTTCTTAAATTAATATTTTCAAGTATTTATAGTATACCTAACAACTAAAAAGGAATAGAGGGAGATGTAATACAATTTTTTTAATATTCTACTTAAGTTTTCATTAGATCTGGTCGTCTCACTTTTATGTATGTATATTCTTCATCTACTTTTGGTTCTTCATTTAATCTTGACACTTATTAGAAGTTGTATCTTTTTTGTGCATCTTTGGTATATCTTTGTAACTGAATTTGGGGTTTTTTTGGTTCTTTTTGAGGCCTTTATTTTTAGTTTGAGCCCCCCTTTAGCTGAATAAGTAATGTGCATATGATATTATTTTATCCCCGTTTTGTTGAAGGTATTAAATTGTTCTTGATTATTTATTTCACCATTATTGACATAGTGGTGATATAAGTTAAATTATATCGCTTCAAGAAAAGGGTGAACTATATGAGATTTTTCTGGGGATTAGTATGAAAATTTGCAGAAAAATAAGTTTTCTGCGGATTTTCATACTAATCCGTAGGAAAATTCCCATTTATTTCACAATTTTTCATAAAATAAATTATATAGCTAGTTCTCAACTAAACGACCTAGTTCAATTAGTGTGGTCTTGCCTTTATTGATTTGACTTCTTGGTACAATGTCTCCTTTGTAGTTAGATTTGTTGTACTCGAGTCGTGGTCTTTCTAAAACAACCTCTTTACTTCTACGAGTTAGTTGTTATGTCTACCTTCATTCTACTCTCCCGAACTTAACTTGTGATGTTGTTGTCCTATTGTTGTTTCTGGCGCAATGACTATTTGAAATAATTGATCTAGTTACTACATGAGTATGCATTGCAATTATGTGATAAGAGAATAAGAATCAATCAAAAATCATCTTATTTGCTCTTTTATGACCATAGTGATGATCCGATTATGCGATGAAGCAGCCTCCATGAAGCGGAGAAGACTAACGTGGATTCGCCTACTCAGGGACTTGTAGATGCTGACTATATAGTTCTCAATGTGGTGAAAAGTAAAAAGAATCAGGGTATCCTGGAGGCAGGGGTGAAAAAAGAGGCAAACCTAGCACCAATTGTTGTAGAAAATTCCTTGAAGTCACTAGTGAAAAAGAACTTGATAAAACAAGTCGCAAATATCAAAAGTAAGGGAAGAAAGGGAAAGAATTCTTATTACATGGCTGTTGAGTTTGAACTATCGGATGAACTAACTGGTGGTGCGTGGTACTCGGAAGGAAAATCTTGACAAGGAATTCATCACAGTTCTTAGATACACTTGTTTAAAGGGTCATAAGAATGCTGAAAGTTGGTACTGCAGAGGGAATCCACGATTTCTTGAAGAAAAGGGAAGTTGTTAAGCGTACAAGTCAACAATTTGTGGAAATATTTAACTCTATGATTCTGGACAATGCTGTTATAGAGGTAAAGAGTACTGGATTGGAAGAATGTCATTCTATTCCTGTTGGATCAGTATGTTATTGAACTACAAGTGGAGTTGCTTTAGGGGCTGTGTTAGGATCGGAAATAAGCAGGTGTAAACGCAGAAGCTAGCAAAGCAAACCTCAAAAGACCACGAGTAAGAAGACAACGAGAAATATATCAAAAGACACAAAGATTTAACGTGGTTCGGTCAATCGACCTACGTCCACAAAGGAGATGAGCAATCCACTATAAATATGAGAGTAAAAAATACAGAGAGAAACAACCTCAACCAATTCACTCGGAATACATGGGAGGTTCACACAAGTGATAACGTATCAAGCTTGTGACCCATAAATTCTCCCTCTAACCAAAACTCTCAAAGCCCTTAAGACTACATTGTGAATGCTGATTAAGTTAGAAGGAACATTCCTCTATTTATAGAGTCCTAAACCTTTTTTCCACAAGAAAAACATTAGTCAATCCAAAACCTTTTCCTAAAAGGAAAACCAATTTATGGTAAGAAATTTAGGGCAAATAAAACTCAACAAATCTCTCCCTTGGCCTGAATTTCTGACAGAATAAATTTGTCCACCTTCTTGACTGAATCTTCAACAACTTGCTTCTCCTCTCCATAATCTCCTTTGAAAAAATTTATGTCTCAACACAGAGAACCTCTCTGAAATAAATTCTCCAACAATTATCTTCATTACTGTCAAAAAGGTTGCGGCTAGAACTACACCCGTCAAGATGAACACCTTCTTCTAACCTGGTTTAATCATCAATTATCGAACCAGTGAACCTGACTCCATCATTGAATTTGGATCCGATACCACCTGTTAGGACCGAAAATAAGTAGGTGTAAATACGGAAGCTACAAAAACAAACTTCAAAAGACCACGAGTAAGAAGACAAACGAGAAATATATCAAAACACACAATTTAATGTGGTTCGGTCAATCGACCTACGTCCACAAAAGAGATGAGCAATCCACTATAAATATGAGAGTACAAAATATAGAGGGAAACAACCTCAACCAATTCACTCGGAATACATGGGAGGTTCACACAAGTGATAACGTATCAAACTTGTGACCCACAAATTCTCCCCCTAACCAAAACTCTCAAAGCCCTTTAAGACTACATTGTTAGGTTTTATTTGTCCTAAATTTCTTACCATAAATAGGTTTTCCTTTTAGGAAAAGGTTTTGGATTGACTAATCCTTTTCTTGTGGAAAAAGGTTTAGGTTTCTATAAATAGAGGAATGTTCCTTCTAACTTAATGAACATTCACAATGTAGTCTTAAGGGCTTTGAGAGTTTTGTTTAGAGGGAGAATTTATAGGTCACAAGCTTGATACGTTATCACTTGTGTGAACCTCCCATGTATTCCGAGTGAATTGGTTGAGGTTGTTTCTCTCTGTATTTTGTGCTCTCATATTTATAGTGGATTGCTCATCTCCTTTGTGGACGTAGGTCGATTGACCGAACCACGTTAAATTTTTGTGTCTTTTGATATATTTCTCGTTGTCTTCTTACTCGTGGTCTTTTGAGGTTTACTTTGCTAGCTTTCGCGTTTACACCTGCTTATTTCCGATCCTAACAAGTGGTATCAGAGCCAAATTCAATGATGGACTCAGGTTTAGTGGTTCGATAATCGATGATTTAACCAGGTTAGAAGGAAGTGTTCATCTTGACGGGTGTAGTTCTAGCTGCAACCTTTTTAATAGTAATGAAGATTTTGTTGGAGAAATTGTTTCAAAGAGGTTCTCTGTGTTGAGACATTAATTTTTTCAAAGGAGATTATGGAGAGGAGAAGCAATTTGTTGATAAAATTAAGTCAAGAAGGTGGACAAATTTAGTTTGTCAGAAATTCAGGCCAAGGGGGAGATTTATTGGGTTTTATTTGCCCTAAATTTCTTTCCATAAATTGGTTTTCCTTTTAGGAAAAGGTTTTGGATTGACTAATCCTTTTCTTGTGGAAAAAAAGTTTAGGACTCTATAGAGGAATGTTTCTTCTAACTTAATCAGCATTCACAATGTAGTCTTAAGGGTTTTGAGAGTTTTGGTTAGAGGGAGAATTTATGGGTCACAAGCTTGATACGTTATCACTTGTGTGAACCTCCCATGTATTCCGAGTGAATTGGTTGAGGTTGTTTCCCTCTATATTTTGTACTCTCATATTTATAGTGGATTGCTCATCTCTTTTGTGGACGTAGGTCGATTGACCGAACCACGTCAAATTGTGTGTTTTGATATATTTCTCGTTGGTCTTCTTACTCATTGTCTTTTGAGATTTATTTTGCTAGCTTCCGCATTTACACCTGCTTATTTTCGGTCCTAACAGACTGATCCAAAAACAATCGCGCCAATGGCTTCAATTCCATGTGGTGCTTGCTCTAGGATTAGTCAATGTACACCAAATGGAGATATATCCCCACGAACGTTTGCAACATGCAAGTTTGCATCTTCATTGACATGTCACATTTATGATGTGTTGTAATGACCCGGAATGTAATTTTTGAAAATTTTAAACTTTTTTTTTATACTTTAGTTAATTAGTGGAAGGGTAATTGTAGATATCCGACTTAATCTATAGCTAATGAGCTAAAGTGATCGATTATTTAAGAATCTATACCACTTGACCTATATATATTAAAATAATTTAATAGAGTTTGTTACTTTAAATTTTATAATTATTATTATTCTTTTAAAAAAAAGAACTACCCTAAAAGAAGTGTGGTTGCCGCATCTGAAATGAAGAGGACGTCGATCTCCTGGTAAGTATTTTCTCAAGTGTGTGCTTGCATTCAATTAATTTATTTAATGATTGCACATATGCAATGTAACCCAATTTGGTATTAAATGAGAATAGATAAAGAAGGGTACGTTTTTTTAAAGTTGACCGATCTGTACTGTTTTTGAAGTTTTGAAGGGGAGACAAGGTTTTAATGTACGTTATTAACCAATGATGATAAGGAGAGGGGAATTGATTGATGAGTGATGTTTAGTTAGCAAGTTAGTTGATGGTTACAGGATGACTAGGTTGATTGTAGCAAATTATTCTCGTAGCCTTCTCGTCAGTTAGCTTTGGTTTTAACTATTGCTATTTAATTATCACATTATGATTCAAGTTTGATATGTTGAGATATATAATTAAATATCAAATATATTATTAAGAAAGTTATTATGATTGTGGTGTTTGAAGAAATTATGACTTAATCATAGACTTGAAATTTTGGAAAAATATGTGAGTTGTCGTATTCATTGGCATCAAGATTAGGAGCTTGTTATATATTTGAGTGAGTATTTAAACTAGGCTAAACCTATAATAATGTAAGTGTCGTTAGTTTTGAAATCTTATTGTGGATATGTACTTGAATAGATTGCACTGATTTGAAAGCACAACGAAAAGGGAAGGCTCAAGTATCAGAGTGATTGTTTGGTTATTTGAGGCAAGTGAATTTCTAAACACTTGTTAAGTGTATGGAATGCGTGTATTTCTTTGTGGTATATGTTTGGAAGTAACGAGACTTGGTGATGAGTTGACTTATCTACATTGATTAATTCTAATGATGAAAAAGCGGTAAAAAAGTTAATATGGTTAACTATTTAAGTGTGATGTGTGGAGAAAGGTTTGAAGACCTGTTGAATCATTGTTGATGTGATATCATGTTTGTGTTGTTGTGAATTGTGCAATGTTATGAAAATGGTCATCTCCTCATTATTTGGGTGAACATGTCAGTTGCATGTTATGAGACATGGTTGTGACAAGTGTTATGTGATATGACAAAGAATAAGAAATTAAAGAGGATATATCATTTCGAGGGACGTATCTCGCACCGCGATGGATACTATATTTTGAAGGATGTATCGCGCGCCGCGATGGTTACTGTTATCGAGGATCGTATCGCAGCCGCGATGGATGCATGAAAAGATATGTCCCCCGTGAGCCCCGACTGAGAGACAACGGGCGTGTATCACTAAGTCAGACATGCATCATTATAGTTGACATTGCATTCCATTGCATTACGCATATTTATCATTAATGAACTTGATATTGTCTTTTGCTGATCTTGTGAAGGCATTGCGAATGTCTTTCTGTGGAATTTGTGATTGATGAATACTGAGCTTATTGTTGAGGATATGTAATTTGTCAAAGTGTTGTTGTTAAGATATGTGTTATGTAAACTGTGAACTGTTAAGTTGAACTGGTTTTATGCAGGCTGTACTTATGAACGTTTGGTTTGGGTGTAAGGAGTACCCGTATTCGATCCCCTTAACTAGTGTTTAGAGGTTTACTTGTTGAGTACCGTGTGATTTGTTACTCACCCATTGCTTCTACAATTTTTCTTGTAGTTACTAGCCCGGACTTTTGTGATATATTCTCTTTTCTTCCGAGGTTTCTTGGAGATTTATGACATAGTTGTTTGTCATCTCAACAGACTTTCTTATTCCTGTTTATGATTATGTTCTACTCTAGAAACAATGTCATATGATACTTATATTCTTTTGATTCAATTGTAATACTTTAGAGGTTTGTAAACGTGACAACCAGATTTTGGGGGTATTTTTGAGCTTATTATAAGATTTCCGCATTTTAGTGTAATGATTTTGAGTTTTAGGCCGACTTGTCTTGATAGAATAAGATGAGTGTCATCACGTCTATTTTTGGGTCGTAACATGTGTCACCTTGTTTGGATGTTTGTTACCCGTTTTATTGTGTTGCGAAGATTTATATTAGTTTAAGCATATAGCTTACTAAAACTTGTTTCATATTGTTATAGTTATCATTATATAATATGAAAGTGTCTGATTTTATATAAGGACTAATATGGTGTGATCGTGTTATCTTATTCTTATTTTTCTCTTCATGTTTTATTTATTATCTAATAATCATATTTTTTCATTTATTATCGTTCAAATTATTTATATCTGACATCATATGACGATCTAAAATGATGCAATCTATTCAAACATTATATTTATCATAACAAAATAATACGATGCAACACAAATCATAATACATCTCGAAACAACCATCCAAACAAAAAAACCCGGACATCCAAAACAATTTTATAGAATAAAAATCTAACTTGACTACTATTGGATTATCTCAAATATTAAATTGAAAGGCAGAAAATAACCCATTAAGAAGGAGCTGAGGAAATACAGAAAAAAGGGTGCATTAAAAAAAGTACAAGGACAAATATAATATCTCTTTTCCATATATATATTAAGCACAAATATAGAATTTTATAAGTAAAATTATAAATGGATTCCATATAAAGCAACGACTACTAGATTTTACTGTTAAAATTGCACATGTTTTCAACAATGTACCATTTGTGATGATTATTTGAGACATGAGGAAAAAGGAAAAAAGGTAAAAAGAAAATCATAATATATATTTAGAACATTTTACTCTTCTAAAATTAGTTTGAATTATAAACTTCGAATTAAGAAAAATGTGATGTGAATAAATCAACTAGTTAAACAACATTATAAAAATTAATTTTGCTATTATATATTGTATACTAATTAATTCGAACCCAATTGTCGAAAAATCATACTCGTTTTAGTATACAAGCTTAAAATAAATTCATTTTTAAATATAAATATTGTGAATGTTGAAATCAATTGATAATTTAGTTTTTCACTCCGCATCTTTATTAACACATATACAATGTTCGAACTAAAGTTACAAGGTTCATCTAAACTTAGTAACTTTGATTCAGACTATGTATATGAGGCGAAATTAAGATTTGAAATTTAGAGTGCACCAATATTAAGTTAAAAAAGATGCTCCACTTGAGATAGAACCCTGGTCGCGTGGACAGATCTTTCAGCTTGTATCAGCGGTCCAAAGCACCATTCCATGCTTTCTACAAGGGCATTGCTAACAATATTTAGTTTATGTCAGTTTATAAAGATTTATATATCTATTAGTATTTACTAGTTCTTACTCCATCTCCATAATAAGAATTATTTGTCTCAATCATGAAATCAGTATTAACCAACGCTTGCTCCATCTCCATAATCCTCTTTATGGTGTTTTCCTCCAACATTTACATTTCCTGGTGATCTTTTTCAGCATCTTTTCTTTTTTTGCCTCAACATTTTAAGTTCAGCCTAGTCCTTGCAAAGCCTCCAAGTAGTCTGCATTACCTTCTCATTTGACCAATCAGAACACCCTTTGGGCTCTTTCTACATTCTCTTCAAATGGCAAATTAACAACAATATAGCTTCATCTCTCCTATTCTGAAGGACATATTTCCCCAGAGACTCATCCTAATAGTCTGGCACCATAGAAGAAATAGTTGTGTTGCTTGGGCCTTTATGGTAGTCTTAAGCTCCATGGACGATGAGGATTGAAAAGTAGAGCTGTAGAAGAAGAGAGAGTGTGTGTTATTAGCATTACTTATTTTTACTTTTGAGTTGACATGTATAAAATTGTTATAGGTAGCTAAAAAATTTTGTTGTCTAAATTTATTTTAATAGAGACTAAAGACTTTACTTTCAGAGTCCTTCCAATGTTTACACAGACAATTCCAAACAAATTCAAATAAGCCATTAATGTACTATTAAAAACAAAAGTACCAGTATTTTCACTGTTACAACTTAGAATATGAAGTATTCCTTGCTAAATTGCCCTACATATCAAGTTTGCAACTTAGTTAATCATCGAGCACCAGTACTTCTATAAAATAGGCTTGCAGCAACAAAATTATTCACAACGATTAAGAAACCGTTACTATAGAGTGTCTATTGCAATAATGTGAACCGTGCCAAAAGATTTGGCTGCTTTGGATAGAGCTAAGTAATAAATTTGTTGTCACTCTGTGAAAATCGTTGGAATAGACTTACGTATTGCAACAGTTAGTAGAACCATTGCAATAAAGTCATCTATGGAAACATTTAACACGAAATATTTTCTATTGGAACGGTTATTAAATCGCTCCATAGTTTCCCTCTCTTATTTTGGCTAGATCCTCCAAAAACTTTTCAATATTCTACTTTATTTTTAATTAATTTCCTAAATATAATTTATTTCTCTCTATCAGATATAGATACAAACAAGGCAAACATTTTCGTAATTCATTTCTCATCTCTTCAACAAGCAAAAGAAAAAGCGTTGTCACTCATAAGCTCATTGACCTATTTTTTCATCCGTTTTGGGAAGATTGTGAAGTTTTGCAGTGGTATGTGTTTTATTCCAAAAAGAAAAGTATTTTATTTGTTTAGAGTCGCCACTTGATTTTTAAAGAAAAATCAAGAAAACTTAGTTTTTCAACAGACTAAAACAGGAAAAAAACTTAAAAAGGGTTCGGAGATTCTTGTTAATATTTTAGGAAGGTGTGTTAAGGCGCCTAAAATATCCGTTAATAGGGTTTTCCAACAACTAACTTGTTTGACTAAAATGTCTAACTTTATTTTGAGAAAGAAAATTATTTAGAGTTTGTTTCGAAATGAAGTATTAAGTTTATTATCTAAATGAATTTGTAAAATTTATTTTTAAGTTAATTATTTGATTGGATTGAGTCGTTAAAACCAAGTGGCACCTTGCGGGGATTCGAACTTTTAACCCTAAATCTAACGGTAGATATTTAGCAAATAGTTATATATGCGGTAAAGTAAAAGAGAGAGAGAGAGATTGGGTCCAAATCCGATTTCTGTCCGCTTGAACCGGTATTTCAACCCATTTTGTTCTACGGCTTTAGGCCCGTTTGATTTGTACATGTCCTAAAATTCTAGCAAAACAATAAATGATATAGGAATGACAAGGGCTTAGTCCCAAAGATAAAAAACATATAAAAATTAGAAACAAAATAAACTTGGGACTTTATATTGCCCAATCTCTTCAACTCTTCCAATTTTCTTCGAATGCTTCAACTTTGAAATCTACACATCGATTTTTAATGATCGATTGACTTGATGAGGGGAATTTTGAACCTTTACGAAGAACTCGGGTAGATTTGACATGCAATAAAACAAGCATGAATTAGTACCCAAATAACAATATCTCGAACTATAGCTAAATAAGTACTTAAAACCCTCATGTAATTGATATGCTTCCGGAAGTAAGCTACGCTAATCAAGAGTCTAAGTGGCTTGATGAAATGAACTGAAACAGAGAAAACATAAATCCATTATACAAAACATGCTCATTTGAATGCAATTTCCCAAACAAACAAACAAACAATGCTAAAATCTAATCCAATAGTTCACTTAAATTAAGATACCGACGAGTTAGCATATTAAGACATGGTCATCCAAGCACTTTAACTCTTTTTCTATATAAAATGTAAGGACCAATCAGAAGAAAACAAAATAACAAAGAAAACTTAAGTTGCTAGCTAAACTTACTAGCAATAACTAATTTTGAATTACAAATGTGACAAAAAGGGAGCAAACATGACTAAAAAAATGGAGCAAAAACAAAGGATATGCCAATTAAACAAACAGCAACCTCAGTGCTAATTTTAACTCCCTCTTTTAGAATAAAGTCGCCCTCCATATTTTCTCAATAAGTTACAAACAACAAGCTTGAATATTTGACACAATAGCCAGGCAAAATTTCCAAAATAAGAGCCATAGAGAACCCAAGAGGAATAATATCGAGGTATAAGATGCGGCATGAAATGAATAGCAACATGATATTAAGGAAATTTCAAGCTACCAATGCTATCTTAAGCAACTTATACGATAAAAAAAGCAAAGGAAAAAAGAAATAAATAAATAAAATATGGAACAAACTTGATAGGAGAAAGATGCATTTCATTTTTCTTGTTAAGAGAATTTTTAGAAAAAGAAATCTAACAACAGAGCTATAACATTAAAGGTATTCATGAAATCAAAAAAGAAACAACCAAGTGTCGACCTCCGAACACGCCTCCATAAGAAGACCGAATATGCAGAGTATTCAAAACATTCACCATAGGAAGCAAATCTCGAACTAATTCCGAGCACAACAGTAAAATAATTACTTAGCATTTAGAAAGAGTAACACTGGTATTTATCTCACATGACATAAAAGATACAGGCATCCATTAATACGCATAAAAGTCGAGAGGAAAGAGACGAAACTAAATGAGGTAAAAGACGATATTATCACCTTCTCCTGGGCAGCGAACGGAGACAGTACCGAGCTGAACAGATATGATCTATCACCACCAAGATGTGATCCCTGGAACTCCAAAGCGCAGCTAGGAACAATGAGAATAAGGACTAAACAGAAATCTTGATTCCCAGAAGCTATCTTAAATGCTTTTATATGAAAGTATATCTAGAAATTTCGGTGTATGTTTTGTCCTTAAAAGGTTAGTCGATTCCTTTATTTTTCCAACTTTTCCCCCACACTCTATGTAAGTCTCAATATTTTTCACAAAAAAAATCCTCCCACATTGAAGGAGAAAGAGAATATTTATAGCTGGAAATTAGGGAAAAAGCTAGGGAGGGGGGGGGGGGGGGACGAGAAACGGGTAAGAATTCAGGGGTAAAAACGAAAATCCCCTTCGATTTCAAAATTCGAAAATCCTCTCTAAGGAACATGGCAGCAGTTGGGTCTTGTACCAAGAAAATGTCCAAATTCCACAGGATCCGGACTTGGCAGCAGCATGGACGGCTCCGATTCTTCAGGCTTATCCTCAAGTTGTTGCATGTCATCATCCCATGGCCATAAGGACAAACAGACGCAGCTGCAAGGACGATTCTTGCAGGCGAAAAACTGCATATTGCTGTTGGTCATCGAGAGTGGATCCACTGCTCCATTAACGTTTGAGAACGTTGGAACCGTTTTGCATGCGTAAGACCGCTGAAGTTTGTCGTTGTCCGCCATCATCCTCTCACTCTTGCAATTGTTCACTAGGTTTAAGGAGTAAGCGGTTGGTTCGGATTAAGGGAATAAAAGAGTTGGGCTGGGATAAAAAAAAGGGAAAATTATATGAAATGACAAACATTCATAACTAATTATATAATAGGGGTATAATTTAATTTATTTACCTTATATAATTATAGTTTTTTTTTTGCTATAATTAATGGGGTCCACGACCTATTATATAACCAATAGTATAAAAACCTTATTTTTTAATTTTGTATATAATTATACACAAAACAATTTTCTCTCTCCTTTTCACATTCCAACTTTTTCTCCTACATTTAATACTCCAGCTACCCGATTTGAATTTCAAATTGTTGTCCAAAATTAAAATACTCCCTCCCGAACTTGAAGTCAATTTCGTAAGTACTCCTTAATTTTAGTTGTTTACCTCTTCTTCTTTTTTTGTTTTTCCTTATTCAAATTTTGTATATGTGTTCTGTTTATTATTTTTTTTTCATATTCTTTTATGAAATAATCAATTTTTTGTTCTTGATAGATCTAAAATTGGTTACACAATGAATGAATCATCTTCATCTATGAGGATTACTAGATGTATTCCTTTGCATGTCAATTTTGTTGACATTTTACCATCGTTTTCAATGGGGTTAACTCAAGATTTTGGGATTGATGTAGGGTCTTTGGGAAAATCAAAACAAGTTCTACAAGAACAAAACAATGGAAGAGTTGAGATCAAAGAAAAAAAAACGACCCTACGGCAGTTCAACAGGTTATTAACAATGCCAAAGCTAGAGGCATTAAAATTGTACAAGGAAGAAGAAAGAGGAAAACTGTAAACATTGAATCAGAGGAAAATGCATCTGAAGTTGTCGGATCTGAAGAACATCATAATCATGAGGTAGTTTCTTAAAACACAAAGTTAGATACAATTTTTTGGTTAACTTAGATGTCAATATACAAAAAATATTTCTTAAGTATTGTATATAGTATATTGCATGTTTAGTACATACATGTTTAGTTATATATTTGTATATTTGCTTAATTATTATGTGTTTGTCGATTTGATTACTTTATACATAATTTAAGTTATGTATAATGAATAAATATACTAAGTCTTAATAGTGGTTGTAGCAGATTGTATATTAAAGGCTCGTTATTATTAATTTTGTTTTTTGTATATATATACAAAAAAGTAATTGGACGTAGTTATACAGATGGAAAAATTGTATATACGATTAGAATTTGTATATTCTATTAGTTATATACAAATTATTGAAGTTAGTATAGATTAAGTTTATATACGTATACAAAAATTAATATGTACATGTCTGTTTTAATAGCTGGTAGTAGCGGATTGTATATTAAAGGCTCATTTTTTTTTATATACATATCTACACAAAGTAATTAGATTTAGTTATGTAGATGGGAAAATTTCATATGTGATTATAATTTGTATATTTTAGTAGTTATATACAAATTATTGAAGTTAGTATATATTAAATTTATATATTATTGGAGTATATGAAAAGTCATTTAGACACTTGTATATAATGTCATGTTTAACTAATATATTCTTGTACACATATCAATATAAAAAAAAAGGTAAGTTCGTATATGTGTACAAAATTTAATATGTGCATGACTTCTTTTTTGATTTTCGTTGTATATCTATACCCTGTTTAATAGATGGGAAAATTTCATATGTGATTTGTAATTTGTATATTTTAGTAGTTATGTACAAATTATTGAAGTTAGTATATATTAAGTTTATATATTGTTGGAGTATATAAAAAGCCATTTAGACACTTGTATATAATGTCATGTTTAACTAATATATTCATGTACACATATCAATATACAAAAAAGGTAAGTAAGTATATATATACAGAAATTAATCTGTACATGACTTCTTTTAAAATTGATTTTTTTTTTTTTTACATATATACCCTGTTTATTTCATATACTTTTTTTAGGAAGTCAGATATATTTGCAAGAACCGTGAGAAAAAGACAATTCACATGCAAAGTTATACGCAAATCAACACATTGAATGAGCTTCAGAATAAACTGCCTCCAAATCAATATAATCGTTTATGTACATCATCGTATTTTGCACAGTTAACAGCAATGAGACGATGTCACGTGCAATCACAATTGTTTAGATGCATTATGTTGAGGGAGTTGGAAGGTAGTTCTGTCAATGCAATACTTTTTTATATAAATGGCACAACGCTTCGATTCACAATAAGGGAGTTTGTCATTATTTCTGGTTTGAATTGTTCTGATAATGGTGCTGATTTCTACTTTGATACTGATCAACCCAATAGAATCATCGATGAGTATTTTCCAGGGAATTCTCCTTTCACTAAAGCTCGAGTGGCTGAAGCTTTTAATGCAAAGGTATGGGGTGACAATCAGGAAGATGCATACAAGTTTGAGATTCTATATTATATACGAGTTTATCATGTCAGCATAACCTACTACAACAACAATAGATAGGTTGGACTTTGATCTGGTTGAAACAGGTAGATTTATGGATTATTCGTGGGGTCGGAAGGCTTTTAATGAACTTGCTAAATCCATAAACAACAAGATAAAGCCATGTGGACAGTACTACATAATTCAGGGCTTTCCACTTCCAATGCAAGTTTGGTTCTATGAATGTTGCTCGTATGTTGATGACAAGATTGCTGTCAAGGTTTCTAGTCACATTCCTCGGATTATCAATTGGGTGACTAAGAACGACCATCCTCGATTTTATTATTTCATGAAAATAATTTTTAATGATGCAGATAATCCGGTATGCATTTACTTACTACAATTTGTAAATTATTGAACTTAGTATACATTTACTTACTACAATTTGTATATTACATTTTTATTATATTCACTTATAATTTTTCATGATTATGCAGATTAAGTTCAGAAATATTGAACCAACAGCGATGGAAATTAAAATCCTCCAACTTCCACCATCGACAGACCAATCAATTTCTCAGGGCCTGCAGACTGATCACAATAAAGTTACAGATCCGGATGATGATTTCCAAAACCCGCCCAGTATAACAAGCAGAAAAGGAAAAGAAAAATTTATTGAATGTTCTTCACCGATTAAAAAAAAACAAAAAGTAATCTGTTGCCGTCATCTCCATCAACAAATCTTCAACAAAGGCAATTAAGACGTACACACAAAGATCAATGGCGCCCAAAGCCACACGATCACAGTCCATCAATATCAACAGTGTTGAGAAACGCAGTGATGCAGGTACATCACACAACAATAAACATGGAGAGCAGAAAGGTGTACAAGACAGAATACAAATGGGGCAAATCAAGAAGTCAACAAGCATTACCATTTCGCGTGATGAATTTGAAGCATTCAAAAAATCGGTAATCAATTATACAATTCAAATATATGTTAGTTGCAAAGATTATATACAAGTATTAATAAAATATGCACCTTTTTCACATAGGTCAATGACGAGTTCGCTGATTTGAGAAAAATGCTTGAAGACAACTTCCAAAAAGTGTTGGAAGCCATAAATTCCAAGGAATCACATGTATAAATTTTTTGTTTTAATTATTTATATACAATATAATGTATACTAATGAATACATTTGTATAATTATTTTTTAGGTTAATGTCGTTGATGATGATCAAGAATCACCCATCGGAGATTTTCATCACCAGCCCACATACACTCCACTTGAACCCCAAAGTCAATCTGCAAATTTGACAGATCAAGAGGTATTATTTGGCTACATTTATACATTAATTCAGTTTATACACATATTGAAATGAAATAAATTGTATATAAGTAAATTCAAGATTTTTTATTTTTTAGGTGTTAAATAATTAAGAATTATATACTAGTATAGCTCAAATTAGTATAAATCAACATATTACTTATTTTTATACAGAATATACTACAACATATTTTCTTATATTGTTTACATTTTTTTCAGGGTACATTTGAAGATGTCATGCAAGAAACGCATATCACTCGTGTTCATTAGTCAAATACCAAGTCTTCACAGTTAGGTGCACAAAAAAAACTGATATGTCATCCAAGTGAATTAAAAGATCATGATGTATCTGTAAATGATTATATACATTTTAAAATTTAGTATAATAGTTTATAATCAATTTGTTAGATATTTAAGTTATTATTTTATGTTTAAGCTGGGAGATAACTTGAAAGAACTAAACCCGAATTCTGCACTGTTGGATCAAGTTGTTTTGGGTGATAATTTGAATGATCTAAGTGGTACTGCCTCACAAGATCAATTAGTGTTGTATGCTACTGTGGATGCCCAGCAAAATGCATAAAGGGAAACTGAAAGTAGCTCAAATAGTCGGGTAATATATAACATATATAATGGTGCATCTCATGAGCGTATTGCAGAAGCAGAGGAGTCTATTATAGTTGCAGCGCCTATACAAATGGTATACATGACTGATTCAAATCAGGAAACAGTTGTAACTGAATCACAGGATGAATTGCCAGACCATCTTCTTCCAAGCGTGAACACACTGCAAAACATTGTATTACAAAAACAAGTTGAAGCTGAAGTAACACCAATGCCAGCTGTTAGGCATAGACCCCCAGGTCTATTCAACATATCTTCATACATGACTTCGTTTGGGTCGGATGATGGTATGAAACAATTATTTATGTTTACATCATAATAAATAAGCATATTGTTTGCATGATGTAAATATTTATATACATATCTTTTCAGGTAGTTCGTCCCGACAACCAGTTGTGTTTTACATGAAACATCCTTTTGTTTCATTGTCTGGTAAGGAAGAGTCTGATTTGTTTTCAAATTTTTGGATATGGTTGAAAGAAGAGTTACTCGTCAAGCATTACAAAAAGTAACATATTTATTTATTTTGTATACACTTGTATTTTTAATTGTTTGTTTTGTGTAGTTAGTTTGTATTATTTATAATAGGAACTATTCGGAGGATCGCTACAAGAAGGAAAGGCAACATTACCACAATTGTTTAATTTTGGTGTAGCGACAATTGACAACAAAAATTGGTTCTACAATATCGAGTTTGAGCACCAGTTGATTGATAACTCGGTATGTTTCCGTTTTTATTTATTAAAAATGTTTAAATTATATGAAATTGTATAATGTATAACTTATAATATTATTACTCATTATATCACAACACATAGATGTCATATTCTACTATATAAGGAAAAAAGCCAAATACTCCAACAGTAGCCCATACAAATTCACAAATCTATGTTGCAATTTCAATTCTGTTTCTCTAAATGCTTGGAATGCATATTATGGAATCAAAGGTGACCTTTCTAAGGTAGTGTTAGACGAGATGATTATTTATTACATTAATGGATACAAGATGCCTGCGTATGCACCATGGCACACAGACGATGATGTATTCATCCCAGTTAACTTAGAAGGCATGTTACATTGGATTCTGATTGTCATATCTTTCAATGATCGATGCATCAAGGTGTATGACTCAATCAAAAATTCTCTTCACCACTCATTTGTTGTCAATCACATCAAGAAGTATGCACAACTTATACCAATGTATCTTGTAAAGTCTGATTTCTATCTGAAGAAAGGTTTGGATATTGCAAGCTACCATCGATATCAAGGTCATACCGTATATGATTCCTTCAAAATTGTATATGTGGAAGACCTTCCCCAACAACCAGCTGCTAGTTTGTAAGTTCAAAATTCAATAAATTTATATTTTATTGAACATAGTTAGACTTTACGTATTATAATAACATTTGAATTTTTTTTCGTAAATTTTTTTTAGGGATTGTGGATTGTATGTTGCGTCATACGCGGAGTTTTTGAGTGAGAGGAAAGACATTCCAGCAGATTTAGACCCAGAAGAAATTCTCCTTAGATACGGTGAATTGTTGTGGAATTACGACAATCAAAAGATACAAGCTGGAGCTGTCAGTGATAGTGAAGCGCCTTTAAAACCCGTCAGGAATCGCACAGAAAACAACAGTACTGAAAGGATTACAATCCAGTAGTTTTATACCTTAGTTGTAGCATGTTTTTGGTTTTTAGTGGACAATTTAAATATTAGTTTTAGATTACCAATTTTACGATAACTTTTGTTTTAATTATCGTTATATCATTTTGCATGCTTTGAACAATCATATTAGTCTTATACAACTGTATGACACTATATTTTTGTGTTATTTTGTATAACGTATTATATAAATAAATATATACATATACAATTTAATTGTATAAAAACTACTTTTAAAACTAACTGTCTTACATATATATATATATATACACACAGTTATCTATACAAATTAACGCACTTACTATATTTTAGGCTAATAATATTTTATATTTTTTTATAAGATCTTGTTGTTTACTGTTGGACATTTTATCATGTTGAGTATATATATACAAATTGCATTTACGAATTTGTATATAACAAAGATATATGTTGTTCAAATTATTAATTGTTTACATTTTATACTCACACTTATTTCATTGTATAAGGTATATACTTTATATTAGTATTATTTTGTATAAAGTATTATATAAATAAATATATACATATACATTTTTATTGAATTATTGTATATACATATACAATCTAATTAAATAAATATATACATATACAATCTAAATATGCATATACAATCTTATTGTATAAATATATACATATACAAATTGCATTTACGAATTTGAATAACAAAGATATATGTTGTTCAGGTTATTCGTTGTATATAGTATATACTAGCACTTATTCATTGTATTCATTAATTGTATATGCATATACAATCTAATTGAATAAATATATACATATACAATCTAAATGAATAAAAATTCGTTTTAAAACTCAATGTTTTTTATTCTTACATATATATGCACATTTTTTTAATACAAATTAATGAAATTATTATAATTTAGGTTAGTAAAGTTTTTTTTTTTTTTTAAGATCTACTTGTTTAGTGTTGAACATTTTATCACGTCGCGTATATATATACAAATATAATTTACGAATTTGTATAACAAATATATATGTTGCAAATTAATCATTGTATATAGTATATACTAAAACTTATTGAGTATAATAGTTACTTTTGTAGGTCATACAACACACACATTAATGTACAACACATAACAAAATTACAACGTAGTTTAAGTAATATAAGTATACAAAAACAAGGATTTCAATTAAGTCATAATGCATATAGTTTCAATTCAAATTTAATTAGGAAAAAACATTCAACCTTAAACATCTTTTGGCTTATTCCTACACGAACGCCTATTGTGACCTGCCATTCCACATGTGCTACATGTATTTTCCCCCTTAATCCTCGATAACTCTCTTGCTGTTTTTTTTTCGAGGCTTACCCTTTGGCCTGCCAGGAGGTCATTTAAATTTTGGAGGTAATACGTCATCAACAATAACGCTATCCAGAATCAACCATGCCTTTACATCCGATAAAGGATGTATATGCATATTATATGTCTTCAACATTGTCTCTGGTTTGTATAAATCTGAGCAATATTCATCTGGTGGTAGACTCTTCCATTTCAATACAGCCCAAGCATGTTCACAAGGTATTTCCTCGTACTGAAATCTTCCACAGGTGCAAGTTTTTTCTTTTAGACAGACTACAAAATATCTCCCATCATCATTAACATTGCGCACATATTCCGTTGACAGTACAACCTGCTCATTTATAAATACAATTAAATGAAATGCTGTTCATACTAATATATAATATACAATTAAACTTTTACACGTTTCTAAATATACAATTATTCTTAAATATTACCATCATTCTTGTGCTCAATGCTTCATTGTCTGCTAATATGTCATGGTATTTTCCAATCAATGATGTGAATGTGCAGGTTGCCTCCTTCTTGTAGTCATGATTCCACCTTCCAAATAATAGCCTTACCTCTTCGAGAAATTCAAAAATAGGCAATTCTCTCGCTGAAACAAGTGTGGCATTAATACTCTCAGCAATATTTGATGTCATGTCCCATCCTCTATGTACTTGTGCATAACAAAGAGCCCATTTTTCATATCCAGCTAACTCCAAATACTCTTTCACTCTTATATCTTCTTTTTCTACAGTATCCATCAACATATCAAATTCATTATTTGTGCAAGCTTTTGCCATTGTATAGAATACACCAGATAACTTCTCATGAGATTTTCTAAACTTTTTCTGAACGTTATTCCATAAATGCCACATACAAGCATAGTGTGGTACATTACTATATACATTTGTAACACCCTTTATAATGCTCTCATTTCTATCAGACATAACATACATGTTACACCTCTCACCGTATGCTTTTTTAAGTTGTTCAAAAAACCAAGTCCACGCAACATCATTTTCTGAATCAATAATACCATACGCAAGTGGAAATATATGTCCTACAATAATATCAAAATCATATATTAAATGTACATATACAACAGATTCACGTATATACATATACATTATTACATATATATATATACCTGCGCCATCTGTCGTGCTTGCTGCAACAAATGTCCCATTATATGGACCTCTCAGATGACTACCATCCACCACGACTACTGGTCTACAATGATTGAATCCTTGTATAAATGTATTCAATGAAACAAATAGATAAAAGAACTCATTATTCATACTCTTTTTCATACGTATATGAGACCCCGGGTAAGTGATGTCCATCATATACAAATACGAAGGTAACTTTGCATATGATGCAGCTGGTGTACCCCTCAAAGATTTCAACGCTTTCTTCTTGGCCCTCTAAGCCAACATATAGTTAACATCAACTCCTAGATCAATCTTAACATCTTTTCTTATATCAGCTGGTGTATATTTACGCTTATGATCTACAAATTTAGGTTTCACAATCCCTCCTATTAAATTGCTAGTTACATGTCTTTGCGAATAAACTCTATCTTTTAAAGGACATGTATGCTTTCCGTTGAATGCTCAAATTCTGAACATTCCTGATTTGTTGATATTAGAGGCCTTTATTAACCATTCACATCCTTTAGAAAAACATTCCAGAGTGTAACTGCATTATATTTGTAATATAGTATACAAATTTATTTTACAATAGGCAACAAAAACATTTATACAGTTTAAAAGTCAATATTTGAGAGGCACACTACCTTATTGAATTTGACCGAGTAGTTTTATACTGAAATCTCTCTTTAATCGCATATTTTTCCATGACTGCTTTCAAAATTGATTTGTCCTTGTATACTTGATCAACCTCAACATGATTATTAGATTCGTATGAAATCACCCAAGTTGTATCAATCGATACAAATGCAACATTTGTATCCTCCGGTTCAACAACAATCATACCATGACAATCATTTTCTGCAATAGTTGCCAACACCCCCATCTCTTTACACTGAGAAATCTTTCTATCACATGAATAAAAAATAGTTATGCAAATAGGAAATTTATTAAAATCAATGTTGGCCTGTTTTAACATTACGTACACTCTGACACCCATGTCATTGTGTATAACCATTCGTTTATTGCTTTCTTCAACCTTGTACTCAATCTTCAAAGTCTTATTATTCATATCAACACCAATCTGTTTGACAATAGTAGTATTAAAATCAAGAAACGTTGACTGTTCCTTAAAAACTACTCCCTCTATAGTATAATCAATGTAACTATTTGTATCGTCCCATTTTCCAGAATGCATAACCAAAATAGCTAATGAGCCCATTATCTGTACAATTATGAAAAGAAAATATATATATATATTTCAAATCATTCAAAGAGATCATATATATAATTAATACAACAATATTTATACAATCAAATTATAGAATTGATTTTATATTGTTATTTTTTTTAATATACAAGCACTACATCTACAATAGTATATAATTCTATCAAACGTAAAACACATGCTATATGGATATATACAATTATGAACAATGATTACATATTTTCGCTTACACTGAACTTATTTATAATATACAAATACTGCGAATAACATATACAATTACATGAACAATATATAATTGTATATTACAAAATTCCAGCTTAACAAAATCATATTTTGAATTTTTTTTAAAAACCACATCACAATAACGAACGAACACAAATCACAATTTCTAAATCCAATTTAACATTGTATAGTTATTGCAATAATAAACATGAATGTTCATCGAATAAAAACTTACCTGTATTCGATTGCAAAAATTGCTGAACTTCAGTTTCACAAACAGCAAAAAAAAAATATTTATATTTTGTTTCACTTGCTGTATAATACTTAGTTTTCTTGATTTTTTTTTGAATTTGAACGTTTAGCTTAAAAAAGGGACGTTTTCCTAAAATTGTGGCATTATCCAAATTTATTGTTAGCATATTTAACGCGTCAGTTACAACCCACTTTTTAAATTAAAATTGTATAAATAATAAAAAAAACATTATATACAAAATTAAAGATATCTAAAATAACTAAACTATACCCATATAATGTAATTAGGTAAACTATACCCATATACTGTTATTTAATCAAATAAGTTTGCCATATATGAAATTTTCCCTAAAAAAAGGAGGAAAGGATTTGGGGCCATTTTGGTGGGCTGATGCGAAAATGGGTCTGGGAGTAAAATAGCCCATTTGAATTATAATGTTGGGCTGCTGCTTCCCATTTGAAGGGTTGGGTGATTATTTTAATTAACAAAAACAATATCGGTTAAAACATATACAAGATGAATCAACATGAATTAATTAATGAGCCACTTAAAAGTCTACGAAATTTAAAATAATGAACTTAATTTTAAATTGGTTAGCTTAAACATATAAATCATTATATAATTAAACTAACCAGTCATTATTCAATTAAGACAAAATATTTTTTTGAGGCGATTTTCGGATAATCATAAAATATATACAAAATTAAGTGAATCACTGCATTTTACTTAAGAAAACGAAAAAGCGATAAAATTAATTTAAAATGACTCGCCAAAACTTTCAATTTCATAAGATCTAACTATTTCAAATCATTGAGAATTAAGAAGCTCGTTAATTAATTCCTATCGGGGAGGGTCAAAATTAGGTGTCAACAACTGTACCTCATTTTACTCCGATTAATACAAGAAATTCAAGGAAAATGAAGGTGACCAAATCAATTTTGACCGACCACATATTCATCTTTAGGGAAGGGATTTGGTACGGACTTGAGGAATTATAGTCGAACCCCGAAAATAGGTCTCCTACATATCTCAGACTATATGAAAATTCAGGACACTTGTAGTTCAATAGGCTTGATTTTACGTACAATTTGAAAGAATTCAAAATTCACCCCGATACCGAATTATTAAGGACCAGAATGCTCGATAATAAGATTTAAGAGCGAGTGTCGGAGTACAACCAATTTTTCAACATTAAGACCGCCTACACATCCTTAAACCTCTAGGAATCATGTTTTTCGTAGTTTGACTTGATCGGTTGAAAAAGAAATTTATTATGTTAGATAACCTTTGGTTCTAGACAATTGAAAAATTAAGTCGAGTAAGAAAAAAAGGCTCTATAACCTCTTAGCTATGAATGTTGCATGCTTCACAGCCCTAATTAAGCACTTACACCGACATAATTTTCAAAACTCTTAGAGCATTGTCACTCACATTGGAAACTTGCTTCCGGCAGATGCCAAAATTTTCAGATGCGAAACTGAAATCTACAAACCCATAGGAAAACCCACATGTTTTCTGATTGGAGTGTGGTTTGATTGTGGTGGAAGTCACTCATATCGTCGCGTCCTAAGAGTTTGACACTCCTCTCTTGACTATGTCCAAGTTCGTTGCTAAGAAAAAGTTTCATGTTGTACTGCATCCTTTTTGTTGTCATCTGCAGATGTTTTTTTTTGAGAATTCATCCTTTCGGATGCTCTCGAAAAAGATTGATATGAACTCATTAGCGTAAAAATTCCATTCACATGGGAGATAATGTCTTTTACTGTGTTGACACTTAGTTTCTCTCCTTTTACATTTGAAGTCAACTAGATTGGTTTAACGTAAAACAAATAAAGCTTATGTCTTATGTTTACAATATAATCTTCAATGTACTCTTTATTTGATGTCAAAATGAATAAAAGCTAATGCAGTATATATATTTCTCTTGATGTCGTCTTCGATGATTCTCTTGATGTTTACTCTTTGCAAAATAAAAGGATGCAATTGATGTTGATGGGCAAATATTCTCTAGCGATGCATGATTTCTTTCTCTTTCAATGCATGACTTCTTTTGCGATGCATGAGTTTTCTCTTGGAATGCATGAATACTTCTCCGTGATGCATGAATTTCTTCTCCTGCAATGCATGACTTCTTTCCGCAATGCATGTATTTTTCTCCGCAATGCATTATTTTACGTGGATGCATGAATATCTTCTCACGATCCATAATTTTCCGCGATGAATGAATATCTTCTCGCAATGCATGAATTCCTCTTGCAAGGCATGACTTCTTCTCTGCAATGCGTGACTTTTCCGCGATTCATGACGTTTTCCGCGATGCATAAATTTTCTCTCGATGCATGACTTTCCGTGATGCATGAATATAATGTTACAATGCATGATTTCTTCTCTGTAATGCATGACTTTTCCGCGATGCATGTATAATGCATGAATTTTTCTCCGCAATGCATGACTTTATGTGATGCATGAATTTTCTCTCAATGCATGACTTTCTGCGATGCATGAAACTTCTCTTACAATGCACGATTTCTTCTTATGATGCATGATATTCCGCGATGCATGAATATCTTCTCATGATGTACGAATTTTCACGATGCATGAATATTCTCTCGTTATGCATGACTTTTCCGTGATGCATTAATTTCTCTTGCAATGTATGACTTCTTCTTCACAATGTGTGACTCTTCCGCGATGCATGAATATCTCCCACCCAATGCATGATTGTTTCCGTGATGCATGAATTTTGTCTCGATGCATGAATTTCCAAGATCCATGAATTTTGTCTCGATGCATGAATTTCCACGATGCATGAATCTTCTCTGCAATGCATGCTTTTTTCGTGATGCATGAATTTTTTCTGGATGCATGACATTTTCCGCGATGCATGAATATCTTCTTGAGATGCAAAACATTTTTCCGCACTGCATCACTTCTTCTCTCGATGCCATCCTTGGTACCAAATGAAGATAGTTCTTCAATCAAGTAGATATTGCTCTTTTAGGTGCTTTCTGGATAGTGATATTGTCTCAATTAACAATATGGTGAAATTACCCTCTAGGAATTGTATCATCTAAATAGACAATACGAATAAAATCACCTTCCAGACAGTGTATCGTCTCAATCAACAATACAAGTAAAATGACCCTCCAAGTAGTGTATCATCTCAATTGACAACACAAATAAAATGACCATCCGGGTAGTAATATTGTCATATATGATAATATGGTCCAGATGACGTCCTCAACGAAAACCGTAAAATGCTTTCCTGAGGATTTCCATTTGCTCCATTTTTGAACATAGTTGTACGTTAATTATAGACTTCAAAACGTCGAGAGTTGAATGAAATAATGTTATTCCTGTTCCCAAGTCTTCAATATAAGCATCATAAAATATTTCCTGCACCCACAAAAATTTGTAAATTTTAGGGAGTTTTTCGTGTCTTGACGTCTCCATATTCATCAATAGGAGGAAATTGCCGATTTCAAAGTAATTCTATAAACTTGCATGCACAGAAAAATCGTCAGATTTAAAATAACCTGATATGTGTCAATATCTTCGGTTGTCTGCTCCTTATCATGCTATCTTTGATTGAATTTCTGATCTCCCGACTCTTGATAGATAAGACAAAGTATTTTATTAATAAATAAATAAATATAAAGGAAAACTTTTATGAAATTAGATTTTGAAAAGTAGTATTTAGGAAAGGTCAATGCCAAGTGTCATGTCACGTCAGGTTTAGCGAACTTCTTCAAGTCGATTTGGTTATCAATTGAAAAGTGATCAAAGTTGCTCTGGATTATCGATAAAACCATGTTGAAATTTTGAGTCCATCCTCAAAATTTTTGTCCCAGTTAACTGTCTTGGCTTAACTTTAACCATTAGCGGAAAATCACAGAATTTTTAGACCCTCTCAAAAATTCTGTCCCAATTTCAAATCTTAAAGCAACTTCAATCTTGCTCTGTTGAGGGAAAATCTTCTTCTCAAGAACTTTTGAGTCCCTCTCAGAAATTCTGTCCTAGTTTCTACTGTAAGGAGAAATAGAAATCTTACGGGAGACATGACCGAACCCTTGTGGAGCCTACATATCCCATTGAGGTAGTAATCAGGTCAAACGTTGTTTCCCCTCGAAGGTTAACAAAATTAAGAAGTTCTACAAAAAACCGACCGAGGCTGACATACGCCGCCTACATATCTCATTCTTGAGAATATAGGTTGAACGTAGTTCAAATACAATGAAATTCTAAAGGGATAAATGGGATGACCGAGGCCGACATAGGACGCCTACTATCTCATTTTTGAGAATTCAAGTCAGACGTAGTTCATTGAAAAATGGATAAAATTTTAAACAAAACAATTACAAGAAAACCGAACGAATACAAGGAAACGACAAAAATATAGACTAAGCTTCACACATAATATCTCTTGACAGTATCTAAGTTGATCAACTTAGGCCATGCGGTGCCATCCATCTCCAATATGACCAAAGCACCTCCAGATAATACCTTGCAAACTATGTAAGGTCCTTGCCAAATCGGTGCAAAATTTCCTTTATACTCATCTTGATGAGGAAAAATGCACTTAAGAACTAACTGCCCAATTTTGAAAATTCTAGTTCTAAATCTTTTGTGAAAAGAACAAATCATTCTCTGTCCATACAGTTGACAATGAAAAACAACAACGATTCTGTTTTCGTCAATCAACGTTAATTGATCAATCTGATAGCGGACCCATTCAACATTACTTAATTCCGCTTCTTGGATAATTCTCAAGGACGGTATCTCAACTTCAGCAGGCATTACTGCTTCTATTCCATATACTAGCAGGTATGGAGTAGCTCCAGTCGATGTTCTGACGTTTGTTCGATAACCCAACAAAGCGTATGGAAACATCTCATGCCAATCTCGTTGACTTTCAATCATTTTCCTCAGAATCTTTTTGATGTTCTTATTAGAGGCTTCTACAGATCCATTCAACTGAGGACGATAAATGGTTGAGTTTTGGTGAGTAATCTTAAACTGCTCACATATATCTCTCATCAGACGACTATTCAGATTTGTACCAATATCAGTAATGATGGATTCCAGTACTCCAAACCTGCATATAAGATTATTTTGAACAAAATCGGCTATAACTTTCATGGTCACCGACTTGTACGATGCTGCTTCAACCCATTTGGTGAAGTAATCAATGGCAACCAAAATAAATCTGTGTCCGTTAGAGGCGGTTTGCTCTATTGGACAAATTACATCCATGACCCATACTACAAAGGGCCAAGGAGAACTCATAGCATTGAGTTCGTGAGGCGGCATTCAAATCAAATCACCGTGCACTTGACATTTATGACATAGTCATCCATAAATAACCAGCCCAAAAGATCTTCCTTGGCAGAGTGAGTACATTCATGTGCGTACCACAAAATCCAGCATGTATTTGTTCTAAAAGCTTCACAGCTTAAGTAGAATCAACACGTCTGAGAAGGCCTAAATCTTGAGTCCTCCAATAAAGGATTTCCCCACTTAGAAAGAAATTGAGAGACATACGGCGTATCGACTTCTTCTGGTTGAGTGTTGCATTCTCAGCAGTTCCCAAACAATTCTTTATATCAAAATACCATGGCAAACTATCTAATTCTGCTTCAACATGTCAACAATGGACTGGATGCTCTTTTATCTCTATATACATATGGGCAATATATTAAGCATATGGATGTTTAATCATTGAAGAGATGGTAGCAAGAGCATCAACCAACTCATTCTGCATTCTCGGAGTGTGTCAGAACTCAATCTTGCGGAATATCTTGCACAAATTCTGTATATATTGCACATACGGTGTGATGTTTGAGTTTTTCAAGGCCCATTATCCTTCAACATAATGAATCAACAAATCCTAATCTCCGATAACCAAAAGCTCATGAATATTCAAATTGATGCCATCTTCAACCCAAGAATGCATGCTTTATATTCGTCCATGTTGTTCGTTCAATTAAATAGGAGTTTGGCCTCCTCAGGATAATGCTTACCACATTCTGATGCTAAAACAACTCAAATACCTCTTTCTTGGTGATTAGCCGCTCCTTCGAAGAATACTCTCCAACCAGGGTATGCTTCAGAAATATCTTCACCCACAAATGATATCTCTTTATCGGCGAAATAGGTCTTGAATGGTTCATACTCTTCATCAACAGGATTCTCTGAAAGATGATCAGCCAAAGACCGTGCTTTTATTGCCTTCTCCGTCACATAGCCAATATCAAACTCACTCAAAAGCATTTGCCATTTAGCCAACTTTCCGGTGGGCATGGCCTTTTGGAAGATATTCTTTAATGGGTCCACCCTGGAAATAAGATATGTAGTATAAGAAGACAAATAATGTCTCAATTTTTGACAATCCAAGTTAAAGAACAACATGTTCTTTCCAACAGAATGTAACGAGACTCGAATGGAGTGAACTTCTTGCTTATGTAGTAGATGGCTTTTGCTCTTTCTTCCCTATTTTGTAATGTTGATAGAGTACGCATCCAAATGCGTTATCTGAGACAGATAAATACAACAACAATGGACTCCCTTCTTGTAGAGGCACCAACACCGGTGGATTATAGATATAGTTCTTGATATCATCAAAATTAGTCTAACATTCTTCAGTCCACTTTTTCAAAACATCTTTCTTCAACATTTTTGAATATAGGCTCACGCACCATGGTTGATTGAGCTACGAACCGAGTGATATATCTTAACCTCCCTAAGAAACTCATCACTTCCTTCTTCGTCTTTGGAGGAGGAAACTCTTGAACTGCCTTGATCTTAGAAAGGTCGAGCTCAATGCCCCTTCTACTGACTATGAATCCCAACAACTTGCCATCTGGTACCCCAAAAACGCATTTAGCGGGATTTAACTTCAAGTTGAACGACTCAAAGAATTAAAGAACTTCCTTATATGTGTCAAGTGGTACAACCTCTAGCGGGACTTGATTATGACGTTATCTACACACATCTCAATATCTTTATGGATCATGTCATAAAATATGGTCGTCATAGACCTCATATAAGTAGCACCATCATTTTTTAGACCAAATGACATCACCCTATAATGATATACACCCTAAGGCATAATAAAAGTTGTCTTTTCTGCATCTTCTTCATCCATCATGATCTGATGATAACTTGCGTAACAATCCACAAACGATTACATTTTATGCTTAGCACTGTTATCGATCAAAATGTGAATATTCGGCAATGAAAAATTTTCTTTTGGGCTTGCTTTGTTGAGATCCCTGTAATCAACAAAATTTTTGATATCCCATCTTTCTTGGAAACCGAAACAACATAAGCCAACGAAGTTGGATACTGCGTCACTTTCACTAATCGAGACTTTATCAGTTTGGTGGTCTCTTCATTAATCTTTAAACTTAAATGAGGCTTGAACTTCCCAGCCTTCTGTTTCACTGGACCAAATCCCAGATTAATCAGCAACTTGTGAGACACCACATTTGTACTCAACCCTAGCATGTCGCTGTAAACCTAGACAAATACATCAATGTATTGGGTAAGCAAATGAATCAGCTCCCTTCTTTGAGCTTCATTAAGATGGACACCGATTTTGAACTCTTTGACTCAATCTTCGTCTCCTAGATTCACAACCTCATTTTCATCCAAATTCTTTTTATGTTGACTCTCAAGCTGCCGAAATTCCACAACAACATATTCTGGTATCTCATTTTCTTCTTCATACTCTTCACCTTCGGCATCACCTGCCTCATTTTGTTTGTTTAGCTTGTGAAAGACATGACATAGGCAAGTTTTAAATTAAAATTAGTGAAATCATAAACAAAAAAAGTTAGGAAAGTAAAATAAGCAAATAAGAAAAATAAACAAGTTTTTAATAAAAGAGACTTTCATTCAAATTGAAAAGCAAACACAAACTTTGGCCATGGAAAAGGGACATGTTTCCTTTTTGAAACATTACGGGGGAATTTCAAAATTCAAATAATCAAATAAACAGCAAAATGGTGGGTCTTGGGCCTCTTGTGGAATACAACCGATTTTATAAACATGCATAAACAATGGTCTTCTACGAAGATGTTTGGGGAATAATTTAATAAACTAATTAACCAAATATTAAAACGCCCCTCCTAAGTTGACTAAACATAGGAGAACATAACACTTAGTCAATCTGGAAATTGGTGTTGACTATGGTTTTGGTTAATATTTTGACTTTATATTAATAAATTAAATCCTTAATTTTATTAATTTAGGTACCTAGGGTAAGTACTAAAGTACCCTTAAGTCATTGGAACCAAAATTAACCCTTTTGGACCATCGTAGGTTAAGTACTAGGATGTTTCTTGAGTTGTACTAGGTTAGTGTAAGAATTTTGATTTGAACCCTTTAATTTAATTAATTAAATGGCTAATTTAATTAACTAAGTTACCTAGGGTAATTAATAAAGTACCCTTAAGTATTTATAACCATAACTAATCCTTTGAACCATCCTAGATTAGGTACTAGGTTGGCTTTTTCTTGTTTTAACTGAAATCTGGAAATTGTTTTGTGATTTTGGTTTTGCCTCTTTAAATTAATTAATTAAGTTGATAAATTGACTAATTAAGTAGAATAGGGTAATTACTAAAGTACCGTTAAGTCGTTAGGATCTTAACTAACTCTTTGGACCATCATAGGTTAGGTACTAGGTTGTGCCTTTCTTATCTTAATCGAAATCTAAAAATTTCTTTTTGTTTTCGGTTTTAGCCCTTCTAAATTAATTAATTAATTTTATAAATTAATTAATTAGGTAACCTAGAGGAATCACTAAATTACCCCTATGTTCTTATGACCATAACTAACCTTTTGGTCCATACTAGGTTAGGTACTAGGTTTTCTTTAACTAGTACTAGGTTAGTGTCAACCCGGTTTTGGTCCAAGGTTGCCAGGTGTACTAATGGGTCCAATAAGGTTAGTCCTAGGTTATTTAGTTATTTGGGGTAGTAGGTTAGAGTCTAAAATTTGTTAGGAAGTTAGGCCCCACATGCAGTTGTCCCTTATGCACGTTTTTGTCCCCCTTAACTACCCTAACCGAATTCGGTTAGGGTGGTCCCCTCCTTGGTGCTTCTTCACATGTATTGCACATGTTCTTGAACATGGGTTGGTTGTACTTTACTAACTAACTATTAATTTATGGTTCCTTTAGGAATGTTTAGTTATTGTCCCAAAGACCCTCACTATGTCATTGGGAACTGCTTAATTTATATGATCATTTTAAATGGTCATGTGGAATGGTACTAGGCTTGACACTTGGATGCCTAGTACTTTGTGTGAAACTATTCATAATGTATTTTCTTTTAGATTTGGGTCTTCATTGCAGGTACATTTATTGAGCACCAATCTTTGATTGAGGTATAACAACCCCAAAAGTCTATTTCTTATTTGTATGTAGAAAATTGGCTAATATCCCTTAGCCAATTTTTCTATACTATTCTCAATATTTCTCAATATTGGGCATTGGGGTGCCTATGTACCCCTAATAGGCTATCCTAAGGGCATACTTACTTTTTATTAGACATGATTTTCTATAATGTTACAGTGAATTCTGAGCTGGCTCCATATTTAACTAGTGAAATTATAGCGAAGGCCTTCCATCAGTAGCAACGTTGGCTGTAAAACCTAGTGGAGGAAAATTATGTATCCTTTGCATATCCACCCTCATCTCGAAAATCTATTGCATTACCTGCATAATCACTTTATTCTGATCCGCTATGGTGGTTTGAGCCACCACAACGTCAGTAAGACTGATTTCTTGGTTGTTGTCACTCATTACTACGTTTCCCTTATCTAAACTTTGGTCGGGAAGAAATCTGTACGCCTTTTAGATCTAGTGAAGTAGGGATGATTAACCAGTTTAATCGACACAGACCAGTTTGTAAGTACCTGGTGAGGAGAACAACTTAAAGGCAAATTTGTTAATTTGAGTTCAAAATATATAACACCAAATACCACATAGATAGAATATAAAAACAAAAAAAATTTGTTTGAGAACATGCCAACCCACGAGTAAAGGGGAAACTGATTTTTTAGGAAAATAAAAAATTTGCTTGTTTTAATTTAGAGGTCATCTCAGAAAGGTCAAATCTCGTTGAATTAAGGTATTCTTTGTTGTATCTCTTTCGACATCCATTGATCTTAGCCTCATTTTTCCTTTTGGAACAGAAATTAGGAGAATGAAAATTTGAAAGATAGGGATCGCGCTTTGAAAGGAATCCTACTTATCTCAAAAGGAGAATTCAGACCCTATGTAGTTCGAATACTAAAGAAATACTTGTTTTCATTTATTCGTTTCCAACGATTATAGGGAAATTGAAAAACAAACAATAAACCTTTTAAAAGATAAAAGGTGTCCCCATCTCAACTCTTCTACTTATTGTTGCTGTATCAGTCATGGGGAACAAACTCAATTCGAATCTTTCCTATGCTGATAAGGTATTCCATGTCGTGGAGGAATGCAAGACATTTTTCAATGCTATGATCAATGGCCCTATGATTGGGGCACTGTTCCTGAACTTCAATTCCCAGGGAATAAAACTCTCATGTTTATTATAGAGAGGGGTAAAGACCCCATTTCAAACCAACTCTGAGTAGACCTTCAACCTTATTTTCTTGAAAGGCGTGAAGGATCAACAATAGAACTTAGTATTATCGATCGTCAAGACCCGATTCCACACCCTGGACGTGGCCGTCACTCAAAGACCATCGCTGGTTCCCAAGCGAACCCTCATCCTAGCTGACTACAAGTGGATGACTAACTTAAGCATACAAAATCTTTAAACTGAATTGAATAATTTTGAATAATAATAATATAATCAACTAGCCATAAAATAGACATTTTTAGTCTTTAAAACACTTAATAAAATAAATAATTAATAAAGACTCCTCAACTGAATTGACTATCTATGAAGCCTGCAATTGATAAATATGGAAGTCAAAAAGAAACCCACGACCTCCTAATAAAACTGAAAAGAAAATGAAATCCTCTGGATACAAAGAGGATTACCATGGATAACTCGAACTCTAGAATGTATCAAAGAAGCTCCTGTTGATGATCCTGAATACCTATGCCTACATCATCAAAAGATTCAGGCCAAATGGCTCAGTAATTGGAATATACGAGCATGTAAGGGGAATTATAAAGTATAACATAAGCTTGATACTTGAATAAAAGATGGAGACATACTTACATCTTCTCAAACTTGAAACTCAAGGTATACTAAAAAATACTCAAGAATAAGATACTCAACCCAGAGATTAAATACTGAACTCAAAGATATGATAATCGACTATGGATACTCAACTCAATGTACTAAACTCATGATACTCAACTGATCTCATTTCAATATAAAGAGGTTAAAACAAGTGCAATATAATGAAAAGTTGTTTCAAAAACATGATGTTAATTGAAGATAATAATATAATACTTCCTATGAAAGTCTACTTGTGCAATGCATGAATGAAGTATCACACTCCCATTCACACTAAGCAGAACCCATTGAGGAACCATATGATTTATACTGTGAGAGTTTCCCTAACCAACAACCATCACTTAAGAGATACAGTGATGATACAATGGTCTACCGCACGCTGCCAACGCATCCTATACCCGTATAAATGTATAATACCAGAACTGCCTAATTGATCCACTAGTAAACTGTGAAAATGAATCATCTAAAAAGTATGACCCTTTCTACATATGGTAGCTAACATGGTTTATGGAGGCTCTGAATTATCTGAACTCTCCCTCATATCGGTGCTCAATACTACTCCGAAAAATATACTGGATCTTATGTTAAAAAAACATATTGATTCTGTTGTTTGAGATTAGTGCTTAAAACTTAGCTTTTTAAAAATCTCTCTTGGAAATAATAGTTTCCTCTTTCTTCTATTAAAGCTAGTCATAGGATCTTTGAAAGTCTAGCTTCCCTTCCTTATTAAAAGTTTGAAAACATTTTTTTTAAATCCTTAGGGACTACTTAGTTCCCTTATACCTCTTGAGAAGTGAACTTAACTTGATACTCTTTGCTTACTTGAAGCTTTAACTCTTAGGGAATACTAAGTTCTCCTATAGCTTTTGAGAAATGAACTCAACTCTTTACTCTTGCTTGACTTGAACTTTAAGTCTTTTAAAACAAAGTGAAAACATTTGTGAAAGACTCTAGAAAATTTTATAACTTTTCCTTGACTTGCTTCTTAGCTTCTAGACTTGTCTCTTAGCTTCCTTGACTTTGATCTTAACTTTCCTTGAATTAAAGTATGTATTAAAGGATCATGATCTCATGTTTATGGATGATTTCATGATTTTTAATTTAGAGAGTTCCTACGGAATTATGACCATGAACTACTCAACTCAAGAAATAGAAGATACATTTTAACTCAAGATAGTAATAAGGAACTCAATACTCACGACTTAGAACTTTTAGATACTACTCCTCTCAATGAGAGTCAATTTACGAAACTTATGCGGGAGTTATGGGCTTGAACAACTCGACTCGACTCGAAGGTCTAAGTAACTAGATGAAACTCATGTATATGACTCTCTCTTTCTCTTATTTATTTCCTCAAAACATAGTTCAAATCAGTGGTGCATCTTAAAGAATTCACAATTTAACCTACGACTTTGTTGAACTCTACTCTTAACTTTCTCTTGAATGTGAATTGTGAATTCAAGAGTTTTGGTTCATGACATAGAGAATGTCATGATGAAAAGGTAGGCTCATGAATAAGTTCTCTTCATCCTCATAGCAACTTACTTGAGTCTTGAAACAAGTTACTAGAAGTTTTAGAAGACTCATCAATTGGACTAAAAAGTACTTTCTTAGAATGTTTGAAAGAATCCTAAAAAACATAAATCTCAACTCTACCTTGAATTTGAATTATTAATTCAAGGTTATGATCATCTAATAACTGATTCTAGGTATTTAGTAGTACCTTGGATTAGTTAGAATCGAAAAAGAGTGAATGTTCACTTTAAACGAACTTAAACGGAGTTACCGGAGGCAAACTAGACTAGGAAGACGACCCTGAGGCTATTGTTGGCGCAGAGCCCCAACCCTTGATGGACAGAGTTGGTTTTGGAGCTCTATGAAAGGTGTGCCACGCCAGGCCCTGACCTAGAAATTTTGCCGAGCACGTTTGCTAGTTTTCTCACCCTAAATCGCCTAAATTCGAACGGTTTATTTCCCGATCACTTTGATTTTGATACTTAACTTTATTACACTCAAATCTACTTGAAAAACATTAACATTACTCAACGTGATCTCAAGAAATCATCAAAACTCTATCACAACAAAATGTAGAATGAACTTCAAGAACACCTTTGAAGAACTCATTAAGAACTCTAATTTTTAAATTTTATGCATGAAATTTCATTGAAAAAAATACATGATTGACGTTTGGGGGAAATAAACCAACACTATGGAAGCTTACATACCTCTTAGGTATTAGAACCATGATGAAAATCCACAACTAGACTCAAGAACGTCGATGAATGCCTTCATCCTTGCCTCTTTTCTCCTTTTTTTCTTTTCTTTCCTCTTGTTGAACTCTCAACTAAAACCCTATGTGTATATTAGGATTCTAAAACTAAACCTAAATCACTCGGTACAATGAACAGTTCGAGTCATAGCTCAAAATTTTTTCTGGGGTGTTACATCGGTGACCGGTATGTCGAGCCTCAGTTCATCACCCGCAATGATGACGCCGTCACCCAAAATGTTATCAATACTGTATATAACTTTCTTCAAGGTTCTCCAAATCATTGTTCTTAGGGGGAAACAATATGTTATATAGGCGCTCTTCGCGCTACCTCCGTATGTCGATCATCTCCTCTTCGGTTGTTCAGTATGGATATTCTTCCCTTTGTCCATAGCTGTAATATCACCTTTCTTGAGATGGTTGAGTAGTCATCTAGGATTTGGTTATGAGATTTGCTTTTTGGTGGGAAACTCAAGACTCTAAAAATTTGGTCAGACTTTGTAGTTAGTGACTTGTATATTTTTTTTCAGAAACTTCTTGAAAGGAGTGGGTTCGAAAAGTCCTAATTCAAAGCAACACATCATATAAACAATAGAAACACATATATCGCGTTCTAATCATGCATGTGACCCTTTTTTGCCAAGAGTAGGCCTTCCAATCTGAAGGATGAATTGGGTTATTTAAAACAGATTGTTGCACCCCCCCCCCAAATAAGCTTCACAAATAATTTAGAGAATTCATTACAGAGTTTTAATCAAAGGGGGTACACTTTGCGGGAAGGGGAATAAATTGAAAATACAATAAACAACAAAATATCAATCCCTCGCAGGGGAATAAGGCAACTAGAAAGTTGAAGGTCCCGCTCCTCCTCATGCTTTTTCCACTTCTTCGCGGATGATGTATTTGCTTGTCACCACGTATGGCTCAGAGAACACAACTTTGGAAGACGGCGGCACAGCCCGGAGAGTGTTGATCTACTCATGCAAAGTCGTATGTAGACGCATCAAATAGGCCCACACATCAGTTAAATATTGTGATACTAAAGGTAATCTCTTTTGGCTTTCAAATTCTCTCGATTGGTATTCTTGCTCTCTTTGTTGAAATTCTTGTTCCTTTCTTTTCCAATCCTGCTGAAAACAATATGTTTGGATCTGGATCTCACTTGGACATTTTTGATTTCTCAGCCCACGTGTGGTGTCGGGTTAAATATACCACACAAATTATCCTGCAACCATTCTTTGTACTAATAAACATACCCAACTTCATACCTCTTTTAGACAATACTTTATTTCATGTTGATCCTCCCGGCCTATTCTTTGTGAATGGTCTTGGAGAAAGGTATCTTAACTAACCCGTTGTAATCAATGACAAAAGAGCTAGCATCCTCTTGGACAAGTGTGATTTTTTTTTTTTACCAAATTGCTGCATCAAACTACTTAGATTGTACAGTCGCATTTCTTTGATGTCGGGAAGGACTAAAAAAGAAAGTTTAGCCCCCTAAGCCATTATTTTTTCTGACATAAAGTCTTGAAACATCCAATGTATATCTCTTTCTCTCAAGTCATTGAATACTTTCACCCATGCATCCCTCGTGGTGTGAATTGGGATCTTGTGGATTCTTAGATAAAACTCGTATTTTTCAAGGGGGCTCGCCTGGGTCGGCTTGGAGAAATCCTACTTCTGAGTACCATTTTTTTCCACAGGTGTTCTATCATCCTCCACTGAAGCAAGATTTTGCAACCTTGGAAAAAAGGGAACTCGCTCTTACACACACTCAAAGATCGATAGATGTCGGCAAAAATAACTGGGGCAAAATTGTAGTGTTTATTTGCTTCTTCTTCTTTACCAATTATTCTGATGATAAAGTCTACAACAATCACAATCCGGGTATCAATCTCATTTCCTTCATCCTAAGTAAATACCATCATTTCCTATGAGTCCCGCGGAGAACGCGATAGTCAGAGTGTGTCTTCAAGTACTATGACTATGAAACTCCTCCGAAAATTTTCTGAAATAACTATCGTGTCCGCACCGCTCAAAGAATATCATCAACGACACACTTAGAGTATCCAACCAGTCCTTGTTCACTAGCAGTAATATATTCTTCAATTTTAGACTAGTCGGCTTATTTGGTAGCAGGATGTGATGATCTAGATGTATTTTCCTCTTGCCATACGTTTCGATGGAGTCTAAACGATATTTTATCTCCTCAAGAGTTGGTGACATTCCCAAATTGGTAAACCATCCTTTTATGTTCCCAGAACCGAGTAATCATCATGATAAACTCGGGCCAAACCGCCCAAGTAAATCTATATTTCTCTCTTTTGACAATCTTTGAGGTTGTTCCACCATACACAAAGAAGATCCGGTGTCTCAGTGACCATTTTGAAACTTAGGAATTGATTTGATATCTACAAAAACATACAAAGAGTTAGTTGTCACCCCTCCAAGACACAACAGTCTATCAAACAACGCAAAACGTCCTTCAAATAAAATACAAGTATGATCGCCCGTTCGAGCCGTGGGCCCTTTGGACTCAAGATGGTCTTCTGATGGGGCCCAGCACTTCTTGGGTGTTGGTTCATCTTAATCCAATGCTCTACTTTCGGGATTTTGTTTCACTTTTTTTTAGTTTGACTAGGAGTCGGTTTCATTTATAATGAAATGGTGACCCAAGCGGATTACATGGGCTAGGAAATTTAACGACCTTTGACTATCAAGTAGCCAATTACATTCATCAAGGTGCCTCAAGAAAGATTTGGTTAAGTGATAAATGAAGCAATTGTTGTTTGATGGAGTATGATTTGCCATGAAATGCGACAGTTTAATAAAGTGATAGGTAAACACATAAACTGTTAGTTTCACATAGCCAAAACATGTTAGTTTTAAGGTTAGAATCCTTCAAGTCCCCAGCAGAGTCGTCATACTGTTTTATTCGAAAAAAGAAAAATATTATATTTGTTTAGAGTCGCCACTTGGTTTTTAAAGAAAAATCAAGAAAACTTAGTTTTTCAACAAATAAAGACATGAAATCGATTGAAAACTTAAAGAGGGTTCTGGAATTCTTATTTATATTTTAGGAAGGCATTTAAAGCACCTAAAATATCCTTTAATACGGTTTTCCAATAACTAACTTGTTTGGCTAGAATGTCTAACTTTATTTTAAGATAGAAAATTATTTAGAGTTTGTTTGGAAATGAAATATTAATTTTACAATCTAAGTGAATTTGTAAAATTTATTTTTCAGTTAATTACTTCATTGTATTGAGTCATTAAAACCAAGTGGCGCCTTGCGGGAATTCGAACTTTTAGCCCTAAAACTAACGGCAGATATTTAGCAAATAATTATAGATGCGGTGAAGTAAAAGAGAGAGAGAGAGGGAGACAGAGAGATTGGGTCCAAATCTGGTTATGTCCGCCTACACCGATATTTGGACCCATTTTGTTCTAGGACTTTAGGCCCGTTTAATTTGTACCTGTCCCAAAATTCTAGCAAAATAATAAATGATATAAGAAAGAAAAGGTCTTAGGCCTAAAGATAACAAAATACAAAAATGAGAAACAAAATAAACTTGGGCCTTTATTGCCCAATCTCTTCAACTCTTCCAATTTGTTTCAAATGCTTCAACTTCGAAATATGTACGTCGATTTTTAATGGTCGGTTGACTTGACGAAGGGAATTTTGAACCTTTATGACTCTCTCAAAAACCAGAGGAAAATGATACGGGTTCACGGAGAACTCGGGTAGATTTTACATGTAATAAAACAAGCATGAATTAGTACCCAAATAACACTATCTCAAACTATAGCTAAATAAATACTTAAAACCCTCATGTAATTGATATGCTTTTAAAAATAAGCTAAGCTAATCATGAGTCTAAGTGGCTTGATTAAATGAACCAAAACAGAGAAAAACTTAAATCCATTATACAACACATGCTCCCCTAAACACAAATTTTCAAATAAACAAAAGAAATATGCTAAAATCTAATCTATTAGTTCACTTAAATTAAGATACCGACGAGTTAGCATATTAAGAAAAATGGTCATCCAAGAACTTTACCTCTTTTTCTAAATAGAATGTAAGGATCAATCAGAAGAAAACAAAATAATAAAGAAAATTTACGTTGCTAGCTAAACTTACTATCAATAAATAAATTTTAATTACAAATGTGACAAAAAGGGAGCAAACATGACTAAAAACATCGAGCAAAAATAAAGGAGATGCCAATTAATCAAACAACAAACTTAGTGCTAATTTTAACTCCCTTTTTTTGGACAAGGTGACCCTCCATATTTTCTCAAGAAGTTACTGTTAGGATCGAGTACACACACACACACACTTGATGAATGAAGAACACAAGAACTTTCTAGAGAGAGAGTTGAGATATATAGAGAGAGAAAGAGAGAAACCAATATTTCGTGGTAACACCCAGTGAGTAAACTTCCACGGTGGTGGGGTATATATATTAATTGTTCAGAGTTTTTTTGGTTACAGAGAATAAATGGAGAATATATGACAGTACATCAAATATTAATCAGTCTCCACAACCTAACAATTCTCCCACTTGGAGACTGACTCAGTCATCCAAAAAATACAATCTCATTTTTTAGAAGCGTCCCTAATCACCGCATAGATAATGAGTCACTGAAGGAATACTTCTATCGGAGACAGGATGATAATAATAAAGCGGTGTTGGATACTATAGCGGGTGGTTCCTATGGGGAGTGTCCTTATGCTGAGATTCCCGAAAAGTTAGAGAAAATCTCTCGGAACAATAAAGCTTGGTGTACTAGGAAGTCAGATACTGGGAGAAATACCTTCGTAGTAAACCCACTCACAACCCAACCACAGATGAGATTTGTGAAGAGATGTCTCAGATCAGAACTGAGCTTGGGTTGGTATTAAAACATATCACTTGGGTGCAGAAAAGATAAATGCAGTTAACTAATTGTCTAAACCACCACCACCAAATGATGAATGCTATTATGAGGAGAATTTCTATGCGGTAAATGAACAGACGGGGGGTTTCTGACCGAGTGACAAAGGATCAAATCAGGAGAATTGGCGCCAAGGTAAAGGAAACAAAGGTCGGATCTATGGTAACTATGACCGTGAGGGTCATTATGTCCGAGATGGAAACTACAACCGCGACAATAACTTAAATAGGGGTAACTATGGTAACAGAAATGATAGGAATGGGCCTGATGTCCCTCCTCAAAATCGTGAAGTTACTCCTAGGTATGGTGGAGATAGTATGGCACGAGTTGAGGATATATTTCACAAAATTATGAGGAGGTTCGATGCTAGTGATGAGCACATTAAAGAGTTAAGGAGTGATTTAGCGGGTATTGGGCAAAAAGTCGATACACATGCAATATCAATTATGCAGATTGAGTGGCAAATGTCCCAATTATCTGCGAGTGTGAACACACGGCAACCGGGCATTCCTAGCAACACTGTCCAAAATCCAAAAAATGAAACTGTGTGGCAATCACTACTCGAGGTGGTAAGAAGACTATTGACCCACATATGCCATCTAAGGAGGAAAAGGTGATAAAAGATAATTATAAGGTGGTAGAGGGTAGTGGTGAAGTAGAAGATAACACTGGAAAAGATGCTGAAGTGCCTACAAAGGTAATTCCCATGCCTAGACCCCTCATTTCCTCAAATATTAGTGAAAAAGACCGAGGATGGTAAATAACAACGTTTTATAACAATGTTGAAACAACTTTCTATCAATGTCCCTTTGGTAGAATCTCTAGAACAAATACCCGGTTATGCCAAGTTTATGAAAAATCTGGTAATAAAGAAAAGATCGGTCACTTTCGAGGATGATGATAAAATGCAACATTCTAGTGCTATTGCTGCAACATCTATCGTACAAAAGAAAGAAGATCCAGGTGCGTTCACTATTCCTAGTACAGTTGGTTCATTACATTTTGCGAAAGCATTATGTGATCTGGGGGCAAGCATAAATCTCATGCCCCTCTCGATTAACAAGAAGTTGGGTTTGGGTGACCCAAAGCCCACTGTGATGCGGCTACTAATGGCTGATTGAATAGTGAAAAGGCCTATAGGGATACTCCATGATGTGCTAGTAAAAGTGGAGTCATTCATATTTTCGGCAAATTTTGTTTTTCTTGATTGTGAAGTCTATTTTTAAGTGCCTATTATTCTTAGAAGGTCATTCCTTGCTACGGGTAGAGCCTTAGTTTATATGGAAAAGGGGTAGATGAAATTTCGATTGAACAATGAAGAAGCAATCTTCCACATTGAGGCATAGTGGTGAGCTCCAATCGGTATCTTCTATATCCTACAAAGAAAAGATGAAGAAGAACCATGACCTAAAAATTGAAAAATGAGAGTTTATGGTTTGGGATTTGGTGCTTTTATACAATTCTAGGTTGCTTTGGTTTCCGGGCAAGCTCAAGTCTAAATGGACTGGTCCTTACTTTATTACCCAACTATTCCCTCATGGAGTAGTTGACTTAGAAACCAAGGAGGGTGTGCGGTTAAGGTGAATGTACAACGAATAAAACTCAATTTTGGGCATGCAAAATCGGCGAATGAAATGATCAAGGAATACCATCTTTATGAAGACTGAGTAATAAAGTGTCCTCAGTCATGCCGTGACGTTAAATCAGGCGCTGGTTAGGAGGCAACCCAATACTTATAGTTTTTATTTCTAGTAATGGTAGCATTTTCTACTAATGGGTTTTAAATTTGCAGGCACATCACCAGGAAATTCTGCAGAAAATCACTCTATAACAGTCACTAAAGGACACATCAACAGACCGTCACGCATGCGATGGACCGTCGCATGTATCCGTTGTGCCAGGTACGTCTTTTAGTTATTTTAAAAACTAGGGCACACGTGACGGAACCCATGATGGACCGTCGCATCTGAGGCGGACCATCACAGTTGCGATGGATCGTCATCGGGGACTCGTTGTGTCATTAATGAGCATACCCGATCCGACTCGGCTGGGGGTATTTTAAAAAATTCTTAACATTTAAAACCCCCACCCCTTCACTTCACCCATTTCCTTCCCTCTTTCTCCCATTTCCCTCCCTTTTCAACTTCAAACTTCTTACCTCTCTTCTCTATCAGTATAATCACTTCCCGAATTCCCCAAATTCGTAAAATCTACCCTCTACTAGTCGGAGTCTGCTGCTGTTGTTCTATTCTTGCTAACCAAGTGCCTCACTTTCTTGTCTTTCTCCTGTTCTCAGGTATATTTCTCTTATTTCTACCCATTACATTGCATTTTTGTTTATCAATTAGTATTAGCCAATTTCTTATTAATGGGTCTTCATTCTTTGATCCAATTTTATCTAACCTAGGTTGAGAATCCTCAAATTGCCTTGTTAAAACTCTAGAAATAGGTGCTTTAGCATTGCTAGTTTATTAGGTATTTGGGTTAGAAACATATAGGTTATTACTAAGTATTCCATGTGAGTTACCAAGGATGAATGTGGCATCCTCAGTTCTATCAGTTAATGACAGAACGAGACCCCGATGACGGACCGTCGTACGCACGATGGGACTGTCATAGGGTCTGTTCCAACACCCCAACACCTCGCTGTCCAATTTTCTACAAGTGTCCACCAACGGACACATGCGACGAACGGTTGTTCCCACGGCGGTCCGTTCTGCACAAACGGTCTGTTTGTCAGAGAGACTATTCCTAAGGGTCTCCAACTTTTTCTAAGTGTCCTCTTACAGACATCTACGATAGACCGTCATAACCTCGACGGTCCATCCTGCACAACCGTTATGACGGTCAAAGACCCATCTTCTGAGGGTCTCCATACTTTTTCTAAGTGTCCTCTAACATACATCTACGATGGACCGTCATACCCTAGACGGCCCGTCCTGCAGAACCGTCGTGACGGTCAGATACTCCTCTCCTAAGGGTCTCCATATTTTTTTCTAAGTACCCCACTACGGTCATCGACGATGGACCGTCATTGTCACGACAGTCCGTCCTTCTTAGCTATCACACTTGTCAGACTTTCCTTCAGGGGTCTCCACATCAACATAGTAGAAGTAAGACATGACAGACCCCATGATGGTCCATTGTACTCACGATCAGCCGTCACCTAGTCCGTCGTGTTTCACTATTACTGCAGAAAAGTCATTACAGCTTAGATCTTATATTTATTTTATGTCATTTTTGATCATCTTGTTTGATCCTTCTCGCACTAATATTGATTCTTTACAAGTAATATCTCTAATGGCACCAAAACATGATCGAGTTTACGCACGTGGTTGTTCAAAGTCTGTCGCCCCATTTGCCTGCCTGGTCATAGGCTCTGATGATGAGCATGATCCCGAGTACGTTCACCCATGCACTTCCATTCCATCGTGAGCTGCACGGGCTACCAGAGATACGCCCAAAAAGGTGACGTCCGGCGTAGTCACTTCCTCCCAGTCTGATGAGGAGTGCACACTGATCGGCACACCTTCTGGGTCAGCTACACATGAAGAAAGAGTGTCTGGATCCTTAGGAGTTTCGTGGTCATAGGAAGCCTCCGGGTCTGCCAAAGTCCCTACCCCCGCCACATCTGCACAGTCTGCCTTATCTGATGAGGCTGACAGTTCTGATTCCACTCTTGGCTCACCGACTCGTTCTCTCACCCCGGTTTCCGACCATCCCAACCGGTGGTGTGTCGACGGGCAATATCAAGTTTATTCAGATGCAAAGTTTCTTAATGATAAAGGAGTCATGACACGGACCCTTACACTAGAGAGGTGGGTCCTTACGGGAAGTCTCCCCACCATGCCAGATATCCACAATCTCTTTACCAAACACTGGCTAGAGTGGACAACTCATTCTTTGGGCCGCTACAGTGAGGAGATGATCCGAGATTTCTATGCCTCTTATGTGGCTAACTCTTTGATCACAGATTGATAGACGGGCTGCCCTCACCAAACAGGCCCCACTTGAGCATGTACGAGTACGCGTCATACAGGTTGATATCTCACTACCAGCCATCCGCCAATATCTGTACTGCGAGGATGTTGATGCCAATAGGAACCCTCTCACCGCCGAATTTGATAACCTGTGGCAAATTGTAAAAGATGGCTAATTCCTGCGTGAGCCATCGCTGAAAGATACCACCAAAAGGTGGATGTCCCTACACTTGTTTGTTGATGGAGAGGGTGCCTACTGGTAACAGAGCTGAAGGGAGCCACCAAGAAGGCTAACTTGACCTTCACAACTAAGTTCTTATGGCTTATTATCCGCCACCGCCTTTCCCCCACGGCCGCTGATAATATATTCACATGGGATCGTGTATTTCTGATGGCGGCGATGATATCGGAGTTTGAGGTGGACTTCGCTTGGTTTCTACAGGCGGTCATGCATGACAGGGCTTTCAAGGTCACAAATACTTACCCTTTTCCGTGCATGATATTTTCCTTATGCAGGTCCACAGTTGTGTCCATTTGGCACATTGATCAGCTTTAGACTCCGCTTGGCACTGTTGATATCCTGATGAGGCCAATGAGTTGGATCCACGCTGAGGGTCCCGTCCAGAGTTGCCTCCACTTGGTGAAAATCTGGCTGATACGGTAGCACATGCTCGCACAGCTACGCAGGCTGCTTCTGACACAACTGACACTACCTTGTTCGAGTCTATCCTTGGTAGTAGCATTTCCCCAAGATCCTCTCGCTCATCCCCTTTCCCCACTCTGGTCCCACTTCCTAGGGTGCAGAAACTAGAGGCACAAATGGCTACACTTCTGCATCACATCCATCCTTGGATGCAGAGGTCTATTTCTGAGGCAGAAGAGGGCTTGGAGCGTAAAATGGTCCAGCACACAGAGCGGAAGATTGCTGAGGTTCATCAGCGCTTGGACGCTTTTGAGTTGCGGGTGCTAGCCCGGCCAGCCCCTCAGGTGGACGTGTCGACCCTTCAGGCTGCGATCGAGAGTCTGCGAGCAGACATTGATATGATCCTAGAGGCTAGGGTGACTGAGTCTGAGGCCCCTTCTGCAGAGCCTGCTGAGGACACAGTGATGGTGGTCTTATTCGCCACTTCTGAGATTCCACTACCTCCCCCTCGAGAGAATGCCAAGAGACACAAGGGTCGAGACGAGGATGATTTTAGAGCACGGAAGAAGGAGCACCGTGAGATGGAGGCTGCGGGGAGAGCCTCGCTTGCTGATGATGAGTCACGTCGGATCAGGGCTGTAGAATCAGCTGCTGGGGCATCTATCTCTATAGATGTGCCAACAGCGGGAGGCACTGCTGATAGTTCTGTTGCTGATGAGGAGACTACTGAGGGTGTACAGACTACAGAGGTAGTGGGTTCCGGGGAACCGGACCCACCAACTTGCTGGTCGTCTGCGCTTTGCGCCCCAGGTTTGCTTTACCTACCACTCTCATATTTCAATTTTTTATGCATTGGGGACAATTGCATATCATTTTGTTGGGGGTGGGGTAAATGGAATGTTATTGCTAGCGTGAAGTCTGATTATCCCAATTCACGATCCTTTTTTGGGGTTTTCTTGCATGTTTTCTTTTTCCCCAAGAGACTGATTATTTTTATTGTTGAACCGGCATGTCTATATCTTGTGTACATAGTTTAACTCTGAAGCATGATGTCTAAAATGATATCCTGATGTAATGAAAATGATGCATGACTAGGCATAGTAATTGATAAATGTGTGTCTCTAAGCATGACATAGAGATACACCACTGCATGACCCTAAGTCTAAAATTTGAAGTAGGTGTCTGATAATTTGGTAGAGTTATGATATGTGAAGTGAGTGTGAGGAATATTTGAATAGTCCACTATTTGTACTGAGCTAGAACTTGCCTGGTTAGTCCTTTCTTTTTCACCGCAACTGATCTTTTCTGGGAATAGTGTTTTGGCCCTGGTCCCTCCTTGGACATGTGCACCTCAGCTTATGCCAAAAGCATAAGTTGAGGGAGGCTAATGCAGTAAACAACATTTTTGTGGCCCTGACCCAACTTTGGGTATTGTGTACTTTGACTCATGGCAAAGCCATGAGTTGAGGGTGGCTATTATGAGCAATGCTCTTGAAAGTGGGGTTGAAAGAACAAAGAGAGAGAAAGAACAAAAGTAAAGTGACTCAAGAACCAGTTGAAAGAAAAGTGAAATAAAAAAAATACAATAAATACAAGCAAGAAAAGAAGACACTTACACAAATGAAGAAAGAAGGGAAAATAGCAAGGTACAAGAATATGAGAAATTGGGCGAAATAAAATAATAAAAAGTTGTATGTTTAGATGATATGTCAAGGAGGGTAAAAAGTCACTAAAGTATACCTAAATATACCCTACCTGACCCTGAGCCTATGTTACAAGCTAAGAAAGTCCTGTCGTGATCCTAAGAGTTGCATAGCGAACTTAAAGTAGTGAAAATAAGGGCAAACGTATGGCAATATGTATGAATGAGTTATTAATTTGTTCTGAGAGTGAGTGTTGAAAAGTAATCCTTATACTCAAACTGAAATCATTGTATGAAAAATGAGGAGGTTGTTTTGAAGTGAGGACACTAGTTGCAATGCCGAAAATATTAGCACCTCGGTGAGAAATTGAAGAGGATAGGTGTCAGTGCGTGGTTAGTCTGTTTCATGGTATGATTCCACATAATTCAATCCTAATAGTGATAACATGCATAAACATGACGAGACTGATCGTTATTGATAGCCAAATGATTGTGAAAGCTAAAAGATGGATACTATTGTAAAATGATTTTGTAGTGAGTCATAGTGCGTCGCTTGAGGACAAACAACTAATTTAAGTTGAGGGTGTTGATATATCGTGGTTTCACAGTATTTTTAATGCTTTTTCATTAAGTTTAGTGTGTGTCCAAAAGCCTTTTTTATTGATTTTTATGTAAGTTTCTCTTTATTTGCAGGAAATCTGTCTAATGATGAACGCTGAAGTTTTAGAGCAAGAAATGCAGAAAAGTTACCACCTACGGGGCCTGTGACAGTCCGTCGAGCTTGACAGCCCGTAGGTGGCATCGTAGTGAAGTTGCTAAAGGAAGATGAGGAAGTCTGACCTAAGTGTGGGATTACGAAGTTCATGAAGGACCGTCATAGCCACAACGTTCCATCGTGCTGGCTCGTCGTGGTTATCAGAGAAGTAGTCCCGGTACCCAAATTCCAAAAATTTAAGTGTTATGGAACGGAGATTCTCGACGGACCGTTGTGCCTGTGACGGTCCGTCATACCTGTTCGTTGAGGTAAATGAAGAAAGCAGCAGAAGGATTCGTAAAGTATAGGATGACTGAGGCCATGACGACCCGTTGTGACCATGAAGGCCCGTCGTGACCACGACTGCCATTCACGAGGTCCGTCGACTCGGACGCTGTTTTGACAGATTTTCAGCAATTAGAGTCCCTCTTTTATTACGTTTTTCTTTTTTTTTTTGTAAATAGTTGGAAAAACCTCATTTTTGGGAGTAGACTCTTTGTTGGTTAGACATTTTTATGTTATATTCTTTGTTAGTAGAGTTTTTTGGATATTAGACATTGGATTGTTACACTTTTCTCTGGAGTTGATTGTTGGTGATTTTGTCGATTAATCAAGTGAACTTCTGGATTTTATTCTTTCTCATTAAGTAAGTTCATGAATTCTTATATTATATATATGAATATTTCGATTATGACTATGGTTAACTAAACTTCATAACTAGGGTTGTGGGAACCATGGGTGAATAATGAGGTAAAATCTAACTAAAATAACAATTCTAGGATAGTGTCGTGCATGTATTGATAATTCTTTCGTTTAGAAGTCTTGTTAACGGATGGCTGATGTTAGAACTCGCCTTAATGCTACTTGCCGGACCAAGGAGGTAGATAATAGGAAAAGAATTATCAACATAAATTTAGTGTATACTATCTAATTGGCTAGTATTGATTGGTACGAGGTAATAACTTAGTCAAATATCGAATACAATGCTTAATATGAGGTAAAGATAAGGGTTAGTATAGCAACACACGTAGCCGGACCAAAGTGCGGAGTGAAATTTTCTAGATGTCGGACCAAGGATTTAGAAATACATAACTTATCACTTTGCATGCAAGATACTAGGAAAGAATCGTTATAGTTAGAATTATCAAGTTAGGAACTGTGGGGAAAACTTAAACACTAGTTACTTTTATTAATTGATTAAACTACAAGATTTGATTCTGTTAGTTGGTTATTTTAATTTAGTTAGTCTTTTTTATTCATTTAGAAATAAAAAAAAACCCTTTTTGGAAAATCAGTTTAGTGATAACGCCAGTATGGCTTTATACATTTGGGCAGGGTATATTGGGTCATCTGATGGGGCGTATACATCAGACTCCACATTTAGATCATGTGGTTTTATTATCGGTTATTAGTAGCTCCCACAGTTCAGTCAGGCTCTCTACATTGATCATTTATCAGTGTATTCAGTATTGAGTTTCAGCATGCTATAAATTGGTCATTGCATCAAGTTAGCTCAGAAATCATCATATCACGTTCATATTATTATACTTGCCTTTGTGAATGTTCAGTTATGTTTTATTTCAGCTTTACTCTATCCTACATGCTCAGCACCTTTCAAGTACTGACACATACGTGCGCTACATCTTCTCATGATGTAGGTTCAAGTTCTCAGCATCGAGATCACACATAGATCGATTCTCCAATCTTCAGTTCAGCAAATTCAGTGGTGAGTCCTCATTCTCCAAGGACAACAGTCATGAGTTTCTTTTCAGTATTTCGTCTTTTAGTTTCAGTTTTACTAGATTTAGCTGGGGCTTGTCCTAGTACTTCTAGTCAGTTAGAGACTTATTTCAAACATAGTTACATTCAGCTTAGTATTGAGTTAATATTTCCTTTATATTAAACTCATTATTTTCAAATATCTCAGTTATAAAATATGGGTATTCCCCATCTTTTCATTATAAATTGTGATTTAGCTTCCGCATCAGTTTGTTATCTTTAGTATGCTCATGATCATGCCAGCAGGGTTAACTTGGGATCACTTGTGGTCCTAGGTTTCGCGTCCGCGTCTCAAGGGTATCTCGGGGCGTGACACTATTTTCAATTTCTTGAATGTTCATATGTTGTTAGTAACATAAATTTGAAAGCATGACCATATTTTTATGATTTTTCTACTTTTCCATTTAATTGTTGAAAGTATTTTTGATATTATTTTTGAATTGTAAATATTGTAGTTCTTTAGGAAAATATAAAGTAAATTGCTATTGAGTATGATTTAATTGTTATGACATTTGATTTTCTAACTTTTTCTTGTGAACATATAGTTTGGTAAATAATATATCTTCTTGTAGAGAAATGGTCATATATCTTTAATGGAATAAAATGTAGAATAGTTCAATGGGGTACTATAAGGATTAGAGTTGTTTGGTATTATCACCCAAGCAAAATATTGATTTTGAAACATCATTGAAGCATGTAGTAGAATTCCCAACACAGAAAATTAAGACTACTTCCAAATACATGTATAGATACCAGTCAAAGTTGACTTCAATTTTAATTTTAATAGTACAACTAAGGCCAACACATATCGAATGCTCAAACCTTATCAATCATGTGACCTTCTAAGGTTAGAGAATTTAACAGTACTTGCCTTTATAGAAGTGTCAAAATAAATAAGAAACCATTTTTTTACTATAATTGAAAACAACGAAATGCTTGTTGTAAATGACATTGTGATTTTAATGAGTTTTAAGCTGCATATTCTCCATGTACTTTTTGAGATATGTTTTTTCATTGTAAGATTGTTTTGTATTATTTATTTCGTAGTTTATCATTAGTTTGATTCTTTTTATCTTTTAGTGCCACATAAATACCAATGAATAACTTAGATAGAAGTTGGACGAGTATCAAATGAAGTGAATGCAGTGAAGCATCCTGAAACATATCAGATCGTGTGGATGTGGAAGAGATGAAAATATAAGGGTACAACTGTACCTATAAGCTTATCCACTCAAAAACCACTTACTCCATGCCAAATAAAGTAATTACAAAGTTTGACTAGATCCGGAACATGACGTGTCCCAAAAATATCAAAACCTTCATATTGCTCATGTATAAAAAAAAATCCTTGCTCCCAATACCTTAACAAACTTGGCTTTAATATCAACCCTGATTTTCAAATATGCGCGACGACCAAAGTTAGGTCAGAGACCATATCTTTTTTAGATGTTCCAAAGCTATTGAATTATGGTATACCATCATGGTGAGCAATACCTAGATGCATAAGCTTTATAGAAGCATGCTCTTCCTAGAGAATTGACATAACACCTAAAACTGCATTGCCACCAAAGAGTACAACCACCTCATTCTTTGGGATGTTTTCCACCCTCAGTGCTTCTGGGCCATTTGTATCGAAAGAAACAACCACCTTTTCGATTAAAAAGGCAAAATCTCCTTCACCGACATGATCAACCTATACGCTGAGTTCCAAATCATTCAGGTTAAACACAAGCCTAATAAAGAGAAGTGCATTATCAAGGTTAAATAGGAACCTTCCTTAACATGTATGATTAAATTTTAAACTCAACACTGATGGAGCTATGAAAACTAATCCTCGACAAGGTGGCTTAGGAGGGGTTATCAAAAACTACAGAGGTGACTGGATCAGAGCATCGCAGATAGCGGCTGGGGCGTCTAGTTCCCGTACTGTAGAGACAGCAGGAGGCCCTACTGAGGGTGCGGTGGCTGTGGAGGGCATCACTGAGGATGTCCAGATTGCTGAGGACACCACTGAGGGTGTCCAGGTTGCAGAGGATGTGGGTTCTGGGAAACCGGACCCACCAAATGAGAAGTAAAGCGTTCGCGTCAAGTAAATAACCCAACTAGTGAGGTTGGGATCGTTCCCACGAGGAAAATAGTCTAGACTTAACTTTAACTTGTTATTACTATTGTTCGGTTGATAACTTCCTTAGAAAGTAGAAAAACATAAAATGTAAACAGGGGGTTTGTATCTCCTAATAAGTAAAAAAACTAAAAAGAACTAACGAAATTGAAAGAGACACTTAACAGCTTTTAAAGTTGGGTTTTAATCAATGAATCAAAGTAACTAGGGTTTACGTGTTCCCCACAGGTTCATAACTTGATAAATCTAACTATAACAATTCTTTCCTAGTATCTTGCATGCAAAGTGATAAGTTATGTATTTCTAAATCCTTGGTCCGGCATCTAGAAAATCTCACTCCGCACCTTGGTCCGGCTACGTGCGTTGCTTTCCTAACCCTTATCGTTACCCCATATTAAGCATCGTATTCGATATTTGACTAAGTTACTACCTCGTACCAATCAATACTAGCCTATTAGATAGTATACACTAAATATATGTTAATAATTCTTTTCCTATTATCTACCTCCTTGGTCCGGCAAGTAGCATTAAGGCGAGTTCTAACGTTGATCATCCGTTAAAAAGACTTCTAAGCGAAAGAATTATTAATACATGCAAGACACTATTCTAGCATAGTTATTTTAGCTAGGGTTTATCTCATTATTTGCCTATGATTCCCACAACCCTAGTTATGGAGTTTAGTTACTCATCGCCATAAACACAATATTCAAATATATTAAATAAGAATTCATGTACTTACTTCAATGAGAAAGAGTAAAGTCCAAAAGATTGCTTGATTAATCACCAAAAAGTACTTGCAAGAATATCCAAAGGATCAAAAACTAATCAATCAATAATAATATGAGTTCTAATATTGTAGATTCTAATTATCAGGTGTCTAACCTCAAAAACGAGGTTTTTCGAACTATTTATAAAAAATACAAAAACCTAATTAAACAAGAATTCTAATTACTGGAAATCTGCCAAAACGTGGCTGGTTCGACGGACCACGCGACGGACCGTCGTGGTCATGACGGACCGTCGTGGACTCCGTCGTCCCATACTTGTGCATTTTCCTCTGCTGCTCTCTTCGTTCCCCTCAACGGTAAGTGTGACGGACCGTCATAGGCATAACGGTCCGTCGAGGGTCTCGTTTCAAAAGTCTTGAACTCTTGGAGTTTGGGTACTGGGATCACTTCTCTGATCTTCACGACGTACATGCAGGACGGACCGTCATGGACATGACGGACCGTCACAAGCCTCGTAATCCCACACTTGTCAGACTTCCCCATCTTCCTTCAGCAGCTTCTCTCTCAAAATCTCCGCAATTGGCTCTGGACAGATTTCCTGCAAAACAAAGAGAAACTTGTATAAAAATTAGCATAAAAAGAGCTTTTGGACACACTAAACTTGAGTTAAAAGTATTAATTATACCGTGAAGCCACGGTATATCAACACCCTCAACTTAAATTCGTTGTTTGTCCTCAAGCGACGCACTATGACTCACTACACAATCTTTGTACAATAGTATTCATGCTTTATCCTTTGCAATCATTTGGCTATCAATCCCGATTAATCTCATCAAATCTATGCATGCTATCACTATTAGGCTTGAATTTTGTGGGATTCGAACATGACACAGACTCACCATGCACTAACACCTATCCTCTTCAATTTCTCACCGAGGTGCTAACAAGTCTGGTATTGCAACTAATGTCCTCACTTTAGAACAAAATCCTCATTTTTCACACAATGATTTCAGTTTGAGTATAAGGATTACATTTCAACACTCGCTCTCAGAACAAAGTCACACTCATTTATACCTATTGCCATAAGCTTGCCCTTATTTTCACTGCCTTAAGTTCGCTATACAACCCTTAGGATCACGATAGGACTTTTTTAGCTTGTAACATAGGCTCAGGGTCAGGTAGGGTACATTTTTAGATAACTCTAGTGACTTTTTGCCCTCCTTGACATATCAGCTAAAATCTTCCCTTCTTATCATCTTATCTCGCCCAGTCTCTCATATTCTTTCCCTTTGCTCAATTTCTCTTCTTTCTTCATTTGTGTAAGTGACTTTCTTCTCTTTTTTTTTTTTTTTTTTTCAACTACTTTTGAGTCACTTTACTTTTGTTCTTTCTCTCTCTTCTGTTCTTTCAACCCCACTTTCCAGAGTATTCTTCATAATAGCCACCCTCAACTCATGGCTTTGCCATGAGTCAAGGTACACAATACCCAAAGTTGGGTCAGGGCCAGAACGAAGGTTGTTATTAGCCACCCTCAACTTATGCTTTTGGCATAAGCTGAGGTGCACATGTCCTAGGAGGGACCAGGGCCAACACGTTGTTCCCAGAAAAGATCAGTTGGGGTGAAAAAGAAAGGTCTAATTAGGCTCAAATTGTTTGGATCAAAGAAGGATAACTTTCATTTGGTTTCTTTTATTTGGGTTAGAAATGGGCTTTCTTGAATAAGGGCCTATGATCCTTTCCTAATTGTTTGTTACAGCTTACTTTTAGCAGGACTAACCAGGCAAGTTCTAGCTCAGTACCAATAGTGGACTATTCAAATTTCCTCACTCTCACTTAACATGTCATCACTCTACCAGATTATTACACACCTAGTTTGAATTAAAGACTTAGGGTAATGCAATGGTGTAACTCTATTTCACGCTTAGAGCCACACAATTGTCAGTTACTATGCCTAGTCATGCGTTATTTTCAGTTTATCAGGATATCATTTTAGCCATCATGCTCTAGAATTAAACTATGTACAAAAGATATAAACATGCCGGTTCAACAAAAAATAATCAGTCTTTCGGGGAAAAAGAACTCAGGCAAGAAAACCCCAAAAGAGGATAGTGAGTCGGGCTACTCAGACTTCACCCTAACACTCACTTTCCATTTACCCCACCCCCAACAAAAAAACATGCAATTGTCCCCAATGCAAAAAAAAAAAATCTAAAGAATAGAGGGGTAGGTGAAGCAAACCTGTGGCGCATAGCGCCGTCGATCAACAAGCTGGTGGGTCCGGTTTCCCAGAACCCACATCCTCTGCAACCTGGACACCCTCAGTGGTGTCCTCAGCAATCTGGACATCCTCAGTGATGCCCTCCACAGCCACCGCACCCTCAGTAGGGCCTCCTGCTGTCTCTACAGTACGGGAACTAGACGCCCCAGCCGCTATCTGCGATGCTCTGATCCGGTGTGCCTCCGCCTCAGCAAGTGAGGCTCTCCTCGCAGCCTCCAACTCTCGGCGCTCCTTCTTCCTTGCTCGCGCCTCATCCCCTGATCGACTCCTTCGCCTCTTAACACTCTCTCTCGGAGAAGATGGGGGAATGTCTGGAGTAGAAAACAAAGCCGCCAATACAGTATCCTCAGCAGGCTCGACAGACTCCGGAACTCTCGTCTCTAAGATCGTACTGATGTCTGCACGAAGACTGTCGACTGCAGCCTGAAGAGTTGACACATCTACCGGAGGGGCTGGTCGGGCTAACACCCTCAACTCAAAGGCATCTATGCGCTGGTTCACCTCAGCAATCTTCCGCTGCATCTGCCTCTCCATACGTGCTTCAGACTCAGCTATAGACTTCTGCATCCACGGCTGGATATGATGCAGAAGAGTGGCCATTTGCGCCTCCAGTTTTTGTACTCGAGCAAGTGGGGCCGGTGTCGGTAGAGGGGCTGTGCTACTACCCGGGATAGACTCGACCGGGGTAGTGTCTGTGGATGTCTGTGTGGCTGTACGAGCCTGGGCCACTGTATCTGCAAGATCGTCTGCTAGTGGTGGCATCTCTGGACGGGGCCCTCGCCGTGGGGCCAACTCATTGGCCTCGTCTCTGATGAGGCCGACATCAACGGTACCTGGCGGGGTTCGCAACTGATCTATGTGCCAAATGGGCACACCTGCAGACCTGCAAAGGGCAAAGATCATGCACGGAAAGGGGTAGGTGGTGGTGACTTTGAAGGCCCTCTCGTGCATGACTGCCTGGAGAAGCCATGCATGGTCCACCTCGAAGCCAGCTATCATTGCTGCCATCAGCACTGCTCGATCCCAGGTAACTATGTTATCAGCAGCTGTGGGGGAAAGGCAGTGGCGCACGAGCAGCCACAAGAACTTGGCGACGAACGTGAGGTTGGCCTTTTTGATGGCCCCCTTCGGCTCGGTTACCCAATCAGCACCCTCGCCGTCGACTGATAGGTGCAGGGCCATCCACCTTTTGGTGGTCTCCCTCAGTGCGGACTCTCGTAGAAACTGTCCATCCTTCACTATCTGCCAGCGATAGTCAAACTCGGCAGTGATGGGGGTCCGAGTAGCATCTACACTGTCGCCGTATAGGAACCGGCGAATGGCTGGCAGGGAAATGTCGACCTGCACACCCCGGACTCGAACCTGCTCCAATGGGGCCTGTTTAGCGGGAGCAGCCCGCCTGTCGATCTGGGATCGGAGAGTCGCTACATAGGATGCGTAGAACTCTCGGACCATCTCCTCGCTGTAGCGTCCCAATGGACGTGTTGTCCACTCCAAGCGATGCCTGGTGAAGAGGTGATGAATCTCCGGCATCGTGGGAAGGCTCCCTGTGAGTACCCTCCGCTCCAGGGTGAGTGTGCGAGTCAATACTCCTTTGTCGTTCAGGAACTTTGCGTCGGAGTACACTTGAAACTGGCCGTCGACACACCACCGGTTTGGCTGGTCAGCGGCTGGAGTGGGGACCTGAACTGGTGCTCCAGATATGGAGTCAGAACTGTCAGCCTCATCAGACGAGGCCGACGCTGCAGCTGTGGCGGGTACGGGAACCTCAGCAGATCCTGAAGCTTCCTCGGACCAGGATACTTCTAAGGAGCCAGACGCTCCTTCCTCGTTGGTGGCTGACCCAGAGGGTGTGCCGGTCAGTGTGCGCTCCTCATCAGAATGGGAGGCAGTGACTACGCCGGGCGCCACCTTCTTGGGTGTGGCTCTGGTGTCACGTGTAGTACGGGAAGGGGCGGAGGTGCCTGGGAGCACATATTCAGGGTCCCTCTCATCATCAGACCCGATGATCAATCGTGCAGACGGGGCGACAGACTTGGATCGCCCGCGTGCGTAGGCTCGGTCTTGCTTGGGTGCCATAGTAGATAGTACCTGCACAGGGTCACTATTAGTACGAGTAATGTTAAACAAGATAGGCAACCTCATCTGACATTAAAAATTTGAAAATAGTGTGTTAATTATATTGAAACTGTATCACACAACGGGACAGATAACGGTCCGTCGTGACTATGACGGACCGTCATGAGGTCCGTCGTGTTATACTTGGTATCTGTATGTGTAAGGAACCCTGAAGGAGGGATCTCTGACCATCATGACGGTCAAGCAGGACGGACCGTCGTGGGTATGACGGTCCGTCACAAGAGTCCGTCGTAGGACACTTGGACAATTTTGAGAGACCCTGAGAAACAGGGTCTCTGACCATCATGACGGTCAAGCAGGACGGACCGTCGGGGGTAGGACGGTCCGTCACAAGAGTCCGTCGTAGGACACTTAGAAAATTTTGAGAGACCCTGAGAAACAGGAATCTCTGACCATCATGACGGTCAAGCAGGACGGACCGTCGTGGGTATGACGGTCCGTCACAAGAGTCCGTCGTAGGACACTTGGACAATTTTGAGAGACCCTGAGAAACAGGATCTCTGACCATCATGACGGTCAAGCAGGACGGACCGTCGTGGGTATGACGGTCCGTCACAAGAGTCCGTCGTAGGACACTTGGACAATTTTGAGAGACCCTGAGAAACAGGATCTCTGACCATCATGACGGTCAAGCAGGACGGACCGTCGTGGGTATGACGGTCCGTCACAAGAGTCCGTCGTAGGACACTTAGACAATTTTGAGAGACCCTGAGAAACAGAGTCTCTGACCATCATGACGGTCAAGCAGGACGGACCGTCGTGGGTACGACGGTCCGTCACAAGCAACGTTTAGCAGGGGTTCTAGGGCTTATGCGACGGACACTATGACGGTCCGTCGTGTAGGCGACGGGCCGTCATCGGGGTCTCGTTCTGAGTAGAAGTCTTAGAATTGGGGGTGCCCTACGTATCCCCGATGAGCCTACATGGTTATATAGTGATATGGACTTATATGTGTCTATACCCACGACCTAAGAAACTACCAAAGCTAAATCTGGCTTGGGTTATCAACAATTTGAACCTAGGTTTAGACATTGGCAGATAAAGGAAACAATATACGACTAAAAACTAAGCTAATACTAACTACAAAACTAAAATGCAAGAAAAATAAGTATAAATGTAGAGACACATACCTTGGAAATGGAGAAGAAGACAAATAGAGAATGATCCTGGCAAGGTCAACACCGACAGTAGATGATAGTGATAAGGCTGAGGTGATTTGTGGAAGCAATGAGCAGTGAGGGGAAGTGTGGAAGTTGAAAAGAGAGGGGGGGGGGGGTGAGTGGAATAATGAAGTAATGTGGTGGAATATGGAAGGGGGGAAATATAAACGGTCAAATTTGGAAAAGGGTCCAGCCGGGTCGGGTCGGGTAGATTTCATTAATTGCGCGACGATTCCACGACGACGGTCCGTCACATGTGTGACGGCCCGTCGTATGTTCCGTCGTATGTGCCCTAATTTCAAAATGACAGTACTACATACCTGGTGTGACGGATGCCTACGACGGTCCGTTGCGAGTGAAACGGTCCGTCGTCGTATCCGTCAATGGCTACTGCGAAGTGGTGTTCTGCAGAATTTCCTGGTGATGTGCCTGCAAATTTAAAACCCATTAATAGAAAAGAAAATGCTACCATTGTTAAAAGACGATAAGTATTGGGTTGCCTCCCAACAAGCGCCTGATTTAACGTCGCGGCACGACTGGGACACTTGACTACTCAGACTTCACCCTAACACTCACTTTCCATTTACCCCACCCCCAACAAAAAAACATGCAATTGTCCCCAATGCAAAAAAAAAAAAATCTAAAGAATAGAGGGGTAGGTGAAGCAAACCTGTGGCGCATAGCGCCGTCGATCAACAAGCTGGTGGGTCCGGTTTCCCAGAACCCACATCCTCTGCAACCTGGACACCCTCAGTGGTGTCCTCAGCAATCTGGACATCCTCAGTGATGCCCTCCACAGCCACCGCACCCTCAGTAGGGCCTCCTGCTGTCTCTACAGTATGGGAACTAGACGCCCCAGCCGCTATCTGCGATGCTCTGATCCGGTGTGCCTCCGCCTCAGCAAGTGAGGCTCTCCCCGGCAGCGGCGCCAAAATTTGATACGCTCAAACTTACTTCTCAAATGAGAAGTAAAGCGGTCGCGTCAAGTAAATAACCCAACTAGTGAGGTTGGGATCGTTCCCACGAGGAAAATAGTCTAGACTTAACTTTAACTTGTTATTACTATTGTTCGGTTGATAACTTCCTTAGAAAGTAGAAAAACATAAAAATGTAAACAGGGGGGTTTGTATCTCCTAATAAGTAAAAAAACTAAAAAGAACTAACGAAATTGAAAGAGACACTTAACAGCTTTTAAAGTTGGGTTTTAATCAATGAATCAAAGTAACTAGGGTTTACGTGTTCCCCACAGGTTCATAACTTGATAAATCTAACTATAACAATTCTTTCCTAGTATCTTGCATGCAAAGTGATAAGTTATGTATTTCTAAATCCTTGGTCCGGCATCTAGAAAATCTCACTCCGCACCTTGGTCCGGCTACGTGCGTTGCTTTCCTAACCCTTATCGTTACCCCATATTAAGCATCGTATTCGATATTTGACTAAGTTACTACCTCGTACCAATCAATACTAGCCTATTAGATAGTATACACTAAATCTATGTTAATAATTCTTTTCCTATTATCTACCTCCTTGGTCCGGCAAGTAGCATTAAGGCGAGTTCTAACGTTGATCATCCGTTAAAAAGACTTCTAAGCGAAAGAATTATTAATACATGCAAGACACTATTCTAGAATTGTTATTTTAGCTAGGGTTTATCTCATTATTTGCCTATGATTCCCACAACCCTAGTTATGGAGTTTAGTTACTCATCGCCATAAACACAATATTCAAATATATTAAATAAGAATTCATGTACTTACTTCAATGAGAAAGAGTAAAGTCCAAAAGATTGCTTGATTAATCACCAAAAAGTACTTGCAAGAATATCCAAAGGATCAAAAACTAATCAATCAATAATAATATGAGTTCTAATATTGTAGATTCTAATTATCAGGTGTCTAACCTCAAAAACGAGGTTTTTCGAACTATTTATAAAAAATACAAAAACCTAATTAAACAAGAATTCTAATTACTGGAAATCTGCCAAAACGCGGCTGGTTCGACGGACCACGCGACGGACCGTCGTGGTCATTACGGACCGTCGTGGACTCCGTCGTCCCATACTTGTGCATTTTCCTCTGCTGCTCTCTTCGTTCCCCTCAACGGTAAGTGTGACGGACCGTCATAGGCATAACGGTCCGTCGAGGGTCTCGTTTCAAAAGTCTTGAACTCTTGGAGTTTGGGTACTGGGATCACTTCTCTGATCTTCACGACGTACATGCAGGACGGACCATCATGGACATGACGGACCGTCACAAGCCTCGTAATCCCACACTTGTCAGACTTCCCCATCTTCCTTCAGCAGCTTCTCTCTCAAAATCTCCGCAATTGGCTCTGGACAGATTTCCTGCAAAACAAAGAGAAACTTGTATAAAAATTAGCATAAAAAGAGCTTTTGGACACACTAAACTTGAGTTAAAAGTATTAATTATACCGTGAAGCCACGGTATATCAATAGCACATGTCAGTCCTATAGGCCGAGCTAAGAGCTCTAAGACGAGGACTTCCTGTGGTTGTGTGGGATATAAACTTCATCCCCTAGCTATCAACACATACTCCTCGAAAATGATCAATTTACTGGAACATGATAACTACTCTTACACTAATTTAATCTTTGATTGCAGGTTATTAATGGAGAAGCTGGGAGCAGTGATGCCAAAACACTTCTTCATGGAGCACAAAAATGTGGTGGACATGCTTAGCAATGAAGGCCATAAATGCAAAACTTCTGAAAAACCAACCTTTTTAATAACTCCTCCACTGTTTGTAAATGGAGTAGTACGGGCAGACATTTCAAAAACTATGTACTTAAAGGAAATTTAATCTATGTAACAATTATGTAAATGGACTACCAGTTATCCTAAACTCCAACTCACCCGCTTTAAGCAGTATATCTTAGCACTAGCTAATTATAATTTAACTTATCAACTTGTAGTGTTTTTAACCCAAATTTTTTCCACAATTGTCCATAGCGCATAGTGAGGAAATTTCTTAGAGGGTTAATATCAATTGGATATTTGATGATCACATCGTATTCAAAACAATATCACCATGTGTACCACATAAGACGTTGAAAAGACATTCGTTGTTTCATTCAAGAGTAGCAATGACACTTATATATAATATTGCTCCTTTCCCACTACAATGTTTCACTTAAAAGTGACAAAGTTATCTGCATTCAAATAAGAGCGAACAAGGAAGTTAATATTTATAAGAAGATTCATCATAACTCGTTTATTGATCATACTACACAAATCAATATCATAATTTCTTTTGTAAAGATTAAGTAAAGTCGTATGATTATACTATAAAATGGTGTAAAAATTATTACAAAGAATTTATGAAAATTTAAAGTTGATTTTTTGAGGTGCAAGTAAGTATCTTTGATATTCATAATTATTAAAAATCTAGATGTTCTAGATTATTCGATATTCGTAGTGAAGTATAGAATAGGGTGGCCATATTTATTTGTAAGAAACCAAGAATAACCTAAATCAAATAGTCATTGTTTTATCCAAAATATTGTTTCTCCCTTCTAGTTGCCTCTTACTTAGTTGAACCTTCTGATTAACGGTCTTGGAATAGCATAAGGTCTCCCCGATTATACTTCTCTTCTGCTATTCTCTACATGGTATTAGGGCCATAGTCGTAGATTGACTTACGGGTGTTATTTTAAGATAAGGTTGGTGATAGATTCAACTAGTTTGTGTAGGATTTTATAGGTCGTCTTAATGGACAGGGATGGAGTTGTTAAATCAGTCCAATTACAAGGTAAGGAAAACATGTATGAAATCATAACTTTTGGGAGATGATTTGTGGGATGTTGTTAATGGGAATTACACAAGTCTTCTTGCTGATGGACCGAAAAACAGCAGTACATACAAGAAGTGGGAGCAGGTTAATGAAAATGCGGAGTTCATTCTAAAGAGGACAATATCCTCCGGTTCATTTGATCATATTATAAGGTGCAAATCAGCTCACGAAATATGGAGGACCCTCAATCGGTTATTTTACCAGCAGAATGAAGCTCGGGTATAGATATTGAAGAATGGATTGGCTAACACCATTCAAGGTAACTTTCTATCACACAGTATTTTATGAAGATTAATAACTTATGTTATTATACATCTTTGTTGAATTAGGAAGAGGTTATTTTTGGACTACGAATGACAAGAATAGTCATTCCTGTTGAAATCTAAATATATTCCATTTGTGACGTCGTTTCAAGGATGGGCTGAACAACAATTCTTTGGAGGAATTTGAAAATTTGTTGTCGTCACAAGAATTACTAGTCAAGCAGTAGGCTAGTGTGTTTGTCAAAGATGAAGAAGGAGATGCTCTTGTAGCCGACTACACAAACTTCAAAGAAAAAGTAAGAGAGATATGACGTACTCTCTATCATCGAGTGGTTCAAGTTCTCTTGGAGAAAAGGAAGAGTCTTCTAACTATTAGAGTAACAATCCTCTCAGATTCTATTAATGTGGTAAAATAGGACATGTAAAAAGATATTGTCAAGCCTCGTTGAGTAACATATCTCTAATTGAGAAAGCTACGGAAGAAAAAGACTTGGGAAGATGCTTTTTAGTTGAGGCTCGATCAATAATTGTTATGGTTTCAATCAACCTTGATAAGTAGATAGAAAATAAATTATTCATGTATAAAATTAATTTGAGGTTTGGTTGACGATTTAGAAACACACATAATTAATGCACGTAGAAGTTAAAAGGAAATATTTGTATTATTTTATGCAGCATAGATATGGAATATCTAATACATATAAAACTATTTTCTGCATAAAATTTCGGGTTCACTTGAGTTTTTCAGATTAGCCCAACCTGCAACAATAGCGACCAAAGAAAAAGAAATAACATAAACTTAGTTGACAAGTTTTGAAGTTATTTACAAAAGAACAAAAGTTTTTAGAGTTATTTTGTAAAAAAATTAAACCACATGTCTGTTAATAAAAAGATGATGTTGAATAAAAAACCTTTTACTATTAACTCTTTTTCCTCAACAACAAAATAAATATTATGATTTCATAAATAACTTCATTCAAAATCACTACTGCCTACTGCCATTTCACATTCATGGTGTATCAGCTGGTTTGGATTGTTGTTACCTCTTGTATTCTATTGCGACCATCAATTAATTTAAATATGTAACGACAAAATACAATACAATTTATTCAAATATTATATTCATCAAAATAATACAAACACTATATTGTGAAACATTAAATGAAGAGGATGAGTCAAGTGGTTAACGGATTATAAGGACAATTATAATATGACTCTTTTCCACAAAATATATTGAGTACAAATATAGGATTTCTAAGAGTAAAGCTGTAAATGGATTTCGTAAAAGCTATGGCTAATAGATTCTGTTGTAAAATTGTACATGTTCTCAACAATATTCATATATATGATCATTCGAGAAAATAGGAAAAGGAAAAAAAATATCATAAAATACACTCAGAATTAAAATTATTGAATATAGATAAAGTTGTAATGGAAATAATCAGACCATATCCACAGAATGCAATACTATGTATGCAACAATTTAAAAGCCAATTTGGACAGGAGAAAAATAGTGATGAGTAGATATAAAAATACAAAGGAAGAACTTCCACTAAAATTTTAACTTATGTAGAAATAGAATCACTTACTTCCAAATCAACAAAAAAATAAAACGGTTCTAAGTGATAGCATATCAACTTTGTCCATATATAACTTCAAAAGATGTTCCACTTCTTGCTAGTAGACAATCAAGATCCAACTACTCTATAGCATATGGAGTTAATATTATAAACAAGGTTAGGAAACCGGTTTAAGTTAATAGAATGGGGCAAAGAAATTAACAATTTTATTTTGTTTGGAAAGCGATATAAGGGAAAATAGGAATAAGATATATCGAGTTTTAATCGTGTGAATGAAAATTTACACCTTGGGTGAAGAAAATTAGTAGGATGTTACATTTCAAATAACGAATGGTTAAATCAAAAAAGTAAGTCTGTGTAAGTCCACAAAACTTGAATCATACTTTGGGAGCTTGCGAAAGTATAAAAAATGTTTGAGGAAGATTAAGTTTAGGCACATATAATGACATTATGTATCAAACTATCAAACTTGAGGATTTACTACGACTATTAAGCATGTTTCCCTATTTATAACTCTTTTCACATGTACTTTTTACATATCTCTATACCTTTTTTGCATTTTCCTGTCAACTATTACACATACGGTAGGAAAGAAAGGCCAGAAGAAAAGAGAGACTTTTTCTGGGAAAAAAACCCAATGACAAGCTTCATTTTCTTGCTGCTATTTTGAAGTTGCTAACTATTCAAAATAAGGAAATTGGACACTAATCCGCTCCTTAATCGGTGTCCTATAAGAAGGGAATTCGTCCATTGCTTTCTTTTGGTGGAGCACATTGCATTCTTCACAAAGGACTTGATATGCACAAGGGAGAAAAACCACTGATATATGTTCATGCATACACATAACACACTCCCTCTCCATCTTTACTATATTATAGTCAGAACTTTCTGCATAGGTTGACAAACCATTTGTCAATTGCGGAATTCCTCGTTTTAATGCCTCTATTTTGACCTTTCAGATTTTAATCTCAATTGAGAGATTTTACTCTCACTTTTGGATATCTTGTTTATACTTTTGTTTATTTCTCTCTACCTTCTCTCTAAAATTATGCCGCTGCACTTTTCCCTTAACACAAAGTTGTTCTCTTTCAATTTAAAGAGAACCAGCTTGTTGTTGAAACCTTTGTATCACTGATTCTTCATTCTTATATAGATCCTGAAATTCATAAATATTTACAAAATTGTTTTTCATAATAGATGGAATATCAAATATTAAATGCATAATCAGTAGGGCAGAATAAGTGAAAGCTTGAACCACTATTACCGGAGGCAATAAGTAAAAAAACCAAGTTATTAACAGCATAAAGACTCTAAAAGACAAACTATATTTGTTAAAAAAAGTTTTAACTTGATCAACTAGCAAAAGAAGTTTATTTATTTTTTTAAAAATACCATATACTGGTCCACGACCTTGTTGGCTTTCTATCGCTGCTGTTGTGAAGAAGTTTCTTCCTGCTTGATAGCAGATAAATCCTTCTCAAATGAGCGCTTCTCCATGTACGCTACTTGACACTTCCTTAGTGCTTCCTGCTCTTTTGCTAAAGCATTATTGACGTTCATAGCGTGCTCGCTGGTACAGAGCATTACGACGTCCAAATCATTCTTTAATCAAACATTATCCATCTCCAAGGTGTTAAGAAGAGAATTAATTTTCTCACCCATGGAATTAGTATTAACCAACTCTTGCCCCATCTCCGTAATCCTTTTCATGGTGGTTTCCTCCAGCATTTGCTTTTCATGATGAACATTTTTAGCATCTTCTTTTTATTGCATTATCCTTTCAAGCACAGCCTGGTCCTTGCCAAGCCTCTCGGTAGCCTGCATTACCTTCTCATTTGCCCAATCAAACCACCCTTGGAGCTCTTTCTACAGTGTCTTCAAATGGGAAGTTAGCAATAATGTAGTTTGATCTCTCTCATTTTGAGGGACAGATTTACCCACAGACTCATCATATGGGATACCAACATAATAATCTAGCATCACAGAAGAAATAGTTGTGTTATTAGGGACTTTTTTGCTGGACTTAGGCTCCATGTATAACGAATCCATATCTTTTTCATTTTTATTTTCTTTAATAGGTGGCACTTTGGAAGTGTCACTTGCAGGTCCTATGGGTTAAGAAAGGCATGGACTATCAAAACTTTCTTTAGTTAGAGGTTGATTGTATTTAACCAAAATTTTCATTTTAGAGTGAAAACTCTTCTTTGTTGCACCAGAAGAAGACGAGTCCAGTTTCTTGTCCAAAACAAAACTACCCCAGCAAATCATGTTCTCCCAATCTATATTTGGTGCAGTTTCCACTTCTTGTTTAGCATAAGACTGAGGACACCCGCCCGTCAATGTGTCAATCTCCAAAATAGTGACTCCTTTTGTTGGTTTCTCTAATAATTCATATCTTAGAAACTCCGTAAGAGACGACCCATTTGATAAGAAGGAGTTCCTATAGGAATCTTAGATGAAATATTCATCTTTTTCCTTATTCCTTTTTCCTTATCTGAAATCGCCAACGACTTTTCATCGGCATCATCACGGATATTATCATCAACCATATAGATTATGTTTTCTATGAGTGTTTATTACTGCTGTAATTTGAAAAGTTAATATAAATGACTAGCCACAGTTTCGGTCCTGCAATAAAGTTCAATCAAGTGATAATATAGACGTGAGAGGGTTATAAGTTAAAGATAAACACATAACAACAGAGAATTAGATTTGCGAAAAAAAGAGGAAAGAACCACATAATTCTTTGATAGGATAATTAATAAAAAACAAAAATGACAGGCTAAAAGCAACAAGAACAACTCTTGTGAGAACGATAAAACAAAAACATTTATCGTATATGTGGAAAACCCAAAGACATGCTAACAACAATAAGAACAACTCCAATTTACCTCAATAAACCAGCAATATTATCATACAGGTGAACCTGCAAAAGAATTAATATTCTTTGAGGATTACAAATTCTACTATATATCAGTTACTCAAATCTCTATTCTTCAATGTAACATCATTCAGAGGCAATCTGGCGATTAAAATTGTTAAGAGACATAGAAGAAGAGAATTAAAAATTGCCAAAACAAAAGGGAAAATTTGTATCCATTATTCAAGCAGAAATGTGAACGACAAAAAACAACTCTAGTAAGCATAATAAAAACAACAACACTTTCAAAGTAAAAGGATATACAAGAAAAATAAGATATTCCTCTGTGTCCCAAGATTTGTTTTTCTCAAATTACTTGAATGAATAATAAACTCAAATCACTTGAATGAATAATAAAATCTTCATTTCTGCAAAAAAAAAAAAAAACAGTCAAATGAATTAAAAAAACATAGTTTCTGATGAAACAAGAATTCACTCATCAGAAATGGAAAAAAAAAGAAACAATTTAATCTCTATCCAACTAAACAAGCAAAATCACAAACGAACACCGAAAACTTCAAAGCTCAAATTCTAGCAAGAAATAAATTAAACAATAATCATTTCAAACTCAAATAAGCTCATCCCATAAATAAAATCACGAAACTTGAAAAAGGGGTCGTACCAAAAGTGAAAAAAAAATGGATTCTTTATATCAAGAAAGAAACTAGATTTAACAAAAGTTAAATCCAAAATCAAAAGGGTCACTCACTAAAGGGTTTGAAAAGGAAAAATCAAGAAAGGGTAAACTATGAGTATTGTTTTCTTTGTGGTGCCAAACACTAAAATTTTGATTCATTATATAGAGTGACTGACTTACTGGACATTATGGTTAGTACACTGTATTTAATGTCCAACTCATCAATAAATTAAATGTAGTTTTAAACTTTTTTGCATTTTAAAGGAGTTTGTTGAAGTATTTATTGTATAGTACATAATACTCTTCAATAGAATAATAAATCAAAGGATACATATAGTCAATGTGAAAATCCTCAAATATTTGGCATGGTTGGATGTAAGTCAAAGCAGTAAAATATATATCCAATTCATAGGATATAATGAGTCTTTCTAGGATATTTCAAATTAAAGTAATTATAGTAAGATAACTTTGACAAAATAAACATAATTTATTAATGTTGTTGTAGAACATTAGTTTTTTAAATTGATGGTACAAATATCTCATATGGATTTATTTCGATTTCACTTAATTTTACGAAAAATGTATGACATAATTAAACTACATGATACAATTAGTATTCCCCTCCATTTTAGAATAAACAAAGGTTGTCATTAGAAAGGGCGAACGGAGTTGATATTATTAAGCAAAGTTCATATTTACCTTGATAACCGATGGAAAATGAGAAAACTATTTGTGTCGGTAATAAATGCATCAGAAAGAAAAGTGTCACGCCCCGTGCTACCCCCGAGACGTGGACATAGAACCTAGGACCAAAAGTAATCCCAAGCTAACTCGGTTGGCATAATCATTAGCATACTATGAATAATAATCTGAATGCGGAAGCTAAATCATAATTTAAACTAAAAAGATAAGGAATACCCATATTTTATAACTGAGAAAAATAAAATACTGATGATTTTTTAATGTAAAGAAGTTATTAACTCATTACTAAGCTGAAACTAACTATATGTCTGAATATAGCCTCTAAACTTACTAGAAATGCTGGGACAGCCCAACTATGTCTAGGAAAAACTGAAACTAAAGGAATACATACTGAAAAGAAAGTCATGACCATTATCCTCAGAGAATGAGGATTCACTACTGAATCTGCTGAACTGGAGATCAGAATCCATCTAAGCACGATCTGTGTGTTGAGAACCTAAACGTACATCATGAGAATATGTAGTGCATGTATGCGTTAGTATTTGAACGTATTGATTATGTAGGATAGAGTAAAGCTGAAATAAAACATAACTGAACAAGCACAAAAGCAAGTACAATAATCGGAACATGACATATATTGAATTCTGAACTAACTGGATTTAATGACCAAATTTATAGCATGCTGAAACTGAATACTGAATATACTGATAAATGATCAATGCAATAGAGTCTGACTGAACTGTGGGAGCTACTAATAACCTATGATAAAACCACATGAGCTAAATGTAGATTCTGATGTATACGCCCCATAGAGAGGACCCAATATACCGTGCCAGAGGTATAAAGGCACGCCGGCATGATCACTTAACTGATGCCCAAGAGGGGACTTACAACCTACTTGGCTAGTAGTTCTTGGACTAATTAGGTACGTTGAAACCTAGTCCAACTCGGTATTATTCTACTCCTTATAAATTATGTAATTAACTGATTATGACTGAGTTTCTGTAAATATTGGAGAGCTTAAAACTAAACTTGCATACTGAGAATGCAACAATTAATCTAGTAATTATGTATTTATAACTGAGGCGTGTATATTTGAAGTAATTGAAATATCTCAACTAGCATGTGTAATTCAAGAACTAAAGAATTACATATCTAAGGTTCTGAAATTCATGCAATAATCTGAGTAACAACACACAAATCTGCTTTGGAAAATATAACTAATTATTTCATGAAGGTCTATTGAAGTTCTAGAAACCCTAGGTCTAATCATAATATGGCAATCAAGAATCTTACTGAAAACTATTTATCTAATGGGTGAAAGGAACCCACTAGTGAAATCCGCATACCTGGTGATAAATTCCACATACTTGGTGATGAAATCCACAGGGAAATATTTAGATTCGTGGCTGGAACTGAGGGAACATTGTTGCGTTCTTGAATTATAGTTCTTGACCTTTTTCTCGTTTCTTGCTTCTAATTTTCTGAGTTTTGATTTCATAGTTTGACTTAGGCAAGTTTTAGTTATGTTTCTAGGCTTAAACTGACTAAAATATGATGATTTAGGGTCAAAATGATGTATCTTAAGGTTTAAACAAAGTGGGAAAAGACCAAAGTACCTCTTATTTAATTACTGTCGAATGAATTGACGACCTGAACTAACGGGCCATCGTTCAATCGACAGTCCGTCATTTCGGTTCGTAGGTTGGGTATGTTCGACAGATCTTTACTAAAATGAGCAAAACTTTTTACTCGGAGGTTTGATTTTAGAACACTCGGTGTCTATGGAAATCTAATTCAATTACATATCATTTCATATGTCATGGGACACCTAATTCATTTTGTTCTAATAGTTATGATCAATTGAAGTCGACCCAACTACATTTTCCACTTAACTATCTCCTAATTTTCACCTACGCTCATACCTACAATCCATAGGTCCATGTACGGACCGTACTGGTCAATTTTGTCACAGAATCTGGACTTTAGGTTCGTCCGTTGTTTGACACTTCATCAAATTTTCTGGGCTGAGTTTTTGGGGGATACAAACTCAAACTATGGATGCACAGTACGAGCCGTAGATCACACTACGGTCCGTCGATGGTAACCGTCGGTTGCACCTATTGGTTTTCAAAAAGCTAATCTCTGGTCTGATTTAGATATGGGTGTTACATTATCTCCCCCTTGGGAACATTCGTCCTTGCATAAAGGTATATTGAGAGTGCAACAACTAATTTGGTAATTATGAATTTATAACTGAGGCATGTATATATGAAGTACCTAAAATACCTGACCTAGCATGTGTAATTCAAGAACTAAAGAAATACATAGATAGGGTTGTAAACTTCATGGAATAATTTGAGTAAATCTTATTTGGAACATATAACTAATTATTTCATGAAGTTCTAGAAATCTTAGGTCTAATCATGATATGAGAATGAATAATCTAACTGAAAACTAGGGATCTAATGGTTGAATGGAACCCACTAGAAAAATCCCACATACCTGGTCATGAAATCCATAGAAAAAATTTAGATTTCGGTGCTAGAACTGAGGGAACCTTGTTGCGTTCTTGAACTAAGGTTCTTGACCTTTTTCTCCTTTCTTGCTTCTAATTTTCTATGCTTTAATTAATGATTTAACATAGGTAATTTTTATTTATGTTTCTAGGCTTAAATTGACTAAAGTATGTTGGTTTAGGGTCAAAATGACATATCTTAGGGTTTAAACGAAGTGAAAAAAAAACCCAAAAAGACCCCTGAGTTAATTGTTGTCGGACCAATCGACGACCTAGACTGACGAGCTGTTGTTTGGGTCTGTCCGACAGGCCTTTACTAATAAAGGCATAACTTATTTCCTCGAATGTCTAATTTTTAGTAAACTCGGTGGCTATCGAAAGCTAATTCACTTATCTATAAATTTATAGGTCATGGGAAACCTAATTCATTTTGTGTTAAGAGTTATGATCAATTGAAGTTAACCCAACTGCAGTTTCCCCCTAATTGTCTAGTAATTTTCACATACGGTCATACCTACGACCTGTAGGTCCATCTATGGACTATACTGGTCAATTGTGGTTATTGTCATAGAGTTGGTAAATAAAGTCATGATCGACAGACAAATACTACAGATCGTAGTCTGACTTACGGACCGTAAGTTCGTCCAACGTTTGATAGTAGTCTAATTATCTTAACTATGTTTTTTAGGGCTTCAAACTCAAAAGAAGGATGCAAAATACGGGCCGTATATCACACCACGGTCTTTCGATGGTAACCGTCGGTTACACCCACAGATTTCTTAAATTTTATTTTCTGCTCTATTTTAGATTTGGGGTGTTACAAAAAGCGACCGAAGAGAGTTAGTGTTTATAAATAAATGGTTGTCGTTACCTCGGGAAACAATCATGACATCATCCTCAACATTAGACATGATTTTTTGTTTTAGATTACCTTGAACGCAAACTCCACATGCCCTAGACATAAGTTGAAAAGCAATTGTCAATTTAGATCTTGCCAAAACTCCATATCCTCAATAGTAATGGTAAGTATACCAACAACAGTGCCTATAAGCTTATCCACTCAAAAACCACTAACGCCATGACAAATCTAGGAAATTAGAAGATTGACTGGATTTGGAACATGACGTGTCCCAACAAAATCAAAACCTTCATCTGGGTTATGTATCAAAAAAAATCCGTTGCTCCCAATATCTTAACAAAATTGGCTTGGATATCAAACGTGGTTGTCAAATATGCGCGGCGACTAACATGATCAACCTACCCATTGAGTTCCAAATCATTAAGGTTTACCACAAGACTAATAAAGAGAAGTGCATTATCCAACTTGAACACGAACCTCCTTTAACATGTAGATTTAAAGTTCAAACTCAACACTGATGGAGTTATGAAAACTAAACTTCGACAAGGTGTCATGCCCCGAGCCTACACCATCGGTGGGACCGGCTCTCAAAGACCAATGTTGGTCCTCAAGCGAACCCGTGGCCTTACTACTTAAATCAGCATCAGAAAAAAGCATAACTTTAACACGAATAAAACATACATAAAGGAAAGTACTTCAAATAATAAATTTGGCCAAAATGGCACTTGAGTCTTAATAGATGGAAACAGTTCCAAACTAAAATATTATATTCGACGAAGCCTCTAAACTTTCTAGAGATGGATGTTGGGACAGACCCCACAACATCCTAAAAGCTAAGCTAATATTGACATAAAAAGGATGTCTTCCAGAATGAAGAAAGGCTCACAAAAAACTTTGAAGCTCAATCTGGATCAATGAAGGGTTACGTGCTGATACTGGGCACCTGCATTGGCATCATGAAACGATGTACGCCAACTGGCATCAATACATTGAATGTACGAGTACGTGAGTTGGAGAGCTAAACAACGACTTAAGCTTGAGGGATTAGATGAACTTAGCTTGACTCTTTTGAACTTGAGGATATTCATATAAAGTTGTTTAAATCATATGCGATATATATATATATATATATATATATATATATATATATATATATATATATATATATATATATATATAAGTATGTATATGTATATATATATGTATGTATGTGTATATATATAGCTTGTAAAATAGTGATGAACTTTGTTCGTTAAAGAAATGCAATAACAAACACAACCTTACTTATATATACAAGTAATATAACTTTAGTGGGAGATTCTCTAAATGACATCAATCACTATGAGTCTAAGTGATGATATAACGTCTATATATATATATATATATGTATGTATGTGTATATATATAGCTTGTAAAATAGTGATGAACTTTGTTCGTTAAAGAAATGCAATAACAAACACAACCTTACTTATATATACAAGTAATATAACTTTAGTGGGAGATTCTCTAAATGACATCAATCACTATGAGTCTAAGTGATGATATAACGTCTTACCTCACGTCGCAATAGGACCATCCTACACCTTGCCAACGGTATAGGACCTTACTCAACTTAGTGGATCCTCTAGATCTCTTTATGTGATCAGCTAAAAACTATGATCCATCAATTCCCATGGTTGCTACATGGTTTACATGGAGACTTGAGTTAATCAGAACTCTCATCGCCACATCGGTGCTCAATACTACTCGCAAAACATGCTTATCTCAAACTTTTAGTAAAACTTACTTCATTTTGGGTTGAGATAATTTGTTGAACTGTTTAGTTTTAATAAGATACTCTTGGAATCAATATTCCCATTTTTGTTCAAAACTCTCTTTGAACTTTTAATTCCCATTATTACTCAAATGTGAAACATTTGTAAACCTCTAGGGAATACTTAGTTTCCTTATATATTTTTAGAAATGAAGTCAATTATTGCTCTTTAATTAACTTGAACTTGAAGTCCTTAAAAAAATTGAAAACATTTGTGAAAGACTTTAGAGAACTTATAACTTTACTTCGACTCACTTCTTAACTTCTAGACTTGGCCCTTAACTTCTTTGAATTTGATCTTAACTTTCCTTGAATTAAATATGGATTCAAGGATCATGATCTCATGCTTATGGATGATTTCATGATGTTTAAATATACCTTAGAGGGTTGGAAACAACTAGGAATGAAGGGTACATCCCCTAAGAACTAGTATGAAAAGATAATGAAAGAACGGGGTCTCCAGGGGGTCGAGGAACTCTGAGAGGCGTGGAGCGCCAGATCCTGACGGACAGAGGTTGTCTTCAGGCATAGCGCGCCATATCCTGATGGACATACTCTTTACTGAGGCGCTTTGAAGGCGTGACACCCCAGTATTTTTCCAACGGCTTTTCCGACTTTCTTCTTCATTTTTTATCTCTAAATCTTCCCAAACTCCCATGGATTCCACCCCAAACACTTAGGATACCTAATTAACTTATTACCAGAAATTTTAGACCCAGAAACAGTCCAAAAACATGGATTACTACTAACAACAATCAACAATAATTCAATCAACAAGGACTTCAAACGTTTCATCAAAAGTTTTAATATTTCTTTTCAATTCAACTGTAATTTTTTTAATGAATCAAGTTGGATGGTGGGTGAAAGAAACCATCACTGAATGATCCCACATACCTTTTTAGGGATCATCCCTGAAGAAATCCACGAAGCTAAAACTTGGCGTTCTTGCGTCTTTTTCTTCCTTCTCCTTTCTTTCAAAGCCCTAGTTTATTCTTCTTAATGTGTAAACTGAATGAGATCAGTTTTGACCCCAACATATTATCCCAAAAAGAAATTAAAATAATGACTTTTGGAAAAGACCAAATCACCCGTAACAAATCCAAATTTGAAACTTTCCCTGCTCAACAGTCCACCTTCCGAAGGTCATATCTCCCTCATACGACCTTAAAAATTTGCAAACTTAGCGTCGTTGAAAATATCTTCAAACGAGATTTCCATCCATATAAAGAAATGACCTAAAATCTTCCCAAGCTGGAAGTTATGGTTGTTTGTAAATGGCCAAAACTCAGTTTTGAAATGTTGAAATTTCCAGATTTCCCGACTTATTACAAATTTGATTATTCTTGTTATTCTTAGCTTAACCTTAGTTTATTTAGAATATGAGATGTTATAATATCTCCCCCTTGGGAACATTCGTCATCAAATGAGAATTCTTTCTCTAACCTAAGGATACTAATATCATTTCAACACTCAACAACAAAAGCAAGTAATAACATCCTTATACATGATCTTATAAAGTGCTAAAAAGAGAATTTAGTACATTGTTTGCATTCCCTCCGGATTCAAAGATATGTGGATATCTCTTCTTCATATCCTCCTAAGCTTCCCAAGATGCTACTTCCACGAATTGGGTCCTCCAAAGGACCTTGGTTGAAGCAACTTCCTTTGTTCTCAAATTGCGAACCTGACGATCCAAAATATGAACCGACACTTCTTCATAGGAAAAGTTATCCTTAATCCCAACATTATCTATTGGTACTCTTAATGAAGGATTACCCAAGCACTTCTTCAACATTGAAATATGGAATACCAAATGAACGCTTTTAACTCTTGGGGTAGCTCCAACACATAATCCACATTGCCCACTCTTTTTGAGATTGTATAAGGTCCAATAGGAGCTAGTCTTCAAAGCTATCCGGCATATGGGAAGCCGTGCTCATTGTCCTGTGGCGGGGGGTAATAATTATTCTATATTGCTGGGGTAAATAGGCCCTTTCCCAACCCGAACTTGGTTTATCTGATGCTTGGCTGAAGCTTACTGGACTTTAAGACCTTAGTTGAAAATACCTTTCCTCATTCATGGGGATCTAATACATCATGGTCTAGGGGCCTAAGAGAAGGAAGATAGATCACCAAGGCTTATTTTTAGCCACAACTTAAAGGAAGGCAGTATCAACGATCAGTACCGGTGAATGGGATAGGGATAGGAAAAAGAGAGATTTTCATCGTATACCGAGGACTAAGTTTCCCCTTCCTATAAAACTTCAAAACTCCATTAATAGGTGAAACCTTTAGGTACACCTATTCTTCAACTTCAAACTCTAATGGTCTTCTCCTAACTTATGTGTAAGACTTTTGGCGACTCTGCGTTGTCCTCAACCTTTCTTTAATCACTTTCACCTTCTCCATAGCTTGGTGAACTAAATCTGCTCCTACCAACCCTGCTTCGCCAACTTTGAACCATCCAATACGAGATATGCACCTTCTCCCATAGAGAGCTTCATATGGATCCATTTGGATGCTCCAATGATAACTGTTGTTGTAAGAAAACTCAATTCGAGGTAGGTGATCATCAAAATTTCCTTTGAAGTCGATCACACAAGATCTCATCATGTCTTCCAAGGTCTGAATAGTGCGCTCCGCTTGTCCATCTGTCTGAGGATGAAAAGTGGTACTCAAACTCACCTTGGAACCCAAACCTTTCTAGATTGATTTCAAGAATTGTGCGGTAAATTGTGCACCTCTCTCTAAAATAATGGAGATTGGAACTCCATAAAGTTTTACCAATTATTGGAGGTACAACTTTGCATAATCTTCGGCTAAATAAGTAGTCTTTACCAGCGAGAAATGAGTTGACTTTAATATTTTATCGACAATCACCCAAATAGAATCATGTTGTCTTCGCGATCTTTGCAAGCCTGTGATGAAGTCCATATTAATCATCTCCCAATTCCATTCCGGAATCTCTATATTTTGAGCTAAACCTCCAGGTCTTTGGTGTTTCACTTGCTGATAATTTGAACACTTGGCAACAAACTAAGAAATGTCTCACTTCATGCCTTCCCACCAATTTACCTCTCGCAAATAATGGTAAATTTTGGTGGAACCCTCATGAATGGGCCTCATCTAAGATCCTCTCTTAAAGTCCATCCACATTAGGTACACATAATCTTCCTTGGTATTTCAGCACACCATCTCACCCTTGTTTGAAGGCCAATACCCTTAGGCTATGGACACTTTCCTTCAAATCAAGTAGAATAGCATCTTGGTCTTGCTTCTTTTTCACTTTTGACACCAAGGATGATTCAGTCCCATTGGTTACCACTATACCTTCTTCTGTTAAGTCCATAAGTATGAATCCCAAACGTGCAAGTCGATGCACATCTTTTGCTAACTCCTTTTTTTCTTCTTTGACATGGGAAGTATTTCCCATGGACAACATGCTTAAGGCATCAGCAACCACATTACCCTTACCTGGGTGGTAAAGAATACTTATGTTATAATCTTTGAGTAATCCAACCACCTTTTCTGTCTGAGATTGAGATCTTTCTGAGTGAACACATATTGGAGACTCTTGTGATTAGTGAATATATCCACATGAACACCATATATATAGTGACGCCATATGTTCAATGGAAACACTACTGCACCCAATTCTAAGTCATGAGTTGGATAATTCTTCTCATGAACTTTCAATTGCCTGGAAGCATAAGCTATGGCCTTGTCATTCTAAATTAACACACAACCTAAGACAACTCTTGATGCATTAAAATACACCACAATAACATGATCAAAATTTAGACCCCAGACGACACCGGCGTCATTGACCTCTCAGAGGTTGCAGACAAGCCTACTTGCGTTATTCTCACTTTACATAAGTTAATTTTAGCAAAAAATTTGAAACTTTTTATTTCTTAACATACTTATAAAAAACATTCTCATTAATACATAGTTGTTCGCCATCAACCATCTAACATTAAGAGATAACCAACAGAAAGAAATAGTTCAATTCTTATTTAGTGCATAATTGCCAAAATGGCACCAATACATAGTCTGAATAAAAACAGGAAAGAAACACTAGTGGACATGATCCACTAGCTCAATTCTAAAACTAAGGTAGAAAATAAAACAATAGAATCCTCGCAAGCGTGAGGACCTACCAAAACCGTATGAGTGCTGGACGTCCGGGTAACTGCATTGACGATCATATAGCTCTACCATCCACTTGGTCCTGCACCTAAAATAGTAGAGATTGTATAGGGTTAGTACACATTTGTACTATGTATGGGTATATGCAAGCACATACCACGAACATGCATGAGAAAGAATAGCTATCTCCTAACAACATGATTTTTGGAAGTCAAGTTAGTGGACTTGCCAAATTGAGATTTGGAAAGTTACCAAATTTTGATTAGAAAAGTCAATGAGCTTTCCAAATTTGGATTAGGAAAGTGAATGAGCTTTCCAAATTTGGAATAGGAAAGTTATGCCATGAGAATAACATAAGTCATACTTTTCACACTTTAACACAGCACATAACATTTACACATAACACGTATAATCTATCTTACAACACACTTTGTATGTAGCACATAAATTCTTTAATATCATTTATTCATATGCCATGAGACCTCGGAATCATGGAGTTAACATTAAGACATCCCAGAAATGAGGGCTCAACAGACGGTACCTCAACTAGGGAGTTTTCATTAGTAAACACAAAGTCTGCTCCGTTCATTCATACGTACTCCATTTCATTTCATTCATAGGCCAATGTATACACCAGCTATACCTAGGATGTAGTTTAAGACTTATTAGGTTCATTGTGCAATGACCAAGAATGACCTAATGTCATTAGTTGAATTTAACTCACCTTTTCTTTATCATATCCTAACACCTTTGGTATCATTCATTTAATTATGTGCATCTTTTGAGGCTGCCCTCATTCATTCATTGGGAACTTTAACTTTAACCGACAAAGGTCATGTGAGCATCATGAAATCCAGTGTCTCCCCACACCGAATAAAGGTTGAATCGCCGGCCAAAGTGATCCATAACATGCTAGCGTACATGGGAATTTAACCTCGCCAGATTCCTAGATTGGGTATATAGGTTCGAAAACTAGGAGATATAAGGAGACCCATACCCGGCAAGCCTTACAGTCTCATATAATGAGAGTTATGTAAACCTACACCCTTCCTGAAAGAAGGCATCAGCGCTCATAGCTAGTTTATCGGTGCTCAGTATAAAGTTCCATTACATTCATCTCATACGTCGTGGAAGTTGGTTTCTAGTATGAGGACATCATAACTCATTAGATTATTTAGCATCTTATAATTAGTATTGAGTGTGTTAAGATCAACACCTCTCATTAGAGTTTTCATAGAGACTGGTCTCTTTATTATCTTACACTCCCATAGGTTAGTACGTATTGGTAACATTTATTTAAGCTCATTTGAGATTGCTCTCATCATTTACTTTAGCCTCATATCATGTCACCACATTCATTATCATTAACACAATTTCTTTTCATAGTTATTCACCTCTTATTACGTGAATGTTCATTTCATCATATGCCAATGCACTTGACCAATTAGTGTGTTTCACACCCTTAGTTAACTCTTCTAGGCTTTCATAACTTCATTGTTCATCTCATCATATGCCAATGCACTTGGCCATTTAGTGTATCTTACACTTATACTTAACCCTTCTAGGGTTCATCATTTCATTACATACATCTTAGGTTCACTTACTTTGGAGAGTATGTTAGATTTATGTGTCTATACATACAAGCCATGGGCTTCATTCATAGTTCGTTAAGTGATTCATACATTCCTAAGATTATTTAGTACAAGATATATGTATCATGTATAAATGCCAAGATCTTGATTTAATCTAAGTAGGTGGCATTATTCTTGGATATTTTGTTCACGTATGACTTATGTATCAATACGGGAGTTTGGGTAGGGGAATCCAAGTTTGAATCTCTTGGATAACACTTTACATTTTCATTGATTTTATTTTTAATCTCTATGATATTGGGACTCTAGATTAAATCCCAACATTAATAATATATCTTTAATTCTGTACTTGGTTTTTTCTTAAATTGGCCGAAGGGTAGTGGGTTCGAACCCCCACCACCCTTTTAATTTTTCTTTAACATCACATGGCCCCTTGTATCCCAAACCAAGAGGTTGTGGGATCAAACCTCCACAACCTCTTTCATCTTATTCTCTATTTTCGCTAGACATTGGGAGGTTGTGGGTTCGAACCCGCACAAACTCCTTATTTTAGTTTTAATTTTGCTAGGCTGCGAAGTTATGGGTTCGAACCCCCACAGCCTCATATCTTCATTTTTCATTGAAGTTTTCTTAACTAGGATCCTTGGCAGTGAGCTTGTGGGATCGAAGCCCCCACAGACCCACTTTATTTTCTTATTTAATTTTGCCATTCTCCTCTCCAACCTTGAGGTCGTGTGTTCGATTCCCACGCCTCACATTTTCTTTTCTTTAATTTGCTTTTCTTTTACTAGCCGCATGGAGGTCGTGGGTTCGATTCCCACGCCTCCTATTTATTCAATTAAATAATTTTCCTCTCCTTTCCCAAACCAGTGGCTTGAGTTCGATTCCCCCCCAGCCCCATTTTCGTCTCCTTTTCTCGCTAATTTCAGTAGCCAAAAGGTGATGGAAAAAGTACGAATCCTGGTGGCCTCACCTCTTTAAAATGTATTAAAATGTATTAAATTTCCAGATTTTCATTATTAAACTTTAGTCTAATTTAACCTTGCATAATTTCTGGAAATTTTTGTCATTTTCGATTCATTTTTATCAACGTTTTAACTTGATTCATAGGGTGTATTCATATACCATTTTAACACATCTTTAGGAGTATTTTTCATGAGTTTATTTGGCTAAAATATTGACACTCAATCATCCACAATTCCTTAATTGAACATCACGATTTTTCATGGATTTATGCACACAAAACAACAACTTCAACCTTATCAAATTTTGAGCATCAAGCTTAGGCCCTTGCCACATTTACAAACTTGCACACACTTGCACATAACTTTAATCACACTTTGATTGTCATTTTCATGACTTCACGTACATAAACATATTCACACTCAACACAAGAACATCACACATGCCTAAATCTACCAGCAAACATCCCCAACCTACGAATAATTGGGAGCTAGTGACAGGGACATGCAAGGGGGAAAACAATCCTAGTTTTCGGACTAAATAACTGAATCTTAAGGAGTCTCTTGGGAAGGGAACCAAGAGAAAATAAACCCATACCTTAATTGGTGTTCCAAAGATAATTTGCTGCCGAAAACCCTCTCAAAAATCAGTCCAAGATACCTCAACGTCCACACTACTCAACAAACAACTTTTCTTTGCCTTGACATTTTTGGTTGCTTTGTTTTTCTTAATTTTTCATGTGAATTCTTCAAGTTTGAAAAACTCTTGATATTACTTCTGTTATTTGTTGTTTTTGGTAGAACCAATGTGAGGGAGAGAATGATGAAAGTGAGAGAGAGACCGTGAGAGAGAGAGAAGTAAAATAATAGGAATTTTAGTTTGGGAATTAGTCAAACTAGGACTCCTTATTAAGTTAAATAAAAACTTGATTTAATTAGCTTAGTTAAAGGACCATTTTGCCCTTTAAATTTCCGATTTTAAATAATAAATAAATCACCTTAAGTATTTATCCTATTCGGTTTTTTGGGTTGTTACATTATCCCCCCTTAGGAACATTCGTCCCCGAATGATACTACCACTACACATTGTTATGCCAATCAGATCATAACATAATCATTATGCACAGTCCAGCAATAGCAACAAAATACGGAGAGATAAGGAAATATAGACTTAAGAGTAGGAAATCTAACCTCCATAGCTGAAAAGATGAGGGTAGCGGGATCTCATGTCGGCCTCAGCCTCCCACATAGCACTCTCAACAAGATGATTTATCCGTAATACCTTCACTATGGCAATCTCCTTGTCTCTCAGCCGCTTGACCTTTCTATCTAAGATCTCAACATGTACCTCCTCACAAGACAAGTCTTCATCAACCCCTAAAACTTCCACAGGTAGAATCGATGTTGAATCACCTAGGAACTTCTTCAACATAGAGACAATAAAGACTGGATGGACAGAAGCTAGCTCCGCAGACAATGCTAATTCATAGGCCACCTCACCCACACGTTGTAGAATCTCATATGGACCAACATACCTCGGACTCAGCTTCCCTTTTCTACCAAATCTCATCACTCTTTCATAGCTGATATCTTCAAGTAAACCTGGTCACCAGCCTCAAAATTCGAAGGACCTCTTTTTGTTGTCTGCATATGACTTCTGTCGGCTGTAAGCAGTAGCCAACCTTTCGCTAATCACTATATTCTTCTCTAAGGCCTCATGAATGATCTCAGGACCCAAAATGGATGACTCTCAAACCTCGAACCACCCAACTGGAGATCTACACCTCCTACCATATATTGCCTCAAACGGTGCCATCCCCATGCTGGAATGATATCTATTATTATACGAGATCTCTATCAAAGGAAGATGGTCATCCCAGCTAACTCTGAAGTCAATCACACACGCTCTCAACATGTGCTCCAATGTCTGAATGGTGCGCTCTGCCTGCCCATCAGTCTGAGGATGAAAGGCAGTACTAAACTTTACCAGCGTGCCCAACCTTTTCAGGAAAGATCTCCAGAAATGTGAAGTAAGCTGAGCTCCTATATCTTCAATGATAGACAAAAGAAGCCCATGCCACCTCAAAATCTCATCAATATAAAGTCTCGCATAATCCTCGTCTTTGTAGGTAGACTTCACTGGGATAAAAAGAGAAGACTTAGTCAATCTGTCCACAATAACCCATATGGAGTCATGCTGCCTTCTAGTCCTCATAAGAACAACCATGAAGTCCATATTAATGGCCTCCCACTTCCAAGTCGGAACCTCAATAATCTGAGTCAGACCACCAATCTTAAGATGCTCTGCCTTAATCTGCTGAAAATTAGGATACATAGCCACATGTTCTGCAATGTCCTTCTTCATGCCATCCCACCAATAGATCTTCTTAAGATCATGATACATTTAGGTAGAACCTGGATGTATGGAATATCTAGAACCATGGTCCTCTGCCAAAATCCTTGTTCGTAAATCATCCATATTTGGTAAACACAGCCTGTCCTGGTATCTAAGTATGTCATCACCTCCCAAAGCAAAAGACTCATTCATTTTTAACAACACTAAGTCCTTTAGCTCCATCAACACATGATCAAGATGCTAATCCTTCTAGACTTCAACTACCAAGGATGATTCAGAACTAGGATGAACTGAAACACCCCTACTAGTAGCGTCAACCAATCGCATACCCAATCTGGACAGTCTGTGTACCTCTTTTGACAACTCTTTCTTCTCTTCCTCAACGTGGGTTGTAATCCCCATACTCATCCTGCTCAAAGAATCAACCACAACATTAGCCTTACCTTGATGGTAGTGCACATTCATATCATAATCCTTCAACAGCTCCAAGCATCTCCGCTGACGTAGATTCAACTCCCTCTGTGTGAATATGTATTGGAGACTCTTGTGATCTGTGAACACATCCACATGCACTCTATACAGATAATGGCTTCACAGCTTCAGTACAAATACCACAGCTTCCAACTCCAGGTAATGAGTGGGATAATTCTTCTCATGAACCTTGAGTTGTCTAGAAGCATAGGCACCTTACCAACCTTCATAAGAACACAACCCAAACCAACCCTAGATGCATCAAAATAGACATTGTAATTCTCACCACACTTAGGTAGAGTAAGCACCGGGGCTGAAGTGAGTCTGTCCTTGAGCTCCTGGAAATTCTTCTCACAAGTCTCCGTCAATTCAAACATGGCTTTCTTCTTTGTCAAAGCTATCAGTGGGGCAGCAATGGAAGAAAATCCCTCCACAAACCTGCGGTAGCAACCAGCCAATCCCAGAAAGCTACAAATGTCAGTGGGAGTAAGGGGCTTTTTCCAGTTCTTAACAACTTCAGTCTTCCTGGGGTCCACCTATACACCTTGATTAGACACAACATGACCATGGAAGGTCACTGATCTCAGAGAGAATTCACACTTGCTGAATTTGGCACACAACTGATGCTGTCTAAGTACATGCAAGGTTAGTTTCAAACGTTGTTCATGTTGTTCCTTGGTCTTAGAGTAGATGAGAATTTCATCAATGAATACTATGACGAAAGAGTCAAGGTATTCACAGAAAACTGTTCATGAGATCCATAAATGCAGTAGGTGCATTCGTGAGACCAAATGACATAACCAAGAACTCATAATGACCATAACGGGTACGAAAGGTTGTCTTTGGGACATATCCATCCCTAACCCTAAGATGATGATACCCTGAACGAAGATCAATCTTAGAGAAGAAACTAGACCCTTGGAGCTGATCGAACAAATCATCCATTCTTGGAAGTGGATACTTCTTCTTTATAGTGAATTTGTTGAGATGCCGATAGTCGATACACATTCTAAGGGTCCTATATTCCTTCTTTATAAACAACACTAGAGCACCCCAAGGGGATATGCTCGGCCGAATGAAACCCTTATTAGTGAGATCTTTTAACTGCAGCTTCAACTTTTTGAGTTCTGCTAGAGCTATTCTATAAGGAGGAATTGAGATTTGTTTAGTATCGGGTTCTATATCAATACCAAAGTCAATCTCTCAAAGGGGAGGGACTCCAAGCAAATCTTTAGGAAACATAGTAACCCCTTGGACATCATTTTATTGTCCTTATGATTTGAAATCAAGGGATTAGGACGACTAGAATTGTACCCTTCCTAGACTAACTCTTCTTCATTAGGGAAGCAAAATCTCACTACTCTACTATCACAGTCCAAGCAAGCATAACAACTGTGAAGCCAGTCCATGCAAGGAATAACATCAAAATCATGCATGGGTAGTTCTACCAAGTCCGCACACATAGTCCTACAACATACAACTATTGGACAATCCTTGTATACTCTATTAGTACTTACACTTTCTCCTAAAGGCGTCCTAACCACTGTAGGATCGTGCAGAACTTCAGGTAGTATTTCAAAAGTAAGAGCAAGCAAAGGAATCACAAAGGAAAGCGTATACCCTGGATCAAGTTGAGAATAATTGCAGCATAAATGTGACCACATCAGCGGACTTCTTCTGCTCCTCCCTGCTCTTCAGGGAATAGAATCTGTTCCTTTTGGGAGGCTCGGCTGTTGATGCACTCTGTGGGTTAGGCCTACGTTGAGTAGTACCTCTAGCCTAACCTCTGTTATGTGGACAGTCTCTGACCATGTGTCCGCTCTTACCATAATCGAAGCAAGCATTAGTGCCCTATCTGCACTATCTACTATGAGCTCGGACACACTCAACACAGTTCTTCTTAGGACGCTGCATCTCACCGCCATTGCTCCTTTTGGGTTCAAGTCTGCCTCCTCTAGGTGTTGTAATCCTATGACAGTTAGAATTCCCAGAACTCTGTTGCCCCTTCTTTAACCTAGGATTCTCACGGACGCCATAATTGTTTTTGTGGTCTCCATGGCTGGGACCTGCCTAATCTTTAGGCTAGGCCTCTTAACATCACGAATACCTCTCTTGTTGCGGATGTCCTCTACCTGATGGACATGCAATATCAAACTGGAAAGGACTATATTATCATGGAGAATCGCAAACCGACACTCCTCCTTCAGGTCTCCATTGATTCCAATGAGGAACCTGATCATCTCATACCTGCTGTTTGAAACAATGGTAGTAGCATACGTGGATAATTTAAACAAGGCTCAGTACTCTCCTCACTATTTCTATTAAATACTAAGGAAAATAAGATACCTTAATACCTTAACAAACTTCAAGAAATAATCCCTAACCGTCATAGAGCCTTGTTTAAAGTTGATGAACTCATCATCCTTGGCTTCCCTCATCTCTCTGGGGAAGAACATCTCTAGAAATGCTATCTTGAATAGCTCCCAAGTGAGTGGAACTCAACCCAAAACACAGCTATCTTTCAACATCTTGCACCATGTCAGTGCAACATCCTTGAGCTGATAGGAAGACAGCTCAGCCTTCTTAGTATATGTGGCCCGCCCCCATAGCCACCAGAATCTTATGTACTTCATCCGTAAACTCCTGAAGATCCTCTGATGTCTCAGACCCTGCGAAAATAGGAGGGTTCATCGTTGTAAGGTCTCGCAGCTGTCAGCTTTGCTGCGAACCAGTGGATTCTCTCTCTGAACATCCTGCCGATTGACTTGCGCAGTCATAGTCTGAGCCTGCATCGTAATGGACTGTGTTATCTAAGCCAGAGATGCCCTCACCTTAGCATCAGTCAACCCAACTAGGTTAACTAGCATGGATACTCCTTCAGTTGGAGCCTGAGGTGGATTCTGATTACCCCTAGCACCTGTTCCTCTCCTCCTCTGACCCTTAGCTCTCCAAGTGTTCATTCTCTGAAAAACAACAAGGATTGATGTTAGACACGCTCATAACACAAAGAACTAAGACATTAGGAAAAGCACGATAAGATCATAAGAAGAGAATTTTTTCCTATGTATCATGCAGTGTCTAATCCAGGATAGTGGTGCACTTCACAACCATGAGTTAGAAAATACTCAATGTGGTTGATGTGAACTTATTATTCTCGAAGTTTAACCTAGTGCTCTAATACCAACGTTGTCACGATCAGAATTTAGACCCTAGACAAGACCGGAATCGTTGACCTCTCTGAGGTTACAGACAAGCCTACTTACGTCGTTCTTACTTTACATAGGTTAATTTTAGCATAAAATTTGAAACTTTTTTGTTTCTTAACATACTTATAAAAAACATTCTCATTAATACAAAATTTTTCACCATCAACCACCTAACATTAAGAGATAAGAAAGTGAAAGAAATAGTTCAATTCTTATTAAGTGCATAATTGGCAAAATGGAACCAATACATAGTCTGAATAAAAATAGGAAAGAAACGTTAGTTGAACATGCTCCACTAACTCAATTCTAAAACTAAGATAGAAAATAAAACAGTAGCATCCTCGAAAGCGTGAGGACCTACCAAAATCGGATGAATGTTGGACATTCGAATAACTGCAGCGACGATCCTATAGCTCTATCGTCCACCTGTGCCTGCACATAAAATAGTAGATTGTATAGGGTTAGTACACACTTATACTAAGTATGGGTATATTCAATCACACACCACGGACATGCATGAGAAAGAATAGCTCTTTCCTAATAACATGATTTTTGGAAGTTAAGTCAGTGGACTTGCCAAATTGAGATTTGGAGAGTTTCCAAATTTGGATTAGGAAAGTCAATGAGATTTCCAAATTTGGATTAGGAAAGTCAGTGAGCTTTCAATATTTGGAATAGGAAAGTTATGCCATGAGAATAACATACATTATACTTTTCACACTTGCACATAGCACATAACATTTACACATAACACAGATCATATAGCTTACAACACACTTTGCATGTAGCACATAACTTCTTTAGTATCATTTATTCATATTTCATGAGACCTCGAAATCATGGACTCAATATTAAGATATCCCAGTAATGAGGGCTCAACAGATGGGACCTCAACTAGGGAGTCTTCATTAGCAAACATAGAGTCTGCTTCATTCGTTCATACGTACTAGATTTCATTTCATTCATAGGCTAGTGTAAACACCAGCTATACCTAGGATTTAGTTTTAAGACTTTCATTAGGTTCGTTGTGCATTTACCAAGAATGACCTAATGTCATAACTTGAATCTAACTAACCTTTTGTTTCTCATATCCTAACACCTTTGGTATCATTCATTTAATTATGTGCATCATTTGAACCTGGCATCATTCATTCATTGTGAACTTTAACTTTAACCGACATAGATCATGTGAGCATCATGAAATCCAGTGTCTCTCCCGCACCGAAAAGAGGTAGAATTACTAGCCAAAGTGATCCATAACATGCTAGAGTACATGGGAATTTAACCCTGCTAGATCCCTATATTGGCTTTATAGGTTCGAAGACTAAGAGATATAAGGAGACCCATACCCGGCAAGCTGGACAATCTCATCTCATGAGAGTTATGTGAACCTCCACCCTTCTCAAAAGAAGGCATCACCGCACATAGCTAGTCTATCGGTGCTTAGTATAAAGTTCCATTACATTCATCTCATACGTTGTGGAAGTTGTCTTCTAGTATGAGGACATCATAGCTCATTAGATGAGTTCTCATCTCATCATTAGTATTAAGTGTGTTAATCTCAATACTCTCATTCGAGTGTTCATATATACTGGTCTCTTCATTATCTTAAACTCTCATAGGTGAGTACGTATTGGTAACATTTACTTAGGATCATTTGAGATTGCTCTCATCATTTACCTTAGAAAAATATCATGTTGTTACCACATTCATTATCATTAGCACCTTTGCTTTTCATAGTTACTCACCTCTTATTAAATGAATGTTCATTTCATCATATGCCAATGCACTTAGACAATTAGTGTGTTTCACACCCTTACTTAACCCCTCTAGGGTTTCATCATTTCATTATTCATTTCATTAGTTCATTGTTTATTTCATTATTCCATTGTTTATCTCATCATATGCCAATGCAATTGACCATTTAGTGTATCTTACACTCATACCTAACCCTTCTAGGGTTAATCATTTCATTACATACATCTTAAGTTCACTTACTTTGGAATGTATGTTAAACTTATATATCTATACATACAAGCCATGTGGCTTCATTCATAGTTCGTTAAGTGATTCATACATTCCTTATATTATGTAGTTTAAATTTATGTATCTTGTATATATGCCAAGATCTTCATTTTATCTAAGTAGATGGCATTATTCTTGGATATTTTGTTCACGTATGACGTATGTATCAATACGTGAGTTCAAGCAAGGGAACCGAAGTTCGAATCTCTTGGTTAAAAATTTACCGTTTCATTGATCTTATTTTTAATCTCCATGATACTGAGACTCTAGATTAAACCCCAACATTAATAATATATCTTTAATTCTCTACTTGGATTTCCTCTTAAATTTCCCGAAGGGTAGTGGGTTCGAACCCCCAACCACCCCTTTTTATTTTTCATTAACATCACATGGCCCCTTGTCGCCAAAACCAAGAGGTTGTGGGATCTAAAGGAATATTGATTGTATTGAAGTGTTAACCTAATAAGGGAATACATGGGAGATATATATAGGAGATATAGGAAGGAGTACTAATCCTAATAGGACTAGGATTAAGGAGTACCAATCCTAATAGGACTAGGATTAGTACACAGTAAATACTAATATTATTTTATAGTATTTATTTAACACTATATGTTATTAGAATCAAACCCCCATAGCCTCTTTCATTTTATTCTTTATTTTCGCCGGACATTGGGAGGTTGTGGGTTCGAACCCCCACCGCCTCCTTATTTTAGTTTTAATTTCGCTAGGCTGTGAGGTTGTGGGTTCTTACCCCCACAGCCTCCTATCTTTAGTTTTGACTAAAAATTTCTTGACTAGGCGCCTTGGCAGTGAGGTTGTGGGATCGATCCCCCACAACCTCACTTTATTTTCTTATTTAATTTTTCCATTCTCCTCCTCAACCTTGAGGTTGTGGGTTTGATTCCCATGCCTCACATTTTCTTTTATTTATTTTTTTCTTCTTTTACTCGCCTCCTGGAGGTCATGGGTTCGATTCCCACGCCTCCCATTTATTTAATTAAAACATATTCCTCTCCTTTCCCAAACCAGTCGCCCGAGTTTGATTCCCCCCAGCCCCATCTTCATCTCCTTTTCTCGCGAATTTCAGTAGCCAAAAGGTGAGGTCACAAGTTCGAATCCTGGTGGCCTCATCTCTGCAAAATTTATTAAATTTCCAGATTTTCATTATCATACTTAAGTCTAATTTAACCTTGCATAGTTGCTGGAAATTTTGGTCATTGTCGATTCATTTTTATCAACGTTTTCACTTGATTCATAGGTGTATTCATATACCATTTTAACACATCTTTAGGCGTATTTTTCATGCTATTATTTGGCTAAAAGATTGTCACTAAATAAGACACATTTCCTTAAATGAACATCACGATTTTTCATTGATTTATACACACAAAACGACAACTACAACCTTATGAAATTTTGAGCATCAAGTCGAGGCCCTTGCCACATTAACAAACTTTCACACACTTGCACATTACTTCAAACCACACATTGCTTGTCATTTTCATGATTTCAGGTAAATAAACATATTAACACTCAACACAAGAACATCACACATACCTAAATCTACCAGCAAACATACCCAACCTACGAATCATTGGGAGCTAGTGACAGGGACATGCAACGGGGAAAACAATCCTAGTTTTTGGACTGAATAATTGAATTTTAAGGGGTCTCTTTGGAAAGGAACCAAGAAGAAATAAACCCATACCTAAATTTATGTTCAAATGATGAATTTTCTGCCCAAAACACTCTCCAAAATCAGTCCAAGCTACCTCAACGTCCACACCACTCAACGAATAACTTTTGTTTGCCTTAACGTTTTTGGTTGCTTTGTTTTTCTTAAAATTTCATGTGAGTTCTTCAAGTGTGAATAACTCTTGATATTACTTATATTATTTTGGCATAACCAACGTGAAGAAGAGAATGATGAACGTGAGAGAAAGAGACTAGTAAAATAATAGGAGTTTTATTTTGGGAATTACTCCTTATTAATTTAAATAAAAACCTGATTTAATTATCTTAGTAAAAGGATAATTTTGCCCTTAAAATTTATGATTTTAAATAATAAATAAATCACCTTAAATATTTATCCTATTCATTTTTTTGGGTTGTTACACACCAATCCTTGAGTACCCTCTAGTAAGGTCAATCCAGAGCGGTAGTTTATCTTTTTTTCAACTCCAGAAAGCTTTTCTCATAAGCTTCAGCCCGTTGAAACTTGACTGTCTTCTGAGTTAACTTGGTTAAAGGAGAACAGATAGATGAGAATCCTTCATCAAATCTCCTATAATACCCAGCCAAACCCAAGAAACTCCATAAATGTGTTGGAGATGTGGGTCTAGGCCAACTCTGAACTGCTTCTATCTTCTGAGTGTCAACTTTATTACCTCCAGAAGAAACAATATGGCTTAAAACTCCACACACTTAAGCCAACACCCACACTTTGAGAACTTGGCACACAACTCCTTATCTCTCAAAGTCTAAAAAGTAAAACTTAGTTTTTTAGCATGATCTTCCACATTCCTTGAATAAATCAGTATGTCATAAATGAAGACGATGAAAAACAGAACTAAATAAGGTTTGAACACTCTGTTCATAAGATCCATGAACTCTTAAGGTGCATTAGTCAAACCAAAGGACATAACCATAAATTCATAATGCCCATACCTTATTCTAAAAGTTGTCTTGGGAATATCACATTCCCTAACCTTTAACTGGTAATAGCCTGATCTGAGGTCAATCTTGGAAAAACAAGAAGCACCCTAAAGTTAATAAAAGATATTTATCCTTGGATGAGGATATTTATTCTTGATGGTTATCTTATTTAATTGACGGTATTCTATAAACATCCTAAGGGACCCATCCTTCTTCGTAACAAACAAGATCGGAGCGCCCCAAAGGTGAGACACTTGGTCGGATGAAACCTTTATCGAATGGATCTTTCAATTTTTCTTTTAGTTCTTTTGATTCTACTGGTTCCATTCTGTATGGAGGAATAGAGATACACAAGTATCTAGGATTAAATCTATGCCGAAGTCTATCTCTCTTTTACAAGGGACTCCCGTTAGATCATCAGGAAATACTTCTGGAAACTCACTAACTATAGGAACTTACTAAAGGGAAGGTAACTCAACACTTGAGTCATTAACTCAAACTAAGTGATAGATACATCTCATAGAAAATAACTTCCTCGCCTTAAGGTACAAAATGAAACGACCCTTAGGAACTTCTAAACTACTATCCCACTCCATGACTAGATCGATCATTTGGAATCTGGAACTTGACAACTCCAGTTCAACAATCTATTGATGCATAACAGGCATAAAGCCAGTCCATACCTAGAACGACATCAAAATCTACCATGTCTAACTCTATTAAATCAGCCATGGTACTCTTGTGATTGATGGAAACAGGAAAATTACGATAGACTCTTTCCGCTAGAATAGATTCCCCAACAAGTATAGAAACATAGAAAGGTTCACAAAGCTTTTCAGGGAGAATTTCAAACTGATTTGCAACATAAGGAGTTACAAAGGATAAACTTGCTCGTGGATCTAGTGAAGCATAAACATCAAATGTAAAGACTTTGATTATAGACGTGACAACATCTGGAGGGTTATCATGCTTGGCGGCTAGTGATTGCATTGAGGCTATTTTCCCCTCTACCGATACCTGAAGTAACTCCTATGGGTACAACCCTGTTTGGTGGAGCAACTGATGAAGATTGGGCTTTTTTGCCTTGATTTTCACCACTTTGCTTATTATTAGGACATTCTCTCATGAAGTGACCCTCTTGACCACACTTGAAACAACCTGTTTAGCCATTACGACCTTTGCGATGGTGGATTCTACCACATCTACTATACGCAGAACTCCCACTACCTCTTTGTGTCACACTACCTTGAGAATGGGCCAGCCTAACCTTGAAGTGCTGTGAATTGTGACCGCTATACTGACCTCGGAATTTTGGTGCAGGTGCACTAGTAGATGATGGTTCATGTCTTTGATTTTGGGAATTGTGGTCTGCTTGCCCAACCTTTCTATTGGCCAGACTCATTCCCAGTCTCCGCATTCTTGTTTTGGTACTTGTCTTTATCCTTCACCTTCTCTTCTTCAACTTTTTGAACGTATACCATCGTCCTGGATATATCCATGTCACCTATCAACATGGCAGACCTACCTTTCTTACTTGAAGCACGACCCAACCCTGCAAACAAACAGAATCATTTTGCTTCGTATTTCTTTCACCATCTTTAGAGCATAGCGAGATAGTTAGGTGAACTTAAGCCCATTTTTATGAGCACTCATGGAGTCCTGTTTCAGAGTAAGGGACTCCCTCACCTTGGCTTCCTTAAGTTCACTAGAAAAGAACCTCCCCAAGAGGCATCCTCAAAGCAAGCTCAACTTGGATGTGGTGCATTCTCAGCCCTACCATACTTCCATTGATTGAACCATCTTCTGGCCACACCTTTCAGTTGGTATGCAACCAATTCAACCCTCTCAGCATCGACCACATGCATTACCTCGTACACCGTTTTCAACTCCTCTATGAAGTTCTCTGGGTCTTCAATAGTGTTTGATCCGGTGAAACTAGTGGGATTCGTCCTAAGGAACGCACGAATTCTCAAAGTATTAGCCCCTTCCTATCGATCTCCTATTTGTTGCCCTACTTGGTAAGTCACAACCTGACTTAACATCCGGATGAATTCCTAAAATTCAGCATTGGTAAGCTCTCCATAAGATTGTACCTCTGGTGCATTTGGAACCTCTTCTTCCTCAAGATTCATTCGTGGACGACCTGTAATTGATCTTCTTGGAGACATGATGATCTGAAAGTATGTGTAAGTATTAATTAGCGAGAGACTTTTAGAGATAAACTTTTTGCACAAAATAAGATGAAAAAAGGGAAACATTTAAAAATGTTGTAGCCTCATAATCATAGATGTGACGCGATTCACACCCATGACTAAGACTCTATAGACACAACTTCATATACTCCTAAGGGCTCTTGAACTATATGTTCTGAATACAAAGTTTGTCACAACCCGAGCCTACACCCTGGGTGGGATCGCCATTCAAAGACCATTAGTTTCCCTCAAGAAAACCCTTGGTCTGGCTACTTAAATCAACGGAAGACAAAACTTAACTTAAAATGAATAAAACATATTTAAAGGAAAGTACTTCAAATCATAAATTTGGCAAAACTGCCACTTGAGTCTTAATTACTGCAAACAATTCCAACATAAAATACTATATTCTACGAAGCCTCTAGACATTCTAGAAAGGGATTTCGGTACAGACCCCACAATATCCTAAAAGGTAAGATAACATAGAAATAAAGAGGATGTCCTTCAGAATGCAAGGAGGCTCACCATAAATTATGAAGCTCAATATGGATCAACAAAGAGTTGTGTGCTGATTCCAAGTGCATGCGTCTACATCATGAAATGATTCAGGACAACTGGCATAAGCACGATGAATATACGATTATGCTATTTGGAGAGGTAAACAATTACTTAAGCTTGAGGGGATTAGATGAACTTACCTTTGCTCTGCTCAACTCGAGTATATACCCAACTCAAGGATATACATAATATGAACTTTCAACCCCACATCGGTGCTCAATACTACTCCCAAAAGATACTTAGCTCACACTTTTAGTAGAACTTACTTCTCTTTGGGTTGAGATGTTTTGTTGAAACCTTTACCTTCAAGAAGCTCCTCTTGGAATCAATATTCCCCTTTTTTTTCAAAACTCTCTTCAAACTTCTAGTTCCCATTTTTACTCAAATGTGAAACATATGTAAACCTCTAGGGAATATTTAGTTCCCTTATATCTTTTTAGAAATGAACTCAACTCTTGCTCTTTACATAACTTGAACTTTTAGTCTTTAAAAAAAAGTGAAAACATTTGTGAAAGACTTTACAAAACTTATAACTTTACTTCGACTCGCTTCTTAACTTCTAGACTTGGCTCTTAACTTCTTTGACTTTGATCTTAACTTTCCTCGAATTGATTCATCCATTCAAGGATAATGATCTCATGTTTATGTATGATTTCACAATGTTTAGATGTATCTTAGAGGGTTGAAAACAACTAGTATGAGGGGTACATCACTTAAGAATTAGTACAAAATAATAGTGAAAGAACGGGGTATGCAGGAGGTCAGGGAGCTCTGAGGGGCGCGGAGAGACAAAGGCTGTCCTTAGGTGCATTAAGAGATGCTGCGCGCCAGAGTCTGATGGACAAACTCTGTCCTGAGGCGCTTTTCCGGACTCTCTTCTTAGTTTTTCATCTCTAAATATTCCCAAACTCCCATGGATTCCGCCCCAAACACTTAAGATCCCTAATTAAATTATTATCCAATGATTTAGACCCGAAAAGAGTCCGAAAACATGGATTACAACTAACAGCGATCAACGACAATTTAATCAACAAGGACTTCAAACATTTCATTAGAAGTTTCAAGATTTCTTTTCAATTTAATTCTAATTGCTGTAATGAATCAATTTTGAGGGTGGGTGAAAGAACCCATCACCGAATGATCTCACATACCTTGTTATGGATCACCCCCGACGAAATCAACGAAGCTAAAACTTGGCATTCGTGCGTCTTCTTCTTCCTTCTCCTCTTTTCTCCCTTTTTCAAAGGTCTAGTCTATTTTTCTAAGTGCATAAACTGAATGAGATCAGTTTTGACCCCAACATACTATCCCAAAACGAAATAAATTAATGACTTTAGGAAAAGTCCAAATCACTCTTAACAAATCCGGAATTGGAACTTTCCCTGCTCAACAGACCACCTTCCGAAGGTCATATCTCCCTTATTTGACCTCGCAAATTCATTAACTTGGCGTTGTTGGAAATATCTTCAATGAGATTTCCATACATGTAAAGAAATCACCCAAACTCTTCCTGAGCTGGAAGTTATAGTCGTTTTAAAATGGCCAAAACTCAATTATGAAATATGGAAATTTTCTTGATTTCCTTACTTATTCCCAAATTTGATACTTCTTACTTTTCTTAGTTAAGCCTTAGTTTATCTAGAATATGAGATGTTACACAAGGAGTCTTAGGAGGGATTATCAAAAAATACAGAGGTGACTGGACAATTCGATTCATAAGTAAATAAGCACATGTCAGTCCTATATTGGCCGAGCTAAGAACCCTAAGATGAGGACTTCTTGTGGTTTTTTGGGATATAAACTTCATCCCCTAGTTATCAACACATGCTCCTCGAAAATGATCAATTTACTGGAACATGATAATCACTCTTATACTAATTTAATCTTTGAATGCTGGTAATTGATGGAGAAGCTGGGAGCAGCGATGCCAACACACATCTTCATGGAGCACAACAAGGTGGTGTACATGCTTAGCAATGAAGGCCTTAAATGCAAAACATTTGAAACACCAACCTTTATAATAGCTCCTCCACTATTTGTAATGGAGTAGTGCGGGCAGACATTTCAGGAACTATGTACTTAAGGAAATTTAATCTTTGTAACAATTATGTGAATGACCTACCAATGTCCTTAAAATACAAATCACCGTCTTTATGTAGTATATCATTGCAATAGCTAATTATAATGTAACTTATCAACTTCTAGTGCTTTTAACCCAAATATTTTCCACAATTGTCTAGAGCGCATAGTGAGGAAATTGGTTAAGGGTTATTATCAACTTGATAATTGATGATGACATCATATTCAATACAATCTCACCACTGTTTGTAAGGATTAAGTTAAGCCGTATGATTATAATAAAAAAATGGTGTAAAAATTATTACAAAAAATCTATGAAATATTAAAGTTGATTTTTTGGGGCTGCAAGTAAATATCTTTGATATTCATACTTAATAAAATTATAGATGTTCTAAATAATTTGATACTTATAGTAAAGTATATAATCTAGATTCTTGTTAGATATTTAGAAGATAGGGCCATCTAGATTTTTATTGTAAATCTATCTAGGATAGTTTCTAGAAGCATTACTACACTAGTATAAATAGGGTGGCCATAGTCATTTGTAAGAAACCAAGAACAACCTAAATCAAATAGTCTTTTTCTATAACAAAGTTGTTTGATCCAAAATATTCTTTCTCCCTTCTAGCTTCGTCTTCCTTAGTTGAACCTTCTGATCTTAGTTAACGTTCTAGGGATAGTAGAAGGTCTCCCCGATTATATGTCTCTTCTGCTATTCTCTACATTGTATCAGAGTCATAGTCGTAGATTGATTTATGGGTGTTATTTCAAGATCAAGTTGGTGATTTATTCAACTAGTCTGTGTAGATGGATTTTAGCTGTCGTGTTAATGGACAGGGATGGAGTAGCTGAATCGGTCCAAATAAAAGGCATGGAAGACATGTACGAAACCATACCTTGTGGGAGATTATTTGTGGGATGTTGTTAATGGAAATTACATAAGTCCTCTTGCTGACGGACCGGAAAACAGAAATACATACAAGAAGTGGAAACTGGTTAATGCAAATGCGGAGTTCATTCTGAAGAGGACAATCTCCTCTAGTTAATTTGATCATATTATAAGGTGCAAATCGGCTCATGAAATATGAACGAACCTCAATCACTTATTCAACAAAAAGAATGAAACTCGGCAAAAAATCTTGGAGAATTGATTGGCTAACACCACTCAAGGCAACCTTTCTATCACACCATATTTTATGAAGATTAATAACTTATGTTCCCAGACATCTTTGTTGAATTAGAAAGAGGTTATTTTTGAAGTACGAATGAGAAGAATAATTATTCGTGTTGAAATATAAATATATTCCATTTGTGATGTCAATTCAAGGATAGGCTGAACAACCATTCTTTGGAGAAATTTAAAAATTTGTTGTCGTCACAAGATTTACTAGTCAAGCAGTTGTCTAGTGTCTTTTTCAATGATGGAGAAGGAGATACTCTTGTAGATTACTAGAGAAACTCCAAAGAAAAAGCAAGAGATAAGACGTACTCTCGAACCTCGAGTGGTTCAAGATCGCCTGGAGAAAAGAAAGAGTCTCCTAACTATGACAGTAAGAATCCTCTCAGATGCTATAAATGTGGTAAAATAGGACACGAAAAAAGATATTGTCGAGCCTCCTTGAGTAACATGTCTCAAATTGAGAAAGCTACAGAAGAAGAAGACTTGGGAAGGTGCTTTTTAGATGAGGCAAGAAAATTAAATGTTATGGTTTCAATCAGCCTTGATAAGTAAATAGAAAATAAATTATTCATGTATAAAATTAACATGATGTTTGGTTGAAAATTTCGAAACACATGTAACTAAGCCACGTATAAGTTAAGAGGAAACATTTGGATTATTTTATGCATCATAGAAGATGGAATATCTAATACATATATAACTAATACCTGCATAAAACTTCAGTTTCACTTGAGTTTTTCAGATTAGACCAACCTGCAACAATAGCGACCAAGGAAAAAGAAATACAATAAACTTAGTGGACAAGTTTTGAATTTGTTTACAAAAGAACAAAAGTTTATAGAGTTTGATTTTTTTAAAAAAATTAAAACAACTACTTGTTAATTAAAGATGACGTTGAATGAAAAACGTTTTATTATTAACTCTTTTTCCTCAACAACCAAATAAATATTTAGATTTTATAAATAACATCATTCAAAACCACTACTACCTACAACCATTTCACATTTATGGTGTATCACCTTGTTTGGATTGTTGTTACATCTTTTATTCTATTGCGACCATCATGTTAATTTAAATATGTAACTACAAAATAAAATAAAATTTATTAAAATATTATATTCATCAAAATAATACAATACAATATATTGTGAAACATTAAATGAAGATGAAGAGTCAAGTTGTTAACAGATTATAAGGACAATTATAATATGACTCTTTCCATAAATATATTGAGTACAAATATAGGATTTCTAAGAGTAAAGTTGTAAATTGATTTTGTAAAAGTTATGATGTAAAATTGTACATGTTCTCAACAGTATTCATATATATGATCATTCGAGATAATAGGAAAAGGAAAAAAATATCATAAAATTTACTCAAAATTAAAATTATTGAATTCAAATAAAGTTGTAATGGAAAAAATCAGACCACATCCACAGAATGCAATACTATGTATGCAACAATTTCAAAGCCAATGTGAACAGGAGAATAATAGTACTGAGTAGATATAACAATACCAAGGATGAACTTCCACTAAAATTTTAACTTATGTAGAAACGGAATCACTTACTTTCAGATTAACAAAAAATAAAACAGTGCTAAGTGATAGCATTTCAACTTTGTCCATATCTAAAATCAAGAGATGTTCCACTTCTTGCTAGTAGACAATCAAGATCCAACTACTCTTTAGCATATGGAGTTAATATTGAAATGAAGGTTAGGAAACTAGTGTAAGTTAATAGAACGGGACAAAGAAATTAATAATTTTGTTCCATTTGAAAAGTTCTATAAGGGAAAACAGGAATAAGATATCTCGAGTCTGAATCGTGTGAAAGAAAATTTACCCCTTGGGTGAAGAAAATTATTAGGATGTTACGTTTCAAATAACGAATGGTTAAATTAAAAAAAGTAAGTTTGTGTAAGTGCACAACTCTTGAATCATACTTTGGGAGCTTGATAAAGTATAAAAAAATGTTTGAGGAATATTAAGTTTAAGCACATAGAATGACATTATGTATTAAACCATCAAACGTAGGGATTTACTACGACCATTAAGCACGTTTCCCTCTTTCTAAATCTTTTTACATGTATTTTCTACATATATCTATACCTTTTTTGCATTTTTCCTATCAACTATTATAGTTAAGGTAGGAAAGAAACGCTTGAAGAAAAGGAGAAACGTTTCCTACTGCTATTCTGAAGTTGGTAACTGTTCGGAATCAGGAAAGTGGATACTAATCAGCTCCTTAATTTTTGTGTCTTACAAGAAGGGAATTCGTCCATTCCTTTCTTTTGGTGAAGCACATTGCAATATTCATAAAGGACACTATGTGCATAAGGGAGAAAAACCACTGATATATGTTCATGCATACACATAACACACTCCCTCTCCATCTTTACAACATTAGAGTTAGAACTTTCTGCATAGGTTGATAAACCCTTTGTCAATTGAGGAATTCCTAGTTTTAGTGCCTCTATTATTGATCTTTCAAATTGGAATCCCAACTGACAGATTTCACTATCACACTTTTGGATTTCTTCTTTATACTTTTGCTTGTTTCTCTCTACCTTCTCTCTAAAATTATGTCACTTCACTTTTTCCTTAACACGGAGTTGTTCTGTTTCCCCTTTCAGAGAATCAGCTTGTTGTAGAAACCTTTGTTTCACCGATTCCTCTTGTCTCAATAGAACCTGAAAATCATAAATATTTAAAAATTCATTTTCATAATAGATGGAATATCAAATAGCAAATGTATTATCGGTAGGGATGCATAAAACACGAACTATATTTGTTAAAAAAATATTTTACCTCGATCAACTAGCCAAAGAATCTTAATTACTGGAATAAAAGTACGTTAAACTGGTCCACAACCTTGTTGGCTTTCTTTCGCTGTTGTTTTAAAGAAGTTTTTTCCTGCCTGATAACATATAAATCCTCCTCAAATGAGCGCTTCTCCATGTACGCTTCTTGACACTTCTTTAGTGCATCCTGCTCTTATGCTAAAGCATTATTGACGTTCAAAGCATGCTCGCTGATAGAGAGCATTACGACCTCCAAATCCTTCTTTAGTCAAACATTATCCATCTCTAGGTTTTTAAGAAGAGAATTAAGTGTCTTACCCATGAAATTAGTATTTACCAACGCTCGCTCCATCTCCATAATCCTCTCCATGGTGGTTTCCTCCAGCATTTGCTTTTTCTGATGAACATTGTTAGCATCTTTTTTTTTTCTTGACTCATCCTTTTAAGCTCATTCTGGTCCTTGCTAAGCCTCCGGGTAGCCTGCATTACCTTCTCATTTTCCCTATCAGACCACCCTTGGAGCTCTTTCTGCAGTGTCTTCAAATGGGAAGTTAACAAAAATATAGTTTTATATTTCTTATTTTGAGGGACATATTTACCCAAAGACTCATATATGGGATACAAACATAATAATCTTTCAGCGCAGAAGAAATAGTTGTGTTGTCTGGGACTTTTTTGCTGGACTTAAGCTCCATCCAATAACGAATTGGAATCCTTTTCATTTATATTCTCTTGAACAGGTGGCAATTTGGAAGTGTCACTTGCAGGTGCTATAGGTGATGAAAGTCATGGACCATCAAAACTTTCTTTAGCGAGAGGTTGATTGCATTTAACCAACATTTTCACTTTAGACTACGAACTCTTCTTTGTTGCACCAGATTAAGACGAGTCCAGTTTCTTGTCTAAAACCAAAGTACCCCAGGTAGTCATGTTTGCCTTAATGTTCTTACCCGTACGGCTTCTGCAGTTCTTCTCAAACTGATATGTCTTTCACCTATGAAAATCCTTCTTGGAATTTATGGCCTATTTACCGGCGCCTGATTTTTCTTCAAAAACTGTTGCCTTGGATTTAACCTCTTCTTTTGGAAAAGGTATGGAACTTTCTTTTCCTTTTACCGCATGACAAATATGTGAATTTTCAGCCTCAAGCTCTTGAGTGGCTTCACTAGTAACGGGAACTTTGGAAAGAAAGGTTTGAGCAATTGAGGTAAAAGGTTTTGACAATTGTTGTATATCCGAGTATGACTAAGTATTTTAAGAAACCGATTCTGAAGGATTCAAACCAAATAAGTTATCTCCTGAACTTTCTTGACTGCATAAATAAACCAGATTATAGCCTTCCATTGTACATGCATGTACCAAGTTAAAGTCCAGTGTTAACAGACACCACATTGCTCCTACAACTGGCAAAGCTATCCTCCCTCAAAACACATTCAATCTCCAGCAATGTGTAATCAACCAAGCTCGGTAAATCTGCATATACAACAGCTCTACCAATATCGACAACCTTTTTCCTACTCAATAAAGACAAGGAACCATCGTCAACATTTGAGACAACATCTTTGCTGCCATGATAAAGGCCACTCTTCAAGATAAAAGTTTTAGCAATTTCTTGACTATATACACAGTTGGCAATCCTCTTGACTGCGCTCTAAAACATTGAGGACAAATTTTGGGTTAAAATCTCAAGAAGTGGAGTATTTTAGTATCCTCCCAATCTATATTTGGTGCAGTTTCCACTTCTTGTTCTGCATCAAACTGAGGACACCCGCTCGTCGATGGGTCAATATCAAAAGAGTGACTCCTTTAGTTGGTTTCTCTAATTAATCTAGAAACTCCGTACGAGACGACACATGTGAATCAGAAGGAGTACCTAAAGGAATCTTAGATTCAAACTTCCTCTTGTTCCTGCTTCTTTTTTGTTGATCTGAAATCACCAACGGCTTTTCATCGGCATCATCACTGATGTTATCATCAATCATGTTTATTATGTTTTCTATGAGTGTTTATAATTGCTGTGATTTGATCAGTCAATATAAGTGACTAGCCACAGTTTCGATCCTGCAACAGAAGTTCATTCAAGTGATAATATGGACGTGAGAGGATTATAAGTTAGATAAATACATAACGACATAGAATTAGAATTTCTAAACAAAATGAAAGAACCACGTAATAATTATTTAATAGGCTAAATAACAAAAAAGAAAAATGACAAGCTAATAGCAACAAGAACAACTCTAGTGAGAACGATAAAGCAGAAACGTTTATCGTATATGTGGAACTCCCACAGATAGGCTAACATCAATAAGAAAAACTCCAGTTAAGCTCAATAAACCAGCAATATTATCATACAGGTGAAGATGCAAAAGAAATAATATTCTTTAAGGATTACAAATTCTACTATATTTCAGTTACTCAAATCTTTATTCTTCAATGTAACATGATTCAGTGGCAATCCGGTGATTAATATTTGTAAGAAACATAGTAGCTGAGAATTAAAAATTGCCAAAACAAAAGAGAAAATTTTGTATCCATTATTCAAGCAGAATTGTGAACGACAAAAAATAGCCCTAGTAAGCATAATAAAATAAGCAACATTATCAAAGTAAAAGGATATACAAGAAAAAGAAAAGATTGCTCTGTTTCACAAGATTTTTTTCCCCCATAATAACATGAATGAATAGAAAATAACTTCATTTTTTGCATAAAAAAAACCACTCAAATGAATAAAAAGAAACATAGTTTTATGATAAGAAAAGAATTCACTCATCAGAAATGGCAAAAAAAAACAATTTAATCTCTATCCAACTAAACAAGCAAAATCACAGGCGAACACAGAAAACTGCAAAGCTCAAATTCTCACAAGAAAAAAATTTAAAACTATCTTTTGAAACTCAAATAAACTCATCACATAAATAAAATCACGAAACCAGAAAAAAGGAGTCGTACCAGAAGTGAAAAATATGGAATCTTTATATCAAGAAAGAAACTAAATTTAACAAAATTTAAATCCAAACCCAAAAGGTTTACTCACTAGAGGGTTAGAAAAGGAAAAATCAAGAAAGGGTGAACTATGAGTAGTCTTTTGTTTGTGGTGTCAAACACTAAATTTGGATTCCTTATATAGAGTCAATGACTTGATGGATATTATGGTTAGTAAACTGTACTTAATGTCCAACTCATCCATAAATTAAATGTAATGTAAATTTTCTGTCCATTTTAATGGAATTTGTTGAAGTATTTATTGTATAATACATAATACTCTTTCATAGAAAAACAATTACACAAAGGATATATATAGTCACTGTGAAAATCCTCAAATATTTGGCATGGTTGGATGTAAGTCAAACAAGTAAAATATATATCCAATTAATAGGATCTAATGAGTCTTTCTTGGATATTTCAAACTAAAGTAATTATAGTAAGATGACTTTGACAAAATAAACATAATTTATCAATGTTGTTGTAGCACATTAGTTTTTTAAATTGATTGTACGAATATCTCATATAGATTTATTTCGATTTCACTTAATTTTATGGAAAATGTATGAAATAATTAAACTAAATGATACAATCAGTATTCCTCTCCATTTCAGAATAAGCAAAGATTGTCATATGAAAGGGTGAACAGATTTGATATTGTTAATCAAAGGTCATAATTAATTACCTTGATAACCGATGATGAGATCATTCTCAACATGATCTCTCCATGAGTCCCAGACATGAAACTGAAAAGACATTCCCCATTTTAGAGTAACCTCTAAAAATTGTACGAAAAATATTCCCGCCTAAAAATTTCCACTTACGGACAACTTTTGAAAATTGTAGGGAAAAAGATAAAACTATTTGTTTCGGTAATAAATGTATCCGAATGAAAAGCGACCGAACAGAGTTAGTTAAAGTAAAGGGTTGTCCTTACCTCAGGAAACAATCATGACATCATACTTAACACTAGATATGATTTCTCGTTTTAGATTACTCTGAAAGCGAACTCCACATGCCCTGGACGTAAGATGAACAGTAATTGTCACTTTAGATCTTGCCAAGACTCTATATCCTTAACAGTAATGGTAAGTTTACCACAAACAGTGCCTATATGCTTATCCACTCAAAAACCAGTCACTTTATGCCAAATCAAGGAAACAAGAAGTTTGACTGGATTTGGAACATGATGTTTTCCGAAAAAATCAAAACCTTCATCTAGCTCATATATCACAAAACAAAAAAAAAACCTTGCTCCCAATACCTTAACAAAATTGGCTTGGTATCAACCCTGGTTGACAAATGTGCACGACAACCAAAGTGAGGACATTGACCAGATCTTCTTCATATGTACCAAGTTATTGAATTATGGGATACCATCATGGTGAAAAATACCTCGATGCATAAGCTTAATAGAAACATGTTCTTCTTGGAGAATTGACATAACATCTAGAACTCCATTGCCACCAAAGAGTACAACACATGTGAATCAGAAGGAGTACCTAAAGGAATCTTAGATTCAAACTTAATTAAAATTCTCTTTAGTCGAGTTCCTACTCTGGTCAGTCGACTCACCTGCACGTTAGTAAAACAGACAAACAGTAATGATAACTTGCAGTAAGTAAATAACACTGAGTGTTTTTATACTGGTTCGAATCACTGATATAGTGCCTAGTCCAGTCCCCTTGGGTTACAAGGGTTTCTTTAAGATCTTGTTGATAACTTGTGTGTTACAACGTTACGATTAAGAGCCCGTCTGATATGCAAATCAAACATTCTTCTTTGACATAACCTTTACCTGTAGAACCTACACTCAAATCTTTCTTTTTATTTTCTTTACAATAATTCACTAAAAGGTGTACAGAGTTTTATGAAAGATAAAAGAAGATTACAATATAAGTTCAACTGAAGTGTGTGCTTCACATCTAAGATTGAGACAAGTTTAAATAGCTGTGAAAGATGATGCCCTATTTCAGGAACCCGGGGGAGTTGTAAATCAAGAATCCTTAGATGATTTTTTGGTTTTTTTGAATTGATTTGACGAATCATGTCCATATCAAATATGTGTATATGATTAAATTAATTCCTTCCTTTGTTACATGAACTCCTTGAATCTTGGATGATTTTCAATATTTTTCTTGAATCATTGGCTGATTTTTAATCTTCTAAACTTCGATCTCTTCCTTGAATCTTTGCTGATTGATTTACAGCAATATCTTTCTTGAATCTTTGGCTGATCTTTACTCTTTTTCTTGAATCTTGGCTGATTTATTTACATATATTTCTTTTCCTTAGTCTTGGATGATTGATTTACAAATATTTATTTCCTTTGTTTAGCTTCCAGTCTTTCCTTTTTTCTCTTCGTTAATCCAGACTAGGATTCTGTTTCGGCTTGTGTTGTTTTCCGTAATGTTTCCATGACTTCAAGGCTGCTCATATTATTCCTTGTTAATTTCTACGAGTTGTCATTAACCAAAATATTATAAGTTAACAATCTCCCCCTTTTTGATAATGACAATTACAACCAATACAAGTTTGAGTTTAACTCCCCTATTTGATGTATCGTGGATTGACCGACATCCTTGTGATCTCCCTTTCTATATGCTCCCTCTTTCTATATGTCGTGTCTAGATTTTCCTCCCCTTTGGCATAATCAAGAAGGAAAAAAGACAAGAACTGTTTTATTAAAAAAATACCACTATTAATTTGGTTCAAAAATGGAAAATATTGACTAGGTTTCGAAAAATCAATTAATCTTATTATTTAAGAAAAATCGACTTTTCAAATTACGGAGTCGCCACTTGATTTTTGATAAAATCAAGAAAAATTTCAAAAGATTTAAAAACAGATTAAAAATCAATTGAAAAGGGTTCGAAGTTCAATGTACATCCCGAGAAGGTGTTAGGCCCTCGGGATGCCCGCTAACTTGCGGTTGACCGGCGATTTGACTAAAATGACTTCAATATATATTTTAATTTTTTAACTTAGTAAGAAATCGTTTTGATCTATTCTTTAATTTTTAAATTTTTTGTTTCCTTATTACTTCTAAAGGAAAACATTTAAAAGAAAACTTAAGGAAAATGGTGACAAAAATAAAACAAAAATAAGCAAATAAAGTGGTAAATTTTAAAATAGTGAAAATTGGCTACCCCTTAGGAGATTATTAAAATTCTAACACAACATTAATTAATTCAAGCAAATAATAAATACAAAGGACAAAATTTTGAACTTGGGCCTTATTGCCCAAATTCATTCCATTGGGCTTTAGCCCACCTGTTCTAGGCTAATTTCAAATATGGACTTGGGCCCTTTCAACAAATTAAAAATCCTGCAAAAAAAAAAACATTTTGGCCCCTTGGGCCTGTTAAAAAATTGCTGCAGGGCCCTGGCCCATTCCTAAAGAAGGATCATGAAGGGTATACACAAATGTATACATACTGTATACAAAATATATTTGACCCATTTTGGACTTCTTGAGCCCTTCACCTGTTTGAATACATATTTTTCGTTATATTTCCCTGTATTTCCGCATTGCTCTGCGTATTTGTACCTCTATCATTTTTAAAACTTACTTAACAACTGTGTATCGTTGCCCAATAATGTATACTAATGTATACGAGCTGCACCCTACGTCCGCATTATTTTCCTAATCCCGAATTTTAATTAAAATAAGTGTCCCTGTACGTTCCCCTGCCAATCATATTTTTAAAGCATATATATAGTATATTGTTCCTGTATATCTGTGTATACAGGATGTATATCTGCCTATTTTTCAACTTTCGGAAGTTGAAAACTCTTTTTCAGGAGTGTAATTTCCCTGTCGTCAACTCAGATTTTGAACTCGGATCCATCTGTACGCCTTCGACCTGTATATCAGTGCACAACTGTGTATAAGACATGTATACTGCTGTATACATGTTCTTCAAATCCCTGCAACAACTTTTCCAGTTTCTGCTGGGTTATTTTTTTCCGACCTTTACATCCTTTCAGGGGTTGGCTGACTCGGAAAAAGTGTTATGAGACTTTATGGCTCAACGAGAAGGTTCAAAGAATCGGAGTGAGGTCCACGAGGACTCGAGAATAGTTTTACATGCAAACAAAACAAGCAAAAGAAGGGAATTAGAAGGGTAAAATTCAATATCACATCATAATATTAATATCACTCATAAACGAAATAACTATGATAATCCAAGCCATTTACATCAATCAAACCCAACTAGAAAGCAAGTCGGAGACGAAGCGAGATATAATTTAAACGAAATCCTACAAACTTCGGCTATACATGCTGGAATGTATGAAAGAGACAGCCTATAGTTTCATCAAAATTTCAAAAAAAATAATACTTCAAACTCAATAATGCAGAAATGGAGCCATTATATACGAAGGAAGTGAGCTGCAAACATATGATGTGCTTGTTTTCTTTTTTTTTTCTTTTGAAAAGAAATGTAGACAAGAAAAAATGACATGGAATAAGGCAGCCATATACTCAAACTTCACGTTAATGAACAGTGATTTTCAAAACATAGGAACCTTGATTCAACAACTCTTAGATATGAAATGGCATAACTTGCCGCTAAACTCCAACAGCACCTTCAAGATGAATACATGAAGACTATCTAACAAATGATACAAGAATCCAATTCGAACCTACATACTCAACGCTAAACATAACAGCAATCAAAGAAAATAAATGTATGCGAGCAGTTCCCAAATAGAACCTAACAGAGCTGAAACATTCGAGAAGAAGAAGAAGAAAAGACGACATGGGACTTCACACTCTCTAAAGAAACAAACTGATGCACTCACTGATAGAACCAAGCTGATTGACACTAAACAAAAAAAAATAAAAAATCGTCATGCTACATTCCAGATTCAAGCACAACCAAATGAGGTATAATGCCTCATATTCACAACAATACAAACCCCCTACTCGATATTTTAAGCAAACCACATACTAACCACGGTGATGCAATCAATTTTTTTTTTTTAACATGAATGAAACTTAAGGATAGAAAGCGACGAGAAAATTAAACAAATCACATAAACAGATTTCTAAACTTCAGAAGAAGCCATCTCATAACGAAAGAAGCAAGGAAATCGTACGAAGCAGATGATTACCTCTTCGGAAGCGGCAAACTTGAACAGCAAGGAGCTAATGACTTCACCACCTTACGAAGACTCTAACCCCTGGCGAAGAAACGAAGTCTAGTCGAGAACTTAGACTCAAACACGAGACACTAGCAACTTTTCCGTCTATCAGTCGTTTTCAAAGTATCTGCGATGTTTTCTCGAATTTCTTGATATTTCAATGATAAACAGAAAGAAATTTACTCCGAAAAATCCTTACAACGAAATCGCAACTAAAAATTTCCCCCTACAGTTCTCCTACAGTAAAACAGAAGAGAACCAAAAATATTTTTCAAGATTTTTCCTCAACCCCAAGTTTTCACTCTCTGAAATTTTTCAACTAAATCCCTCCCACTCTTAATCAGAAGAGGGAGGGGGGTTTAAATAGAAGAAACTAGGGTTTCAAATTAAGAGGGCAGGGGATTTCAGGCCCATTCGAATTCGAATTTTAAAAATCTCATCCAAAGGGCGGTTCGAACAGCTTCGGGGCGACGTGGAGGGACAAGATGAGTCCTTCGTCCTTGGCAAACGACGTGGCTCAATCCCACGACGCAAAGGACGAACAAGGACGATTCCCGTGTCGTTTTGTGCTCACTGCGTTGCTGCGTATAGAGCTGCAACTGCAGGTGTCCGTTGCGGATTTTTCACATCCACGCGCGATGAGGGAGACGAGGGAAGGGAGATCAGACACGTGGGGAGACGCGGGGAGGTTTGGGGGGAGATTTCCATTTTTAGGTTCTTTCTGGGAATTTTGTTTCTTTCTGGGAATAGCGTGATGGGGCTAAAGAAGAAAGGGGGGAACGGGTTTGGGGTCGGGTCAAGCAGGAATTGGGTTAGGTCGAAATATGTTGGGCTGGGAATTAATTTAGGGGGATGAAATTGATGATAGTAGAAGGAATTGGGCCTAGGGTTTAAATTAAGGGGGAATTGGGCGAGTGTTGGGTCGGATTGAGGGGTTAATATGATATTGGGCTGCTAAAAAGGGGAAATGGGCTTGAATATTGGGTTTTGTTCTTTTAAAAGTTGAAGTGGGCTGGAATAGGGAGAAGAAAAGAAATAGGCTTAGGGAATTGGGTTGGAATTAAAAATGGGAATTCGGTTAGATTACTAAATAGTCAATTGAATTAGGATGATTAATTTGACTAAACTTTAAATAAATGATTTTGTATTAATTAATTAACGAGCTTCTATATCTAGTAATATAATTATAAAATAGCGATTCAAAATATAATCATAATTTTGAACTAAGAAGAAACTTACTAAAATTAAAATATTTTTGAGATGGTTTCCAATAAACCTAAAATATACCAATTATATTCATAACTATGTAAAAATTATATTATTATATTTTCACAAAATTTATAAATTTAATTAATTTAAATTGTTTGGGAAACTTACGAAGCTCGACAATCAATTTATACCGACGCGGGTCAAAATTGGGTGTCAACAACTGTCCCTCATTTTACTTGGGTTGATGCAAGCAACTCGAGGAAAATGAAATTGACCAAACCAATTTTGACCAACCCCATTTATTTTTTAAAGGAAGGATTCGACAAAGGGTTTAGGAATTATGAACGAACCCTTGAAACGGGTTTCCTACATATCTCAGGCTATATGAGAATTCAGGTCACTTGTAGTTCGATAAGCTCGATTTACCGAATGATTTTGAAAGAGTCAAAAGCCACCTCAATACCGAATTATAAAGGTATCGAAATGCTCGAGAATAGAGTTTGAGAGCGAATGTTGGGATACAACCGAGTTTTCAACATTGAATCCTCCTACATATCCTTAAGCCCTTCGTATGTGGAAAAGGAAATCTATTATGCTAGATAACCTTTGGTTTTGGACAAGTGAAAAATTAAACGAGTATGAAAAGGAGGCTTGTAACCTCTTAGCCATGAATGTGGCGCGCTTCACACCCATAATTAAGAACTTACACGGACATAATTTCCAAAGCTCTTGACGCATTGTCACTCAGATTGGAAACTTGCCTCCGATAGATCGAAACTTCCGGATGCGAGACTGAAACTGACAGAACTAAAGAAAGACCCACATGCTTCGAGAGGGGTGGTTCAATTGTGGTGGAAGTCGCTCCTCTGCTTGCGTCCTAAGAGTTTGACATTCCTCTTTGGACTGTGTCCCAGTTCGCTGCTAAGAAAAGTTCCACGTTGTGTTGCATCCTTTTTTATGTCGTCCGCACCTGTGGTTTTTGGGAGAATTCATCCTTTTGGATGATCTCGACAAAGACTGAGATAAAACTCGTCAACTTAAAAAATGCAATTAGGATGGGAGACAGTGTCTTTTACCGTGTCGACACTTCATTGTTCTCCTCCATATTCGACGTCGACTCGATCGGTCAGACGTCAAGCAAATAAAGCTTATGCCTTGTGTTTTGCAATATCATCCTCAATGTATTCTATACTTGATGTCGAAATAAATAAATAAATGCTGATGCGATATTAATGTTTTTTTGTCATCATCTTCGATGCTCTTCTTGACGTTTACTTTTATCAAAAATAAAAGAATGCAGTTGAGGCTGATGGATAAACATTGCTTTCGGGATACACGATTTCCCTTTCTTTATCCATGTATGTCCTCTTGCGGGGCATGAATATCTTCCCGCGATACGTAAATTCCTGCGAGGTATGAAATCCTCTCGCAATGCATAACTTTCAGTGAGGCATGAAATCTTCTCGCGATGTGCAAATTTCAACTAGGCATGGATCCTTCTCGTTATGCATAAATTTTGACAAGGCATGAAATCTTCTCGTCGCACATAATTGTTGACTCGCAATGCATGATTTTCGCGATGCATGACTTTCCGTAATGCATGACTTTCCGCAATGTATGACTTCTGCGATGCATGACTTCCGCAATGCATGATTTTCTGCTATGCATGGATATTTATATCGTCTGTGTTGATGATAACGGTAAGACGACCTCCAGATAATATATCGAGTTGATCGATAGTAAAACAACTATCTCTTCTAGGGAATGCATTTTCTTGATTGACAATAATTATCTTGTTTTGATAATGTAATGCAAATAGCGTCCTTTACGGAAATCGTGAAATCTTCGTTGAGATTCCTGCTTGATTCGCCTTTGAATCTGGCTAGACACTTTTGTAAATTTCATACTGCTGGGAATTACTTGAAATAAACAAATCACATTCCCAAGTCTTTAACATGAGTGATATAAATGCCTCTTGCTTCTAGGAAAACCCTTGATTTTGGGATAGTTTTCTCCTCTTTGGAGTTCTCTGTAACGAGCTAGCTAGCTCAATAATTATCCAACTGTAACGAGGTGGATGGCTCGATAATATTCCAACTGTAACGAGGTGGATGGCTCGATAATATTCCAACTGTAACGAGGTGGATGCTCGATAATGTTCCAACTGTAACGAGGTGGATGACTCGATAATAGTCCAACTGTAACGAGGTGGATGGCTCGATAAAATTCCAACTGTAACGAGGTGGATGGCTCGATAATATTCCAACTGTAACGAGGTGGATGGCTCGATAATATTCCAACTGTAACGAGGTGGATGGCTCGATAATGTTCCAACTGTAACGAGGTGGATGCTCGATAATAGTCCAACTGTAACGAGGTGGATGCTCGATAATAGTCCAACTGTAACGAGGTGGATGGATCGATAATGTTTCAACTGTAACGAGGTGGATGGCTCGATAAAATTCCAACTGTAACTAGGTGGATGGCTCGATAATATTCCAACTGTAACGAGGTCGATGGCTCGATATTAGTCCAACTGTAACGAGGTGGATGGCTCGATAATGTTCCAACTGTAACGAGGTGGATGGCTCGATAAAATTCCAACTGTAACGATGTGGATGGCTCGATAATATTCCAACTGTAACGAGGTGGATGGATCGATAATAGTCCAACTGTAACGAGGTGGATGGCTCGATAATATTCCAAAAGTAACGAGGTGGATGGTTCGAATATATTCCAACTGTAACGAGGTGGATGGCTCGATAATATTCCATATGATTCAAAAATAGAAACCTGAAATGGAGCAGCATACATACGAACCACTTATGGGGTGGATCGCCCAACAAACTATATGCTAAAATCTTTGATTGGCCAATCAAAACACATAATCCACTTATGGGGTGGATACCCAACAAATTAGAATTATGACTCTGACATATTCAAGAAACAAAGTACGCCGAAATTACTACGCGACAAACATACTAAAAACTAAATTGACGTTTATGAACGTCGCGACTATGATTCTGTTCTTTAAAAGAAATAATTATCGAGGTGAATGACTCAATTCATTCACACGAAAAAATGAAGACACTCTCGTCTTCCTTGACAAACTCAGCAGAATTTGAGTATGTTGCAGTCATTTTTAATCATTTATCGAAAACTTGTAACAATTCGATAATTTTGACTGTAAAGGAGATATTGGTCACCATCATCTTTCTGATGTGATGGACTCGGAAAATTCCCTTGCAACACTTCTAGTTAGTGTCGCTTTAAACATCTTCAAAATTTGATGTCGCTTTAATATACGACTTTGACTTTATCAATACTATCACCTGCAAATCTCGACACCAAACATTAGTATCGATGATGAAGTAAAGAATAAAAGTAAAGTTGAGGAACTAGATTGAGTCATTTGGCTTATCCAGATTAGGCTATGATGAGCCCAACGGTAACTTTGATCGTGACTCATAACTAACAATCCTCCCGCACTTTCCTTCTTGCAACTTTGAAAGAATCTATCAGTGTTCGGCCTTAATATTCCTGCAAGATAAAAAGAAACTTGTTTATAAATCACCTGAGGCAATATAAAGAAATAGAGATAAAATGAGATGGAAGATTTTCAAGGTTTTGTTGATGAGTCCACGATGGGTGCAGTGACGCCTTTTGTCATTCTTGACAGCTTTATATAGCCATTTTTGTGACTTCAATGTTCCTAAATCCAAAGAAAAATTCTTAGTTTGAAGGACTGATCTGTGTTGGTATTGTCTCCATGCTCCTTCTTGCAGTTGGCTTACACGCTCGCCCGTCCTTTATATGACATATTTGATGGAATTTTCGAGGACCCTCCTCAAAAGTTTGTCCCGGTCTACAATATAGAAGAACTCTCATGACTTTTTCTGTTAATTCTGAGGTTGCTCATTTCTGGAATTTTGAGAACCCTCCTCAAAATTTGTCCTAGTTTACCTCAATAAGTAACAAATGACATTTGTTGAATTTTTGAGATCATCTCAAAAATTTTGTCCCAGTTGCAAACTAGATTATCGTAATTTTTTAGATCCACCCAAGGCTAATCTCCGTAGAATTTTGGTCTTCTGTTTTGACTTGTTAAAGAAGTCCTACTTCAAATGAATTTTTGAGATTCTCTCAAAAATTCTGTCCCAGTTTCCATCATGAAGAGAAATGGAAATCCTACTAGGTATATGACCGAGCCGTTGTGGCGCCTACGTATCCCATTGGAGCAAGAATCAGGTCAAACGTAGTTCCTCTCTTGAGGATTAACCAAAATAGGAAGTTTTGATAAAGAAACGACCGAGGCCGACATAGACCGCCTACGTATCTCATTCTTGAGAATTAGGTCGAACGTAGTTCAAACAAGAAATGTGCGATACATTTTCAAAAGGAAGGTAACGAAACTTCATATGCAAAATTTGGCCAATGTTGGGCATTCTTCTTCTCGACCTTTGATGATGAATATCTTCAAATGATTTAGTTCAGAAATGTCTTGTACTCACTCTTGAGCATCCAATATGTCATCCATTCAGGTGGTTTCCTCAATATTGATCAAGTTGTTGTTGAACATGTTTTGTATCTTGTGCTTCAAAGTTGAACAATTCTCTGTGTCATGTCGAACGGCTCCTGAATGATAAGCACATCTATGGTCAGCTCTGTAAAATTTTCCCAAAGGATTGGCTGGTCTTCCTTCTATAGGATAGAGCATACCCATTGCTTTCAACCTTTCATAAAGTTGAGTTTGAGATTCCCTTAATGGTGTAAATACTTTAGGAGCATTCCTAAATTTTGGGCGATGAAATTTTTTCTGATTGACATTATGGTTTTGGTATTCCCTTTGAGAAGCTGGACTTATACGGGTAGCCGTGACCATACTTACCTCCTCCACTTTTCCTTTTGATTTATCCATATCATTAATTCTAGTGGATTTTCCATTAGATCGCAATGCGGTAAATTTGGTGAGTTTTCCAGTCTTGAAGCCATCTTCCAAAGCTTCTCCCACTTTTACAATCTCGACAAACTTTTGTACCATCATACACAACATTCTTTCATTGTACTCAGGCTCTTGAGTACGAATGAACATTTCAGTGATCTCGCGTTCTGACATTGGAGGTTGAACTCTTGCGGCCTCTTTTCTCCAACGAAGAGCGTACTCTCGATAATTTTTTGTAGACTTCTGTTTGATCTTCTCCAAGTAGTAGCGATCTGGGGCATCTTCTACGTTATGTCCAAATCTTTCCGTGAAATCCTTTGCGAGTGCATTCCAACTTTTCCATTGTTTCAGCTCTTGTGATGTAAGTCACTCCAGAGCTTCTCCACTTAAACTTCGACTGAAGAGACGCATCAATAATGCTTCATTTTTGCCAACTCCCACGAGTTGATCACAATAAACTTTCAGATGTGCTAGAGGATTTCCTGTTCCGTTAAAAGTGACAAACTTTGGCACTTTGAACCCTTTTGGAAGGTCGAGATTCGTATGGATGCATAAATCCTTATAGATCAATCCATCGACTTCGGAAATATAGTGCAACTCCTTCATGACTTTCTTCTTTCATATTCACCTTGACTACCTCTTCATTTGACCTCCACTCTCTCTCCTGTTCCTTAAAGTGATCAAGCTCGGAACAGTTGGCATAAGGTTCATTTGAAGTTGGGATTTGGAAAGTAGTCTTTTGAGGTATGGGTGGAACAGTGGAGGGATTCTGGGTATTTTGAGTGGCTTGATAATTTTGGGGGAAATTTTGAGGATCGGTATTTTGGTTTTGAAGGGGAGAAGGTTTGAGCATTGTTCGTATTTTGGTTTTGAGGGAGATGGAGGATTTAAAGGTTAGTATTTTGAGGATGTTGTGGTGCTTGACACGATGTGGTGTGACGGGGATCGGGGGTAATTAAGTCAATGGTTGAAGGAATTTGAGTGGGGTTAGAGAGAATGTTCTGAACCTGTTCCGTGCTTGGGGGAGGAAAGTGGAATGGAGGTCTTCCATCTCATGGAGGGTTGAAGGATGAAATTGGATTAGACAAATCTTGCATTCTTTACATTTCGACCCTCATTTCGGCAATCTGTTGCATCAACTGCATAATCAATTCATGTTTATCAGCGGCGACGGGTTGAGCCACGACAACATCATTCATGTCAACCTCATCATTGTTATCCCCCATTATTGTCTTTTCTTTTTGCAAATTTTGATCGGGGAAGGAATCTTTAGTGGGCCTTAGACCTTGTGAAATACGGATGATCAACCAACTTATCAACACAAATCAGTTTTACATACCTGACAAATGAAAAAACTCAAAAGACCAATGTGTTAGTGCCTGGAGGTGGTGAATAGTACAAGATATCACATATAGGTGTAAACACATAAGAGTTGCTTTATTCGGAGATAAAGTTGCTCACCAATATAGAGAAATGGTTAAATAGACAGAAATTTGTCTACTTGACTTTGGGATTAGTGAAATGTCGACTTGAGTCGAGACAAAGTTGACGGTATCTTTCATTACTGTACTTTGATTTTTGATTGAGATGTAACTCTAATCGAAAAAGATAAAACTTCTCAAAATTCTTTTAATTTGAAATGATAAATCTTTTTCTAATATGAGAGTAGTACCGAAGAATTTTTTTTTTTAGGAAACTAAAACTCGAAGAGTATTTGGACGTGCTTTTGACAGTGACTTGATATTTGTGCTTAGGGGTTCTAAAAGTATTTGAAGAAGAGCGAGCTAAAATATCTCCAGATAAAATAACATATTTACATAAGCAGTTATAACACATAAACAAATATTACGCGTTCTAAACAGATATGTGACCCTTTTGTGCCAAGGGTAAGCCTTGCGATTTCAGGGATGTATACATCATTTGAAATATTTCATTGCCCCAAAATTCAAATTTATACAAATTTTATGAATAAAACTTAATGGGGATACATAAGGGGCATATAGAATAATTAGTCCCACGCAGGGGTATGACCCTAAACTATTCCTCCATGAAAGATTTTTTTTTTCCGCAATCTTCAGGTGCCAACGTTTTTGGACGGACCAACAGTTTTGAAAGCTCTTTCTTTAATTTATATAAACTATAATTTAATCCTTACCCTATGAGACAATGATTTTTTCGAACAACGTATACATCCTTCAAATTTAAACACATAAGTATGAACGTCCATTTAGGCGGTGGGCCATTTTGGACTCAAGGTGTTCTTCTAATGGGCCCAGCACGCCTTGGGTGTTGAGTCGTCTTAGGCCAATGCGCTAGTTTCGGGATTGGGCTTCGCACTATCTTGGTTTGACTAAGAGTGAGTTGTATTTGAAGTGGAAAGGGTAACCCAAGTGGACTACTTGGTTTGGGACAGTTAACGATCGTTGACTATCAAGTAGCCAACTACACTCGTCAGGGTGTCCCGAGAAAATTTTGGTTAATGAACGACTGCGAAACCGCATAATCATCCTTTTAGTGGAAATGAAATATATGTCGTTTGACGGAATTATGATATGCCATTAATGCAATGACAATTTATGAAAAAATTTAAACATATTCGGCACAAACATCATTTAACAATTAAAAACAATTAGTCAAACAATCAAATCTTATGGTTAGAACTTAATTAATCCCCAGCAGAGTCGCCATTTCTGTTTTATAAAAAAAATACCACTATTTATTTGGTTCCAAAATGGAAAATGTTGACTAGGTTTCGAAAAATCAATTAATCTTATTATTTAAGTAAAATCGACTTTTCGAATCACGGAGTCGCCACTTGATTTTTGATAAAATCAAGAAAAATTTCAAAAGATTTAAAAACAGATTAAAAATTAATTGAAAAGGGTTCGAAGTTCAATGTACATCCCGAAAATCGGGATGCCCGCTAACTTGCGGTTGACCGGCGATTTGACTAAAATTACTTCAATATATATTTTAATTTTTTAACTTAGTAAGAAATCATTTTGAGCTATTCTTTAATTTTTAAATTTTTTGTTTCCTTATTACTTCTAAAGGAAAACATTTAAAAGAAAACTCAAGGAAAATGGTGACAAAAATAAAACAAAAATAAGCAAATAAAGTGGTAAATTTTAAAATAGTGAAAATTGGCTATCCCTTGGGAGAGATTATTAAAATTCTACCACAACATTAATTAATGGGAAATTTTTCAAAATGTCAATATTTTAGTATTCAATAGGAATTCTTAGCCACATTTTCAATATTTATTGAAAATGTCAATATTTTAGTTGATTATGTATCTGATTTATGTTTTTATTATTTTTTTTAATTGAAAGAAAACAAATATTTATTAACAGGAGAAATTTATGGGAGAGAATATCTTTTTAAAAAAACATATTACTTAAAATTCTCTTCAGTTACTAATTCTATAATATACACAAAGATACGTTCCCTTGTTGATGAAATTTCTCTATATCAATTTTCAAGTTTTCATCTTATAATACTTAAACTCTGATGAAGTGAATTCATTTTTTAAAAAAACTATTTGGGAAAAAACTTAGAAAACAAACAGGTCCAAAATTTGTTGACAATCAGCTTTAGAGAATGAATTTCCAATTGAGACTTTGATATAATTGGTGAAAATATAAACTTAACCAGCTACTATTTAATTGTTGAATGCTTTATCAATTTCAAAGTGATTAATAAAAGGGTATGAATTTTTTTTTATAATTGTAAAGTGTATCTAATTTCCTTGCAAATTGTATGTATTATGAACAACATGGAAAGAATTAGTTTTGATGGAGTGTTTTGATTTTAGATTAGTTGAATATAAATATGGACGAATCTAGTTGTTTGAAGAATCATTTTGTTATGTGGCTGCTGATTTTTATTTTTTTCCCCCATAAAATTGTATCCCTATTGAAAAAGCTACAATATATATTCTAAGTATTTGATTGTAATAAAACAAATAATTTTGATAAGGATACAAATGTGTTGGCGATCATACAGTACGATAGTAATAATAGGGATATAATTTTGATCAAAAATATATATTAATGTATTTTTTGTAACTTGAATACAAATACTGTTAACGATTGCTATTTTAATTTGTATTTATTAATGTATTTTTTTTAAAATACAAAGCAAATATGGAGAATATTAATTTTCTAATAATGATTTTTGGAAGATGGAACGAAGAGCAACATTGATTATACAATACATATAATTATGGTGAAGAAATATACAACATTTAGAGATTTAGTGGTTGAATTTGCTAAATAAAATAAATTGGTGTTGATTTGAAATACAATTGTATGAAACTTAAATATAAGCTAGAAAAAAGTAATGCTTCTTTGAAAATAGATGGGAGTGAGAGTTTATGTGTTATTGACCAAATTTGACAACATATTCCCTGTATTTAATTGTATTTGTGAAGGATTATGAATTAACAAATAGAAATGCATGTGAAGACAGGGTTAAAATGTGTGGAATAGATGGAGGATATATTGTTGAGTGTTGATACACAAACAAAAAATTTTGTAGTTACTTTCTTGAACATCTTTAATGAATATTTATCTGAAATGTATTCAGATGAAAATCTATATTTTTACAATTAATAATGTATTCATTCCAATATATTACTTTAAAATTCTCTTGTATACTTATTTGAAAGTAAACATGAATACGTCAAATTGATTGTAAAACTTAATGATGTCTAGAATATAAAATTCAAGGTATATATTTATGATGACTAATTAATTTTTGAAGAAATACAAAATCGTATGATTTTGAAATTGAATTTCAAAATAATCAAATACATAAATACAAACCTTATTTGTAGTTCGTTTGGATGAATACAAAATTAAAAAGAACTGAAAATATTTTTGACATACAAAGTGAACTTAAATACAAAATGTACAAAATGAAATACAAAACTAGTTGATATACAATTATGATGACCAGAAATTGTTTTGGCATACACTAACGACTCTCACTTGTTTTAGTTTATTTTCAACCATAACCATTTGTAATTAGTACTCTACAAAGAGATACAAACTAGAATGTAAGGAATGGAGTTCAAAAAACATTATATAAACTAAAATGAATAGTATATGTCAAACCTTTTTGATGATAAATTCAAACTTCCTAAGGTTAAAGCGTTTATTTTGCTAAATAAACTATTACAAAAAAAAAATCAATGTACAATAGACAAAATGATTTAGAACCAAGCAAGATTAGAAAGACTAAACTAAACAACTATTGTATTTCAATTGTTTTACTATCCTTGTGAACTATGTGAGGTCTGTTATGCCTCAGAGGTGCCTCACACTCACTAATGACTCCGACATTTGTTGGCCATAGTTCGAAAAAGGTGCAGTGTATCTTGATCATAGAATTATTGCATTCGAGTTACCTATTGAATTTTTTTTTCCCATAAGGCAATTGCTAGGCATAAGCAAACACATAAATACTGCAATCCCTACATACAACAAATTAACAAGAGAAAATAAAATTAACAAATATATCATAATGAATACAAAACCAAAATAATAAAGTTTGAATACAATCTGAAATAACATGAATAATCTTAAAAATGAATACAACTAAATAAAGTAAATATGTATTTTTAATTGACTGAACACAAACACCACTCGTACAATGTTCTTAGCTAGAAAAGATTACATTGATATGATAGATTGATGATTGATGATTCCATATATGTAAGTATAATATCAACACTAACATCATGTCCACAAATAGAAAAATAATAATTAAAAAATACATTCGATAGTAACAATCATACGTTATCCATAGACAATAGCAACACTATTCTAAGTCAATATACATACTTTTTAGATTTTGAATACAAAGACAATTGTTACAAATACTCCGATCCAATCTAATAGAAAAATCAGTTTTTTTATGTGTTTTAACAACTTCAATCGAATATTCAAATATTGTGATGGTTATATATTCAATAAACTTAATATTTCATAAAAATAATTAAATACCTCTGTATCAACTATTTGGTCTTAATCATTTTTTTTGAGTTTTCCACCGATATACAAAGATTCTACACCTGCTTTAAACTTGAGGAAGATTTTGTATACGGATTGGGTCATGTACATACTTAGATCGTCTCTCTTCCGCAATTTTTAGTCGTTGATCCAATCTTATCTATTATTTCTTGAGTAATAAATAGATTAAAAGATGGGAAATCGCTAAAAGTTAAATGATTAAGTTAGATACCTTTTGTAACCCTCTTAGAGTCGGCCATTAGAGAGGGGTTTTGAGGTTTTCAATATCCAAAACCATAAATTAAATTGAAGAAGTTATTACTCCACTAAACAAACAAAATTTTTTGAAAGATTTAAACAAAAACAAAATTAACAAATCTAAAAATCGGATAAAGATGCATACCTTAATCAAAGTGATTGTGATAAATATCTTTAGAGGTATATTTTTCATTTTTTGAAGAAAAAAAACCAAAAAAAGGGAAGAGAGAGAATTTGGGATTGAAAGAATGAAGATCTGAAAAAGAATTTTTTTTTTTTGAAAACTTATGAAAGAGAATGTATTGGAAACGAATTATTAAGGGAATGTGAGATTTTGACATTTTTAATAATATTTATAAAGTGTAGATGTTTTTACTAATTATGTTAGAATTTTTTACTAGATTACTAATTTTTCCTTAATTAATTCAAGCAAATAATAAATAAAGATGAGAAAATTTTGAACTTGGGCCTTATTGCCCAAATTCATTCCATTGGGCTTTAGCCCACCTGTCCTAGGCTAATTTCAAATATGGACTTGGGCCCTTTCAACAAATTAAAAATCCTGCAAAAAAAAAAACATTTAGGCCCCTTGGGCCTGTTAAAAATTGCTAAAGGACCCTGGCCCATTCCTGAAGAAGGATCATGAAGGGTATACACGAATGTATACATACAGTATACAATATATATTTGACCCATTTTGGACCTCTTGAGCCCTGCACCTGTTTGAATACATATTTTTCGTTATTTTTCCCTGTATTTCTGCATTGCTCTGCGTATTTGTACCTGTATCATTTTTAAAACTTACTTAACAAGTGTGTATCGTTGCCCAATAATGTATACTAATGTATAAGGGTTGCACCCTACGTCCACATTATTTGCTTAATCCCGAATTTTAATTAAAATATGTGTCCCTGTACGTTCCCCTGCCAATCATATTTTTTAAGCATATATATAGTATATCGTTCCTGTATATCTGTGTATACAGGTATCTGCCGGTTTTTCAACTTTCGGAAGTTGAAAACTCCTTTTTAGGAGTTTAATTTCCCTGTCGTCAACTCAGATTTTGAACTCGGATCCATCTGTACGCCTTCGACCTATAAATCAGTGCACAACTATGTATAAGACATTTATACTACTGTATACATGTTCTTCAAATCCCTGCAACAACTTTTCCAGCAGTTTCTGCAGGGGTTTTTTCCCGACCTATACATCCTTTCAGGGGTTGGCTGACTCGGAAAAAGTGTTATGAGCCTTTATGGCTCAACGAGAAGGTTCAAAGAATCGGAGTGAGGTCCATGAGGACTCGAGAATAGTTTTACATGCAAACAAACAAGCAAAAAAAGGGAATTAGGAGGGTAAAATTCAATATCACATCATAATATGAATGTCACTCATAAACGAAATAACTATGATAATCCAAGCGATTTACATCAATCAAACCCAACTAGAAAGCAAGTCGGAGACGAAGCAAGATATAATTTAAATGAAATCCTACAAACTTCGGCTATACATGCTGGAATGTATGAAAGAGACAGCCTATAGAGCCTGTTTGGCTCAGCTTAAAAGCTGGTCAAACTGACTTAAAAGCTGATTTTTGACTTATTTAGCTGTTTGGCAATACTGAAAATAACTTATTTTAAGTTTAAAAAAACTTATTTTAAGCCAAAAGTTAAAAGCTGGGGTAGAGGTGCTTTTCTTTTTTTAGCTTATAAGCTGTTTTAAGTTGACCACATTTTTATATTTTTGCCCTTAATATTTTTATACAATCTCCAAATTACAACATGACCCTAACATCTCTTTCTTCCATTTTTCCCTTTTCACGTTTGGCATAGCAACTTCAGCACTTTTATCCAAACACATAACTGCTTATTTTAAAAATAAGTTTCAGCACTTTCAAAAGTACTTTTTTAAAGCTGCTTTTATTAAGCCCATCCAAACGGGCCCATAGTTTCATCAAAATTTCAAAAAAAATAATACTTCAAACTCAATAATGCAGAAATGGAGCCATTATATACGAAGGAAGTGAGCTGCAAACATATGTTGTGTTTGTTTTTCTTTTTTTTTTTCTTTTGAAAAGAAATGTAGACAAGAAAAAATGACATGGAATAAGGCAGCCATATACTCAAACTTCACGTTAATGAATAGCGATTTTCAAAACTTAGGAACCTTGATTCCACAACTCTTAGATATGAAATGGCATAACTTGCCGCTAAACTCCAACAGCACCTTCAAGATGAATACATGAAGACTATCTAACAAATGATACAAGAATCCAATTCGAACTTACATACTCAACGCTAAACACAACAGCAATCAAAGCAAATAACTGTATGCGAGCAGTTCCCAAATAGAACCTAACAGAGTTGAAACATACGAGAAGAAGAAGAAGAAAAGACGACGCGGGACTTCACACTCACTAAAGAAACAGACTGATGCACTCACTGATAGAACGAAGCTGATTGACACTAAATGAAAAAAAAATCGTCATGCTATATTCCAGATTCAAGCACAGCCAAACGAGGTATAATGCCTCATATTCACAACAATACAAACCCCCTACTCGATATTTTAAGCAAACCACATACTAACCACGGTGATGCAATCAAATATTAATTTTTTTAACATGAATGAAACTTAAGGATAGAAAGCGATGAGAAAATTAAACAAATCACAGAAACAGATTGCCAAACTTCAGAAGAAGCCATCTCAGAACGAAAGAAGCAAGGAAATCGTAAGAAGCGGATCATTACCTCTTCGGAAGCAGCAAACTGGAATAGCAAGGAGCTAATGACTTCACCACCTTACGAAGACTCGAACCCCTGGCGAAGAAACGAAGTCTAGTCGAGAACTTAGACTCAAACACGAGACACTAGCAACTTTTTCGTCTATCAGTCGTTTTCAAAGTATTTGCGATGTTTTCTCAAATTTCTTGATATTTCAATGATAAACAGAAAGAAATTTACTCCGTCAAACCCTTACAACGAAATCGCAACTAAAATTCCCCCCTACTGTTCTCCTACAGCAAAACAGAAGAGAACCAAAAATATTTTTCAAGATTTTTCCTCAACCCCAAGTTTTCCCTCTCTGAAATTTTTCAACTAAATCCCTCCCACTCCTAATCTGAAGAGGGAGGGGGGTTTGAATAGAAGAAACTAGGGTTCCGAATTAGGAGGGCGGGGGATTTCAGGCCCATTCGAATTCAAATTTTAAAAATCTCATCCAAAGGGCGGTTCGAACAGCTTCGGGGCGACGTGGAGGGACGAGATGAGTCCTTCATCCTTGGCACACGACGTGGCTCAATCCCACGACGCCAAGGATGATTCCCGCATCGTTTTGTGCTCACTGCGTTGCTGTGTACGGAGCTGCAGCTGCAGGTGTCCATTGCGGATTCTTCCCATCCACGCGCGATGAGGGAGACGAGGGAAGGGAGATGAGACACGTGGGGAGACGCTGGGAGGTTTGGGCTGAAGAAGAAAGGGGGGGGGGGACGGGTTTGGGGTCGGGTCAAGCGGGAATTGGGTTGGGTCGAAATATGTTGGGCTGGGAATTAATTTAGGGGGCTGAAATTGATGAGAGTAGAAGGAATTGGGCCTAGGGTTAAAATTAAGGGGGAATTGGGCGAGTGTTGGGTCGGATTGAGGGGTTAATATGATATTGGGCTGCTGAAAAGGGGAAATGGGCTTGAATATTGGGTTTTGTTTTTTTAAAAGTTGAAGTGGGCTGGAATAGGGAGAAGAAAAGAAATAGGCTTAGGGAATTGGGTTGGAATTAAAAAGGGCAAATTTTATATATAGCAAAGAAAAAATTGACAATTGTAGGCTATAGCAAACTATTCAAAATTGCATTCCGTAGCAAATTAAAAGTTTGCTACGGATGACTTTTTGTGTATAACAGTTAATAAATATCTTTCTTTTATACAATTCAATTTTAAAAAAAATAGGCGGCATATAAATAAGGATAAGATCCCATAATTCACGCGAACTCAGTTTTAGTTTCATTCTCTCTTTTTCTCCTTCACTCGTAATAGCTTCATTATAAACAATTCAAAAAATTGATCAAGCTATTGAAGTAGATAAATTATACACTTATACACACAATTGTATAATGAGGCAGTAAATTAGGCAGTATAAGATATGAATATAAAGCAGATATTAAGATATTATACATTTATACAAGAACAATTGTATAAGCACAGAAACAGATACAAGATTTTATTATACATTTATACAAATAGTATTGTATAAGGCATAAATCAACAGAAACACAAAACATATACTAATATAAATAATACATTTATACAACTACAATTGTATAAGCACATAAACATATACAAAAATTTATTATACATTTTATACAAACAGTATTATATAAGGCATAAATCAACAGAAACACAAAAACATATACTAATATAGATTATACATTTATACAATTACAATTGTATAAGACATGATTCAACACAAAAATAAAACATATAATATAAAATCTAAATATATACATGAACAATGATTATACAGATACCTTATGATGCTTGATTGACCCAGAACCAACAACTTCATTTTTAACATTATGAACGGTATAAACATCAGCTTTATGTTTCCTTTTCTTACTTGACCCAGTAACAACATCGACAAGATTCTTCACACCTCCATCAACAAATCTACTTGGGTCATTATTGAATTTGGATCTTATCTCTTGAATGGTAGTAAATTTAGACAATGAACCTGAATTCTCCCCAAATTCCTGAGTTAGACCCAATGAAAATGATGGGTGTTCAACATCAATTTCAACATGCAATGGTATACCTCTTGTGAATCTTTTCGATGGAGATTGGGCATCCATTGATTGAACCAAAAATCTGAAGGAATTAACAAGCGAAGTGAAAAGGTAGTTTTAAGAAATTCAAAAAAATGAAAAAAATTGATAATGTGAGATGAATTTTAGGTAGTACCTTGAAATTTTTGAAATAGTTTGAAAAAATGCAATGACGTGTGTGATAGAAGAAGCTGGTAGTTTGAAATTACAATTATGGAGAAAATTGTGGAGAAATTGAAGGAAGAAGAAGAAATTGTATTTAAAGCACAGAAAGAGGGGAAAAGAGGATTTTGTTTTGGAGAATCTTTTTTATACAAAATAGTGGGACCTGGTATAGCAAACTTACGGAGAGTTTGTCTTTTAAAGAAAATAACTGAAAGAGGGTTTATTTGATATAATTACCTTCCTTAGTTTGTCATTCTCCACAATTTTCCCAATTAAAAATGGGAATTGAGTTAGATTACTAAATAGTCAATTGAATTAGGATGATTAATTTGACTAAACTTTAAATAAATGAATTTGTATTAATTAATTAACGAGCTTCTTTATTTAGTAATATAATTATAAAATAGCGATTCAAAATATAATCATAATTTTGAACTAAGAAGAAACATACTAAAATTAAAATATTTTTGAGATGATTTCAATAAACCTAAAATATACCAATTATATACATAACTATGTAAACATTATATTATTATATTTTCACAAAATTTATAAAACTAATTAATTTAAATTGTTTGGAAAACTTACGAAGCTCGACAATTAATTTATAACGACGCGGTCAAAATTGAGTGTCAACAAGAACAATGAACATGATAGGTCAACTCCGAAATCACCAATAAAGTATTTCAGAGAGGTCAACTTATTCCTCCTGCTTTTGAAAGTATGAGTGTCATACACAAGAAGAAAACTGGTAAGCTTAATAAATAAGAACAGTAATACCAAGATATTTTCAAGGGAAATAAAATTTTTTTTCTGTCCTCTATTGATTTTCTATATGTCTGGTGATTTTAATGTTTGCTTTTGCCCAAACTAAAAATATGCATAAAGTGGATAAGAGTGTAACTTAACCACTACATGAATTTATGAACATTAAAATTGACCTAATAAATTGATGTCCCCGTTAAATTAAATTTCATTTAGATATTCGAACTATAATTTTTTTTCAATTATATTGAGCACGTGGATATATGATAAAGTGTTGTATTAGATACTTTTTGTTTAAATTTTAGGAAACACGTTGCTCTATTTTGAAGTGTCAATTACGTTCATAGATATATTGACCACTTGAATCATGTCCCAAACCCTCTCAACTCTCCGATCACTTTGCTCAAAGTCGTCAAACTAAGATAACCTCTGTGTATTCTATTCTCCTTCATTTTACACTTAAGAATGATTGCACACTAAGAATTTATAGAGTAGAATATGGTTTAGGTTGATATTTGAATTTTTATATAATTGCTTTGATAGTCAAAATTTCCAAAGATTGGGGCGTCCCCTTACATTTACAATGCTAAAGTGTTTTGGGCGTAAGGATCATGGGAAGTAGGACCGAGAATGGGTCTGAAATGGTCGTGGAAGTTAAATGATTGTTCTTGATGAAAACTTAGATTCGGGAATGATTTAGGACTTGAAATGACAATATTTTTCACATTTATGTAGGGAAACACTTTAGGAACAGTGTTATGCACAAATATTTCTCAAAATACAAATTTTTGAGCCACTATGGAGAACTTTCATCTTGCTATAGAACGTTCGCTTATAGCGGTCTACAGCCCGCTATAGCGTCATCAACTATGCTGGTCTACACAGGCGCCATAGTACCCTCTTCTGCTTTAGCGTCACACCAGCCTCTATAGCGAAAGGGAGAAAGTACAACAACCTAAGAGGCTGGCTCAAAACAAGATTTTTCTTAATGCATGACCTCCTAAGATAATCCTATGATTTCATAAACCACATTTTCCATATGCAGATTAGTAATGGACAAAATTGAGGGCCCTGACTACCCCTACAAGAGATTTCTTCATGCTTCGAGTCATAAGCAGTACAAAGAGATTCAGCGGATGGGATTTTGTATAGAGGGGTTTTAGTATGAACGGAGTGTCTGAAAAGGCTCCCGTCTTCTACAACCGAATTCAAGAGTTCGGTTGGGGTCCTTTAGTGGTGGATCCTCCTCTATCACAGCGTGGGTGGGTACTAGAGTTCTATGCTCATCTACCTATGGTTTTATGGGATTCCCCCAACCGCACCATCTGCATCCGAGGAGTGGACGTCCCCGTGGATGCCCGGTCTGTGAATCTAGCATTGGGAGTGCTAGAGGTCCCTCATGAGACCTACATGGTCAAGTTGAGGCAGATGGACATGACATGGCTGTGGAATATACTAGTGGAACACAAATATTGGGATGAGGTCAGCTGTTTCACTAATAAGGGCATTACCAGCCAGTACTACTCGCTTGATGCCCGAAGGTTTTTGACACTGGTTGCCCGAAGGATTTGTCCATCGCGCAACCTCATCGATGTGACCTATTCCCGGGCCATGGTGGTAGCCTGCATCATAGATGGGATCTCGGTGAATGTGGGTAAGCAGATCGAATCAGAGTGGAAGGATTTCTACTGCAGCATCAAGAAGTCTCCTTTCCTTCCTGGTCTAGTGTCTGTTCTATGTAGGCAAGCAGGGGTGCCCTTACATGACAGACTGTGAGGTGGAGAATGTTGGTGAGGAAGAAGACTTCCCGAGTGCCTAAATAGAGGAAGATGGACGAGGCTGGTAGCAGCCAAGCTGCAGCCTTTCCAGATGAGGATGAGGATGCTGATGCAGACCCTGCCACCTCCAAGTCCCAACCCCCGCCATCTAGCAGTAGCCTAGAGGCTTACATGGTTGCAGTCAAGAGATTTGTGGAGACTGCTTCTGCTAGCCCCAATACTACCTTCTCCTTCCCAGGACATAGCCGCACTCCATCAAGAGCTTGATGTTGAGAAGAGGAGAGGGCGCTCTCTGGACCATCTGTTACTTGCATGTGGAAGACTATGAAGGTCATGTTCAGCTTCATTATGCAAGGTCGAGATGTGATTGTTGCATTGTCTTATTTGAGAGAAGTTAGAGATATGTTTCTGGACCAAAGTGAGAAATGTTACAAATTAATTACTTGATGTGATGAAAGACTTTAAAGCTTGAATGTTTGCAACTAAAATTGTCCTATTGTCATGATCCTCATTATTTTCTATTTTGATTTGGTTATTTATGTCAGACCAAGTCTTTGAATACTCCTCATAGAATTGATACTATTGGTGTCATAGCAAGAGTGAAAGAATTGTTTAACGGGTTTCCTAGTTTGCTCCTTGGATCCATCACTTCCGTTTCCATTGTTGGAAAAATAATTTTAATATCTCAAAAAGAAGAATTCATATAATTTTATGTTCATTCTATTAAATGGATCTTAATTTCTTTTTAGCTATCTAAATTATCATTAAATTTAGTCAAATATATGGCTGTTAGAATGTCTCTTTTGACCAAAATTACTTCACCGTCAAATGTCCAATATGAATTGTCTTCAATAATTGCTATTTTTGAGACGTTAGTAGCTAATCATTTTTTGCTATATATTACTCATGTGTTCTTGTGTAGAGGGTGTGGAAAAAGCAACGAGAAAATATTATCTTTATCTTCTTATTTTATATGGTTGGGTCTATATTATTTAATCTTTATTAGATTCTGACTCCTAATTTTATATTTGAAAAACTTGTTGAATCTTGGGATATAGCTATAGCGGGTGAAATATCCTTACGGACAGTATCTGACATGACTCAAGCTTTGGTGATTTCAAACAAGTGCTCGTAGTGAACTAGTATTTTCCGTAAGATTTCCAACAATTTTAAAGGATATTTAGACACTATGCTTATGGGGATTGAATGGGCTATAGCCAAAGATGCAGTACATAAGTTTTTATTTGTGTTCTGGATACAAGGTATGTAATAATACTATAGGCCTATAATATAGTTTTAACATAATTTAGTGGGGGAAGTTTGGCCAAAATAATTTTTAATGTTGTAGAAACTTTGGAGAAATGATAATTTCGCTAAATAATAAATTTGAGTAGGCGGGTGACATAAATTATTGTAGTTATTTCTTAGGTGAATCTTGTGGCAATTTCTGAAAGTTTTGGTGTTAAACTTTTACAAAGTTGAATACAAGTGTGTAAACTAAACATTTTATGTTCTACACCCAAGTTGAAAAAGAAGAAGAATTTATTTATTTTTGTGATTCTAGATCTACTTAAGTTCTTTAAATGAAAAAAAAATCTCCTAAGTATCTCAGTGGTACATGACGAAAGTGATTCATATGGAATTGTGAGAAAGGATTGATTGAAAGATATGGAACATGAGTATTTTAAGCATGAATTGTTTGTAGACAACATTTTAAAAGGTGAAAATGCTAGTAATTTGTTTTCCTTATGATAAAATGGGAGAAAAATGATATCTCAAAAATTTCATGTTTAGATTTACAACTGTAATAAAGTATAAGTTAGTCATTTCTATATTAGTTATATCTTGATGTTAATTTGCCAGATTGATACTATTCATCACAATTATGTGTTTTCAACTATTGAATTGCTTTAGTAAAATTTTGAAATATCAAATATATTAAGACTATTTTAATGGCTTTTGAAAGGGCTTGCCTTTTATTATACTTGAATGTGGAAAAGTTTCTTACCAACAGTTTGGTTTCAATATTTCTCTTTGTATTGGCTATCAACAACAACAACAAGAAGAAGAATGTCGCATATACATATTTGTAGATATCACTTGTGATGTGACTGAATGTAACGTTAGAGTTGAGATAAATAAAAATAAAGTATTATTGAGGTTTTAGCAGTGATAATATATCTAATATTTAAAATAATATTAGTTTTTGATACATTGTTTTAAATAGAGTCCGAGATGATACATGAGAGGTACCACAAGTGTGGCACTAAAAAAAACTAATCCTCTATTATACTAGAGGTAGGTTGTGCATCGGTCGGTTCGATCAGTTCTTAATCATGCAAAAATGTTATGAAAAGATATTGGTTAATTAGTTACTGATTTATCGGTTAGTGATCATTATCAGTTCGGTTATCGAGTTATCCAGTAACAGTTCACACCATTTTCATTGAGAATTACTAATGGACTAACCACTAATTAACAATACGCAATAGCTAATATTCATTGATGAACTCTTCTCTGTTAGTCCGTTACTACATAAAATACTTAATAAAACTCTATATCCTGGACAAAGATGTCAATATTTTCCAAACTGACAAACTCAAAAGGATTTCTCATAATTTCATTATGAATTATAAAGAGAAACCATTACAACACTACTAAAGAAAACCACTAATGATCATGAGACCATTATAAATAAAAACTTTTTCATTGAAGATTGTAGAATTGTAATTTTGGAGGCATATCACTGGCTCACTGAAATAAGAAAATAAAAACAAAGACTTGACGTAGGGAATCAACCATTTGAACCTAAATTTAGACACTTAGAAAATGATATCCAATACAACTTACCGGAGTAAGAGAAGTGACAGTGAATCAATGAGTGATATCACTGTCACGACCCAATTTTGAACCGTAACCGGCGCTAAGGAGAAGAGATTACTCTATTTTTAGGCCTATCCTGAAATTACCTGCATCAGAAATCAATAATGCATCCAACCAATCTCATAACTAATCCACCTTGTTCATCAATAAACTATTTGAATAGTAAAAATACTAATTCTAGCTCCAAAACATAAGTCTCATACAAGACACCAGTTTACAATACGAAAGAATAATCATAACTTCTAATAAAAGAAATGAATATGGAGCGACTCTAAGGACTCCAAGAAATGTCTATAACAACTAATAAGCTTATTGTCCATGAGAACAAGTGCGGGCCTCACCAAGAATTATCAACTCGTAAGCTCTAGTTAAAGAAACCATTACCCATGTCACCAACATTCTCTGTAAAATAAAGCGAGGAGTGAGACGCAAGCTATAATAACACTTAACCACAACCGTTTTAATGAGGGACAAGTCAGAAACATGCTAGTATGATATTAAAATTACTAAAATCAATGCCTTTTTCAGAAACGGTAACAATATTCAATCTTATTTGCCTTATGTAAGCAACATCTATATAAACACTTAGTAATAAACTCATAAGAACATTTCCATATGAAATAATTATACTTGGAAACTCAAAAAAATAGTTTCATATCAAATCTTATAGCTGTAACTTTAGAAAAACAATTTCATATCAAACCTTATATCTGGGAGGTTTCAAAGTATGAACCATGTAATTAGAGTGACCTTCTCTGTAAGAAGTAACCAATAATAATGAACTCCTTGTAAAGGAGTTAAATATTCATATTAGTAGATCCCTAATCGAGGGATATCAATCACGGTATACTAGTTCTACCGTCTTACTAGCAAGGGCATTATAAGAAATCAAGAACTACAAGGTGCACCAGGTCTAACGAACCCGACGTTAGCTACGAGATTCATCAAGGTCTACTCTTGTTTATACTTTTCTTGTAATCAATAGAAAAAAAAATTTCAAAATCAAACAGAGCATTTAAATTTTTGTCAAATCGTATATCAGTTCAAAGTTTAACAATAACCTTCCAGAATACTATTTCTTAAATAAGTGTACAACCTTTTCAATAACGAAAATCATATCTTGTAAGAATGAAATCATCTCAAATAACTATGTCCGGTAATAGACTCATCCCACATGTAAGTTCAAAACAGTTGATAACACATTTACTTTATAAATCATGTAATAATCATGAAATTTGTAAACTACAAATTGTGGTAAGATTATTACTCACAATACTCGTTTTGGTATACAAAATTTGTCACCTCAAGCAATCCATATGTCTTCCTCGATCAGTCTATACTCATATCATGATAATGTTGTATTAATTTCTCCATTTAGGATAATTCATACTAAATTAAGAATACCCAATCCTCGAGGTTTCATAATAGACTCTCAATCTGCCAGTTTAAATTAAACAGGTGCTTCAGATCCAGCTAAAGAACCTCATTGATGATTAATTCACACTATAATAAACAAACTAACCTCACTGTAAATCAACTCTTCTTTGGTTTCTAATGAACTATAAATATTTATCCAAACACTTAACTTAGTCGGTCAAATCATAATACTTTAATAGATTATTTTATTTCTTAGACCCTTATTTCTCTAACTTAAAAATCCCAATTTGATAGTCATGAAATCTACGAATTTAAATATATAACTAAGTTTATAAACTTACCAGATTTTCTCCTTATCTCTTTGCTTAACAGCCTTAGGCGATTTATTTTTAGCATGCTTCCCCTCTAAGATCTTTATTTGAAATCTTTTCTTTTCTTTCAGCATGTGTCTCCTCTTCTTTTCACACTTCCTCTCTTTCTCCTTCAAAATTTTCTTCTTCTTTTTCGTTGATGTTCGCAGCAAACCCCACTTGATCCTCCTTATCTTTTTTTTATTGGCGCAACTTTTCAAATAGGATTTTAGCCCAAATTTTATATATAAATAGCTCCATTGGGTCAACATAACAACCAATCAGCTTATTTTGTTTTTGAAACAGTACCAATTGACATATATGCCCTTATTACAATTTTTTTATATAGGGTGTTACACTCGCTGCTTTGAAATATTATTGTGAAATTTGAGTGTCAAGTATAACGTCATTATAAAGTTCTAAATACTAAAATACAGAGGCTAATAGTTCCTAAGGTCTTAAGTGATATAAATGTATTTAATTAATCTTCCTATCGTATTATGGGTGCACCCAATTCGAAATATGGTCAAATCAAGACCCGAACGGACAAGTCGATAAGAATTTTATAGTAAATTGAGACCCGAAACCTTAAACCATTAACCAAGACCATTTACCCAATAACTAAATTATCTATTTAGATTATCAATTTCGGTTTAATTTTGAACAACCCTTACTAAAGGGTCCAATGATGGTAAGTGAATTTCAAAATACAAATGTCGTTGCCAAACAATGATAATTGTTCTGAAAAATAATTTTTCAACGGTAAGATTAAATACACTTGTGAGACATAATGTTGTAAAGGAGTTGCTACGAGATCAAAATATTTACCTAAATTTTGTGTAGTCAGAGGTAACTCTTAAATGAAACATAGAGGAGAGTAAGACTTTTGTCATTTGAGAAGATCATCACTGATGGTAACCCAACCTATATGATTGGAGATCCCATTAATTAAGTTCATATGGGTCATAACAAGTCATTAGTTGACCAAGTAAGCACTCTAAATTTATGTCTCTCCTATGATGTGTGAATATAGTTCAACAATTTACAAAGCCAAATGAGGCTGAGTTAAACTCTTAGTCCATGGTGTATTGCTCTACACAATACACTTGATAATTGGACCTATGTGTGTTTGATGCGGTGCCTCTTTTATGAAATAATAATAGATTTTTAGAGGACTCGTGAATATGAGGGCACACATGATCTGTTAGGGCAAAACCGCGATAATGACAAAGATTGTGAGCGTATAATGTGATAGAATAAGACCCTAAGCTTACAAAAGAGTTCTCGATTAATAGAAGTTCTAAACTTCTCAAGTTATTCTGTAAGCTTATATCTTGATTTATCTAGGTATTGTCCATAGTTTACAGAAATTAGTTTTGAAACATTGTACTCATATATTAACACCCAACACACAATTTTTTTCTATTTCTTTGTATTCTCTTTCAGATATGCAGGGGAAATGAATATTGTTGGAAAAATAATTCTACTATCCCAAAAAAGAAGTACTCATATTATTTTCTAGTCATTCAATTAAATAGGTCTTAATTTCAAGTTATCTATCCCATCATAAATTATCATTCAAGTTACTCAAAATGTCTCTTTTGACCAAAATTATTACACCTTCAATTGTCCAAAATGAATTGTCTTCAATTTATTTGATGACATTTATTCTAACATTATTTAGTACTATCTCTCTTTGTTCAAGCAAAACACACAAAAAGAAACATAAAAAGAATAAAATAATTAATCAGTATGCATCTTTCAAATTTTAGGGCATGCACAATATAACATGCTGCCCTTTTGTGAATTTAGAAACGCCAATGTTTGAGAGACATCACAACAAACTTTATTTTTTCGATCTTAATTTCTTTAAAAAAGCCTTATTTTTTTTTTGGGGGGGGGGGGTAGAGGGTAGGGGGGATGAAAAACAAGAATTTGAATTTGATTCTTTTTTTAAAAAATGAATTTTAATTTCTTAATATTTTTTTGGGGAGGGGTCGAGGGTAAGGGTAGGATGAAAAGAAAAAATTGAAATTGGAAATATTTTATAAAGACAAACTTTATCTGGGGGGGGGGAGGGGATGGTATAGGTAAAAACTATAAAAACTTAAAGTTGAATTCTTTTAAAAGTAAGTTGAAATTGTTTTTTTTTTTCAAAAAATAAAAATTGTAATTTGAAGTTACAAGAGAGTTTTGTAAAATATTTTCCTTAATATTTGAAGGTAAATCATTTTCCTTAAATTTGAGGAAAATGAGTTGATTTGGAAAATATTTTCCGAAACATTTTACCCAAACAGACATGAGAGAATTGGAAAAACATTTTCCTTCATACCAAACATACCCTTAATGTCACGATCCGAGCCTACACCTTGGACGTTCCCGATACCTGAGAACCATTGTTGGTCCCCAAGCGAGCCATCATATTGGTTGACTACAAGTGGAAGACTAACTCAAGCATCAAAACTAAAAAAATTATATAGAAACAACTTATTAAATCTTAAAATTTATCTAAAAAATTGAGAATAAAAGTCAAAAATCCCGTTTGACAGGCCCTGTGCGTCACGCCTGCCAGAGCCCCTAGGACAGGCTCTCTCCGACAAAATCTTGTGCGCTGCGCTAGCCAAAGCCTCTCTGGACAGCCTTTGAAGCTCCAGGCCTCTCGGAGCGCCAAGACGCATGGAGACCCCACTTTTCCCCATCTTTGTACTAGTTCCTAGGTGATGTACCCACATTTCTTAGTTGATTCCAACACAATAAGGTACATCTAAACATCATGAAATCATCCATAAACACTCTTGAACCTTGATTCCATAATTCAATTTTAGGAAAGTTAAGATCAAAGTCAAATAAGTTAAGAGTCAAACATAAAAGTTAAGAAGGAAGTCAAAGTAAGTTCGTTAAAGTTTTAAAGAGTCTTAAACAAATATTTTAACTTTTTTTAAGGATCAAGCTACAAGTTGAGCAAAGAGTAATGTGTTGAGTTCATTTCTTAAAAGTTATAAGGGAACTAATTTTTCCCTAAGAGTTAAGTTTGAAGTTAAGCAAAGAGTAAAGAGTTGAGTTCATTTTTCAGAAGTTATAAATAAGGGAACTAAGTATTTTGTAAGAGTTACAAATGTTTCAAGTTTTGAGCAAGAAAAGAAGACTTCCAATAAAGCCTTTGGCTAGTTTTAGCTAAGAGGAAACCATGATTTCCAAGAGAGCTTTTAAAAGCTAATTTTGAGCAAATTACCTCAAAGTATACAAGAAGTTGTTTTTAAAACATATGAGCCAAGTATTATGGGAGTACGATATGGGGACGTGAGTTCATATTAACTCAAGCACCCATAAACCATGTAGCTAATATAGACATAGGAAGGGTCATACTTTTTAGATGATTCCTTTGTTTTTTTTTTTGGCATAGGCTAGTGGATCCACTTAGTAGTTCAGGTTCTATAATGACGGCAAGGTATAGGATGGTCCTTTTGCAACGTGAGGTAAGGCGTAGTACCATCACTTAGGCTCATAGTGATGGTTGTCGGCTAAAGAATCTCCCACAGAAACTATATTAATTTCATATATAAGTAAAGTTGAGTTTCTTCTTGTATTTCTTTAACGAACTAAGTTGTTTACACTATTTTACAAGATTTATATATATAATTGCATGTTTCTTTACTACTTTATATTGAGTTTAGTATTTCATGAGTTCAGAAGAGCCAAGATAAGTTCTTCTTAATCCTTTCAATCTTTATGTTTTTGTTTAGCATTCTAAGTCGCATACTCGTATGTTTAACATTCAATATACTGATGCTAGTTGACCTGCATAGTCTTATGGTGGAGACACATGTAATCAAGATCAACATCCAGCACCTCGTTAACCCAGTTTGAGCATCCAGAGTCAATGGTGAGCCCCCTTGCATCTAGAGGCCTCCTTTATCACTTTCAGTCTTTTTAATATAGAATATTGTGGGGTTTGTCCCAACATTCATCGTAGTATTTTTAGAGGCTTCAAATAAAAAAAGTGATAGTTCTGGGAGTTTTCATATAATTTGTAAACGAGGAGAATTAAGTTCCATTTTGTCCAGACTATTATATTTTGAGTATTTCTCTTGAAAATGTTCCTTACCTTTATAATTGAATTAAATTAAGTCTTCTGCTGATTCAAGTAAGTTAGGACAACTGTTATCTCAAGACCAACAATGGTCATTGGGTGCCAATCACGTCCAAGGTATGGGCTCGTGGGATGAAAAACTTTGTAATAAAGCACAGTTCAAGGGTCTTAGGGAGTCTATGAAGTCGTGGTTGTAGAGTTCTTGGTTTCGGTGTGAAGCGCACCACATATATGATTATAAGGATACAACATTTAGGAATTTATTACTTCTCTCATATTCTTGTTTCGTGCGTTAGAGTTTGTATCTAAAAGTCACTATCTAATTTGTGCTTACGCGAGTTTCAGATAACTATGCCTCCACGAAGACCAGCGCAAGGTCTCCCATCTTGGAGAAATTTTGAACCTCAAGAACAAGAGTTACCCAATGCACCGAGTTTGCAACCTCAAGGGAAAGTTACCAATGTCAAGTTCCATGAGGTTATCCGAATGTTAAGCTAAGTGGTGACTAACCAAGTTGGGCAATAGAGAGGAGCTCGACAGGAAAAGGTTGACATCTCAAGGATTCATAAATTTCTCAGAATGAATCCTCCCACCTTCACTTGTTTAAGCACTATTGAGGAGTCGAAAAACTTTGTGGAAGAGTTTAAGAGGGTATTCGATGCGATGCATTTCATTGGTGTTTAGAGAGTCGAGCTAGTTGCATGCCAACTAAAGAATATGTCTAGGACTTGGTTCGACCAGTGGAAGGAGGGGAGAGATAAGAATGCATCACATCCAAGTTGGGCTTATTTTGAAGAGGCTTTCTTAGGGCGTTTCTTTCCCCAAGAACTGAAATGGCCAAGGCGCAAATGTTCCTTACTCTAAAACAGGACTCCTTGAGTGTTCGTGATTATGGGTTGAAGTTCACCCAACTGTATCTCTATGCTCCTGAGATGGTTAAGGATATAAGAGTAAAAGGAGTTTGTTTGTAGCTTGTTTGGGTTGTGCATCTAGCATAGAGGGTAAAGTTGAAATGTTTATCGGTGACATAGACATATTCTGATTGATGGTCTATGTGAAGCAAGTTAAAGAAGAGAAGTTCAGGGATAAAGAGGAGTACAGGAAAAAGAAAGACAAGACTGGAATGAGTCTGCGCAACAAACAGGTGGTTCGAGTCGTCCATAATTTAAGGATCAAAAGGGGCATGCACTATCATCTGCTAGTACACCTACACCCAGAAACAGAGGTAAGTATAACATCCATAATTCAAAAAACTTTAAGGCTAGACCAGCCCTGTCCCAAGTTAGTGTGGCACAAGGAGGTAGTTGGGATCCTGCATGTGGTAGGTGTGGTCGAAACCACGCCGGTAAGTGTCGTGATGGCCAGTCAGGTTTCTTCAACTGCGGTCAAGAGGGACGCTTTATGAGAAAGTGTCCTAAGAACAAGTAGGATGGTGGAAATCCGAGAAATAGAGCTCAATCTTCATCAGTTGCTTCACCCAGAAGGATTGCACCTAGAGGAGCTAATTCCAGCACTAGCGGAGGAGCAAACAACCGTTATGCATTCACTAGTTGCCAAGAGAAAGTGAACTCACAAGATGTTGTCACGGGTATGATTAAAGTTTGTACTTTTGAAGCTTATGCTTTTTTGGACCCATGAGAAAGTTTATCTTTTGTAACTCCTTATGTTGCAAATCAGTTTGAGTTTCTTCATCAAAGACATTGTGAAACCTTCTATGTTTCTACACATCTTGGGGAGTCTATTCTTGCGGAAAAATTCTATCATGATTTTCCTATTTCTATCAATCACAAAACACCATAGTTGACCTTGTTGAGTTAGACATGATAGATTTTGATGTTATTCTAGGTATGGATTGGGTCCATGCCTATTATGCATCATTAGACTGTAGAACTCGAGTTGTCAAGTTTCAGATTGCTAATGATCCAATTATAGAGTGGATTAGTTCAGCAGTGCCTAAGGGTCATTCTATTTCTTACCTTAAGGCGATAAAGTTAGTTTCAAAGGGATGTATCCATCACTTAGTCCGATTTAATGACTCAAGTGCTGAGGTACCTTCCCTTAAGTTAGTTCTTATAGTAAAAGAGTTTCCAGAAGTCTTTCCTGATGATCTACCCGAAGTCTCTTGTGAGAGAGAAATAGACTTTGGCATAGAAATCATCCGAGATACTCGTCCTATCTCCATTATGTCATATAGAATGACACCAGCAGAGTTAAAAGAGTTGTAAGAACAACTAAAAGATCTGTTAGATAAAGGTTTTACTCAACCAAGTATCTTTCCTTGGGGCGCTCCGGTCTGGTTTATGACAAAGAATGAAGGTTCCCTTAGGATGTGTATAGACTATCACCAATTTAATAAGGTTACCATCAAGAATAAGAATCCTCTTCTAAGGATAGATGATATTTTCGATCAGCTTTATTGTGTTTCCTCCTTCTCAAAAATTGATCTCAGATCAGGCTACCATCAATTCAATGTTAGGGAATATGATATTCCAAAGACAACTTTTAGAACCAGATATGAGCATTATTAGATTTTGGTCATGTCCTTTGGTTTGACCAATGCGTCTGCAACATTCATGGATCTCATAAATAGTCTTCAAACCTTATTTAAATATGCTTGTTTTCTTTTTTGTTGATGACATACTAATTTATTCAAGGAAGTGAAGAAGATCATGCTAGTCACCTCTGGATATTTCTTCAGACTTCAAAAGATAAGGAGTTATATGTCAAGTTATTCAAGTATGTGTTTTGTCTTAAGTTTGTGGTATTCTTGGGACACATAGTTTCCGTGATGGGATTAGCGTTGATACCCAAAAGATAGAAGTAGTCAAGAGTTATCCTAGACCTACATCTACAAGAGATATATGAAGTTTCTTAGTTATGGTTGGTTATTACGGAAGATTTTTTGAGAGTTTTCATTTATCTCCTCTCCTTTGACCAAGCTGAACCATAAGACAGTTAAGTTTCAATTGTTTGAAGCTTTTGAGAAAAATTTCCCGAGTTGAAAAAAAGGTTTACTATGGCTCTGGTTTCGACCTTACCAGAGGATACTCAAGGTTTTGTGGTGTTTTTTCATGCATCAAGAGTTGTTTTGGGTGTGTGTTAATTTTTATGCCCCGAGCTATATCCGAGACGCAGACACAGAAACTAGGACTACAAGTGATCCCAAGCTAACTCTGTTGGCATGATCATGAATGATCATACTAAAGATAATAAATTGAATGCGGAAGCTAAATCATAACTTAAACTGAAAAGATGGGGAATACCCATATTCACTAATAAGTTTAATACGAAGGAACTATTAACTCAACACTAATCTGAAACTAACTATGTCTTAAAATAGCCTCTAAACTGACTAGAAATGCTAGGACAAGCCCCAATAAAACTAGGAGACAATGAAACTAAAGGACAAAATACAAACAATAAACTCATGACTATTGTCCTTGGAGAATGAGGATTCACCACTGAATCTGCTCAACTAGAGATTGGAAATCGATCTAAGCGCGATCTGGATGCTAAGATCCTTAACCTACATCACGAGGAGATGTAGGTTCAGTACTTGGAAGGTACTAAGCATGTAGGATAGAATAAAGCTGAAATAAAACATAACTAAACAACCACAAATGAAAGTATAATAATCATAACATGATATACTGAATTTTGAGCTAATTGGATGCAAAAACCAAATTTATAACATACTGAGACTGGATACTAACTGAACTATAAATATGGTCAATGCAAGAGAGTCTGGCTGAACTGTGGGAGCTACTAATAACCGATAATAAAACCACATGAGCTAAATGTAAAGTCCGATGTATATGCCCCATTGAGAGGACACAATATACCCTGCCAGAGGTATAAAGGCATGTTGGTGTGATCACTAAACTTATTGCCCAAGGAGGAACTTAAAATCTACTTGGCTAGTAGTTTTGGGGCTAATAGGGTACGCTAAACCCTAGTCCAACTCGATATTATGATACTCCCAATGAGTTAAGTAATTAACTTATTATGACTGAGTTTCTGTAAATACTAGATAGCTCAAAACTCAACATGCAAACTGAGAATGATAAATTTAATCTAAAAACGATGCATTAATAACTGAGGCATGTACAACAAAATAATTGAAATATCTTACCTAGCATGTGTAATTCAAGAACTAAAAAAATACATAGCTACGGTTCTGAAATTCATGCAATAATATAAGTAATAACATGGAAATCTAATTTGGAACATATAACTAATTAATTCATGAAGTTCTAAAAGCCCTAGGTCTGATCATGATATGGAAATCAGGAGTAACCCAATGGGTGAAAGGAACCCACTAGAGAAATCTCACATACCTGGTGATGAAATTCATAGAGAACTACTTAGATTTTGGGGCTGGAATTGAGGGAACCTTACAGTGTTCTTGAACTAGGTTTATTGACCTTTTTCTCCTTTCTTGCTTCTAATTTTGTATGTTTTGATTAAATGATTTTACTTAGGTAAGTTTTAGTTATGTTTCTAGGTTTAAACTGACCAAATCTGATGATTTAGAGTCAAAGCGACGTATCTTGGGGTTTAAACAATGTGAGAAAAGACCAAAAGACTCCTAAGTTAATTGCTGTCGAATCAAACGATGACCTGGACAGACAAGCCATCGTTCAATCGACGGTCCGTCATTTGGGTCCATAGTTTGGGTCTTTTCGACAGGCCTTTACTAAAACGGGCATAACCGTTTACTCGAAGGTCTAATTTTAGCAAGGTTGGTGGCTATGGAAAGCTAATTCAAATATCTATATTTTGCTACATCATGGGCACTTAATTCATTTTCTTCTAAGATATATGATTAACTGAAGTTGACCCAACTGCATTTTCCTCCTAACTGTATATTGATTTTCACCTACAGTCATACCTACAATCCGTAGTCCCATCTACGAAATGTACTGGTTAATCGTGGTTCTTGTCAGAGAGTGGGTAAATGGGGTATTGATCAACGAGCACAGACTACGGACTGTAGGTTTGTCCGTTGTTCAACACTTAGTCAAATTTTCTAGGATGAGTTTTTGGGGGCTTCAGACTCAAACGACGGATGCACAATATACGCCCAGATTAGACTAGGGTCCGTCAATGGCAACTGTCGGTTGCACATGTAGATATCTAAAAATCTAATTTCTGATCTGTTTTAGATACAAGGTGTTACATTAATGTGGAATGACAAAGTTATACCTTATGCCTCTAGACAGTTGAAAGTTCATGAGAAGAATTATCTAACCCATGACTTAGCGTTGACTATTGTAGTTTTCTCTATAAAGATATGGCATCACTACTAAAATAGTATTAGTGTTGACATATTCATTGACCACATGAGCTTGCAATATGTGTTCACCCATAAAGAGCTCAATCTTAGACAAAGGAGGTGGTTAGAACTACTCAAAGATTAATAGATGAGTATTATTTAACAACCTGTTAAGGATAATGTGGTTGTTGATGATTTAAGAATATTATTCATGGGGAGTGCCACTCATTTTGAGGAAGAAAAAAGGGAGTTAATCAAGGATGTGCATAGACTTGCAACCCTGAGAGTCAGACTTATGGATTCCGCAGAAGAAGGAATAGTGGTGACTAATTGAGTGAATCATCACTAGTGTGAGAAGTCAATGAAAATCAAGACTTAGACTCCATTTTTCTAATTCAAAGGTGAATGTTCATAAGCAAAGAGTATTAGCTTTTCAACAAGGGGAAGATGGTGTACTGAAGTATCAAGGAAGATTGTGTGTACCTTGGGAGGATGGACTCCAATAGCGGATCATGTAGGGGGCTCATAGCTCCAGATATTCCATTCATTCGTTTTCCACAAAGATATACCGTGACTTGAGAGAAGTATATTGGTGGGAAGGCATGAGGAAGAGCATTGCTGAGTTTGTTGTCAAATACCCAAATTGCAAACAAGTGAAACTAGAACACCAAAGGCCTAGAGGATTGTCTCAGAATATAGAACTTCCATAATGGAAGTGGGAGATAATTAATACGGACTTCATCACGGGCTTGACAAGGTCTCACAGACAGCATGATTCAATTTCGTAGGTAGTTGATAGAATGACAAAATCAGTCCACTTCTTACCGGTAAAGACCACTCATTTGACAGAGGGTTATGCTAAGTTTTATATTCAAAAAGTGGTATGAGTTCATGGAGTTCCGGTCTTCATTATTTCATAAAAAGGTGCACAATTTATTGCTCAGTTCTCTAAGTCTTTCAGAAAGGTTTAAGTTCAAAGGTGACCTTAAGCACTGATTTTCATCCTTAGACGGATGGACAAGAAAAGCATACTATCAAGACCTTAGAAGACATGTTTAGAAATTGTGTGATCGATTTCAAGGGGAATTGGGATTAACACATACCTCTCATTGAGTTATCTTACAACAAAAGTTACCATTGGGATGAATACTTGCCTCTCATTAAGATAGCCTGCATCGTCCTATGATGAAGACGCAGGTAATCAGGATCATCATCCAGCGCCTTGTTGATCCAGTTTGAGCATCCAGAGTCAATGGTGAGCCTCCTTGCATCTAGAGGACTCCTTTATCACTTTTAGTCTTTTCATTATAGAATTTTGTGGGGTTTGTACCGACATTCATCATAGTATTTTTAGAGGCTTCATAGACAGATTTTGTAAACGATGAGACTTAAATGTCATTTTGACCAGACTATTACATTTTAAGTATTTCTCTTGAGAATGTTCCTTACTCTTATAATTGAGTTAAGTTATGTCTTCCGCTAAGTTAAATAAGCCACGTCAAGGGTTCGTTCAAGATCATCAATGGTCATTAGGTGCAGGCCACGTCCAGGGTGTAAGTTTGGAGCGTGACACTAAGTATTCCCAAAGAAGTATAAAAATTTTCCATATTTAAATAAGAATGGAATCTTAGATTTTCATAATAACCTTTGAACTATGTTTTGAGAACTAATCTCAAACCACATAAGTGAGTATGTTTTAAAAACAAAAGAGCTGACATAATAATATGTTTGGGAGTAGTATTGAGCACTAATATGGGAAAGAATTTAGATAACTCCCAGCCCCCCCCCCCACCATTAACCAAGTAGCCACCATGGATAGAAAAGGGTCAATACTTTTAAATGATTTATTTAGTGCTTTTTGGCATAGACTAGTGGATCCACTTAATAGTTAAGGTTTTATAGTAATGGCAAGGTATATGACAACCCTGGCAGCGTGAGGCAAAACGTTGTATCATCACTATAATTGTTAAGTGATGGTTGTCGGTTAGAGAAACTCCCACAAAAGCTAAATGTTTTTATAAACATAGTTATTTGTATTTTTACATACATCTCAGAGTTATATTGTATCTTTGCATATACACAGAGTTGACATCATGTTTTAAAAAACTTTTCTATATATTGCATTTATTTTAAATTGTTATATATTGGAATCAGTTCAGTCTTGCAGAGTTGAATTGAGCTAGATAACTTCCTCAGATTCTCCTTTCAAGCCTATGTTAGTATTGTTTAGTATTCCATCACGTCTACTCGTACATCCAAGGTACTAATGTCAGTTATCCTGCATTGTATTATGATGCAGATGTAGGTAACGAGTATCGGCATCTAGCGCACCGTTGATCCAGTTGAGCATTCCAGAGTCAGTGGTGAGTCTTCTTATATTCTAGAGAGCTCTTTTACTTGACTTCTAGTATTATATAATTATGATGTTGTGGAGTCTGTCCAAACATCCACCTTATTCATGTTTGAGGCTTCATAAACAGTCAAATGTTAGTCCTTCTAGTCTTTTAGTATTATCTCTTATTGTTAAGACTTGGGATGCCAACTTTGGCCAAGTTGAATGTTTCAGTTTTAAACATTTTCATTTATTGCACCCCTTTTCAATTTATTCATGTTCATTGATCTGAGAAATATCATTATTGTTTTCGCCAAGTAAAGTAAGTGAGACCAAGGATCCGCTTGAGTCAAACAATGTTCTTTGAGTGCAGACCACGTCCAAGGTGTAGGCTCGGGGCGTGACATTAAACATAAAGTTTTAAATAAGTATTTGAAATTGAATATTACAAGAATGACTAAGATTGCATATCTATGAACATAAGATTCAATTTGATATTGATGAATTGAGATGTAGGGTGTTGATAAAGCTAATCCAGAACTAGGAATTTCCTTACATAAGTTATACACTTTAAAAAGATAAGATCTTTGGATCAAAAGATGGCAAGAATTTGTTTCATGAATCTTACAGATGAGTTCTTGAGGAGCTTTCTTGAAAATCTATGAATTTCATGAGTTCAAGATATTATTTCGTGTTAAGATGAAGGAATTATGAAGTTTATGGGAAAATCTTACCTTTAATGATAGATGAACCATTGATGAAGTTAGTTTCTTGAAAACTTCTCTTTCTAGAGTAAATTTATGAACTAAGAAGGTGAAATACGTATTTGTGTGTGTGGGGGGGGGAGGGGGGGTTCAGAGACATACGCCCGCTCCCAGACATAAAATGACTCAGTCGTGTAGACTACCGCACAAGAAGGTCGTAGATTAAATCACCACCCATGCAAAAAATATCTTAGTCGCGCGGCCGGCGCATGACAAGATATTGTCCAGTAAAAAAAAAGGTATAACTTCTTACTCTGAACTCCAATAGATGCAAACTTGGTGGCTTTTGAAAGAAGGTTCAAGAACCTTTAATTTGATAGGATTAGGGCCACATAACTCTTTCTATTCAAAGAGATATAATTGTTTGAAGTTGACCCAGGTAGAATCTTATATCAAAACTTAGTCGATTAAGAAGTCTTCAACTCAAATTTGTGTTAGGAAATTCTCGTTACCTTAATTGATCTCCAAATTTATTTCACACTATACTATTTACCTTAACACCTAAGCATAATTTAAGAGTTACCTGATATGATCTTATTCACAAATGAAGAATGGGTCGAGTCTTAACTTAAAATGATTTCGTGGTATTACACTTACTGAAACTCCAATAGTTTGGGAATAATTAAACACTTTTTGTAAATCCGGCACTATTTGCATTTCAAGGATCATACTTGAACACTAGCGTCACAAACTAATAGCATCCAGAACTCAAATCAGAATATATAAAATGATACTATTGTATTCACTATTATTTCAAAAGTTTTCCTTGTGAAGAATTCAACAAATGCATAAAATAAAATAAATATATAAAGTGGCCTATAACATAAGACATTTAGTTGGATCTCTTTAACTATATCCTCGAATTTATGTAAAAAGAAATGATAGAGCACAAATGCCCTAAAAATATCATCTTAAAAGAGAGCAATATACCTAAGGTGTCATTATAAAAGAAAGGAGCATTATTTCCCGCTCAATTCATATATTTCCAAGTCTCCAAACCCCCAACAATGAATTTATTGGAGGTATCATGAGTAGCATTTGGGGGATTTTGATCTCTACACTTCGCGCTTGTTGGAAATATTTAAGAATTTCAATATACTCATTTGGAATGTACATAACATGCTTTATAATATCTAAAAATGAATGATATGTTTATTTATTTGATAAATATTTAGTGACATTATCAATATTTATCCATCGGAGGAGTCTAGTTGATTATTTTGTTTTAGTATTGATTTATTTGGAGGTGTTGTAAGGTCATGAGGTCCTTAATATCATGAATCTTAAATCTCGAATTCATATTCAAATTCGAGAAAAGATTAAGAGACTATTTTGACAGTCTTATGACTTATTTTGAGAAGTCTTTTGTACAAAAACTTTTAAAACATGCCTTAAGAATTAAAGTAATTGAGTATGAGGATACAAAGAGTTGAGTTTTATTTTTATAAATGAATATATGGGAACTAAGAATTTCCAAAATTAAACATTTTTATATTTAAAATAAGAGTAAACATCGATTTCCAAAGGCCTTCATGCGGATTTTTGAGTACTATCTTTTTTAAGAGAATTTTTTTAGTAGTGATTTCAAAGTTTTAGGATGAAGAAATGTATTTAACATATGAGCATGAGTTATATTACTGGGATTAGTATTGAGCACCGATATGAGGATTAGTTCAGACAACTCCAAAGTCCTCATAAACCATGTATACCAGTGTGGGTAGAAAGAGTCATACTTTTAGATGATTCCTTATTGCTTTTTCAGCAAAGCTTAGTGGATCCACTAAGTTGAGGATGTCTTATACTCCGGTAGGGTATAGGACAGCTCTAGTAATGTTGGTGAGACGTTGTATCATCACATAGCATATGCTGATGATTTTTAGGTAAAGAATCTTCCAAATAAGAGTAAAAGAGTTATTATTGTATTTTTAAATACATTGAGTTATTATCTGCTTTTTAAAAATATTTTTATATAGTGCATCTTTATTGTTGCTTTATATTGAACTGAGTTGAGTACTTCTGAGTTTGAGTATCTTTATGTATCCTTAAGTTGAGTTGAGGTGAGTCCGTTATTCCTTTTTATTAATTTAAGATTATCTCTGTGCTCTAATGATCCCCTTGCATGCTCGTACATCATTTGTCCTGCATCTTTTATGATGCAGATAAAGGAGTACATGGTCATCAACAGGCGAACTCTTGATACCATGCGCAATTCCAGAATTTCTTTGGTGAACCTCGTTGCTTATGGGGGATTCCCATTTACTTTTCAATATTTTAGGATGGCGTGGGTCTTGCTTTGGCTTTCGTAATTGTCATAAGAGGCTTCATAGATAGTAGTGTTCTGAGGAGTCTTTTTCATTTCTTTGTTAAATGTTTTAAAGGCTTGAGTTGCTTATTTTTAGACAGTTGAATATTCTTATATATTATGAGTTATTTGTTTGAGACAATTGAGCTTAATATTTGTAATTGAGTTCATATATTTTTAAGTAAGTCTTCCGCTAAGTTAAGGGTTTTCTTGGGGCGTGTATTAGTTATCGAGTGCAGTTTTGTCTAATTTATCAGCTCTGGTGTGACACAAAATTTTATGGATTAAATGACACAAACTTTTTCACAAATGAAAATTATTTGGGTCTTAGCTTAGATATTTTTGGGGTGTTACAGTTTGAGTCCGGGTACAACCCTATTTTTTCGGGTTCAAGTCTCGATTGGGTAATTGTTTTGGGTTCTTGGATTGCCTTTCCCAGGGTTCATGTTCGTGGAAGGTCATGGAAATTTCGGAAGTGGTATCAAGTTCTTTTAGTAGTACCTTAGCTCTTCTATCTATCCATCGGGCTTATAAGGGTCTATTTAAGTTATTTACTTTAAATTGTGCACAAATTTACTATCTGAGCTTATAAGTCCAGCAAGGCTTTAGTTAGCTAGTAACTTTATCGCTCTTTATTTCCTCTCGTGTACTTCTTAGTTATGATTTTTGTTATTGTTTTAATTTCTTGAATTCTAATTATTTTCTTTCTGCTATTCATTGTTGCTTTTACATTTCGAACTCAGTCGGCCTATGAAGTCTATTGGGTACCTTATATATTTGTACTCATACTACACTTTGCATCATTTTCATGATGCAAATCTGAGCACCAATCATCACAACTGATATCGAGCCGATCACATAAGTATTAGAGGTGAGAGTGAGCTTTTGGTATCGTGGATCAACCTTCCGCTTCTTGTCGTAACTATGACTAGTCTTTTGTATTTTTGGACAAATCTGTCTAGTTTAGGTCCACTTTTGGGACTTGTACTCATTTGTAGATTCTTTGTACCTGTGACAACCAGATGTTTAGATTGGTTCTCATTTTTTATGTATATTTATTGGTTTCTGTTCTTATCGTCTACTTTTTCCTTTGAATTATATCTTGTAAATCTGACTAATTGTTGTTTCTGTGCCATGTGCATTTATTTGTCGTTACAGATTATGGGTTGACTTACCTATTGTTTTGCTATAGTATGTGTCACATGACACGAGTCGTCGCATCGTGACAAGATATTTGATTATAGGTTTTTTTTTTTTGAGCTGGATTACATTAACCAAAATTTATAACAACCAAAAATACTAACAAAAATTCAATTGTTCTTTTTTGGAATATTACTAAATCTTATAATTGTAGTCAAATGTCACCTTGAGTGATATAATATGAGCTAAAGTAGTATAATATCTGATCACGAAACTTAATAAGTATAACTTAAAATTCAACATATTCAATGTAATCTCATTGTCTAGTCAGCATGACACCAGTTCATCAAAAGTTTGCAAATAAATGTAATTTTTTTGATACATATAAAGAAGAATCAATTATTTTGCAGGTGGTGTTTTTGAGTAATATCTATTTTTTAAAATTAATATCACTTCAAGATAAAAACTTGCTTATGGAATAAACTTAGTTGCCTAATTTATATTCAACTAGCTAAATTGGTCGCGCAAATAATCTACTTATAAACATTTGATAATAAAAGTATTTTCTAGAGGGTACACCATTACCATAAATACTTAAGATATTTTTTTATCGTAAAACCAAAATGATTTGATAAGTTTATCAAAACTTTAAAACACATCTCTTGGAGTTCAACGAAAAACGTATGTCGCTCAAATAATTTTGATTAAATGATGTCTTTGCAAGTTCCTTATTCAAATTCATTCGTAGTCGATGACACTACTTTGATAGCCAAAAGACATATTTTGTTGTTTATGTTTCGATCAATATGGTTAAATTGTTGTTTTGGGAATTTTATATTAAAGTTTATAAGGATATAATTATTTCTATAATATTAGATTAATATAGATTCATCTTACTTTGAGGGACAATTCATTGATTCGAACCAAACATTTGAACCCCAAACCTTTTATTAAGGTTATTCGTTTATTTTTTTAGTGTTACTAATCGATCAAATGCCTCAATAAAATAGAACCACCATAACTTTTGAACACTCAAAGTCCTTCTTGGACATCCCATGGATATTTTAGCCACTGAAAACTCTGTAAAGATCAAAATAATTTATTTTACAACTTTGAGAATTCTAATCTACATGATACGAATGACTACGATTACATTAAACTCTTGATTGACATATCTTTACTTCAACATAATGATCAAAACCATAAACATAAAAAACAAATCTTAAAATATGTACCAAAACAATTAATAATATAAGAATAAATTAATGTCTATAAAAAAACATACCAACATGTGTAATGATAATATGAAACATCAAGAAAAAATTTGAGTCCACTCAATGGACATTGTCCCTTTAAGAAAATTATTTCATTCTACTACACGGGGTTTAAAGGAATATACCCCCTTAGGACACAACGATTCTATTCACAGTGTTTTGATACAAAAATAATGGTGTCAGTGAGTCACTCAACAGGAGCAAAGTATACGGATTTTAACTGTGCAGAAGAAGAAGATGATGAATTTCAAAAAAATTTGTTGTTTTTAAACTAGGGGAAATCCCTCTATTAATTTAAAAAAAAGTATAATGTGAGTAAATGCTTATTGTGCCTTATCGAAAAGTTCATAACTCTTTGGACAAGTCACACTCTTTCATAAAAGTCACACTTTTTTTTATAAAAGTCATAGCTCTTCGTAAAAGTCACAGCTCTTCGTAAAAGTAATTGTTTCAAAAGTCACAGCTCTTCGTTGAAGTTGAAAATATTCTCTTTTTTTTAAAAAAATAAGCTTTAAATTTATGTTTTCATAAAAAATAATTGTTTCAAAAAATAAAAATATTTTTGAAGGAGAGTTTTGGAATGCATTTTCAATAATTTTTTAAGGTAAGTTATTTTCCTTAAATTTGAGCCCATACCTTGTACATAGAGTTGTCAATATGGGCTAGCCCACCCCATCCGGGCTAACCCATACAGTCTTCGACGTTTTAGGGGTCAGATCGGGCTAGCCCATTTTTGGTGTGAACCACAAATGTCCTGCCCAATCCACAAGTATGTGGGCTACAAGCTTGCCGAGCCAGCCATCTTTTTTAAAAATTATATTATTTTTAGAGTTACTAAATTAAATTATAAATTATAATTTAAAAATATTATCATAAATATCGACAAAATATTGTTACATGATGTTAATGTTACTACTTCTTAATTAGATCCACAAATAAAATCATCTTTATAATATTTATTAAGTTTTTTCAAGTAAAAGTATAAATATCAAAATAGAAATATTAACTTAATTGTTTTGAATTTGACTCTCTTTAATTTTAAATTTTAATATTGTATTATATCTTTGAATTAATTTTTACTGGCCCACGGGGCGGCCTACCAATATTTTTCAAGCCCCACAAATCAGCAGGCTTATTCAGGCCGGCTAAAAAGCCCTTTTATCAAATGAGCTCCAAAAATTGTAGCATAGCCCTATTAAATCCCCGGTTAGGCCAGGCCGGCACACCAGACCTAGCCCATATTGACGGCTCTACTTGTACATGACAAACTCTTGAGAATCATTGTTGGTCCCCAAGCAAACCCTCATATTAATTGACTGCAAGTGGAAGATTAACTCAAGCATCAAAACTAAAGGATTATATAAAAACAACTTTTTAAATCTTAAAATTTATCTAAAAATACTGAGTATTAAACATAAAGTTTTAATAAATATTTGAATTGAATTGCAAGATTGACCAAGACTGACTATCTATGAAGCGTTTATTGTAAAGATAGGTATCGGGATGAGACCCACGACACCTCAACGCATTACTACTAACAAATAATAAAACTAGAGTCCTCCGAATACAAGGAGGTCTCACCAAAAGCTGATAAGCAGATGATGTGATCTCAATGGATCTCCTATTTATGATCCCAAGTACATGAATCTGCACCATGGTGAAACGATGCAAGTCGAATGGCATAAGTACATTAAATGAAGGAGTATGTAAGGGATAAATAACAAAAATAACTAAATTAAAAGGCTAAAAGTAACTCAACTGAAATATAGTATGGATCATGATAAAAATTATTTAAGCTCTTATGTAGGAATATAATAATAATAAATATTTATATGTATATATATATATATATAAATATACTTTACTTTACTCTACTGTGGTGTTTCTCTAACCAACAAAAATCACTATGAGCCTCGTGATGATACAACGTCTTATTCACGTTTCCAGAGCCACCAAAAACCTTCCTAGTGTATAAAATGCAATTGTACTGATGGATCCACTAAAATCCCCTAGGATTCATGTGAAATATAAGCAGGACCAACAACTCATTGATATCAATGCACATAATATTGCAATATCATAATATAAGAATTTAGAATTCATAAAAAGGACAAGTGATATTAAGAATTTCATAAAATTGAGGGATAGAACACGATATTAAATATGATATTGAGAGAATTGAGATGTAGGGTGTGGAGACGAACTAGTCTAGAACTATGAATTGCCTTACATGACTTATACACTTCCAAATTTTTGAGAAAGGTGAGATGTTTGGATGAAAAGGTTGGCAAAAATTTGTTTCTTGAACCTTAGAGATGAGTTCTTGAGGAACTTTCTTGAAAACCTATAAATTTCATGAGTAAAAGATATTATTTCGTGTTAAGATGAATGGATTATGAAGTTCTATCGCAAAATTTTACCTCGGATGTTTTATCTCATGTATTAAGGTTAGTTAAAAATACAAAACAGAAAAATAGATTAAGTAGACAAAATACTGTAAATCCGAGTGCATAGAAATCACTGTGATTCCTTAAGAAATTTAACTTCCTTACAGTACTCTAGGTTCCAGATGAATTTCTCCAATAATAAAACGGATTAACCTGTTAAAGAGATAGTGGTACCTCAAACTTCAATAACTTCAGCGAACACAAGAACAGTAACAAGAGCACACAGACTCAGTAGATCGACAATGTTGTTTATGAGAGGAAATGTATGCAGAGAGAGAAAAATTTTTCAGTGTTTTGAAAAAAAAATAACCTCTTATTTATAGCTACTTGCAGCAAAGGAACATGTCTACTCGAAAATGGTGTGAATACTTTTGTTCAAACATGTCGTTTCGTTGTGTCTCTTTGTAAAAAAAAAATAACAGTTTTCTTGAAAGAAGATGTCCCTTCAGGAAAAACATTACCGTTACACATGAATTTAAATAAATCCAGATCCGTAGTCGAAGTTGAAGTCGAGGCCGAGAGAGCACCTTCTTATTAACCCTTTAAGAAGTAAATGAATTGTTTCCTAATATAACGGCAATAATTTCCTTTATTCTACCACTATAGGAGAAATGACTTTTGATTTCACTTTGCAAATGACTTTTCATTTTCCCTCAAAAATTGGTTCCTCCACTTTTCATTTTTCTCTTCTTTTTTCCCATTTACATTTTGCTAAAACCCAACATTCCCCCACATGAATGGAAAATGATTATTGTTAAAACATATGCATGGAAAACTTGTGTCTGGTAAGTAAGGGTAAATCACATCTTGATAAGTAGGTTTCCTTTTAAACTTTCCGTAGTGAACATATATCGGATATACTCGATCAATCAATAGATATGATATCTTTAAACCTTTGAACTTTGGTGTACACCTAGACAACAAAAGTCATACATTCCACTCTTGAACTGTTTTTGATTCTCATTGTTTTGTTCGTTTTACCATGAATACATCTCAGTTAGTAAGTGCATACAAAGTTGGCCTTACCGGGTTCTCCTTGAAGCGGCTTACACATCACACTTACATAGGTGGTTTCTAAATGTGTTATCCTGTAGAAACTCTATTTGATATACCCTATATCAAACTTAGGAACAATTCAAAAGCCCTTATTCCTTTATACTAGTTATTGAACATTGTCTCATCATGAGAATGGACCACAAAATATTTTTTGAGAATGTTGAACCGTCATCTATGACTTTGTTTTATCTCATCTAACGTAGATCTCGAGATCTCCAATCTTCTAGGTAGATTTACCTCCACAATGACTTGTTCTTGGCCATAGTCTCATTCTCGTCGATGATCTCTCAACTCCTTCTATATTTAGGCCTTTTGTAAGCGGATCCGACGCGTTATCCTTTGACTTTACATAGTCAATTGTGATAATTTCACTAGAGAATAGTTGTCTAATAGAGTTATGTCTTCGTATTATGTGATGAGACTTACCTTTATACATAACGATTCCATCCCTTCCTATTGCAGCTTGACTATCACAGTGTATACATATAGGGGCGTTTGGTTTGGGCCAAAACTAAATAACTTCTAAGAAATTCCAGAGTCATTCAACTTCTTCACTTCCATATCTAAGGCAATGAATTCAGAATCCGTTGTAGGGCGAGCTATACATGTTTTTTTTATAGTTTTAAAGATATTGCTCTTCCGCCAATACTAAAACCATAATCCCCTTGTGAATTTTGTTTCAGCTGACCTAGTAATCCAATTCCCATCACTATATCCTTGAAGAACTGTTGGATATTTGTTGTATAGTGCAAGATATTTCTGATCGTGTACAACTCATGATATACATCAAACTTCCCAATACTCTGGCATAGTCAAATTGAGACTGGCTTTCACCTTTATTCTTTTCAAGATGAAGGTTCACATCAATTGGGGTTTTTGCCCTTTTGAAATTCAAATGTTTGAACTTTTCAAGTACCTTTTGAATATAATGAGATTGAGACAATGCTAGACCGTTATGAGTTTTGAGAATCTTAATTCCTAATATCAAATCAGCAACTCCTATATCTTTCATATCAACCTTACAAGCGATCATACGATCAGTAGCTTTTACATTGACAATGTCTTTATTCATTATCAGTATCTCATCAACATATAGACATACAATGACTTCCTGATTCGGTCTATCTTTAATGTAAACACATTTATCACATTCATTGATAATCCATTTGACAACATGGTTTGATTAAACTTTGCATGCCATTGTTTTGGTGCTTGTTTTAGTCCATAAGTGACTTAACAAGTTTGCATACTTTCTTTTGTTTACCAGGAACTACGAAGCCCTTAGGTTGTTCCATGTAAATCTCTTACTCCGGCTCTCCATTTAAAAAGAAAATTTTCACATCCATTTGATGAATTTCAAGATTGTATATTGCAGCTAGGGCTATTAACATCTGAATTGATGTGACCATACTCAGTAGCGAGTATGTGTCAAAATAATCAAGACCTTCTTTTTGTCTAACGCTTTAGACAACAAGTCTTAGTTTATATTTATCAATAGTTCCACCATCTTTCATCTTCCTTTTAAATATCCATTTTGAACTGCAGAGTTTGTTCCCTAGAGGAAGATCAACCAACTCCCAAGTATGATTGCTTAGGATTGATTCAATCTCAAAATTGAAAGCCTACTTCCAAGAGGTTGAGTCGCCAGAGAACATTGCTTCCTTGAATGTTTAAGGCTCACTTTCAAGAAGGAATGTTACAAAATAAGATCCAAATGAAGTAGCTTTCCTTTGAAGTTTAGTGAGCCTTGGACTCTCTTCATTGGTTTAATTATTTTTTGGTTCTTCTTGGAGTTATTTAGACCCCCCACTAAATGAATCAAATCTAGTTTTATACAGATAGACATGTTCAAAAAATTCAACATTATCTAATTCCTTTTTTTATTATCATGAAGATCCGGATGTTCGGACTTATGAACCAAAAATTGACATGCCTTACTATTCGTGGCATATCCAATGAATACACTTCCATAATATTATGCCCTATTTTCACCCTCTTAGATATATTAACTTTTACTTTGGCTAGACACCCCACGCTTTGAAATATTTCAAGTTGGGTTTTCTACTTTTCAATTTCTCATATGGAATAGCATGTGTATTCATGTGAGACATTCTATTGAGTATTCGATTTGAAGTAAGGATAGCTTCCCCCAAAAGTTTTGTGATAAACCTGAACTTATAAGTAAGGAATTCATCATCTCCTATAGAGTTTGGTTTTTCCTTTCCGCAGTTCCATTTGATTGAGGAGTGGAAGGAACATTAGTTTGATGAATTATTCCATTCTCCAAACATGTTGAGTATTTACATAAAGTTTTAAATAAATATTTGAAATTGAATATTGGAAGACTGACTAAGATTGTGAATCTATGAAGCTTATATTGTACAAAGATTGGTATCGGGACGAGTCCCATGACACCTAAACCCATTACTACTAACAAATAATGTAATTAGAGTCCTCAGAAAGCAATGAGGCCTCACCACAAGCTGATAAGTGAATGATGTAATCCCAATGGATCTCCTGTTGATGATCCTAAGTACCTGAATTTGCATAGTGAAAAGATGCAACTCGAATGACATAAGTACATTAAGTGTACAAGTATGTAATGGCTGAATAACTCAAATAACAAAACCGAAAGGCTCAAGTAAATAAATTTAAATATAGTATAAATCATGATGAAAACCATTTAATCTCTTACGGTAGGAACGCAATAATAAAAAATACTAAACTAATATGTGTGTGCATATAACTAAAAACAATTACTATGAGTCTCGTAATGATACAACGTCTTATCCACGTTTCCAGAGCCGCCCTATACCTTTTTGGTATTTAAAACTCCACTATACCAATGGATCCACTAAAATCCTTCTTGAGGGATGTGAGGAGTCACCTGCCTTGCGGTACGATCAAATCTATTCTAATTACGTAGTTTCAGGAGGTTGTGAGTTGTCTAAACTTTCACCTATATGGGTTCTCAATACTACTTCCAAAAAATATAATTGTATGCACATGTAAAATACTCACTGGGTTGAGATAATTAAAAAAAGGCCTATTTAAGAGGAAACTTACCTCTGCTCTATCTTTTTGAAATACTCTCAAAACTCTCTATATTTTATTGTAACACCCAAAAAATATTTCGAACTAAGACGTGAGCTGTTAATCGTAGTGAGTGAGATATCACAAAGGACTTTAAAATTTTGTAAGTATTAAGGTCTATTCACTATATTTAGCACCTTGAGTTCCAAAAAGAATTAAATTGGAAATACCAAAAACTGAAATTTTGCAAGTTAAGCTATGTATGAGTTTTGGGTCATCTCAAAATGACCATAACTCCTAGTACATTATGATTTATGTGTTCTACAAGATACCATATGAAAAAACATTGAATTATCTGTCAAAATCCATCAAGTTTTCTAAGATTTGAGTTCGGATGAGTAAGATATGACCTTTTGAAGTTAGGCTGTCTAGTTAACGAAAGTTAGCCAAAAATATGAGGGGTATTTTGGTCATTTCCTTACACAATCAGATTTAATTCATTTTTAGTAATATTTTAGGGTACTAATCTTTTTAGGTTCAGTTTTATAATCCTAATATACTCCTAGGGTTTTAGTTCAGAGTTCAATAAGAGGCAAGAAGAGAAAAGTAGAGAAAAGAGGATAGGACGAACGCATTTGTCGACGTTCTTGAGTTTCGTTACGGATTTTTGCCATGGGTTTAATACATAAGAGGTATGTAAGCTTCCATAGTGCTGTATTTTTTCCCACACACGCCAATCATGTAATTTTTCAGTGAAATTGTATTCTTAAAGTTTAAAGATTTAAGTTGGTGTTCTTGAAGTTCATTCTAAATCTTGTTGTTTTGGGGTTTTGATGATTTATTGAGAAAAATTTGAATAATTCTAGTGTTGTTTTCTGTATATTAGAGTGTAACTAAGTTAATTAATCGAATTGAAGTGATTGGGGAAGAAATCGTTCGATTTTAGGCGAGTTAGGGTAATAAAACGAGCAAAAGTGCTCGGCAGAATTTCTAGGTTGTGGCCTAGCGCGGAGCACCTACCAGAGTAACCCAAACCCATTTGTGTACTTAAGGGGCTGGATCCCCGTGCCACCCTTATCCCCAGGATTGCCTGCCCTATCCATTTTGCCTCCGATTGCGCCGTTTGAGTTCATTTAAAGTGCACCTTCACTCCTTTTTTATTCTAACTAATATAAGTTACTTCTAAACACCTAAAATCAGTCCTAACATGATCATAACCTTGAATTCATGATTCAAATTCAAAGTATAGTTGAGAGTTATGTTTTGAGAATTCTTTCGAGTATACTAAGAATGTCCCTTTAAGTCCTTTTGTGGAGTCTGCCACAACTTCTAGTAATTTGTTTGAAGACTCAAGTAAGTTAGTATGAGGATGAAGATAGTTCATTCATGAGTATACCTTGTCATCATGAGATATGAGTATACCTTGTCATCATGACATTGTCCATGTCATGAACTAGAACTCTTGAATTCATAATTCACATTCAAGAGAGAGTTAAGAGTAGCATTCAAGAAAGTCTTGAAGTTCCATTGTGAATTCTTTGAGATCCATCATTGATTTGAAGTAATTTTTGAGGAAGTAAATAACAGAATAAGAGACTCATATACATGAATTCCAATTAGTTGAGTACCTTTGAGATAAGTAGCATATTCAAATCCTAATTCTTGAGTAACAAGTTTCTAAGCCATTTGAGTTTATATTTCTAATCATTGGATTATTACATGTTATCAATGAAGTCTTTTAGTCGAATTGTTCATGCCCATAATTTCGCATGAACCCTATAAGTTGAACAGTCTTGATATAAAAGTGTCTTTGATTCATTGAGTTGAGTAGTTCGTGCTCATAATTCCGCATGAACCCTCCAAGTTGAAAACCATTAAATCAACCATAAACATGAGATCATGAACCTTAAATCCATACTTCAATTCAAGGAAAGTTAAGACTTATGTTTAGAAGTTAAAAGGTAAGTCAAAACAATGTTCTTAAACTTTCAAGAGTCTTTATTAAACGTTTTAACTTCGTTTTAATGCTCAAGTTTCAAGTCCAGTAAAAAGTAAAGATTTGAAGATCTTCCTTCAAAGTGATATAAGGGAACTAAGTATTCCCTAAGAGTTGAGTTTGTTTCTCAAAAGCTATAAGGGGACTACGTATTCCCTAAGAGTTTATAAATGTTTTCACCTTTAAGTTAAAGGGAGACTAGGATTTCCAAAAGAGTTTTGAGAAAGAAAAGGGAACATTAATTCCAACAGAGATTTTGAAAAGCTAAGTGTTGAGAAATTATCTCAACCCAAAGAAAGGTAGTTATTTTAAAAGCATGAGCTAAAGTACATTTTGGGAGTAGTATTGAGCACTCATGTGGGGATGAGACTTCACAATTCACTCAAGTCTCCATGAAAACCATGTAGTCATCATGGGTATTAACGGGTCATACTCTTTAGATGATCACGTAAGTTAAGTTTGTGGATCCACTAAGTTAATTAAGGTCCTATACCGATTGAAAGGTATAGGATGGTCCTTTGCAGCATGAGGTAAAATGTTGTATCATCACTTAGGCTCACAGTGATGGTTGTCGGTTAGAGAATATCCCCAAAAAACTATGTTACTTTCTTATATAAGTAGATTTGAGTTTTTTACTGCATTTTCTTTAATGAACTAAAGTTGCTTTTATTAATTTATAAAGCTTTCTATATATTGCATGCATTTTCTTGCTTTATATTGAGTTGAGTATCTAAAGTCGAATATCCTATCGTTGAGTTTAGTTTTCAATCTATGTAAAGTATCTAATTCTTGATTTAAGTTTAGTTGAAAAGAGGTAAGTATGTTTCTTTTTTATTAAATTCAAGTCTATGTTATATGCTTTAGATCTGCCCTTACATGCTCGTACATTCCAAGTACTGAGCAAATTGGCCTGCATCTTCTGATGATGCAGACACAGGTATTCAGGGTCCATAACAGGAGCTTCGTTGATACATCCGAGATTCGAGTTAGCTATGGTGATCCTCCTTTCTTTCGGAGGATTCCATTTACTTTTCAATTTAATTAGTATGTCATAGGTCTTTTCCCCACATCCATCTTTATTACTTAAAGGCTTCATAGATAGTCAGTTTAGTGAAGAAGTATGTATTATTTATTTATTTTATTAAATGTTTTAAAGACTAAAGTTGCCTATTTTAAGTCTAGTTGAATATACTATTTTATTCAAAGTTGTTCATTTGAGTTAAAGCTTCAAAAACTTGAGGTTATTGAATCTTAATTCAATTTTAAGCTTTTGTATGCTTAAGATAGTCTTCTACTTGCAGTCAACCAGGATGAGGGTTCGCTTAGGGACCAGTAATGGTCTTCGAGTGTCGGTCATATCTAGGGTGTAGACTCAGGTCGTCACATTTAATGAAAATAATACTCTCTTTTCAGTGTGAAAAATAATGCACTCTTTAAGGGGTAACTAAAGTTTTCTTTATCTGGCTGAAGTGCTTTTGAAAACTGTTTGTGTTCTTCTTAAAGTTAGTAGTTCTTTTATTGAATATGAAAAAAATACTTTTGGAACCATTTATTTTTGCATAAATTTTTCTCAAAATATACCTTTAAGATACTCTTCAACTTATTTTGAATTCAAAAACCAATGCTTGAAAATAAATTCATACAGGATTTTAAAAATCTCCACTTAGGATTGATGTGAAATATGTCCATGATTAACAAATCAAGGATATTAATGCACATAATACTGGAATATCATAATATAAGAATTTATCATTCATAAAAAGGACAACTCATATCAAGAATTTCATGAAATTGAGGGATTAAACACAAGATTAAATTTGATTCTGATTGATATGAGATGTAGGACATGGAGACGAACTAAAACAGAACTATGAATTGACTTATATAACCTATAGACTTCAAAAATTTTAAGAAAGGTGAGATCTTTGGATGAAAAGATGGCAATAATTTGTTTGTTGAAATGAGTACTTGAGGAGCTCTATTGAAAATCTATGAATTTCATGATTAGAAGATATTATTTCGTGTTAAGATGAAGGAATTATGAAGTTTGATTGCAAAATATTACCTTGCATTGTGGATGAACGTGTGACGAAGTTAGTTTCCTGAAAACTTCTCTTTCTAGTGTAAATTTATGAACTAAGAAGGTGAAATACGTATTTGGGGGGGGGGGGTAGAGTATTACACGCTAGCACGCCCACACAGAAAATGACTCAGGCGTGCATCCTACCGCACAAGAAGGCAGTAGTTTTTAGCTTACCATGCGTCCATGTGAAAAATTCCTAGGTCACGCGGCCAGCGCGTGACAAGATATTGTCCAGTAAAATAGGCAAAACTTCATACTGTGAACTTTAATTGATGCAAACTTGGTGGTGTCGGAAAGAAGGATCAAATACATTTAATTTGATACGCTAATGGTCACATAACTCTTTTTATTCTAAGAGATATGATCTCTTGAAGTTGACCCTGTCACGCCCGAAGCCTACACCCTCGATGTAGTCGACACTCGAAAACTATTGGTTGCCCCCAAACGAACCCTTGTCTTGGCTTACTTAACTCAGCGGAAGACTCAACTCAACTAAATAAAGAAATAAAGCATATTCAACTAAATACTTCATATAAGAATTTGGCTAAAATTACACTTAAGTTTAAACAAGAAAAATAGACTCCAAACTATACAACTAACTATCAACAAAGCCTCTAAACTGACTGAGATGGATGTTCGTACGGACCCCACAACATCCTAAAACAACTAAATTAGTAAAGTAATTGAAGAGGATGTCCAACGAAATGCAAATAGGCTCACCACTTACTCTGGAGCTCGATCTAGATTGATGAAGCGCTGCATGCTGATCCTAGTTACCTTCTTATGCATCATGAAACGATGCAGGCTTACTGCATAAGTACATTAAATATATGAGTATGCGACTTGGAATGCTAAACACAACTATAAAGTTTGAAATGTAGTAAGGATGAACTTACATTGGCTCTGCTCAACTCATAGATAACAACTCAATATAAAATAATAAGAACATACACACTGTATATACACACACACATACACATTATATATATATATATATATATAAAGTTGGTAAAGCCGTATAAAATCTTAGTTCATTTAAGATGAAACAATAATCAAAAATTTGGTAAAGCAGTATAAAATCTTAGTTCATTAAAGATGAAACAATAATCAACTCAACTTTACTTATATATAAAAGTAATATAGTTTATGCGGGAGTTTGTCTAACCGACAACCACCACTATGAGCCTAAGTGGTGATACAACGTCTCGTCTACGCTGCCAAAACTTTCATATACTTTGTTTTCACATAGAACATCCTCAACCTAGTGGATCCACTGTCTAAACTCACGTGATCATCTAAAAAGTATGACATGTTAATACCCATGATGGATACATAGTTTACGTAGGTACTTGAGTTAGTTGAACTCTCATCCCCACATCGTTGCTCAATACTACTTCCAAAACATGCTTTAGCTCATACTTTTAATAAACTTTCTTTGGGATCAGATAATTTACTGAACCCTTTAGCTTTAAACAAAGCTCCTCTTGGAATCAATATTCCCCTCTTTAGTTTAAAACTATTTTGGAACTTCTTAGTTCCCTTTTAACTTAATGTGAAACATTTATCAACCTTTTGGGAATACTTAGTCCCCCTTATACTTTAGAGAAATGAACTCAACTCTTTTTCTTTACTTATCTTGGGACTTTAACTTTTAGGGAATACTTACTTCCCTTATAGCTTTTGAGAATTTAACTCAACTCTTTTCTCTTTGATCAACTTGTAACTTGAGCCTTAAATAAGAGTTAAAATGATTGTTTAAGGCTCTTTGAAATCTTTAAGAACTCACTTTATCTTGCTTCTTAACTTTAAAACTTGACTCTTAAATTCTTTGACTTTGATCTTAGCTTACCTTGAATTGAATTATGGATTCAAGGATCATGATATCATGTTTAGGGATGATTTCATGATGTTTATATGTACTTTAGAGTGTTGAAATCAACTAGGAATGAATGGTACATCACTTAGGAACTAGTACGAAAAGATATGGAATGAACAAGGTATCCAAGGGGTCTTGGCACTCTAAAAGGCGTGGGGCGCAAGGGCCTATTGGATAGACCCTGGTCTGGGGCGCTCTGAGAGGCACGGGCGTGCCAGGGCCTGTCAGATAGAGGCTGCCCTGAGGTGCTCTGGCAGGTGCGGCGCCCCAAGATATATATAATGGGACCTTCGTCTTTTCTTCTCCGTTTTTCATATCTATACCTCCTAAACTTCCATGGATCACACCCCAAACACTTAGGATCCCTAAATAACACATTACCTAATAGATTAGACCTAAAAAGAAGTCCGGAAACATAAATCACAACTACTAGAGATCCACTACGATTAAACCAACAAGAACTTCAAAGTTTTCATCAAGAACTTCAAGATTTTCATTTAAATAAACTCTAATATGTTGTATTAAATCAGATTGGGGTGTGAGTGAAAGCACCCAACACCAAATAATTCCACATACCTCGATAGGGATCACCTTCGATGAAATCCACACAACGATCTTGTCGTTTCTTGGACAATCTTTGATCTTCCTCTTCTTTTATCTTCTCTCCCTAGACCTAAGCGTTTTAAATTTCTTGTAAAACTGATTTGGTACTTGGTCTTTAACCTAAATAACCTTAAAACGAATTAAGCAATACTAGGGTGAAAAGACAACTTTGCCCTTACTAAAATCAGGATTGGACTTTCCTCAGCCCAACTTCCTAAAGAAGTATCTTGTTAAAAAATAGCATACACAGCGGAAGCATTCCAGAATCATACATTTTGCATGAATATAAACAACAATCACAAATAGTCATCATATACAAAGTATGCTGAAAATTAGCTCAGGATTACCTCTTGAATCGTGTGCAAATATCTTGAAGTAAATCTAACTCCAGCTCTATAGTCTTCTACAGTGATCCAAATCAACAATTGAACTCTCTCAATACTTGGGTGGGCAAGTATTGTATAGAATACTTAATTCAATCTAGGTTAGAAGAATCCCTATTTATAGAGATGTCTTCCTAGTCCAAAGAGGAGAAGAAAAGCAAATCCTTTTTTTTCAAGAAAACTTGAAACACACGTTTCTTTCTTTAAAAAAAACACACGCCACTTCTCCATCTTTAACTAGAAAATAAGATTCTGAGTTCTAGTAAAATTGGGCACTGGAGGGACCACAAATTTATTACTGAGGCTTCCTATTATGGAAATAATTATAAATAATTAATTTGAATTATTCTTACCATAATAAATTACAAATCATTCCACTAAAAATTCGTAATTGAACTCCTCTATTTATTTCAAAATTCACCACTAACACTTATTTGATTCCCCATGTTAAGATTACCGATACTAATCAATAAATTAAATTACTGACGAATTTAATTCAATGATTAAATTCTTTTAGAGTAATACTTAATTTATTTCATCTGCCAGATTCATAAATCTTATGGCCGGGTTTACACATGAAAACTTATAAGCTTCTCATAAAAGATGTATCATGAATCTGTATACTGAGACATGGATTCCATCAACTAACTAATTATTTCACAAATATATATTATTATCATCCAATCTACTAGGCATATTGACTCATCTCAGAATCTCACCTTTTAATAAATCAAAATGATAATTAATATATACAGATCATAATCGTTATATCAAGATTGAGAATATAAGTACATTTAATAGTTTTGAGAATATGTTTTTATCAATCAGTCTAAAACAAATATCTCTGCTTGGTCCTGTTCAATACATACCAAATTCACTAGCACGAGAAGTTAGAACTATGCCATTCTCATAATCAAGATAAATTACATTTAATTTCGTGCTACAATCTTTCTGATGATTTTGTCCAAATTTCCATCTATGATTGTGAACTATAAATTTTAACTTATAATAACTGATGATTTGATGTTTTGTGTATAAGCTTAAACTTTATACACCAAATCATCTACTATAAGTTAAGGACACATATATGACAATTGATCTATTTAATGTAACACTTTATTGAATTGAATAAATGAATAAACAATTGTTCAATGTTAATACTATATCAAAACTCATGGTTAATAGTATATCCTAACAATCTCCCACTTAGAATCATAACCATGTACCTACAAATCTAACACCCATTCCTTCAACATGTCTATCAAAAGACTTTTGCGGTAAAGCTTTTGTGAAAGGGTCTGCAAGGTTGTTCTCTGATCCAATCTTCTCCCCTATCACATCCCCTCTCTGTACTATGTCTCGAATCAAATTGTATTTTCGCTCAATGTGTTTTGCCTTCTTATGACTTCGTGGATGGCTCCTTTGAATTTGCAACCTCTCCACTATTATCACAAAACATTGTAAGTGGCATTTCTATTGCAGGAACAACCGCCAATTCTTTCAGAAAGTATCTGAGCCAAACTGCCTCCTTAGCTGCTACATATTCGGCTTCCATGGTAGAATCAGCAACACAAGTTTGCTTGATGCTTCTCGAAACAATGGCTCCACCTCCAAAAGTAAACACATTTCCTGAGTCAACTTTCTATAGTCTATATCAGACTAGAAATCTGAGTCTGTGTACCGTATCAGCACCAACTCATCCGAATGATAGACTAGCATGTAATCCCTAGTACTTTTCTGGTACTTGATTATATGCTTAACTGTTGTCCAATGTTCTCGTCTAGGATTAGACTGATATCTGCTAACCATGCCTACGGCAAAACAAATGTCAGGTTTAGTGCATAACATGGCATACATGAGACTTCCTACCGTTGATGCATAAGGAACTGTCTTCATGCTTTCTGTTTCCTCATCTGTCTTTGGACATTGATCCTTAGATAAAGAAATTCCATGTCTAAAAGGAAAAAAACCTTTCTTGGAATCGTGCATGCTATACCTAGTAAGAATTGTATCAATATAAAGAGCTTGAGATAAACCCAACGTCCTTTTCTTGCGATCACGTAGAACCTTGATCGCAAGGATGTGAGAAGCTTCTCCCAAATCCTTCATATCAAAGTTTGTGGAAAACCATTTCTTAACTAAATTCATCAAGCCAACATTATTTCCTATGAGCAAGATATCATCTACATATAATATCAAAACCACCACTTTATCCCCATTCAACTTTTTGTACACACAAGACTCATCAATACATTGCTCAAAACCGATAGACTTGACTGCATTGTCGAAGCAAGTGTTCCATGCCCTAGAAGCTTGCTTTAATCCATAAATAGATCTTTTAATCTTGTACAACATGTGTTCTTTTCCTTTTTCTATGAAGCCATCTGGTTGTCGCATAAATATTCTTTCATCAAGACTTCCATTAAGGAAAGTTGCCTTGACATCCATTTCCCAAATTTCATAATCATAATGAGCAGCAATGGATAAAAGAATTCTAATAGACTTAAGCATGACTACTGGTGAAAAAGTTTTCTCATAGTCGATCCCTTCTTTCTGAGTAAACCCTTTTGCAACAAGTCTAGCTTTGTAAGTTTGCACTTGTCCATCTACTCCTCTCTTTTTCTTATATATCCACTTGCATCCAATGGGTTTGACTCCATCTACAGGTGGTTCTACACGATCACAGATTTTTTAGGGTACATAGACTCCATTTCTGATTTCATAGCAACAATCCATTTTTCTACATCTTTATCTTGTAGTCCTTCGTCGTAATTCACAGTTTTGATATTTTAATCTTCAGGGATTCTGTCAAAAGAATCTCCAAGGATTGCATACCGAAGTGGTTTTCTTATCACTCTCCCACTACGACGAGACACTACAGTTGCAGGGGAAGGTTCATAGAGATTTGCATTATTATGATCTTGTGGTGTAACCACATCATTTTTAGGATCTTGAGTTTCCATATTATCTTCAGTACCTTGCGGTGCAGAGATATCAACAACTTCTTCCTATAATACAATCTGCTCACTATTACTCCCACTACCTTGATGCAATGAATTTTCAAGATCTTGTACTTGCAGAATTTTATGTTTGTTAACATCTCTCCCACTATTATAATGCAATGGTATGTTAACTCTAACATGTGGGGTCTGAATTTGGTTTTCATTATTTTCAGTAGATTGATTTGTTTTCTCTTTGCTCAATTCCTGTAAAACTAGTTTACTTCTAGGAATATGGTTTGTTAAAAAATCTGTTTCCAGAAACATGGCATTGGTAGTCACAGTGACCTTCTTTTCTTTAGGATTATAAAACATACCACCTTTCGTTCCTTTAGGGTATCCAATAAGAACACATACTTCTTTTTTAGGTTCCAATTTTTCTGCCTTCCCTTTAATACATGTGCTGGACATCCCCAAACCCGAATATGTCTCAAACTAGGTTTGTGCCCAGTCCACAGTTCAATGGGTGTCAAAGGAACAAATTTAGAAGGAACTAAGTTTTGAATGTAATTTGCAGTTTCTAAGACATATCCCCAAAACGAATACGGAAAATCAGAGTAACTCATCATTGATCTAACCATTTCTAAAAGAGTTCTATTTCTTCTTTATGCTACACCATTTTGTTGTGGTGTTCTAGGTGCAAACATTTGAGATGTAATTTCTTATTCTGATAAGTAACTAATAAAATCATTAGAGAGGTATTCGCCACCACGATCAGATCGCAATGACTTGATATATATTTCTCTTCGTTTCTCTGTTTCAACCTTAAACTCTTTGAATTTCTCAAAGCATTCCGACTTACGGCGCAACAAATATATATCCATACTTTGAGTAGTCATCAGTGAAGGTCACGAAGTACTCATACCACCTCTTACTTGAATGTTCATTGGGCCACACAAATCAGAATGAATAAACTCTAGTTTATCATTGACTCTATTTCCTTTTGAGGGTAAAGGTCTCTTAGTCATTTTTCCTACTAAACAAGATTCACATGTTGGTAGTGCCTCCACTTTTAAAGAACCTAAAGGACTATCTCGAACCAACCTTGAAATCCTATCTAAATTTATATGACATAGACGCAAGTGCCATGGATAAGTCTCATAAAAATAAGAAGAACGTTTTCTTTTACTTGAAAGGTTAACATTATTTAATTCTACAATTTTTTGAAGTTCTGGACATACATTAATAATAAAAAGACCATCAATCAATGTACCAGCAGAGACAAGATGTTTATTATAACTAATAACACAACCGTTATAAGAAAAACTAACATCATAACCATCTCTCAAAACTTTAGAAATTGAAATCAAATTTCTTCTAATAGCAGGTGCATATAGAACGTCTTTTAAAATTAAAACTCTACCACTATCAAATGAAAAAGTAATATTTCCTAATGCTAAAAATGGAGTTGTAGAGCCATCTGCTTGAAAAACGCTAACTTCACCTCTAATCAGCTTGCGCGTTTCTTGAAACCCCTGCATAGTAGTGCAGATATGATCAGTGGCTCCTGAATCTACACACTATGAAGTGGTAGAAACAGCCGCTAAAAATGATTCAACGACAAGTGAAAGTGAGTTAATTGATTTGTTTTTCTTCTTGGCTAAGAAATCTGGACAATGTGCCTTCCAATGACCTGACATCTTGCAATGAAAACACTTACCCTTAGACTTTTTCACTCCCCCAGTTGGAGGTGCAGTTGTCTTAGCTTTGTGAGCCTTTTTCTTCTTCTGTCCACCTTGCGGTTCAGAAGTAGAACATTTCTCAACATTAAGTGCCATTGATGGTGCATGTTTTTTGATAAGGGTCTCTATCGCCTGAAGCTCATTCAACAAGTGTGCCAAAGATAGACTCCTCTTATTCATATTATAATTAGGAAAAATTGTTGAAAACTATCAGGCAGAGACTGCAATATCATCTCAACTTGGGAGTCATTGTCAATTTCAGCCCCCAAAACCTCTAGTTCATTCAAAAGTCCTATCATCTTTAGAACATGGTCTCTTACAGGGGTGCCTTCAACCATCTTGGTGTTCATGAGAGTTCTCATGGAAGTCTGCTTAGCTGATTGACCCTGGTCTCCAAACATTTGTTTGAGATTCTCCAGAACCCAAAGCAGACAACATAGCTTAATGTTGATGTTGCAAAACATTTGACATTGAAGCCATAATGTAACATCGCGCCATCTCATCAGCTTTGCGCCATTTCTGATAAGCTAACTTATCCTCATCACTAGACTAATCATTTGGTTTCAATGGACATTTCTCATGAAGCACAAACTTATATTCTTTAGCAGTTAACACAATGTCAAGATTTCTCCTCCAGTCAACATAGTTAGAACCCTTTAGTTTGTTTTGACCCAAAATAGTATTAATGGGATTAAAAGGAGACATGTTGAATCTGAGATTGAAGAAATAGTTACGTTAGATCAATAACATAGTCATATAACATTGAATAATTACATTCAAACTCATGATATACATATACATTCACGCATCTTAAATAGTCAATCGTTAGGATTGGAGAACTATTCATACAATATACATATATAATCACCGATTATTCACTCCATAAACTTATACAGACCTAACTCAGTTGGAGAGTCTATTGTTAGTTTAAGTCAAGTGAAAATCCTCTAGTTGCATTGATCCAATCATATATTACTCAGTTTAGGAGAGTTAATACAAATTATTAAACTAGCGATTAAATACATAATGACTTGTATTAAATTCATCCGATGGGGAGGAAGGTCTAAGCCAACACATAAACTTAATACTTCATTACTATTTAATCTCTTGAATAATTTTAAATAAATACAGTCATTTATTTTCTTGGTAAATTGTTGGAAAGAACTTTCATCACTATATATATATATATATATATATATATATATATATATATATATATATATATATATATATATATATATATATATATATATATATATATATATTCGATTTATACAAAAAATTCCAGAAAAAATAAAACATAAACATAACTAGTTCAATTCATTCAACGTGCCATTTAATTCATACAACATAAACAATATCCTCTATCATGGGACACCAAAATATTTCACATATATGAACAATTACATGCATATGCGTACTATAGTTTACTGTAAAAAAAAAATTGTGGCCATATAGAAATAGTATCAGCATGCATTACTAAAAGAAATCATTCATTGTCCCCACTACCAACTTTTACTATTCTATCTTTTGTTAATCAAAAAAAAATTTTAAAAAAAATCCAGCAATAACATTACGAGAAGAAATTCCAGCCAACACTTAAAAATTCATCTCATAAAATAGCCTTCTCCTTTTTTCTTAATATATTAGAAAACAACCAGCCAACATTAAAAAATTTATCTCATAAAATAGTCTTCTCCTCTTTTCTTAATATATTAGAAAACAACCAGCCAACATTAACATGAGAAAAATTTGTGAGCTCTCTTGCAAAATTGCCGCAAAAAAGAAAAAAACAAACGAACCACGACATTATTTAACTTACAGGACATTATGCAAGATCTCATGAAAATTCTATCAAACCTTAGTGGATAATTTTCAAGATATTATTATTGTATGCACTATACAAAATAAAACAATTCAAGTATTATCCGTTTTGTTCTTTTTTAAAAAAATAATAACCACGATGCATACATTCACTTGCACATATACATATTTTCAATTGTTTATAAAAATGCAAGTATGGCTCTTGATGCCAATTGTTAGAAAATAGCATACACAACGGAAGCATTCCATAATCATACATCTTGCATGAATATAAACAACAATCACAAATAGTCATCACATACAAAGTATGCTGAAAATTAACTCAGGATTACCTCTTGAATCATGTGCAAATATCTTGAAGTAAATCCAACTTCAGCTCTATAGTCTTCTACAGTGATCCAAATCAACAATTGAACTCTCTCAATACTTGGGTGCGCAAGTATTGTATAGAATACTTAATTCAATCTAGGTTAGAAGAATCCCTATTTATAGAGATGTCTTCCTAGTCCAAAGAGGAAAAGAAAAGCAAATCCTTTTTTTTTCAAGAGAACTTCAAACACACGGTTCTTCCTTAAAAAAACACACGCTACTTTTCCATCTTCTACTAGAAAATAAGATTCTGAGTTCTAGTTAAATTGGGCACTAGAGGGACAATAGAACTTATTACTGAGGCTTCTATTTATGGAAATAATTCTAAATAATTAATTTGAATTATTCTTACCATAATAAATTACAAATCATTCCACTAAAAATTCGTAATTGAACTCCTCTATTTGTTTCGAAATTCACCACTAAACACTTATTTGATTCCCCATGTTAAGATTACCGATACTAATCAATAAATTAAATTACTGACGAATTTAATTCAATGATTAAATCTTTTAAAGCAATACTTAACTTATTTCATGTGCCAGATTCATAAATCTACCGGTCGGGTTTACACATGAAAACTTATAAGCTTCTCATAAAAAGGTGTATCATCAATCTCTATACTGAGACATGGATTCCATCAACTAACTAATTATTTCACTAATATATATTATAATCATCCAATCTACCGGGCGTGACGCATCTCATAATATCACCTTTTAATAAATCAAAATGATAATTAATATATACATATCATAATCGTTATATCAAGATTAAGAATATAAGTACATTTAATAGTTTAGAGAATATGTTTTTTTATCAGTCAGTCTAAAACAACTATCTCTGCTTGGTCCCGTTCAATACATACCAAATTCACTAGCAAGAGAAGTTAGAACTATGCCATTCGCATAATAAATATAAATTACATTTAATCTCGTGCTACAATCTTTCTGATGATTTTGTCAAAATTTCCATCTATGATTGTGAACTATAAATTTTAACTTATATGAACTGATGATTTAATCTTCTGTGTATAAGCTTAAACTCTATACCCCAAATCATCTACTATATAAGTTAAGGACACATATATGACAATTGATCTATTTAATGTAACACTTAATTGAATTGAATAAATGAATAAACAATTGTTCCATATTAATACTATATCAAAACGCATGGTTAATAGTATATCCTAACATATCTCTCTCATACGACATCAGATTTCTGCCAACTCGGCAACGTAGGAAAGACTTTCTCAAGTTCTTTACTATCATATAAAAAAAATCATCCAGACTCCTCCTGAGCTAGAATTTATGGTCGTTTGAAAATGACTAAAACTCACCTTTGAAAGTTTGAAATTTTCCAAATTTCCTTACTTATTTTCAAAAATGATTATTCTTGGTTTCTTAGCTTATTCATAGTTAATTAAAGTTACGAGACTTTACAGAGCCAGGTAGAATCTTATATCAAAACTTAACCGATTAAGAATCCTTCAACTCAACTTTGTGTTAGGAAATTGTTGTAACCTTAATTCATCTCCAAATTTATTTCCACACTATGCTATTTACCTAAACACCTAAGCACAATATTAGAGTCACTAGATATGATCTTATTCACCAATGAAGAATGGTCCGAGTCTTAACTTAAAATATTTTGAGGTATTACACTTAATGAAGCTCCAATAGTTTGGGAATAAGTAAACATTTTTTGCAAATCCGGCACCATTTGCATTTGAAGGATCATACTTGAATTTGACGGATCATACTTGAACACTAGTGTCACAAACTAATGGCAACTAGAACATAAATCCGTATATATAAATGATACTACTGTATTCAATATTATTTCTGTAGTTTTCCTTGTGAAGAATTCAACAAATGCATAAAATAAAATAAAATTTATAAAGTGACTATATATATATATATATATATATATATATATATATATATATATATATATATATATATATATATATATATATATGCAATGTAACTTATAATAACATAAGATATTCAGTTGGATCTCTTTAACTATATTCTCGAATTTATGTAAAAAGAAATGATAGAGCACAAATTCTCTAAAAATACCAACTTAAAAGAGAGTAATATACCTAAGGTGTCATTAAAAAAGAAAGAGCACTGTTTCGAGCTTAATCCATATAGTTCGAATTCTCCAAACTTCCAACAATGAATTTATTGGAGGTCTCATGAGTAGCACTTGGGGGATTTTAATCTCTACACTTCACGCCTTGTCGGAAATATTTAAGAATTCAAATATCCTAATTTGGAATGTGTATACCATTCTTTATAATATCTAAAAAGGAATGATATATTTATTTATTTGATAAATATTTCGTGATGATATATTTATTTATTTGATAAATATTTCGTGAGATTATCAATGTTTATCCATCAGAGGAGTCTAGATGATTATTTAGTTTTAGTATTGATATATTTGGAGATGTTGTGAGTCTTGTTCCGTCACCTATCTTGGTATTTTGGAGACTTTTTGGATAGATAAAATTAGATTATTTCTAGTATTTTTTTCAGATATTTTATTGAAACTTATTATTTATATTAAGTATTTTCAACAATGTGTCAGGGTTTTCTTTAAATGAACAAAATGGTCATCTATTAAGGCTCCATGTGTACCATAGAGTCATGTGAACCATAGTTAGCCAGACTAAAGGTTTTTTTTTGGACCAACAATGGTCTCTAAGGATCAGTCACATTCAGGGGCATGATATGAATAGAACAAGCGAACATATTTTTAATTTAGGCTCAAAACTATGGAACAATGAAGTATTCAATTATTTTGGACAATCTTATAAGTCAAGTGGTCTTAATTCAAAAATACTTTATGATCCTTTTCTAATCCACTAGCTTATAACTAGCACAGGATGAATCAACACAAGTTGTAGATGCATACACAAGTAATTAATGATACAAAAAATGTTCATATCCACATGGCACATATTTGCACTATCAATTCCTGACTATCAAGTTTTATGCATATATATTCAGCATAGTTGTCACATTCATATTCATAAAATGCCATGCATAGATCCTCAACCATCATTAAAATCAAAGATATGTTGATGTCATACAAAATATAAAATATATTGTCACTCTTTACTGTTGCAATTATTTTTCCATTCTTATGGGGACACGTCTCCACAACACTTATAATACTAGGAGTACGGTATATATCAGTAATGCCCTAAGATTCAGAGTTTGGAAATGGTGTACAAGCTTTTGTATCTCCTAGAACACGAATAGTGATGGTGATGGTGACTGGTGCACTCAATGAGACATCAAGAATCCGCTCAGAAGTTGGTGGTGCAGTAGATAGAGTTTGAGACTCCATCACAACATCAACTCAACTAATTCCTACCTCTGCTCGTGCTGGCATTGAGCTGGAGGAAGCTTCACTCATACAATCTCTCACCTCAGCTACCCATCAACCCTTGACCTCCTCTGAGCTTCCAATATATCTTCCCGCTCTTGGTCTCTATTCATGTGTTTTCTCTTTTTTGATATATTGCTCTTCTTATCTCCCTTACGAGAGCGCTTGCCCGCGGCTTCAGGGAGAAGACTCAATGAGTCATCATTTTCCAAGTTTAACTACTGCTATCCATATAAATCTTGCTTTCTCTTGTTCTCTTTTTTTCTGGCCACATGTTTTTTACAAAGTTATAAGAATCAAATATGGAAAGGACAATGAACTTGAAAACGACAATAATAATATGAATATATAGAGGAACTATATGTTTCATTGTGACTTCCTTCACTTTTCTTACCAATATTTGAAGGGATGTCACGTTCAGATAAGAAGTTAACGTCTCACCAATTTTTTATGTAAACCCCCTTGCAAGATTCAATACATGCTCCAACTATATAATGTTTGATCAACTTGTTAACGCGAATATGTGGTTTACGTCTCGATATCACCTGCAAATTAAAATTTGTTAATGACCATGCATACATAAAGTCAATTTCATTAATTATTCTAATATAATTCTCTTGAGCTAACCTGCAATGTTTCTTCAATTTGACTTAATTTCTTATTTGTTTCATGAACTTCCCCATATTCAATAAAATTGTAAACCTCAATTAAAGTTTGAAACTTTTTGTTTGTCTGCAAATGATGGTAGACATATTTACCAACATTATTAAATACTTATTTTGTCATAAACACATTAACGAAAATCTTTAATTTATGTAATCAATTTTGTTGGCAGGAAAACATGTATATTATTCAAAAGGTACGTAATCGATAATTGAACCACATGAACAAGAAGTATCCAGGATGATCCAATTTTTTCCTCTCAGTTCAAATATATAAGTATGCACCTAATGCATATTTTGTGGTATCACCTCATTTTGAAAGCAAAACAAGTTTGTATTTATGGAATCCAAAATTAACCAAAATCTATTCTCAAAAGGCAATTATTTTGATGAAGTGGGGAGCATCAATATTTGTACATCAAGTGGTACACACATGATATTATAGTATCAATATTTTATATTCTAAAGGATCATGATTTGTCCAGTCTAATACGATGGAATCTATTACTTCTCAATATGTGTAATTGTTCCTGTGGTTTATTGTATTCTCACTGTTCCCATTTCATTTTTTATTTTGCGGGGAAAAATTACTGACTTCTACTTATACCTATATTACGAGGCTAGACCTTATACACAAATTATAATCAAATTTTGTAACCAGATAAATGATGGTTGTGGTTATGTGTTAGACTCGTAAACTACTTGATCTAACTACATGCAGACATATCAAGGACTTGGGTATTGGTCTTGATATGAATGGGGGAAACACATTGCAACACGGGTTCAAGGTGCTTGGATGTTGGCAAGGCAACTTGAATATGCAAGGATTACGTGCGGGCTAGAATCATCGGCAAGGCAGCGTGTTGTCTTGACAAGGCAAAGTTGTGAAGACTTGACGATGGCAAGAACAAAGGCATTTCACGTGAATTGCTGAAATAAAACTAAGTGTGAAGGGCAGATAAAATATTCTAAGTATTTGAAGTTGGCTGAAATATTCTAAGTGTTGGAATGTAGCCTAAAATATTCTAAGTGTTAGAATTTTTCTATCTGTTAGAAATATAGTTGTTGGAAACTTAGTTTGAATCCTGTGATGACAAGTTTCGGACAGGTGTCATTTGTAACTGCCGCATGTAACAACCATTTGCAGAAATTTTATAAGGGTGGAAATTTTGTTTAAGGCTATAGAGTGTGTTTCTGGCCTTAGAAAAATTCGTGAAGCCTTCCCTTTGTATTAATTACAAGATTAATAAAGGTTGGGACGAGTTCTTATACATTTTGTCTGTTGTTTAACCTTGCTGCTTAAGTATTTCTATACTTCGTCAAATTTGTGGGAGTAAGATAGGCTGAGTGTTGCAGGCGTTTGCAAGACTGCCTAGGGTGGTGTTCGGAAAAAATAAATCGACCCACTTTTAATTGGTATCAGAGCACGGTTGAACGATGGTGAAAAACGCAGAACTGTGGGAACTGGCACGAAAAATCTAAGCATTCATTGGGTTTACAGATGATACTCTGGAATATCCTTCGTTTGTGGATATGTTGACACAAATCATTGATTTTAGACTTAACTTTGAGAAAGTTCAGGGGGAGATTTGTGCATATTGACATAATGTTGATAAACACATCACTGAACTCTTGAATTTTTGTAACACAACTACACAACAACTTGAGGGACTATAGAAGGAAAATGAAAACCTTCGTGCAGAGATCGTTGTATTGTGTCGGGCTGTGGCTACGTTGAGTTCAAATAGTGTTGAATCATCTAAGGTTAAAATTCAGAATCAAAAGTCTTTAGTGGTGCAAGAAGTGCTAAAGTATTGGAAAACTTCATTTGGGACATGGAACAGTATTTTACTGCTTCAAGGGTGTCTGACGCTGACAAGTTAAACATTACCACAATGTACTTGACGGGTGATGCTAAACTTTGGTGGAGAACTCGAAATGTAGATGATGTAAGTGTTGTCCATCCTAGAATTGATACATGGGATAAGTTAATAAAAGAAATGTGCGATCAATTTCTTCCTAGCAACGTCTCTTGGCTTGCAAGGGATAAGTTGAAAAGGCTAAGGCAGACAGGTTTGGTGAGCGAATACATTAAAGAATTCACCTCTGTGATGTAAGACATTAAAAACATGTCTGATGAGGATAAGTTATACAACTTCATTTCGGGTATGCAAGGCTGGGCTCAAAACGAACTTCGTAGACAGAATGTTAAAGCTCTGCCTGGAGCAATTGATGTTGCATATTCGTTGTTTGATTTACGAACAACTCGTCCTTTGAGGGATGTTCCCTCTACTTCAAAAACTAAGAAAAAGAAGGATAAGAAAGGGGAATGGAAAAAGAATAGTCATAAGGACTGTACAAATTAAATGACAAAGGAAAGGCACAAATGAAGGATGAAAAAGACAAACCAAAGAACAAAAATGGTAATTCTAAGAGTTGTTGGACTTGTGGCGGTCCTCATTTGTCCAAGTCTTGTCCAAACCGAGAAAAAGTAAATGTTTTGCTTGCTGGAAATATGAATCAAAGGGAGGAAGATGAGGAAATCGTGGTTGCAATGGCAAATCCATTGGGATTGTCCTTCAACCATATTAATAATGTTAGAGAAACGTCTAGCACTTCGAATCTTCATGCTTCCCTAATTCATATAGAAATGACAGTGAAAGAACGACATGTGATGGCTATGGTTGATACAGTAGCCACTCATACGTTTGTAGATGTGAAAATTTCTACAATATTGGAGCTGAAGTTGTCTAAAATCCCTTCCTACGTCAAAACAGTCAATGCTAAGGCACAGGCCATTGTGGGTATGGCTTATGGTGTGTCTATGTTGACTGAAAATTGGGTGGGAAAACATAATTTGATGGTGATGCCGCTTGGTGAATTTGAGATCATACATGGGATTGATTTTCTAAGAAAATTCCACTTTGTTCCGTTTCCTCACTTAGATGAAGTGATGGTCATGAATGGAAGCAATGATGGATTCATTAAAGGAGTTCATCCATTTGGGAACATTAATAAAGTTGAAAAAAAGAAAGACAAGGGAATGTTCTTGTCTGCTATGTCAATCGACAAAGGGCTGAAGAAGGGTGTGACACTATACTTGTTTCCTTGATTGAAGTGAAACATGATGTTAAGATGGAAGTGCCTGATTGTGTTGCTGAATTGCTTAAATATTATGTTGATGTTATTCCACCTGAATCACCAAAGAATTTACCACCAATGAGGGATATCGATCATAAAATTGAGTTGCTGTCTGGTACGGTTGCTCCTGCACAGGCTCCTTATCATATGACTCCTAAGGAATTGGTTGAATTGCATAAACAATTGAATGAGTTGTTGGATGCTGGATTGATTTAGCCATCTAAGGCTCCATATGGTGCCCCTGTTTTATTTCAAAAGAAATAGGATGGGACGATGCGAATGTGTGTAGACTATAGGACGTTGAACAAGGCAACTGTAAAGAATAAGTATCTGGTTCCATTAGTGCAGGATTTGATGGACAGGTTGAGTAAGGCATGCTGGTTCACAAAACTTGATCTTAGGCCGGGCTATTTGCAGGTTAAGATAGCATAAGGTGATGAACCAAAAATAACATGTGTAACTAGATATGGTTCATATGAATTCCTTGTAATGCCATTTGGGCTAACTAATGCTCCAACAACATTTTGCAACTTAATGAATAATGTACTGTTTGACTATATTAATGACTTTGTTGTTGTCTATCTAGATGATATTGTCATTTATAGTCGAACATTGGAGGAACATGTTAATCACTTAAGTTTGGTTCTGTCTCAGTTGAAAAAATACACACTTTATGTTAAAATGGAAAAGTGTGAGTTTCTAAACCGAAGATAAAATTTTAGGGGCAACTTGTTAGTAAAAACCAAGTTCGAATGGATCCTAAGAAAGTGCAAGCCATTGTTGATTGGCAGGCACCTCGTCATGTGAAGGATTTGAGGTCGTTTCTTGGATAGACTACTATTAGAGAAAATTCATTGTTGGTTACTCAAAAAGGCAGCGGCTTTGACATACTTGTTGAAGAAGGATACGAAGTGGGTTTGGTCTGAACGATGTGATGAAGCATTTCAGAATTTGAAGGAAGCTATTGCATCTGAACCAATACTCAAATTACCAGATTTTGAGTTACCATTTTAAGTGTACACTGATGCGTCAGACAAAGCAATTGGTGGTGTATTAGTGCAGGATGGTCATCATGTGGCCTTTGAAAGTAGGAAATTGAATGATGCTGAACAGAGATTCTCAACACATGAAAAAGAGATGGTTGCAGTTGTACACTGTCTGCAGGTTTGGAGAATTTATCTCCTAGATACTCGATTTGTATTAAGAACTGATAATGTAGTAAATACATTTTTGAAGACACAGAAAAAGTTGAGTCCTAAACAAGCACGGTGGCAAAACTTCCTGACAGAATACGATTTTGTGTGGGAACATAAGCCAGGAAAACACAACAAGGTTGCTGATGCGCTGATTACAAAAGAAGTATTTGTTGCAGTATATTCAATTTCAAAACTCGAAATTTATTTCTATAATAGAATCAGGTTGTGTGTTGCAAATAATTCATTGTATGTTAAATGGATGGGTCAAGTGCAAGATGGCAGAATGAGACGGTATTAGATGGAGGACGATCTGCTCTATTTTAAAGGGGGGAGGATCGTTGTACCAAATCAGGGTGGATTGCGCAAAGACTTAATGAAAAAGGCACATGATTCTGCTTGGGCTGGACATCCAGGTGTTGAAAGGATGTTAGCCTTACTGTCTCGTGTTTATTTTTGGCCAAAACTGGAAGACGATATAAAGGCATACGTCAAGACTTGTCATGTTTGTCAAGTTGACAAGACCGAACATACGAAGGAAGCAAGTTTGTTGCAACCTTTGCCTGTTCCTAAAAGGCTGTGGTTATATTTCATTTCTGGAATCCCTAAGGTAGATGGCAAAGCATCTATCATGTGGTAGTTGACAGGTTTTCAAAATATTGTTTTTTGTTGTTGCAACTGAACTATGTTCATCTGCAGTTGCCGCTGATTTGTTCTACAAATTTGTGATAAAGTATTTTGGTGTTCTGGCTGACATCGTGAGTGATACAGATACAAGGTTCACTGGTAGGTTTTGGACAACTTTGTTCAATATGATGGGAACTGAGTTAAAATTTTGTACTGCGAATCATCCACAAACAGATGGACAAACGAAAATAATTAATCACTTGTTGGAAAAATACTTGAGGCACTATGTGTCAACAAGTCAACGGAATTGGGTGATATTGTTAGACACTGCGCAGTTCTGCTATAATCTTCCCAATTCTTCTGCAACAGAAATGAGCCCTTTTGAAATTGTTTTAGGAAAACAGCCTATGACGCCACTAGATGTTGCCAAATCTAAAAATCAGGGAAAATGTCCAGCAGCATATAGGGTTGCAAGGGACATACTTGAAATGTTATTTGAAGCACAGGATAGCTTGCGAAAGGCTCTCAGCGGCGCATGAAGAAGTATGTTGATCAACATCGTCGCTCAGTTGAGTTCCATGTGGGTGACAAAGTGTTACTGAAACTTACTCCACAAATCTGGAAACAGGTTGTAAGTAAGAATAGACATCGGGGTTTGATTCCTAAATATGATGGTCCATTCGAAGTGGTGAAATGAGTGGGCGAAGTTTCTTATAAATTAAAACTGCCAGAAAGGTTGAAAATTCATCCCACTTTCCATGTGAGTTTCTTGAATCCTTACTTTGCAGATGCATATGATCTTGACAGAAACAGGTCAAAGAGGGCTCCTCCATCAGTACCTACACAATATGATGCTGAGATTGAGAAGATCCTTGATCACCGGGTTTAAGGCACAAGTAAGAAGAATACTAAGACAAAATTCTTAGTTCACATGAAAGGCAAGAGTGCAGCTGATGCAGTTTGGGAGAAAGCGAAAGACGTACGGCAGTTTGATGCTCAAATTGAGGACTGTCTTAAAATAGTCTCGATGAGGACATCGATTTCAAGTGGTGCGGGTGGTCTGTTAGACCCGTAAACTACTTGATCTAACTACGTGCAGACATGTCAAGGACTTGGGCATTGGTCTTAACATGAATGGGGGGAAAAAGTGCAACATAGGTTCAAGTTGCTTAGGGTGTTGGCAAGGCAACTTGAACATGCAAGGCTTACGTGCGGGCTAGAGTCAACAGCAAGGCAACGTGTTCGCTTGACAAGGCAAAGTTGTGAAGACTTGACGATGGCAAGAACAAAGACATTTCACGTGAACTGCTGAAATAAAACTAAGTGTTGGAGGGCAGATAAAATATTTTAAGTATTGGAAGCTGGCTGAAATATTCTAAGTGTTGGAATGTAGCCTGAAATATTCTAAGTGTTAGAATATTAATATTTCGTGTGGATAAGGATGTAATTTGAATTAGATTCTATCTGTTAGAAATATAGTTGTTGGAAACTTAGTTTGAATCATGTGGTGACAAGTGTCGGACAAGTTTCATTTGTAACTGCCGCATGTAACTGCCATGTGCAAAAATTTTATAAGGGTGGAAATTTCGTTTAAGGCTATAGAGTGTGTTTCTGGCCTTAGATAAATTCGTGAAGCCTTCCCTTTGTATTAATTACAAGATTAATAAAGAATGGGACGAGATCCTGTACATTCTGTCTGTTTTTTAACCTTGCTGCTTAAGTATTTCTATACTTCGTCAAATTTGTGGGAGTAAGATAGGCTGAGTGTTGCAGGCGTTTGCAAAACTACCTAGGGTGGTGTTCGGTAAAAATAAATCGACCCTCTTTCATTATGCATCTCTAAAGGTTCACTACATAATCAGATTTGAGATGAAAACTCCCATCCTAAATCAGAATTTTATTTCTAAAAAAAATATCTCTTTTGGAAAATCACTTTTGAAAGCTTCGCTTTCTAAAGAAATTTTTTACAGTGATCACAACCTCTAGATTTATCACAAATTACATATTTTTCCACCATATGAATATTATTGCTCTTTCCATTTGGTCAAACCTAAGATGATTGATCTCCGCCAGGAAAAAGCCATGAAAAACTTAGGTCCATCTGACTAGTACTTGTAGTTAATTTCCAAACAAGAAAACTTCTATGTTATTCATCGCACTAATACGTGAAATTGTTCTATGCAAATATTATTAAAATAATTATTTAGTCAAAAATAAAAATTCTAAACATTTATAAAGGGGTGAAAGCGAAGATCATTTGAGATAGCTTCGTCGCGTCATAGGTTACTTTATATATTGATGAATCAGTCCATTCATGTGAAACTATGGTAAGGGAGGTGTTAAATCTTATATGGAGAATCTTTTCTCAAAATACTTATCATTTCTTAGCATCTATATCACAAATTTCATACATTCATCGATATCACCTTACACCGTCGATTATCAATTACCATTATCATTGGACACCATTATTAAACAATCTCATAAACAACTCACAACTACTATCTTCAACACTAACAGTAGCTACTATTTACAATTATTAATATTGACATCAATCAGGAAATTATATAACTATCAACCACCACCAAACTACTTCCATTAACTTTTACAACAACCATTAGAAATGTCTACTATCCACACACCATCATATGACAATATACAATCCTCAATTGACTTTCAGAACAACCACAACTAGCCATCACAATCACGATTTATATTATTTTGAAATATTTTATTAAAGTAGTATATTTTAATTAATTTTTAGGGAAAATAGCTTAAATGACACATATATTATGATTAGATTTGTTCAACATACTAAGGTCCTATGACTCTCTTGGATATTTTTGAGATTTATTGGGTGAGCTGGGAAAAAAAATCAAAGATTTCTTATTTTGTTTGCACACATGCTGACCAACAGGAAAAACAAAGGTTTTTGATCGTTATTGTTATCATTCACACTTGTTTTTTCCTAAAAGAAATCAATTGAATCTTTTGAAAAAATTTCCATGAACGATATATTCTTCCATAATCGACTTTTGGCTAATAAAAGTTAAAAAGTGTCCTTTTATCCATTTTCCTAAGTTTTATATTTATTAATTTTTTAATCGACTCGTATAATCAAATGTACAATAATAAGCAGTCTTATTATCTAGTATTTAGATCTTAATACACCATGTTAGTATTGAAATGTATATTCAAAGATTCATGCACATCTTATTATTATTCAATATGCATTCAGATTTTGACCTAGAGAATTTCTCTTTATTTCATAACACAATTAACATTAAAAATATGTTCAAGAACACATCAAAATATTTTTGTACATGACTTAAAAAGAAAATAAATTTAAAAAATTGTAATTTGAGAAACTTTTCAAACGCTTACCTCCAAAACGTTGGCTTTTACTTATTCAAGTGCGGCAAAAATATTGGACCTTATCCTCCTCAATTTTGTGTAGCTTCTAGTAGGAAATATGAAAATACTTTGTAAGATCATATGTAAAATGAAAAAATAGAGTGATAGAATACCCAAAAAGTATATTTTTAAAAAAAAGAAGAAGATGAGTGTCCATCTGTCATAAGTATTCAACACCAATACTAATGATGGTTGAGAGTACGTATCAGGTAAGATTCACTAGATTAATTTTAGAGGATGTACACAACCTCTAGGTCTATCACAAATTAAATTATGTTCCACCATAACAACAAATTTTCTTAATTTTGAAAAAATTTAAGATGATCGATCTCCTCTTTTCTTACCTAGATTTACCAGAACTTGCATTCTGGAATAAAAAAATTCTTCTTATTCATTGCATTGGTATGTGAAATGATGCTATCCGGTTATTATTACTAAAAATGGCCTCTGTAGACAAACATATTATATATATTTGTTAAAGAAGGGTAAAATAAGAGAAGTTTGTCTGAGATAGTTTTTCTATGTCATATGTAGTTTTATAGATGTATCAGAAGTGAAGATGTTAAGTAGCATCTTTTTTCTGAAAACATGGTCGACCAGAAATTATGTTCGCAATTCTTCATCCACGGATGAATAAAATGCTCTAGTTTTCTATTCTCATATGAGGTCAAATGTGGATTGAGAACATGTAGGTATGAAGTGATTCATCGTGCTCAAACATGAGTCGATCGCTCGTTAGGGGCAGTTTATAGATCATAAAATTTCCACAAATAGAATGAAACGTCGGTCCATGTAAATATGGAAGTAAGGTGGCTCATTCATTTCTGAAAGAATTTTTATAGTTGAGTCTACTAATAGAGGAACCCGCCTTGTCGTGGTTATTAAAGGATAGCTATGATCGTTCAACTCTAATGTGACATGTTCCCTCCTAGTTATAGGGTCAATGGGATCAGTCGACTAGAGAGCGGGGCTATTCTTTTTCTGGGGAGAAAAAGTTGTCCTTTTCTACTTACCGAACCCTCAGTTCAGGGGACTTCATCAACATGTTATGAAGTTCAAGTCTTCGATGGGCCACCATTACTTGACTTAGAAATGCGAACATCGAGGCTAGGGAAAGCGCAGTGCGCCTGGTGGAAGGACTTACCAATTATTCACGCATGAACTATGAAGTGCATTAGCATGTCTATTCCAAGGTTCCTTAAAATATAAATTTCACCAATTCCATTTATTCAGCGCCATCACCACACCCCTTCATTATCAACTTTCATCATTATTTATCATTATTGTCAACCATATCCACTGTTCTTAATGCCACCACTATCAATCACTACAATTAATCAACACCCCCACCAACCACTATTTACAATTATTATTTACACCAATCATCCTCATAACAAAAATCAACGAACAATATCAACAATCACCATCATAATTCACAACTTTATGTTGTCAACCATCACCACCAATCACCACACCTTTTAGTTATCACTATTGTCCAACTATCAACCACCACCAAATTACTACTATCAACTTCAACCACTACAACTATCAGTAGCTACATTTCTAAGTGACCACCACTATCAATAGCTAAAATCAATCCACATCATCACAACTACTATTTTAATTATTACTTACATCAATCATCATTAAACGAAAAATCAGCAAACAATATTGAAAACTACCATCGTTATTCACAACTATGTATTGTAACCCATCATCATCAGCCATCTCAACTATTTTTTATCACTATTATTCAACTATCAACAACTACAAAATTACTACCATACAGTTTTACTATACTTGGAGTCTATTTAACCAAGTTTATTTTACCTAGTCTTTGGGTAGCTAAAACTCCTTACTTGTAGAAGAGAATAACTAGCAAAATATTTAGGAAAAGGTTAGCGTAAGTTTAAATCACGTAGTTATGTTTTTAGCCTACATATAGGCAGCATATTTCCTTCAATAAAATACAAATTGGAATCATAGTTCCTCACCGTTTATGATCTGAGTTTCTCTATCTCTATGATTCGCTTCAATATTTGGTATCAGAGCATGTCACTAATGTATAGAAAACTCCAGCCATAGCTTTTCTAAACACTGATGATGGGGTTTACAAATAGTGATTATGCAGGAGATCGAGATGATAGAAAGAGTACTAGCGGTTTCCTCTTTATGCTGGGATCAAATGTCATTTCTTTGTCATCGAAGAAGCAGCCTAGTGTAATTTTTCCACCACAGAAGCAGAGTTTGCTGCTGCAACAACATGTATCAGTCAAGTCATCTTGCTTAGGAAGTTGCCTGAGGAAGTTAACTGCAAGCCAGCTTATGCAACTCTCATATATTGTGACAATAGCTCAGCCATCAAACTGTCCGAAAATCCGGTATTTCACGGGAGAAGCAAGCACATAGATGTAAGGTATCGTTTCTTAAGAGACCTTACAAATGATTTTATAATAGAGTTTCATTACTGCACGAGTCAAAACCAAGTAGTAGATATCTTCACTAAGGCTTTGAAGAAGAAAAGTTTTCTCTAGTTCAAAAGAATACTCGGTATCTACTCATTTGAATAAGTTGAATCTCTGTAAATTGTGTTAGAAACACCAGTTTAAGGGAGGATTTGTTAACAACTTTACTATACTTGAAGTCTGTTTAACCAAGTTTGTGTTACCTAGTCTTTGGGTAACTAAAATTCCTAACTTATAGGAGAGAAAACTAGCACTTATTTAGGAATAGGTTATCGTAAGTTTAGATTACGTTGTTATGTTTTTAGCCTACATAGAGGCAGCGTTATTTCCTTCAATAAAATAGAGTTTGGAATCATAATTCCTCATCTTTTATGTTCTGAGTTTCTCTATCTCTATAATTCCCTTCAATACTTCTACCACCACCGCGATCAATAGCTACTATTCACAACACCATTAATAGTCAATAAACCTTCCTAAAATGACAGTCGCCACCATCATAGCAATCCATCAATCATTATTTATTTATTGAAAAAAATATTTATTCATATTAAATTAAGTTGATTTTAGTTTTATAATTTTGTTGGTAAAATGGTTGAAATAACAAATTCGGTATGGCTGAATTCACTGTAATACACTCATAATTTGTGGGGTTCTATGACCACCGTAAATATATTTTTAACGAACTTCTTGGACATTTATCGGGTGAGAGAAATAAAAAGTCAACTCTTTGTTATTTGATTTGTACATGCGTGTTGATTTAAAAGTAAAAACAAGGGAGTTTCATCGTTATCACTCATTTTCACTCTTCGAACTAGTGGTGTCAAAAATGTGTGGGCTCTTATAATTTAGGGCTTAAGTTCTGAGAATAAAAACGTAAGCACTGGACATAAAAATGTACGCTTTAGACGTTAATTTTTTAATTTGTTTTACAACTTCTTCTTTAAATCATATTTTTTTATAATGGTGTATGATATTTTTTTCAAATAATAATTATAATACTTTTTCTTCATTATTTGTTATTAATACATTTCTCAAATAAAAAACATAATATTGTTTTCTATTTATTATAGGTTATTTATTAATGTAAAATCATTGAAATTTATACTTTTACTTAATTTCTTTTTAATAAAATTATAAAATTAAATATACATGATAATACGCTCCGTAGATCTCTAGGACTTATGCCCTGTATCTCATAGCTTATTTCTCGCCCCTAACATCATAAAATATCTTGCCTCACGCCCCCGTCTTTCATAAAACTACTTTCAACAAAGTTAAAATACCAACCCTTTATTCACACTTCAATTGAAATTTAATCTCATAACTATTCTATTCTTTCGTAATCAAATTTCAGCTTGTGTCACAGTAAATAAATATCAAAAGGATGCTTTTAAAAAAATATTCAAGGGGATACTAGGTCCTCCACAAAATATTAGTGTGTTATTGCAAATTTGGTCATAGTTTAGTATCATTTATTCATTTTTCCTGAACTTTATATTTATTACCCTTTCAATCAAAGTGTACACTATGTTTAGTACTCTTATAACATAGTGTTCAAATTTAATATGTCATCTTAATATTGAGTAGTCTATTAAGAGATCATTAATGAACATCTTATTATTCATATGCACATTCATATTTAGACGTCTTATAGATAATCTTAAAACAATTATGAGGCGTATTTTTATACTTCTATTCTATTTTTAAAATTTAAAACTATGTTCATACATTATAATTATTAATTCAATAATAATAAATAATATCATATCAAAAAAATTTATCTTGAAATACCTATTATTTTTTTGGAATTAATACAAGACATGCTTTTTTTTTAAAAAAAAAAAGGAAAATTAACATAACAAGTTGTTCAAGAAAGCACCTTATAATCAGAGGAACTTTACAAAAGATTGCCTCAATAAGAACTTCCATTAATGATGCATCTTCATCACCATCCACTCTGTACTGCTTATTCATATTCAAATAGCAAAAATATAATCATTTATTTATTACTTGATTATCATTTTGTCCTTATTTTATTTTTAAACTAAATTAAATATTAATATATAATTAATTTAATATTAAATAATTATATTTAAATACATGTATCTAGACATAATGGTTCAAATTTTAATTATTTAAATACTAAGTAATAATTATATTATACTATACTACATACTAAAAGTAAGAAGGTGTAAAATCAATCTTTGAAAGAAAAAATATTTCATAGAAAATTCTTAGAAATTATTTCATAGAAAATTGTTAAAAAAAAATTTCTATTCTTTCTCTATAATTAATCTGGTTAAATGAATTAAATATGTTATCCTTTCTCTATAAAAAGTATAATTAAATGTATTGAATTATTGGTTAAAATAATTAACCTTTTCCTCTCCCCATGTCTAAGATCACTAACTTCTGAAAATGAACTAAAACAACTCTTCATCTTTTCATCATATCCTATAACTCTTTAGCTATATATATGTATCATGAAAAAATAATTTTTCTTTATCACTTGCCTCTTGTTGATATGAATCATTAAGCAATTTTTGTTTTAAATATTAATATTTGTTTGATCCTAATTAGAATGATATTTTGTTCATAGTTTTATCTTTACCATTTTCGATTATTTTTTTTGTTACGAGAGAAGGTATCATCAAGAACTCTATTCCTTATGTATTTCTTTTTACTATATATATATGATTATAATTAAAGTCTTAAGAACGAATGAATGTTATATTTGTTCTTATTTATTTAATTTTTTTTGTACTTTTTACCAATTTATACTTCTTTAATTTGATCTACTATGAAATTGTGAATGTTTTATAAGTCTATTTTTATTATTGCTGAAATTACTAATTTATGACTTTTATATTCATTTTTAATTGTACTGTTATATTCTTTTATCCTTTTCTTACTGATATAGTTTATTTAAGTAGATACATATTTGTGTACTTACTATATAGAGCGTAATGAGAGATTATTAAGGATAAAACATATAGACACATTCATATTATTAGATGCTATAGTAATATTATTATTTTTCCATATTCCTTGCTTGATGGTCAATGTAATATTCGATTATTATGAATTTTATCTAATGAATAACTGTAACGACCTGTTTAGTCGTTTTGAGCAGCAGATTTTATTTCTGGAAAAACTGGCGGAGTCGACGGATCCCACGACGAACCGTCATGGGCACGACGGACCGTCGTGGGGGTCTCGTTCCAAAACACTTAGAATTCTGAAAATTGGGTACTGAAATCGACTCTCTGAACTTCGTAACGGAATGGCAGGACGGACCGTCGTGGGCACGACGGACCGTCACACATATTCCACAGAAATTAACTCTCTAAGCTTTGTGACAGACCTGCAGGACGGCCCGTCACAGTCGTGACGGACCGTCACAGGTTCCGTAAGCTCACTCGGGTCGAAAATTCTATTAAGTTTTAAAAGGGGCGTTTTGGACTTTTCATGCTTATAATTATTAAGTTAATGGATTAATATTAATAATTCAATTACTTGGCGGTTAAAGGAGACAACCTTAAAATAAAAAGTGGGTTATTTTATTCATCTCTTATACTTAATTATATACTAATTAGGGTAAAAGAAAGAGGGTTTGAATAGGAAAAATAGAAAGAACAGAGAGAGGGAGAATATCGATTGAGAGAGAGGAGGAAGGCAGCTTTGGGAAGATATCTTGTTGATTGCGATTCTTCGGTGGAGGTAGGTTATGGTTTTTACGCTATTCGTAGTAAACTCTTAGTAGCGAATGATATGTATTGGGTAGTATTGTAAACCCTTCTATATGCTTAATTGTATGCTTGTATGAATGTGATTATATAATTGTGATAAAATAAGCATGATGAAGCTATTGAATTTTAATCTTGAAAACCTCTTGTTAATGATGATGCCTTGGTATAAAAGAAGGCTTGATGAACTAAAAGAATGAGGTTAGAGGATCGGGTGTCACGTTCCGACACCAGGGTAGTAATAGAGGATCGGGTGTCACGTTCCGACACCAGGATAGAATATGGATCGGGTGTCACGTTCCGACACCAGGATAGAATATGGATCGGGTGTCACGTTCTGACACCAGGATAGAATATGGATCGGGTGTCACGTTCCGACACCAGGATAGAATATGGATCGGGTGTCACGAACCGACACGTAGAATTAAGGGTTCGGGTGTCACGTTCCGACACCAGGATAGTATATGGAGCGGAGTGTAACGTACCGACACGAGAGAAATAAAGATAATGAACCTTGAAAGATGTTAATATACTCAATCTAATGAACCTAGTTCCCAATGGGTATGGTATTGAGGCTTGAGTCCTCATGAGTGAACTTTGGGGTGCTTATTGATGATCTTAGAATTTGTTGTTGCTACATGTTGAGTATTATAGTATATTTATGATATTATCTGATATATACTGTTTTCTATTTTGAGTTGGCCGATGATACCTACTAAGTACTTGTGTTTTGTACTGACCCCTACTTGTATGTTTCTTTCTTTGTTATTTGTGGAGTGCAGCAAACGTACCATCGTCTTCAACTCAACCGCAACTCTAGCCAGTCTTCATCACGTCGGATCTCAGGGTGAGCTAATGCTTCTAGCTTGGACTGGATCATCTTCTTCATGTCTTGATGCCTTGAAGTTCCGGCATGGACTAGCTTTTACTTAATTTAGCTTCTTAGATACTCTTAGATTAGTAATTTGAGGATAGATGTTCTTGTGGTGATGACTTCCAGGTTTTGGGAATAAATAGTATTGAGCTTTTATAAGTTATTTAATCAATGTTCATTAATGAGTTTTAAGTCTTCCGCATTATATTTTGTTATTTATGGTTGAAACGTTGGGAATTGGATGGGTTGGTTCGCTCACATAGTAGGATAAGTGTGAGTTCCAGTCGCAGCCCGTTTTGGGTCGTGACAAACTTGGTATCAGAGCATTAGGTTCGTTGGTCTCATCACACAAGAACAGGTCTAGTAGAGTCTTAAGGAACGGTAGGGGGACGCCTTTACTTTTCTTTGAGAGGCTATAAGACTTTAGGAAAACTCCATTCTTTCTTTTCTTCTTTCGTGCTATTACTTGGATCCAATTAGTATCTAGGTGATATAAATTGGTATCTGACCATCTTCACTCTATTTCGCAGATGGTTAGAACTAAAGCAACGACTGCGCCAACACCAGCACCTGCGGGACAGGGTGCGTCTGAGCCAGCCACTGGGGCTGTAGCTCGAGGAGGAGCAGTGACAAGAGGCCTTGGAAGAGGTCGTGGGAGGACGTCCTCTAGAGGAAGAGGACGAGCACCTAGCCCATCTGGTACTAGGGCGGTGACTCCTCTACCAACTGAGGAAGTGGTAAGAGAGGGTGAGGATGGGGAGAATGAACAAGTTCAGAATGAGGAATTGCCACCCCAACCTACCCCAGAGATGATAAATCTGGTTCTTGCTTATCTTAGTGGGTTATCTGATCAAGGTCAAACACCTCCAGTGTTTTCTGCACCAGCACCTCAGGTTCCGGAGGTACAACATGCAGCTACTATGGCTCCCCGCATGGATGTCTCATTGAAAATAGGCACGTTTCCTCGTCTGACCACAGGGCCTATAATGACAAATGATCAGCATGAACTTTTCAGTAAGTTCTTGAAATTGAAACCTCCAGTCTTCAGGGGTGCCGAATCTGAGGATGCCTACGATTTTCTGGTTGACTGTCATGAGCTACTACACAAGATGGGTATAGTAGAACGGTTTGGTGTTGAGTTTTTGACTTACCAGTTTCAAGGGAACGCCAAAATGTGGTGGCGGTCACATGTTGAGTGTCAACCAACAGAGGCACCACCTATGACTTGGGCCTCATTCTCTAGTTTGTTTATGGAGAAGTATATCCCCCGGACTTTGAGGGATAGGAAAAGGGATGAGTTCTTGAGTCTAGAGCAAGGTAGGATGCCGGTTACTGCATATGAGGCTAAGTTTCGCTCATTATCCAGGTATGCCACCCAACTATGTTTCAGTCCACAAGAGCGGGTTCACCGTTTTGTGAAGGGATTGAGGTCAGAATTGCGGATTTCAGCCTTACAGGTAGCGGCTACGGCAAAATCCTTTCAAGAAGTGGTAGACTTCGTGATAGAGGTGGAAGGGGTGAAGCCAGATGACTTCACCATGGCATTGACATCAAAAAGGTTTCGAAAGGGAGGTGAGTTTAATGGTTCTTACTCTAGAGGACAGGGTTCAGGAGGTTACTCGGTCCGTCCAATTCAGTCTTCACTACAGACTGTAGTTGGGGGTCCACCTCAGACCAGTCAACACTTCTCTGAGAGACCTATGTTTGACTCCAAGGAGTGTTATGGATGTGGGGAGACTGGGCATATCAAGAGGTATTGTCCAAAACAGAGCTACAGACCTCAAATAGTTAGAGGTAGAGGTGGTCATGGTAGAGGCCGTTATTCTGGAGAACGCGGTGGTCGAGGTAATGGTGGTCACCAAAACGGCCGGGGTAACGGGCAAACTGGAGCCACTACAGCACAACATGGTAGGGGCAACGGGCAGACAGGTGATAGGGCCCATTGTTATGCTTTCCTTGGGCGGTCTGAAGCGGAGACATCTGATGCTGTTATCACAGGTAATCTTTTGGTTTGTGATTGCATGGCTTCCGTATTATTTGATCCTGGATCCACATTTTCATATGTATCTTCTTCATTTGCTACTGGTCTTAATTTACATTGTGAATTGCTTGATATGCCTATTCGTGTTTCTACTCCGGTGGGTGAGTCTGTGATAGTTGAAAAGGTGTATAGATCTTGTCTTGTGACTTTTGTGTGGAGCAATACTCATGTAGACTTGGTTATCCTAGAAATGGTTGACTTCGATGTAATTCTGGGAATGACTTGGCTTTCTCCAAATTTTGCAATCTTGGATTGTAATGCTAAAACTGTGACGTTAGCCAAGCCTGGGACAGATCCGTTAGTGTGGGAGGGTGACTACACTTCCAATCCGGTTCGTATCATCTCCTTTCTTCGTGCTAAGAAAATGGTTAGTAAGGGTTGTTTAGCTTTCTTGGCGCACCTCAGGGATGATACTACCCAAGTACCTTCAATTGAGTCGGTTTTGATAGTCCGCGAGTTTTTGGATGTGTTTCCTGCAGACCTTCCTGGTATGCCACCGGATAGAGATATTGACTTCTGCATCGATCTTGAACCGGGTACTCGCCCCATTTCTATACCCCCTTATAGAATGGCTCCCGCTCAGTTAAGAGAGTTAAAGGCCCAACTTCAAGAGTTGTTAAGTAAAAGTTTCATTAGACCAAGTGCATCCCCTTGGGGTGCTCCTGTGTTGTTTGTGAAGAAGAAAGATGGGAGTCTTTGGATGTGCATAGACTACCGGCAACTAAATAAAGTAACTGTTAAGAACAGGTATCCTCTTCCTCGCATTGATGATTTGTTCGATCAGTTACAAGGTGCTTGTGTCTTCTCTAAGATTAACTTGAGGTCTGGTTATCATCAATTGAAAATACGGGCAACAGATGTGCCAAAGACTGCTTTTCGAACCAGGTATGGGCATTATGAATTCTTGGTAATGTCCTTTGACTAACGAATGCCCTTGCTGCTTTCATGAGCTTGATGAACGGGATTTTTAAGCCATATCTGGATCTCTTTGTGATCGTATTTATTGATGATATACTGAAATACTCCAAGAGTAAGGAGGAACATGAGGAGCATTTGAGAATTGTGTTGGAAATGTTGAGGGAGAAAAAGCTTTATGCCAAATTCTCCAAGTGTGAGTTTTGGCTAGATTCAGTGTCCTTCTTGGGGCACGTGGTTTCTAAGGATGGAGTGATGGTTGATCCTTCTAAGATCTAAGTAGTGAAGAATTGGGTAAGACCTACTAATGTGTCAGAAATAAGAAGCTTTGTTGGTTTAGCTAGTTACTACCGTCGATTTGTCAAGGGATTCTCTTCTATTGCTTCCCAATTGACGAACTTGACTAAGCAGAATGTTCCATTTGTATGGTCGGATGAATGCGAAGAAAGATTTCAGAAACTCAAGACCTTGCTGACTACTGCACCTATCCTTACCTTGCCAGTAGAGGGTAAGAACTTCATTGTTTATTGTGATGCATCCTATTCTGGTTTGGGTGCAGTGCTAATGGAAGAGAAGAATGTAATTGCTTATGCTTCGAGGCAATTAAAGGTGCATGAACGTAATTATCCGACCCACGATTTAGAGTTGGCTGCGGCAGTGTTTGCATTAAAGCAATGGAGACACTATCTATATGGGGTTAAGTGTGAAGTCTATACGAATCATCATAGCCTACAATATGTCTTTACTCAGAAAGATTTGAATTTGAGACAGAGGAGATGGATGGAACTACTGAAGGACTACGATATTACCATCTTGTATCACCCAGGAAAAGCTAATGTTGTGGCAGATGCCTTAAGTAGAAAAGCAGGGAGCATGGGTAGTTTAGCCCACTTACAAGTTTCTAGACGACCACTGGCTAGAGAGGTTCAGACTCTGGCTAATGACTTTATGAGGTTAGAAGTAAATGAGAAGGGAGGATTTTTGGCTAGTGTGGAGGCGAGATCTTCTTTTCTTGACAAGATCAAGGGAAAACAGTTTGAGGATGAGAAACTAAGCCGAATTCGGGATATGGTGTTGCGAGGAGAGGCTAAAGAAGCGATAATGGATGAGGAATGTGTTTTGAGAATTAAGGGAAGGGTATGTGTACCCCGTGTTGATGATTTGATTCACACTATTCTTATAGAGGCTCATAGTTCCGGATATTCTATACATCCTGGTGCAACCAAGATGTACCGTGACCTAAAGCAACACTTTTGGTGGAGTAGAATGAAGCACGACATTGTTGATTTTGTTGCCAAATGTACAAATTGTCAGCAAGTAAAGTATGAACACCAGAAGCCCGGAGGAACACTTCAGAGAATGCCCATTCCTGAATGGAAGTGGGAGAGAATTGCAATGGACTTCGTGGTTGGTCTTCCAAAGACATTGGGCAAGTTTGATTCTATTTGGGTAATTGTGGACAGATTAACTAAGTCTGCTCATTTCATTCCGGTTAAGGTGACTTACAATGCAGAGCAGTTAGCCAGACTCTACATCTCAGAAATTGTTCGATTGCATGGAGTTCCACTTTCCATCATATCAGATAGAGGTACGCAGTTTACTTCTAAGTTTTGGAGAACATTGCATGCGGAATTAGGTACTAGGTTGGACCTTAGTACTGCATTTCACCCTCAGACCGATGGACAGTCTGAGCGAACGATTCAAGTATAAGAAGATATGCTTCGAGCATGTGTGATAGAATTCGGTGGTCATTGGGATAACTTCTTACCCTTAGCGGAGTTTTCATACAATAATAGTTATCACTCAAGTATTGATATGACTCCTTTCGAAGCATTGTATGGGAGGAGATGTAGGTCTCCCATTGGTTGGTTTGATGCATTCGAGGTTAGACCTTGGGGTACTGACCTTTTGAGGGATTCGTTAGAAAAGGTGAAATCTATTCAAGAAAAGGTTTTAGCTGCTCAAAGTAGGCAAAAGGAGTATGCACATCGAAAGGTTAGGGACTTGGAGTTCATGGAGGGTGAGCAAGTCTTGCTGAAGGTTTCACCCATGAAGGGTGTGATGCGATTTGGAAAAAGAGGTAAACTTAGTCCGAGGTATATTGGTCCATTTGAAGTTCTGAAGCGAGTAGGGGAGGTGGCCTATGAATTAGCCTTGCCTCCAGGGCTGTTAGGAGTGCACCCGGTATTTCATGTGTCTATGCAGAAAAGGTACCATGGGGATGGAAACTACATCATTCGTTGGGATTCAGTTCTTCTTGATGAGAACTTATCTTATGAGGAGGAGCCTGTTGCCATTTTAGATAGAGAAGTCCGCAAGTTGAGGTCGAGGGAGATTGCATCCATTAAGGTGCAATGGAAGAATCGACCGGTTGAAGAATCCACTTGGGAGAAGGAGGCTGATATGCAAGAAAGATACCCACACCTGTTTACAGATTCAGGTACTCCTTTTCACTCTTGTTTGTCTTCTCGTGATCGTTCTAGGACGAACGATGGGTAAATTGGTATCTATTGTAACGACCTGTTTAGTCGTTTTGAGCAGGCGATTTTATTTCTGGAAAAACTGGCGGAGTCGACGGATCCCACGACGAACCGTCATGGGCACGACGGACCGTCGTGGGGGTCTCGTTCCAAAACACTTAGAATTCTGAAAATTGGGTACTGAAATCGACTCTCTGAACTTCGTAACGGAATGGCAGGACGGACCGTCGTGGGCACGACGGACCGTCACACATATTCCACAGAAACTAACTCTCTAAGCTTTGTGACAGACCTGCAGGACGTCCCGTCACAGGTTCCGTAAGCTCACTCGGGTCAAAAATTCTATTAAGTTTTAAAAGGGGCGTTTTGGACTTTTCATGCTTATAATTATTAAGTTAATGGATTAATATTAATAATTCAATTACTTGGGGGTTAAAGGAGACAACCTTAAAATAAAAAGTGGGTTATTTTATTCATCTCTTATACTTAATTATATACTAATTAGGGTAAAAGAAAGAGGGTTTGAATAGGAAAAATAGAAAGAACAGAGAGAGGGAGAATATCGATTGAGAGAGAGGAGGAAGGCAGCTTTGGGAAGATATCTTGTTGATTGCGATTCTTCGGTGGAGGTAGGTTATGGTTTTTACGCTATTCGTAGTAAACTCTTAATAGCGAATGATATGTATTGGGTAGTATTGTAAACCCTTCTATATGCTTAATTGTATGCTTGTATGAATGTGATTATATAATTGTGATAAAATAAGCATGATGAAGCTATTGAATTTTAATCTTGAAAACCTCTTGTTAATGATGATGCCTTGGTATAAAAGAAGGCTTGATGAACTAAAAGAATGAGGTTAGAGGATCGGGTGTCACGTTCCGACACCAGGGTAGTAATAGAGGATCGGGTGTCACGTTCCGACACCAGGATAGAATATGGATCGGGTGTCACGTTTCGACACCAGGATAGAATATGGATCGGGTGTCACGTTCCGACACCAGGATAGAATATGGATCGGGTGTCACGTTCCGACACCAGGATAGAATATGGATCGGGTGTCACGAACCGACACGTAGAATTAAGGGATCGGGTGTCACGTTCCGACACCAGGATAGTATATGGAGCGGAGTGTCACGTACCGACACGAGAGAAATAAAGATAATGAACCTTGAAAGATGTTAATATACTCAATCTAATGAACCTAGTTCCCAATGGGTATGGTATTGAGGCTTGAGTCCTCATGAGTGAACTTTGGGGTGCTTATTGATGATTTTAGAATTTGTTGTTGCTACATGTTGAGTATTATAGTTGATTTATGATATTATCTGATATATACTGTTTTCTATTTTGAGTCGGCCGATAATACCTACTCAGTACTTGTGTTTTGTACTGACCCCTACTTGTATTTTTCTTTCTTTGTTATTTGTGGAGTGCAACAAACGTACCATCGTCTTCAACTCAACCGCAACTCTAGCCAGTCTTCATCACGTCGGATCTCAGGGTGAGCTAATGCTTCTAGCTTGGACTGGATGATCTTCTTCATGTCTTGATGCCTTGAAGTTCCGGCATGGACTAGTTTTTACTTAATTTAGCTTCTTAGATACTCTTAGATTAGTAATTTGAGGATAGATATTCTTGTGGTGATGACTTCCAGGTTTTGGGAATAAATAGTATTGAGCTTTTATAAGTTATTTAATCAATGTTCATTAATGAGTTTTAAGTCTTCGGCATTATATTTTGTTATCTATGGTTGAAACGTTGGGAATTGGATGGGTTGGTTCGCTCACATAGTAGGATAAGTGTGAGTGCCAGTCGCGGCCCGTTTTAGGTCGTGACAATAACATATAAATTGGTAAAACTAATATTTTTAAGTTCAACATTTTCTATATAAAAATTCAACTTTATAACAATTGTATGGGACAAACATGCAACACACGTTTTGGGAACTAGTATATTATTATGAGTGCGACGAACCCAACTCAAAAGTTGAATTACCATTTTATTATTATTTGTATTCCTAAACTAAATAAATATTAATACATTATTAATTTAATATTAAATAATAAATTTATTTAAATTAATGCATCAAACAAGATCTTAATCAATAATGCACTGATGGTATTTAATATCTTGATAGTGTTTTCACCTTCCCGTATCTACTACAAAAGTTCGAATTTTCTTTGTTGCTAAATAGAACTTGAACAATCACTTATGAATAATTTAGTATATACATAAATTATTTGATGAGTTGAAAACATAATTATCTGAATCTACTAGTTGCTATTATTATTTATACGTATATACGGGAAGTTCTAGACACAATGATCATTAAAATATTTTGGGATATTAAAGTTTCCTATCATTTTTCTACTCTTATAATTTTTAATCAAATAAAGATAAATCATACTCCTCTAATTACTGCCTTACTAATCAATAAAATATAAACTTAAATTCAACAAATGTTATCAGAAAATAGACTAAATATGCCTATTAGTTTTGTGTAATAAATATTCGAGGAAGTTATTATGTATCAAATGTGAACAACAAAGAGTCAAAAAATAACTTTTAATTTTAATTTTCATTCAGTGGGATAACGAAGAGTTTATTAAAAACACTCACCAATAACATTATATATATTTCATTATTTCATACAAATTTGTGATGTGATTATCTTACTTTCTATAGATTATTAATATGCACCATTTTGTAAAAATATTACTATCATTTGTAAGAATCCTTACTAATTCATATATTTGTGTTTTTTATAATTTATTCATGTATTATCTACTTTTTGTTTAGAAATTTGTGAATTGGCAAGGGAAGTTCATCAAATACAAATTGTAAGTAATTTCATTTTTCATATCTTCGTCTTTTTTAATTTTCAAATATAACTTTGTAATTAGTTATTATACTTTTGTATTCTTTCATTTATGTTATCTTTAGGATATAAATATAATAAAATTAATCTCAATTTATATTTATAATTAACTATTTTGAAAATAAGCTAATCATATTGAATCTCCCGAAATATTTTAATTGTCTCAATGGTTTATGATTAAAGTAGATTTCTTCATAAAGGTGATTTTTAAATTGTTCCTACTTATGATAATTTCAAGTGAATTATGTTTTCTAATATTGTTTACAAGATTGATATATATAGACAAAACATGCACTTATTTTATCCATTCATATGCATCATTCAAAGAGAAAAAAAGTAAGAAGTTAAAACAAATTATTATTTGAAACTATCGTTATTAAATATGAATAATGGGAATGCATTATAAGAATTTTTTCAATTCTTTCATATCTTTTGTACATTTACAAACAAAAAGGTTCAACTATATTCTTACCGTAACCAACACTTATGCTTTCAATTATACTGGCAACATATTTGATAGTATGTTAATTTAAACAATTTTGTATTAACAAAAGTAATCATGGATTAAAAAAAATTGTGAGTCTCTTAAAATTTACTCTTTTTTAGTTTATGTAGAATTGTGCTAGAACATATGAAACAAGTAATATAATTTGATTATATAAGTTTATAGAATTGGTCTAACTCTATTGGCATTATGTTTCTATGATACGTCATATGCCTCTAAAGCATAATTCTCAAATATATATATATATATATATATATATATATATATACTAGTTCTAAAATCGTGCATTGCACGTTTGTCCCCTATTACTGTATAAAATTTATCTAGTGGGTGAAGATTTATGATGCTTTCCAAGCGGAAACAATTTGAACACAATAAGTTAACTAAAATACATCCTCAAAAATCAATTAAAAAATGATTAAAACACTCAACCAATAAATTTCAAGGAGAAATGATTTAGAGATAGATCTGAGTCCTGCACTTCTATATACTCTTAATATAGTAGTAGATAAAGCAGTGGCACTAGTTTAGGAGATTGTTGCACTAGCACCAACTTCATATTGTTTATGTGGATCCGTAGAGAGATGACGTTTACGAGATAGAGGTACTTTTTAGGCAAGTGAAGATTGAAGAAGAGCATGAATTTTTCTAGAGGTTCACTTAGGTGAAGCCTATGTGGTTCTATAATACCAAGTCTATGGATACCTATGGGTTCAATAATACATTATCTTAACTATTTATTATTTATATCTTCATACATAATATTAATATTGAGATTTTAATTTAAATATTTTCATGATGCACATGTTATCATTAGATATGCATTCATCTTAGACATCGCAAATCTTATAAAGACAAAAAAGCATTAGACTAGTTAGATAACTTTATCTTTGTTCCATAAGAGAACTAACATTAAAAAGTTATTTCAAAATGCATCAAAGATTTCTCTAAATGTCTAAAAAGGAAAAAAAAATTAAGCACCGTAAAATATATGTGATAAACAATGAAGGAAAGTTTAAAATCTTACCTCTAAAACATCAGCTTGAGGTGCGATACAAGATATCAAAATTGTCATTATTACATATCCGCTATCTTCGTTGTGATGCTTATCCATATTCCAGTAAAAAAATAAGTATAAAACACATAGTTATTCAATGTTTGGTCAATTTCTATCAATATGATCATGCTAATTTAATATCTACTAATCTAAGTTTTTAATATGGGTATTAATTCTTCAGAACACCTTCATATATGATCAATCAAAACAAGGAAAGAGGTTTGAGATTTTTCATTACTTGATTTTTTAGTAAGGTGATATCATAGTAATGTTCCTAATCTTGGTTGATTTGGATATGAAACAAAATGTTTATGTGCTAATACTTGAAAAAGTTCATTTCTTCCGTTAAATCTATAACAATGTGTAATATCATATGTTCAAAAGTTATATTGAACGACCTACTAGTTTTTTATTTGAATGCAAATTTTTACTTTTATTTTTTTTATATGTGTGCTCGCGCCGCGTGCGTGTGTGCACGTATGCGTGTGTGTGCACGTATGCGTGCGTGTGCGTATGCGTGTGTGTTAGAAAATAAGAAATTAGAAATACTTGGTTAAATCTTTTGATTGACGAAATATTTTGTTAAGAAATTGAGAAGGTTTCTGAAAAAAAAAAAGATGATGAAAACTACTTGCACACTAGTTATTGTAATTTATGTGTTAAGTAACAACTTAAATACTTAATAAAAGTGCTAGAAATTAGAATACAAAAACAAAAAAAGTCAAAGTTAAAGATCTTTCTCCGTCAATCTTGTGCATTATGTAACAAGATCAATTATTGGTAAGGTCCTGCATCTCAGTAAATTCACTAAATTCATTGGATGAGTGATAAAAGTTTTAGCTTTATCACAAATTATATTAAATTTTCACCCATAGCCACAATTATTTTCTTTTAATGGTCACACATAACATGATTAATCTCTTTTATTAGAACTTGCATTCATGAAGTAAAAAAAAATAAATGGTTAGTCAAAGAGAAAAAAGGAGGAGCTTAGATCCATAAAAAATGACGTGTTTCGATCTGTGATCATGCATCTCTGAATATTCATTCAGTTTAGTGATAAAATATTTCTTCTTACTTTCATATTTCATTCTAAACAAATTAAGAATTTTGGGGAATATCAATTTTAATAACTTCTCAGTCTAAAGAAATAAATAAAAGTGTTGCTACATTTAGATCTATCATATATTAAATTTATTCTCATCATACCATTAGTTATTTCTTTTTCAATTTGTGTCAGACCCAAAGGTTTGTGACATTTTCGATTAGTTATAATAACATTTGTTCATACTACACATTGATGTCTATCAATAAAGGGTTTTCTCATATTTTTCAAATTGAATTTTCAGAACTTCTTCTTTTGGATAAATAAATTCGAGTTTTCTTTACTGTTGTTGAGCGCTTAGCTGATTTTTAGGTACGATACATCAATGATTAACACCACTCTATTCGGGGAGGATATTTACCATTAACCTCAGGTAATTGAGGGGAATAATTTCCTTAAGGGGAAAGCTTCAATTCATCATATTGAGCGCCCACGTGATCGGCTAAGAGATACGCTACAATCTACTTTCTTTAGATTGTGTTCCATGATATAATTCTTAGCATATATTGTTCCCGATCCACTCAGTCACCACTCTCACTACAAGCTTTACCCTGGAACCCGTACAATCTATCTCAAGTCATCCATCTCCTTCCACTTCCAACTCCACCATCTAGGTCATTCCACCCTCGTATTAGATGATAACCTTACCCCTTATATCAAATAGATATATACCACTACAAAAAAACACCTAAATCGTGCGGGTTTCAAAGCGGAGGTTAGCTATAACTCCCACATATTACATTAAATAACGGGGGTTTGATAGCTGACGGAAAATAAAAATAAATAGCGGGATTTAAAACCCCTAAAGAAAAATTTAAGTAAATATCTAGAGTTTAAACACCTGCTATTTCAGAATATATATTTTATTTCATAATATAAGGTATATATTTTTTATTTATGAAATATAAATACTCACAACTTTTGGAAATAGATAATTTAATAAAAAGTTATTTTTACTTTAAATTGCAAGACACAAAATAAACACAACTTTAGGAAACTTCCAAATTCTCTCACTGTCACAAGCAAGTTTAAGCACTTCTCCGACGTCTCAGCGGTACTTCTCCGTCGTCTCCATCGCACTACTCACGAGATTCAAAATGGGATAGGTGTTGTAAGGTAATGTTTTCCTCTTATCACCTCTTTGAATAATGAACCGACCTCATATTTTTGGATTTTCTCATCTGAATCTTCACAAATTGTACAAATTATTGCTTGTATTTACTAAGTAAGCTTGTTTTTTTGCTGTTTGTATCGATGCATGGAGGTAAAATTAGGTTAATATTGTTGTATTAGTCTTGGAGGAAAAATTCAAAAAATTAAATTTGAACATGTATTTTGTGGTAGAATTAGGTTTATTTTGATATCATTTTTGCGATAATTACAAAATTTTCGAGGCATTTTGTGTATACAGATTCTTAGTCTCAATCGTGTTGCTCAACAGGTGGCTTGTTTCTTTGTAAAAATTGTCTTCTCCGTCAATCCTTGTTTATGCATAAGGTGTATATAGTTTCTCTTTGTTTAGCTGCTACATATGCCCTTGATTTCACTTATCTCTATATACTTGTATTCGCATATTATATTCTTATAGGTTTGTAGTCCACATGTTCTAATAGTTCTTTACATGAAGTCCTTTAGTCCTTTGGTCCACACATATTTTGTGGTAAAAGATTTTTACAGGAAGTCCCGTAGTCCACATGTTCACATCTTCTGCATTTTGCGGTATGATCTCTTAGTTTGCGACAGTCTGTTCTCTCTTGTTTGCTAGCTCCCGTTGTGTGGTGGATCTTTTTTCCTTAATTATACTGTAATTTTACAACAACAAATTACATGAGAAACTAGATGACATAATCTGTGTACAAAGACAACCATCATATGCAAACAGATACCATAAGTACTATATATGATGCACTAAGCATCATACCATGTAATGTCATAATCACCCCAATCACCTTTAGGTATACCCAGGGCTTCCCACACTGCTTTAGAGACATCAACAAGGTTATTGGGGCATGGAGGCTGATAATCGTGTTCGTCATCACGTCCCATGGTAGAATCACACTCATCTACAACTTTAGCTTTCACACTTCTTCTATTAGCACTTATGGTGATATAGTTGAGACATCTATCTCCTCCGCTGTACCATCCTGTTGAAAGAGCAACAACTGGAGTGTCATCAGAGTGGTATTGGTTATTACATTCTGATGGTCCACCGCCATCTCCACCCTTTTCAAAGCTATTCAGGGTTAGAATAACTTTGGTATTACCAATCACTGGAGGTGAACATTTGTAAGTGGTGTACATCTTGATTTTTTTGCAACAATCTGAGTCGTCTTTGGGGTTACATTGTCTTGGAGGTGGCTTTATGCCTCTGATTTTGCCACTCGGCTGGCAAGCCTGTAGTCTTGCATCTAAGAAGTAAGTAAGAGTGGCAAAAACCAGCAAAACCAAAAGTGATGTTCCTACAGTAGACTTCATGGTTTTTGTTCCTGTTTTCTAGTTAGGTGTTGTTTTGAAACGTTATTTGTGTGGAGATTGCGATGATCAAACTGGTTTATATAGTATTTCTGGTCAGGCAATATGCCAATATTCTGTTCAATGCAAGGAAGTTTTCTTTTAACAAAGCATACAACTATTGAGTTTAGCAGTCAAATAGATTATCCTAATTGTGATTTGGCCGTAGAAATGCTGCAATTTTTTGAGACTTTGTTTTTTTAATGTGCATAGATAGGATTTGTTACATATTGATGTAGTTATAGAATGAAGAGAAGTTCTCTTAACGTGTCATAGATCATGCAAGGGGATAGAATATTCTGTAGTATACTTTTCAGTTTGCAGCTATCCTATTAATGGAGTTAACAAAGCTTTTGGTTTGCAGTTGACATTTGTTTGTTTATCTCACAATTTGTAATCATTTACATTTCCCTTTTCAGCCAAAATAGATCAAGCTTCTGGTAGTTTGTGTAATGTCATAATCACCCCAATCACCTTTAAGTACTATATATGATGCACTAAGCATCATACCATGTAATGTCATAATCACCCCAATCACCTTTAGGTATACCCAGGGCTTCCCACACTGCTTTAGAGACATCAACAAGGTTATTGGGGCATGGAGGCTGATAATCGTGTTCGTCATCACGTCCCATGGTAGAATCACACTCATCTACAACTTTAGCTTTCTCACTTCTTCTATTAGCACTTATGGTGATATAGTTGAGACATCTATCTCTTCCGCTGTACCATCCTGTTGAAAGAGCAACAACTGGAGTGTCATCAGAGTGGTATTGGTTATCACATTCTGATGGTCCACCGCCATCTCCACCCTTTTCAAAGCTATTCAGGGTTAGAATAACTTTGGTATTACCAATCACTGGAGGTGAACATTTGTAAGTGGTGTACATCTTGATTTTTTTGCAACAATCTGAGTCGTCTTTGGGGTTACATTGTCTTGGAGGTGGCTTTATGCCTCTGATTTTGCCACTCGGCTGGCAAGCCTGTAGTCTTGCATCTAAGAAGTAAGTAAGAGTGGCAAAAACCAGCAAAACCAAAAGTGATGTTCCTACAGTAGACTTCATGGTTTTTGTTCCTGTTTTCTAGTTAGGTGTTGTTTGAAACGTTATTTGTGTGGAGATTGCGATGATCAAACTGGTTTATATAGTATTTCTGGTCAGGCAATATGCCAATATTCTGTTCAATGCAAGGAAGTTTTCTTTTAACAAAGCATACAACTATTGAGTTTAGCAGTCAAATAGATTATCCTAATTGTGATTTGGCCGTAGAAATGCTGCAATTTTTTGAGACTTTGTTTTTTTAATGTGCATAGATAGGATTTTTTACATATTGATGCAGTTATAGAATGAAGAGAAGTTCTCTTAACGTGTCATAGATCATGCAAGGGGATAGAATATTCTGTAGTATACTTTTCAGTTTGCAGCTATCCTATTAATGGAGTTAACAAAGCTTTTGGTTTGCAGTTGACATTTGTTTGTTTATCTCACAATTTGTAATCATTTACATTTCCCTTTTCAGCCAAAATAGATCAAGCTTCTGGTAGTTTGTGTATATCTTTGAACATCTCGTCGGAGACATTTATACCTTTATAACTCATGAGGAATCAGAAAAACTGCGTTCTTGCTTAATCGATTTAAATATGTTCTCATTAACAGTCTTTCGTCTGTTTACGTTCATTCTAGTTTATCATTTTAAGACAGATTCAATATTTAGGATTCAGAGTCTTGGGTAATATACATGACATTCTGAACGTTCAATTTGGTTTGACGTTGCTCTTTGCATTAAAGCTGATAAAGAATACAATTTGGATAAGAATCCTAAATACTTACTATGATATGACAACAATTTGGATAAGACTCTTAAATACTTACTATCATATGACAAATTACTCTGTTTCACTAACCATGGTCATATCCGAGACAGAGGAACTAACTGATTAAACTAGAGAGTAAGAGGATTCAGGAACATATTTTACCATTTTTTGATGAATACTGACTTGAGTGACATGAGTTCTAGTGATCTGACTAGTTCATAACTTGAGTTTTCATAGATAGATTCATAACTTCAGTTAGTCGTTCTATATAAGCAAATGTTGTGATATCATGACTATCTGTTTTATTTTACTTACAAAATAAATCAATGAGTTTCTGCCGAATAAGTTAGTACATACACAAATTGATTGAATATCGAGTACAAGCCTGTAAATAATTTAGGTGCGCTTACTACAATAGTACTAAATAGAGAAAAAATAGACATTTTCTCTCAAATTGTTGTTCTGTAAATCCACATCCACTTCCTGTGTTCATTATGTTACAATTTTGGCATGCAAAAAGAAAACATTATGACCATTTCTGCATATAGTCCATTTCTGCATTAGCTGGTACATAAAATTGTTAAATATCACTCTAACCTTATTATTTTCTCATGAAAATCTTATAGGTGATATTGTCTGCTAATTTTGTTTTTTCGATGGATAAATCTTGGATTAGAATGATAAGGACCACAAAGGAATATCTGGTTGGTTTGAATCAGTTTTTGGAATTTGCTTTTAAAAATGGAGCTATAGAAGAAAGAATAAAATGCCCGTGTTCTCAATGTTGTTTTGGAAAATGGCAGACTAGAGAGGTAGTATTTGATCATTTGATTTGCAAGTCATTTCCTCAAAATTATGTCATTTGGGTTATGCATGGGGAAACAAGTGAGTTACAAAATTATAAAAGCAGAGAGTTTACTCAGGATACACTGCCTCCAAAAAATCCTGTAGAATTATTGATTAACGAATCATTTTATGGATTTAGGCAAGAGAGCTTTGATGTAGGTCCGTTGCAAATAGTGGCAGAAGAAGAGATATTAAAGGATATACGCACATCATACGACAAAGACTTTTTTGAGTTGCCCAAAGATGGAAGGGGAGAATTGTATGAAGGGTCTAAGTACTCAAAATTAAAGTTTTTGTTAAAGTTATATCACATAAAGTGTTATAGTCTAAGTGACAAAGGAATGACTATGATATTGGATCTACTCAGGGATGCCTTTTAATTTGAAAAGATCACTGATTCTTTTTATGAGGCTAAGAAAACTATCAACAAGTTATGTCTTGATTATGTTAAGATTGATGCTTGTTCAAATGATTGAATTTTGTATTGGGGAGATGATGTTAATGAGGAAACATGCAAGCATTGTCACACTTCGAGATGGAAGCTTGATGAGAAGAATACAAACAGTAAAGTGGTTGCTAGGGGTAAGAAGAAAAAAAGAGACCTGCAAAAATTTTGCGTTACTTCTCATTAAAGCCAAGATTACAAAGACTGTTCATGAGCTCTAAGTTGGCAGAACATATGAGGTGGCATATGGAAGGTGGTAACAAAGATGCAATCTTAAGGCATCCTAGAGATGGTGAGGCATGGAAGAGATTTGATACAACTTATCCTGAATTTTCTTTTGAATCTCGAAATGTTCAATTAGGTTAGCTAGTCATGGTTTCAATCACTTTGGAGCGATAAGTACTAATAATAGCATTTGGCCTGTAATTTTGGTTCCATATAACCTACCACCTTGGTTGTGCATGAAACAACCAAATTCTATTGTATCAATGATCATTCCAGTTCCACGAATGGTGCGAAATAACATAGATGTATACTTACAACCACTTATTAAGGAGTTTAATGAGTTGTGGAGTGAAGGTGTACATACTTTTGATTCATCAAAGAATGAAATGTTTAGAATACGGGCAGCTCTTATGTGGACAATTAGTGATTTTTCGGGACTCGGTATCTTATCTGGTTGGAACACATATACCGGTTTTGCATGTCCATCTTGTAATTTTGACATGAAAACTTGTCGACTTACTCATAGTAGAAAGTGGTGCTTTGTGGTCATCGTCGATTTTTGGCAAGAAATCATAAATTCAGATTAATGAGGAATCATTTTGATGGAACTGTAGAAAAAAGAAACCCCCTCAAAAAGTTATCTGGATCTGATATTTTGCAACAAGTGACAAATATTAATGTTACATTTGGAAGACAAGAAAAATTGAATGATAAAATAAAAAGAAAAAGAAAAAAAATAGACAAAGCAGTATGGGTAAAGGTTCAACTAAACAGTGGAAGAAAAAAAGCATATTCTTGAATCTTCCTTATTGGGAACCCAACTTGTTGCGTCATAATTTAGATGTTATGCATATTAAAAAAAAAATTTGACAATATTATTCACACTCTATTAAATGATATAGAAAAGTCAAAGGATCACATTGAAGCTCGAAAAGATCTACAAGATATGGGTATAAGGGAAGACCTTTGGGAAGATGAGAATGGTGATTTTCGGCTTGGTGCATTTACAATTCCAAAGGATAAGAAAGTTACCTTCCTTACAACTTTAAAGAATATGTTAATGCCCGATGGTTATTCGTGTAATATATCTCGTTGTATACATCTAGAATCAAAGAAGATCTTTGGATTAAAAAGTCATAATTGTCACATTATTATGGAACAATTACTGCCGATAGCAGCAATTCGCAATGTGCTTCCAAATCAAGTTGTAGCAATTTTGGTAGAGTTCTGTTCCTTTTTTAGACACATTTGTCTGAAAAACTTGAGCCTCATGGATCTTGAAAAACTACAAAAACGGATTGTTATCACTCTTTGCCACCTATAGATGTTGTTCCTTCCATCCCTTTTTACTGTAATGGTTCATTTAACTGTCCATTTAGTGGACAAAGTAATACAAGGTGGCCCAGTATATTATCGATGGATGTATTTTGTTGAAAGGTAAAATATCTTATTTTTAAACTTTTGTCTCAAAGTAAATGCTTGTTCTAATACTATGTAATTTTAATGGTAGATTGTTAGGTCATTTCAAGTCACTTATAGGGAACAAAGCACAGGCAGAAGGATGTATAGCTGAAGGTCAAAAAATTGAAGAATCTCTAACTCTTTATTCTCGTTATTTTGAGGATATCAAATCGAGGGTAAATAGGCCTAAACGAGTAAATGATGAAACAAATCATGATGAGGTTCCTAAAAGGTCATCTATGTTCCCTCGACAAGGTAAAGTTGTCGGAGGCTTTATAACAATTCCTTTGACTCATTTGGAGAAAACTCAAGCTCATTGATATGTGTTACTTAATTGCGCTTCAGCAAAGCCATTTATTGAGTAAGTAATTTAAATAAGCTTGATCTATTAAAAAACATTTATAAAATGGTTGTTCATTGATTTTATTTGTAGTGAATTTAGGCAACACATTAAAAGGAGTTCAAGAGGCAGAAAAACTTCGACAACAAGGTAGAAAAGAGAATTGATAGAGAGTTTACTGATTGGTTTCCTAAGTGGGTGAGTGATTGAAATAGATGATAGTTTTGCATAGGATTTCTAATTCAATTTAGAATATCTGACGAAAATATTTTTTTTATTTAGATAATGAATCCAGATATAGAAGACACAATCTCTGATGATATAATGTTTTTAGCACAATGTCCAGTGCCATATGCAAGAAGATTCACTGCTTATAGCATTAATCGGTTCAAATTTCGAACTTTGTCAAGAGAACAAGGATTGAAAACTCAAAATAGTGGAGTTTTTCTTATGTCTGACACTTCTTGCGTTGCATCTAGTGCTGATAGAAATGCAAGACAAGCAGATTTGCCATATTATGGGAAGTTGGAAGATATTATTGAGCTTAACTATTATGGAAAGTTCAGGGTTGTGCTTTTCAAATGCAAGTGGGCTGACACTACTCGAGATAGAGGGTTTAAAAGAGATGTTTGGAACTTTAATTGTGTCAATTTTTCTAAATTGATTCACACCGGTGATTGTGAGGATGATGATCCTTATATTGAAGCATCACAAGCAAATATGGCTTCCTATGTTGATGATGAAACATATAAAGAATGGAGTGTAGCTATACATTTGCAACCAACAGATGTGTTTGACATGGGACAAGTTGATGAAGAAGAGATATTTGAGAATGAGCCCTACCAACAACAAGAATTTGAAATTTTTTTCGATGTTGATTATGGAAATGTCCAAATCTCAACAGAGGAGCATATGTCTGAACACACATAGCATGCTTTTTAGTTTTGGTGTGAAGGAAAAACTATTTGTATATTCTAATCACATCACTCTTTTATTAAGATTTGAACTTTTCAGGTGTGTGTGGATGTGGATACAAATTTCTTATGAAAATCTGCAGTCTTATAACTGGATGAACCAGTAATCTTTACAAGTATTGCAATTACAGTATTTTTTTAAGAATTTCTGATTTATCTTATCATTGGTTTATTGTAGAAATGGCAAAGACCAAGCGCCGACAGAACTTGCAAAACTCAGTTCAAACACAACCTACATTGTCAGTTCAACCCAACGCACAATCAACCACATCACAATCGATTTCATCAGTTCAGGCGAAAAAATAGATGACGTCCTCAGTTCAGGCTACATCACAGCCAGTTCAGTCAACTCAGGCTGCATCAAAGTTTATTTCCTCAAATCAGGCTGTATCACCTTCGACTTGATCAAGTCAGGACGAATCACAACTGAAATCATTTAAGAAGCGTGTTGTTGGACGTGAGTCTACGGAGTATTGGACCGTAGAAGCAATAGGTAAACTTTACACTTCTGCTTTCTTTTTTTTTCTTCTTCTCCGTTTGTCTTGTTTTTCTTCTTCTTGTTAGAAGGGCTTGTCGAAAGAAACAAATCATTCCACACACAAGTGGATCCAAAGCTAACTCTAGAAGAAGAGCTGAAATGGTTAAAGATTTTAGTTTTTTTCATTTTATTTAGTTATTAAGATGACTTATTGTGTAATTATTTTTAATTAGTTAAGTTATTCTAAGTTGATTGTTTTGCTTATAGATGGCTGAGACCGGTCAAATGCCTGGACGAGCAGAACTTTATCTTGCTACTCATAAGAATGTAGATGGAGCATATGTAAATGAAGCGGCAAAAGTTATCTGTGTAAGTTAGTTAATGGGGGAAATAATAGCACTCCAGTTCCTTGGTTGTGTCAAGTCTGTCCCTATTCTATTAACAAGTTAAGTCAAACAGTTTATGTTTAGTCTCTTATTTATTTTAAACCTGAGATTCTCTGTTAATATTTTCGTCATTGCTATTATTCAAATCAGTTTGATGGTGCCTTGTTTAGTATAGTGTGCTGTCATTTTGAAGTGATTTAAAATCCTTGCTTGAATAATGATTTAAAATTATGTCTCACTACTTATCTCTCACTTGGATTGAATATATGCATGTACTTTGCTTAAAATGTGAATGCCTAACTCAGGAAAATGTATTTTATGAATGCTAAACTTAGGAGTAAAGGAATTCCTAACTCAGGAATATGTGAATGCACTTTGATTATATTTAGGTAATACATCTTTGTTCTCAATTACATTTTAAATTTTTTTTAAAGTGTTCTGTGTGTGTACTATACTAAGGAAAAAATTCAGCAAACTCTGAGTCAAAGTACTGTGGATGAGTCTATAATATCACCAGATGATGCATTTGGAAAAATTCTAGGAAATTAGCACTCTGAAAGGGTAAGGTGTTTGGGATTAGGAGTTGTTCCCACTACAGTTTTTAAACAAGCAAGACCTCGATTCAGCGGTATGAATGCTTCGAGTGTTTCATGTCCATCCAATTGCCAGGAGAACTACAATAAACTGTTGAATTCTCACATTCAAATGATGGTTGCTTTCAAGTCATATATGATAATAAAAGAAGGGGCATTTACCAGAACAATTTGTGGGGTTATTTGCTCCTACTACTACAATGGTAAATATAATGTTTACATTCTCTCTTCTTGAATGACCTTATTTATATATCAGATATGTTCGTTTAGTTGCAGCCATTTTCTGGATCCACTGTGTTTTCTAGTGACATATCTACTGAGATTAGCTTCTTTATTTTTGGCAATGTTTTATGAGCAAGGCAGTACTCATGGTCCAGAACATATTTTTACATGTTAGTATTGACCTATTTGATAATGAGTGGCATTGGTATTTACTTTCATAGTAGTGAATTTAGTATTGTTGTTCACATGCTTAGTGTTAGCTTGCATTATTTCATATTTTATCGGAGTAAAAGTCTTGAGTTTTGATGAAGTCACTTACATGTGTATTTTTTTTTTGCAGCCAAGTGATGTTAGTAATAGTAATCGTAGTGAACCCCGCTGAAATTTCATGAACAGTTGTAGATCCTTTCTTGAGTTTGGATGCTTGTGATCTAAAGTTTAAGCAATTTTTTGTAGTGATTTGAAGTTCAAGCAAGTTTTTGTAGTGATTGAAAGTTTCTTGTAATAATATGGTTGAAGTGAATAAACATGTTCCAATTAAGTTTGTAGAACTAATAGTACACTTTATGACATGCTTTTGTGGTGAACTATTGTATTATTTCATATACTAATATGCCCTTTTAGATTTGTCTATGTTAATTAATTAGTTATTATTATTTAAATTTGAATATTTAATTTCCAGCAAAATTTTAGAAAAAGATACATTTCATAAATAGCAGGGGTTAAAACTCTTGTTAGTTTTAATATATAATTCATGAATCTGGGGTTTTTGACTCCCAGAGTATATAAATTGTTAGGGTTCTAAATCCTAGAATTTGTGCAGTTATCAATTTGTGGGTTCAAAACCCCCGTTAGTAAACCCCCGTTACTGGTACCAGGGGTTGGAAAAAAAACCCTGCGACATAATTATGGCACACCTAATTGTAGGTGTTTATGCAACTGCCCTAAAACTAAGTTGCAGGGGTTACTGACCTCCGGAATATGTAATTTTAGCCCCCAAATTTTAAGTGTTTTTTTTGTAGTGTACTAAATACAAGGTCACTACTAACGTTGTTAACTAGACTACTATTCCCCCTCAAACTCTCATGCAAATTTTTAACCAAACTAAGCCATTATATAAAACAATTTATCAAAGTAAAATATTTTTCTAAAAGTTTACAAAACTTGTATAAACGTATTTCATGGTAACGTTTTAGGGTATATTTTATTTTTTAAAAACTAACAGCATTAGGTTGATATACGTTACTGTAAGTAACGTTTTACTCCTAAAACGTTATTTTCAGTAATGTTTTACTCCTAAAACGTTACTATGAGTTACGTTTTAGGAGTAAAACGTTACTCTGACTAACATATATCAATTTGACACTATCAAATTTTAAAAAATAAAATATATCCTAAAACGTTACTGTGGAATACGTTTATACTACTTTTGTAAAATTATAGAAAAACATATTATTTTGGTGAATGACTTTATATAATGACTTAGTTTGGTTAAAACCTCCTCTCATTCAGACACAAAGTTCCGAATTTCTTTTTAATCAAGCATATAATATATAACTATATTCACTATTAGAAACATAACCTTGACTCTTAGTCCTCACCTAAGACTAAACATTCACCATTCACATGATCCATAACTCTAGCAAGCTATAATTTAATCATCACACCTTTCAAATAGCCAGACCTCTAAGGATCCCTCAAATACCTACGGTATTTAGTATGCACCCCCACTCTATAAAAGAACTATCCAAACATTTCAATACACTCACCCAACCACTCATGGACAAACATACGATAAATACAACACAATAAAATAAGTCCGGTCCTCTTACAAAACAAAAATTTAACAATCACGTCATTAAGAAGTAAACTTGGTTCTCTCATGAATTCGGCAAACAAAATAATATTGCGCCTGGTGTGGTACCATGTCAATCATTGGTATGTACCGGTATCGTACCCGAATTAATAATATATGGATATCCTCATATATACTAGGCATGGTACCCAAGCTAAATGTTAGTATATCAAGAATTGTATCTTAGCCAATCGTGGGAATATCTTGTACTAAAAGTGGTACTCTAGCCCACCATCAAACATACAACATAATCACAATGAATAGAAAAATACACTTGTACATCTAAGTAATCATATTCATTGAATACGATTGAAAATATTATCAATCATATGATGTTGATTCCTTTTCCAAAATCATATGCCATGTATGCAATACTAACAAAACTTTTGACAAGCACATATCACATGAACGAAAAAATTAACAACCATCACCTATCTTTAAAAACCCATTTCCAAATTATTCCCTATCGAGAATGTGATTCACCATAGTCATCTATTATAGGATAACACCCATTATTCATCATAAGATCAACACTAACCAAGTGAATCAATCATCAACCTAAACTACAACTACCTACATATTCCAACATCTAGACTCTCTATTTGAAGTCTTATACATACAATTTCCTGACAAACTACAATATATTATATTAAAAAAAGACCGGTCTAACTACTCATATATGATGAAAACCTAGAAAATATAGACTCCAAGAAACTGCCGAAGAACTCTAGATACAAACTTTTAACCCTGATGTATGTATATCAAGAAATCGCGGGTTTTAACCTTCTTTTCATTGAAGACCCTCCCCTCAATTGTTCCTGAGCTTAGAGTGGCTTAGGAAAATTTTTTGAGTTACCCTTTTCTATGTTTTCTAATGAAAAGTAGGAGAAAACATAAAATACATCATATTTTCTAAGGTTTGATTTTTTCAGCCCAGCTATAGCGACCATATAGGCACTATGTGGTGTTGTCATAGCATAGACTTTCCATTAGGGTGGGCTAGCATCATCTTGGATCTCAAATTCTTGGATTTTTTTTATAACCCAATTTATAAACTTGCACCGTATTTCAACCATTTTTAGGACTACGCACAAGGTGACTTTTGAATAATGATGGATCAGATCGTTACAGGAGCAAAGATTTATAAAAAGTTCATATATGAATAAAGAATGAAACAAATAAATGTGATTCAGAGAGGATGTGTTTTTTCCTTATGGTAGATAAACAAGGAATGAGAGAAAATATAACATCAACTTTTTTATACAAATTTAAATAAGATTTTTCTTTCATATATAAAGAGAAAAAAAAATTGTGTATTTATTATCACTTTCAGATAATATGAAAACAATAATCTTCATAGTCTAAATCTGATAAATGTTATGTCATATGTGCAATTTATGACTTATCAAAATCTTCTTTATCTTCAAAAAGAACAAGGATGATTGATTATTTTTCACCTTGTGTTTGTTATGAACTTATTACAAGTTATAACAATGTCAAAAAAAGATCTTCTCGATTTATTTGATGTTATTTTAATTGATACGAAAAATATTATAAATATGAGGAATAAAAAAATTATCTTCTTGACAAAATAATACCTATCATCATTTTAGAATCAAAATTTATTCAACTGTAAAATTATTTGTGTCATTGTCTACCTATATATGCTCGGCTACCTGCTCCAATAAATAATATAATTTAGAAAACATCTAGCTTTTATTTTCAGATTATATAACACAAACCATTCAAATAAAGTTAAATAATCATTATTTGCACAATGATGTTTAACAATGATAAATCGACATTCCTTTGTTATTTTTCATGAAATTTAGTTCTTGGTGACCATCTAATTAGTAAAGAAAAGTTAATCTGTTTTTGTAAGTATTTCAATTGGTAAATATTACTTTAGGACACTTATAAGATTATTTTCTACGAAAGTGAATATGTAACTTTCAGGATTTGTCTTGTTGATCATTGAAAATCCACACAAATCGCATGAATTTCCTTTATCTAGAGTCCAATGTCTTCAGAAGGTGTAGAACATTTGTTTGTGTTTTGGATAGATAACCCTAGTTTTTCGATGTGGAGGATAGAACTCCACTTTTTCTACACCTATAATGGTGAATTTATACACCTAGGGTTAGGGTTAAGGATCACTAATGGGCTAATGGGCTAATTAATTTATTGGTGGACTTGAACCAATAACTATTGGAAAATCGACACAGCTCGGAAAACTTAAGTCTTATATTTACTCTTAAAAATCCTATATTAAAAATAATTACCAAACAGAGGTACTAATCTTAATAGGAAATTTACATGATTATACCCAATTCCCTATTTCACACATAATTAGAAATAACATTTTGACTTAAAAAATGTATTACATATATTATCGTTGTTTCTCTCCCACGCCATTACTCTATCAATTTAGCACGATTTAATTTTAATCTCCTCAAGTTCAAATTAGAGATTTCTATAAATTCGCACTTTTTTGTGATTATTTTCATATCAGTTAAATATTATTAGTGGTAAGTGTATCAATGTATTTCTTCTTCCAATGACAGGATTATTTCGAAGGATAATCATACAAACATAAAGTACCAAATGCATATGCAATTTCTTTAATGTATCTGTTGTATCATGATATATTTTGTATCAAAAAGGTATAATGATACATCATATATAGGAGAGGTAACATGATACATCATGCATTGGAAATGTATGATTATGTATTGTTGGCATTGTGATATATTATGCATTGGAAAGGTATTATTATGCGATGAATCATAAATGTATCATGATACATCACATTTCGGAATTATATTATGATGTAATGTATCGGAATTAAAGAAATCATGATACATTATATATCATAAAGATATCATGATACGATCAACTACAGAATCTAGGTAATTGTTCTTTACATTTCAAATCCCAAAATGTCATATTGGAACTTAAGTGGTACATAGTTGATGCACAACATTAATCATCTAACTTTTAAACTCTAACTCAAAACCCCCAATAAAAAGAAAAAGTAAAATAAGCTACCGGCATAAATAAAAAGTGTCATTTAAAAAATAAATTGGGATAGATTATTATTGATATATATGTTATGACCCAATTCCTTAAGTCATGATAACTCCTAGTATAACCCTCCAATAGATAAGCAACTCGTAACCCAAAACAAATATATATATATATACACACACAAAAAAAATCCCTCATAGAACCTGGGAATCATAAGTACGGAGTTGTTTAAACACAGGAGTTTAAGTCCCAAAAATGGACCCAAAATAAACGCTTGTCTGATAAATCACAAGACTAGCTATCAAAATAAAGGTAGCATGTCAATAAGTACAGGATGCCAACTACTCATCCTCACCTCAGAACTAAAGCTACAACTGGCTTGAATGATTAACATCGATAGCAAGTGCTCATACCCACATCACAGAACATATGTAAAGTGTAGCATGACTATCAAAACAACATATGCTCAGTAGGTATCATAGGTCGAGCCATAAGGGAAGTGTAGACCAGAGCAAGAGGGAGTCAAGCCAACTATTGTGGTTGTGTCATTTGGTGGGACAAAGTAGTCTACGGACAGTGAAAAAACGAAATAGACCAAACGTGTCACGATCCAAAAATGGACATGATGACACTCGTCTTATCCCACAAAGACAAGTCAGCCTAAAATTATAATAAAATGCAGAAAATTTATAAGAAAATTAAAAGTACGCCCAAAACCTGGTTGTCACGTGTACATGCCTCTAAAGTATTACAATTGACTAAAAAAAAACTCAAGTCTCAAATGAACTTGTTTCTAGAATAGAACAAGATCATAATTATGGAGAAGAAAGTCTGCTGAGATGGAAACAGCTACCTCACAAATCTCCAAAAAGCCTCGGAAAAGAAGAGAATGACAAGTACAACAAAAATTCAGGCTCATAACCTACAAAAATCTTTTGTAGAAGCAAAGGGGTGAGTATCAATCCACACGGTACTCAACAAGTAAATCTTTAAACACAAGCTAAGTGGATGAAATACGGGTACAGCTACCACCCCCAACCGAACCTCCACAACTATAACCTTCATTAAAATTAACTCAACCTAACAGCTCACAGTTTACATAGCACGTAGCTCAACAACAACACTTAGACAAATTACATATCCTCAACAACAACATTTTCACAAATTACATATCCTCAACAACAATACTTCAACAAATTACATATCCGCAATAACAAGCTCAATATTGATCAATGACAAGTTCAACAGAAAGACAATTAGAAGATCAACAAAACACGATATCAAGTTCACTAATGATAAGTATGTGCAATGCAATGGAATGCAATGTCAAGTATAATGATGCATGTCTGACCTAGTGATACATTTGTCACGACCCAAAAATGGACGTGATGGCACTCGTTTTATCCCACAAAGACAAGTCAGCCTTAAATTATAATAAAATGCAGAAAATTTATAAGTTACTTAAAAGTACCCCCAAAACCTGATTGTCACGTGTACAAGCCTCTAAAGTATTACAATTGATTTAAAAAAAGTCTCAAATGAACTTGTTTCTAGAATAGAACAAGATCATAATTATGGAGAAGAAAGTCTGCTGAGATGGAAACAGCTACCTCACAAATCTCCAAGAAGCCTCGAAAAATAAGAGAATGACAAGTACAACAAAAATCCAGGCTCATAACTTACAATCTTTTTTTTTGTAGAAGTAAGGGGTGAGTACCAATCCAAACGGTACTCAATAAGTAAACCTCTAAACATAAGCTAAGGGGATGAAATACGGGTTCTCCTACCACCCCCAACCGAACCTCCACAACTACAACCAGCATTAAAATCAACCCAACCTAACAACTCACAGTTTACATAGCACGTAGCTCAACAACAACACTTAGACAAATTACATATCCTCAACAACAACACTTTCACAAATTACATATCCTCAACAACAATACTTCAACAAATTACATATGCGCAATAACAAGCTTAATATTGATCAATGACAAGTTCAACAGAAAGACAATTAGAAGATCAGCAAAACACGATATCAAGTTCACTAATGATAAGTATGTGCAATGCAATGGAATGCAATGTCAAGTATAATGATGCATGTCTTACCTAGTGATACACACCGGCTGTCTCTCAGTCTGGGACCCATGGGGGACATATCTGTCCATGCATCTGTCGCGGCGCACGACACGACCCTCGATAATAGTAACCATCGCGGCGCGTGATACGTCTCTTGAAATATAGTATCCATCGCGGCGCGCGATACGTTTCTCAAAATGGTACATCTTCTTTAAATTCTCATTCTTTCTCAATGCACATAACACTTGTCACAACCATGTCTTAAAATAATGCAAATGACATGTTCACACAAACAAAGAGGATATGACCATTTTCATAACACAACACAATTCACAACAACATCAACAATGATTCAAGAAGCCTTTCAAATCGCTCTCCATTATCAACACATCACGCACAAACGATTATTCACATTACCTTTTATTACTCTTTGTTTTCATCATTAGAATTAATCAATGTGGACAAATCAACCCAGCACCAAGTCCCGTTACTCCCAAGCATATACCACAAGGAAATACACACATTCCATACACTTAACAAGAGTTTAGAAATCACTTGCCTCAAACAATCAAGAATTCACTCCGAAACTTGAGCCTTCCTCTTTCGTTGAACTTCCAAATCAATGCAATCTATTCAAGTACAGATTCACCATGAGATTTCTAATTTAACAACACCCATTTTACTATAATCCAATTTTTAACCTTAATGTCAATTAACATGTCAACTCTTCAATTTCCTCCAAATTTCAAGTCTAGGGTTTAGTTCTACTTCCCCCAATATTATAGATTTAATAATATTCACATCATACAATATATCAAATATTTAATTATTTATTTCAATATATCAAAAATTAAATCATAATAAATAAAATAAGATATAACTTGTAAACCGAAATTTTATTCATTATCCGTATCCTTTAACAAAGAACCAATACCACTCAAGACTACCAGAACATAAGCAGAACGTTAACTAGATCTTTAAAAGTATATTTTTCTAATGATTACATCATCATTAACCCTTTAAATATGCATCACTAACTTGTCCCAACTAAGAAACTAAAAATTCCACGTAAGATGGATCATTTACCATCTAGTGCAATTAATATTGTATTATTAATAAAAAATCATGAGCAAATTAACTCAGTAATGAGTCAATATGCACGCTAACCTATGCACTGTTCAAAAACTTATTAAAAATCTAAATTGGACCACTAATTTTAATTATTAAATAATTATTGAATATAATATGGTTGCCATTATTTTTTTGGCAGAAACTTTTCCAAACAACAATAACTTAAAGGACTTTTTTATTCCTTAAAAGATAATTATACTGCCTATTCAAGTAATTTCTATGTCGAGGTTTACCTGAAGCACCAAATATTTTTTTTCGGCAATGCAAATTCCGCCTTTCTGCCTCTCGCGTAAAGTCTCCTCTCTCTCAATTGTGGAATAAAATATAAAACCCTATAAACTCATTTTAATATATTTGGGCTAAGGAGTATAGGGTCTTAAATGAGTTTTCATTCATGGCCCATTATTATCAATTAACTTAAATAAATATCCGTCAATTTAATAACTACGATTATTGAATAGCTTTAAAATTTTCATCAACTTCACCGACATATCAATAATTATTCGAGACAATTATCAAGAGGGGGGAAATAGTATTTTTATATAAAAATTCTAAAAATTAACTTTCGAGTCATTACATTATCGACCACTAAAAACAATGTTCGTCCTCGAACATGATGAAGAAGAATAAATTATAACCAATTTACCGATAGTCTTAGGTATGATCATTCATAGTAGGTGTCCATCTCTCCAAGTGAGTTCCTCCTCAAAATCATTCCATCAAGATCAACTACTAAGAACTGAAGTTTCGAATCAAACTGTGGAAGGTCTATAAATCAAGAGTGATTATCAAGTCACCAACTAACTCATGAACCCAATATAAACTGAAACTCATTGGACATTAACACAACCATCATGATGAATCTTTTTTTACCATATAACCAAGATAACCTTCCAAATAAATACTGGATACAACCAGAAGTGAGCCTGAGTCAACCACTAAACAATCATAATGTATAAACCATCACAAATCTTATCAAAACTTTCTTTTCACAACACAATCTTTTCACGAGGTTAAGTAATGAAAATCTGATATTTAGACACAGGGTAATCATTAAGGAGAATCAAATTTATCTAAACCAAAAATAATAATAATTAAGTAACCACCTAATGAGTGATTCTAAGCAACCATTAGGAAAGGTACAACTAGACCCAATGGTCCACATACTCCATCACACATAACCATAATGTGACTTTCACGATGAGACGAACATTAAAAGTGTCAGACAATTGAAATATATTCATAGAAACTCCTCTATAGATCCTCACAAGTAAGGTCGTGTAGAACCAGTTGTATACTTCCAGTATCTCAAACAATATCAAATATTATATAACTGAAATGATCAAGCCTGTCAAAGAATCCTATCATATTAATAGTACATAAGAGGATCGGTACATCTGATCCACAACTAGAGATTCACTCATGGATATAAAAATACATGTGAGCATACACATTGAATTATACTTCAAATCATGTCCAATACGAAGTAGGTTGATTAAATAAGAATGTACGAAACCAAAATTGATTAACACAATTTATTCCGCCCATAGCACCTATAACAAACATTCCATTCGAATGAATCCCTATCGTTGATTTTAGGTCACCCACAATCAATCCATCTAATCCTCATTACAATATAACAACTATTTGATTCATCAAAGCCATACAGTAAGCCATTACTCTTGATACTAACAAACATCATAACCATATCATCCATTTACCATACTCTCAAACTGTCATTAATATCAACATTTTCTTAGCAAACACATTCTAGCCTTTAAAATTTTTAAACTATGAATCTCTTTATTTCCATTTAACCATTTCATGACCAATACGGGTGATAATAATTTCAAATCTAAAAGTACTCTACCATCGAGATACAACCATTGAATCACACTCAATGTCAATTCCACTAAATTTTCGGATATCAAATTTTCACTAATATTCAAAATCATCATATATCTCATATCAATACTTAAGAAATTTGTGGTCACACCAATAATTCGAATACTTTAAGCTCATAACCTCTACTCACTATTAAATGCCTATGTAACGCATCATAACAATCTGTATCGTCCCATCAAGAAAGCAGTTTTGATCTCCTCAAATCCTCATTAATTATGTAAAACTGTAGGTTCATACCGTTTAACATAAATAAGTTACCTATCATAATTTGAACAATTTAGCTCCACATAAGAGCACATAATCTTACGCCCTCACTGTTTTTCACCCAAATAAAAATTCTATATTCATAAAAAATTGCTGATAATTCTTGGTAAGTCTATACTGAACAAATTCACATCCACAGTCATATTAGATCTTATATATGAAAATTCATACATCCTTCAACTTCGAACCAAGAGTCTATATAAGAGGTCTTATATTTTCACTTCTCTTAAGTTATTTCCATGGTGCAAAACTCAAAATAGCTTGAACTCTTCAATACATCATACTCTTTTTTTTCTTCCGTTGACTTGCTTACTAATTTTATCCTTGGACTAACAATCCATGATATTCCTATCTTATCCTCTAAACCAAACATTAAACGCTCATTTGATATAACAGTCAAAGGTAACCAAATTTACTACTCAAATTATTTTAAGTCCTTTCAAATGCTTCATACTCAATGTGATCGATCATTTCTTACCTTATCAATCCATACCTTGAAAAAAAAATACACTACCATAAATCTAAACTTACCACGACAAACTTGAATTTTTAATTCAAATGTGTACCCATTACCTTTATCTATCAACATTAACTCATAACTTGAAGATTTTCATGAATTCATGTATCTTAGCTTATTATTGATCGCCTCTTCATCGACCATATCATATATTTTTGCTAAAAATTCAACCGTACTCATTACCAACTCAAAATCACAAAAACAAAAACATATAATTACAGTCGAGTTGAACATCTACATACACTCTGTTCTCAAGTTATATCTAATAATCTTTAATCAATATGATGAACCCATAAAACTATCAAAATAATATAGGCAAAACAGATGAAACCAGATGTCTTTGAATTCTATTATTCACTCTTTTTGAAGATACATCTTTGGCCCTTACAATCTGAGTAAATATCCTTGTTCTTGCCTCCTCCTGAAGGTTATATAGCCTCTCACTGATTCTTTCTGTTAAGGCTCTAGCTCATTTCAATTCTATTTGAGTGGTGCCCCAACACCTCATACAACTTTCCAAGAAATCAAACTACTAATCAATTAAAAAAAATCATAAACTTAGATACTCACAAGTCATCATTATAATACAAAACTCATTTAACCAACCATTCTTATCATACAGTTGCATCTCATTCACAATCCATCACAAACTCTTATTACCATTATGTCCAGTTAACTCTTTTCATCACCACGAAGTCAACCATTTCACCAATATGACACCTTAAATCCAGTTATACCAATCAAAATCAAACTAACTCAATCTCATGTGCACTTCCTTACAAAAATCTTCAATTACCTTCACATAAGTATATCTTGACACTTCTTTTACCCATAAGCTTGCCAATCTTATATATATTTATTTCCTTGGACATTAAAATGAAATCATCGGTCCATATTTAGAAATTTCAAAATACACTTCTTAACTCAACACATTAATATCGTATCGAAGATCCACCACTAAAAGCTTCCTTATAAAAATGCTTAACTCAAGCATCCATAGTAACTAGTTTGTTTTCGAAATATGAATTTAACATCAAATCTCATTATATGAGCATGTGATACAACTTGTAACTCCTTATATAGTTAGTATTCATGTTTAACAATTAACATATATGTTTCCATATACCACTAGTAACACATCGTGAAAGTCCGTTACATCCACCACTAGAACATATCATACCTACCGAGGATCATATCCAAATAGGTTACACATTTCTACCTATTTAATAGCTTTAAAATAATATCAAATTCGTTCCATGTCTAGCCAAGCTATATGTATTCTTTCTTAGGACATGTCGATAACAAAAGTAACACATTCCATATATCTAGCCAAGTACCTATCAGTACCATTGTAATAGTCATATCATGACTTTCTTTGGTATACACTCAGTCTATGGAGCCACAAAAGGGATTTTAACCTCAATTGATGCAATATCATTCGCTAAGTAACCCATTAATGTTATGACAAATATATCAACAGTATTTTTCAAGGTTACACTATTCATTATCTAGCCAACTCTTTGAACATTTGACTTCTAATTGTCGAACCACTCCAGATATTGTTTATGCCACATAAGTACTATTTTTTTTACTATGGTAACTAACCTTACTCAACCCCTTCAAATATGATCAAACATTCCTTTCATAAATATATCATTTCCACCTTAATACCAGATTTAATTAACATCCAACCAATACACGACACACCAATTATTAATATGAGGAACTACGCACGAGTCATAACATAAATAATAGTGAATGTAGTGAAGTGATAAGAATAAAAACGGGATCAAGTACGCACGATAGAGATCCAAGAAGTGAAGATTCTTCCTAAAAGTCACTATAGCCTCTCGAAGATAAGTACAGACGTCTCCGTACCGATCCTCGAGACGCTATATAGACTCGACTTGTACATACTGGGGCTCTGATACCATTTTGTCACGACCCACAAATTGACGTGATGGCACTCGTCTTTTACCACCAAGACAAGTCAGCCTAAAATTATAATAAAATGCAAAAATTTTATAAGTTACTTAAAAGTACTCCCAAAACCTGGTTGTCACGTGTACAAGCCTCTAAAGTATTACAATTGATTCAAAAGAAAAACTCAAGTATCAAATGAACTTGTTTCTAGAATAGAACAAGATCATAATTATGGAGAAGAAAGTCTACTGAGATAGAAACAGATACCTCATAAATCTCCAAGCAGCCTCGAAAAAGAAGAGAATTACAAGTACAACAAAAATCCTGGCTCATAATCTACAAATTTTTTTTGTAGAAGCAAGGGGAGAGTACCAATCCACACGGTACTCAACAAGTAAACTTTTAAACACAAGCTAACGGGATGAAATACGGGTACTCCTACCACCCCCAACCGAATCTCCACAACTACAACCTGCATTAAAATCAATCCAACCTAACAGCTCACAGTTTACATAGAACGTAGCTCAACAACAACACTTAGACAAATTACATATCCTCAACAATAACACTTTCACAAATTACATATTCTGAACAACAATAGTAACCATGCATCTGCCGCGGCGCATGACACGACCCTCGATAATAGTAACCATCGCGGCACGCGATACGTCTCTCGAAATATAGTATCAGTCGCGACGCGCGATACGTCCCTCTAAATGGTATATCCTCTTTAAATTCTCATTCATTCTGAATGCACATAACACTTGTCACAACCATGTCTTAAAATAATGCAAATGACATGTTCACACAAACAAGGAGGATATGACCATTTTCATAACACAACACAATTCACAACAACATCCATAATGATTCAACAAGCCTTTCAAATCGCTCTCTATTATCAACACATCACGCACAAGCGATTATTCACATTACCTTTTATTACTCTTTGTTTTCATCATTAGAATTAATCAATGTGGACAAATCAACACAGCACCAAGTCTCGTTACTCCCAAGCATATACCACAAGGAAATACACGCATTTCATACTCTTAACAAGAGTTTAGAAATCACTTGCCTCAAACAATCAAGAATTCACTCCGAAACTTGAGTTTCGTTGAACTTCCCAAATCAATGCAATCTATTCAAATACAGATTCACCATGAGATTTCTAATTTAACAACACCCATTTTACTATAATCCAATTTTTAACCTTAATGTCAATTAACATGTCAACTCTTCAATTTCCTCCAAATTTCAAGTCTAGGGTTTAGTTCTACTTCCCCCAATATTATAGATTTTATAATATTCGCATCATACAATATATCAAATATTTAATTATTTATTTCAGTATATTAAAAATTAAATCATAATGAATAAAATAAGATATAAGTTGTAAACCGAAATTTTATTCATTATCCGTATCCTTTAAAAAAGAACCGATACTACTCAAGACTACCAGAACATAAGCAGAACATTAACTAGCTCTTTAAAAAGTATATTTTTCTAATGATTACATCATCATTAACCCTTTAAATATGTATCACTAACTTGTCCCAACTAAGAAACTAAAGTTTCCACGTAAGATGGATCATTTACCATCTAGTGCAATTAATATTATATTATTAAGAAAAATTCATGAGCAAATTAACTCAGTAATGAGTCAATATGCATGCTAACCTATGCACTGTTAAAAAACTTATTAAAAATCTAAATTTGACCACTAATTTTAATTATTAAATAATTATTGAATATAATATGGTTGCCATTATTTTTTTGGCAGAAAATTTTCCAAACAACAATTACTTAAAGGACTTTCTTTTTCGTTAGAAATAATTATACTTCCTATTCAAGTAATTACTATGTCGAGGTTTACCTGAAGCACTAAATAGTTTTTTCGGCAATGAAAATTCCGCCTTTCTGCCTTTCGCGTAAAGTCTCCTCTCTCTCAATTGATGAATAAAATATAAAACCCTATAAAGTCATTTTAATATATTTGGGCTAAGGAGTATAGGGTCTTAAATGAGTTTTCATTCATGGCCCATTATTATCAATTAACTTAAATAAATATCTGTCAATTTAATAACTACGATTATTGAATAGCTTTAAAATTTTCATCAACTTCACCGACATATCAATAATTATTCGAGATAACTATCAAGAGGGGGAAAATAGTATTTTTATATAAAAATTAACTTTCGAGTCAAAACAAAACGAGGGCACCATTATAACATCTAAGTATGAAAAGTAAATGCAATATGAAATGATAGAATATAGACATAGTAGAGGTAAAAGCAAAATTCAAAAAAAATGCACATGAGTGTAATAATAACAGGAAATAAACTAAGTTCAACTATCAAAACATAGATTACCCCCATAAGCTCAAAATGTACATGCATGCGCAAATTCAAGTACAAACTCAAACAGACACCCATAAGTCTGACATGTGTACATAATAGTTAAATCTACAATTAAGAACAAGTAACCGTGAGTCAAGATCTATAAAAGGCGTACTTCAGACCTCAAACTTTAGATGACCTCCAAGTAACCAATAAGAGACTCCCAAAGCTAAGAGTGCCGAGCATGAACCTTAAACCGCGGGTGGTCTCTAAAGGGGCAAAAGGTTGAAGCTAGAGTGTATCAACACCTTAGAGGATAAAGGGTAGCGTGACTAGACCTTGAATCGTCTATTATAATGGCTTCCAAAGGACCTCATATAAAGTAATCATCACAGAACCACTGTGGAATGACGTCTACCGGTAGATAATCAACACAATACTCCAAGATCAAACCAACTCCAGTTGGCGGTAAATACTCCAAGATCAAACCAACTCCAGTGCCTCACCGCCAAGCCTAGCCTGAAAACCAAAACGCAATTCACAGGTCCATAGAAGTGGGAGAGTGGATAGAAGGCGATTAAAGTTGAGTCCTCGCCTGGTCTAAGGTTTATTTGATTTAGACTCATATATTTTGCACAAATGAAATAGGATTTAACCATGTTACCGATGTCGAAATAGAATAAGGCCAAATGGCTCCAAATATAACACAACTACGGGTAGCACTAGTCTAAGCCTAGACTAAGGTCAAATATGCTCAAAAAATGGAACTTTTGGCGATCTTAAGAGCCACTCAGCGGTTCATCAAGTGGTCTTGACGATCACCATTTCTTCAACTATTTCAGCCTTTTCACTTCTTTTTGCCCAGTAATGTCCTTGCCTTGGTCTTTTGCCCTCTTTACTGCAAATCCACGTTTTAGCGTCAATATAGAGCATAAATTAGGTATTTGAGAACAATAAACTATGAAAACAAAGCCCTGAATAAGTCAAAATCTTAGGCTCATCAAATACCAAAGAGATTTGATCCTTGGGAAAAAAAGGCAAGAGATTCTTATTTTCCAAGAAAAAAGTGTAAGGCTAATTTTCAGTTTCCTTTAAGATTTAGCCTTGATTCGTGTCACGCCCCAAGATACACCGTGGGCGAGACCGGCACTCGAAGACCATTACTAGCCCTCAAGGAAACCCTAGGCCTGACTTACTTAACTCAGCAGAAGACTAAACTTAACTTAAATAAGATTAAAACATATTTAAAGGAAAATACTTCATATAATAAATCTGGCCAAAATGACACTTAAGTCTCAAATAACTGAAATAGACTCCAAACTAGACTATTAATTGTTTACGAAGCCTCTAAAATGTCTTTGATGGATAATGGTAAAGATCCCACAACATCCTAAAAACTAAACTACCAAAGCAAATGAAATGGACGTCCTCCGGAATGCAAAAAGGCTCACCATTGTCTCTGGAGCTCAATCTGGATCAACGAAACGCCGCGTGCTGATCCTACTTACCTGCGTCTGCATCATAAAATGATGTAGGCCAACTGACATCAGTACAATGAATATACGAGTATGCGAATTGAAAAGCTAAATGACGACTTAAGCTTGAGGGAATTACATGAACTTACCCTGGCTCTGCTCAAATGAAAAATATGCTTAACTCAAAGGATATACATATAAAGCAGTTTAAAACACATGCAAGATATATATATATAAAGCTTATAAAAAGTAAAACAACTCAGTTCGTTAATGAAATGCAATAACAAACACAACTTTACTTATATATGAAAGTAATATAACTTTGGTAGGAGATTCTCAAACCGACAACCACCACTATAAACCTAGTGGTGATACATCGTCTTGCCCACGCTACCAGAATCATCCTGTACATTGCCATCGATATAGGATCTTACTTTGCTTAGTGGATCCACTAGATAAACTTATGTGCTCATCTAAAAAGTATGATCCGTCAATTCCCATGATGGCTTCATGGTTTACATGGAGACTTGAGTTAATAAGAACTCTCATCCCCACATCGGTGCTCAATACTACTCCCAAAACATACTTTAGCTCATACTTTTAATAAAACTTTCTTTTCTTTGGGTTGAGATAATTTGCTGAACCACTTTAACTTTAAAAAACTCCTTTTGGAATCAATGTTCCCCTTTTAGTTCAAAACTCTTTTGGAACACTTAGTTTACTTTTAATCAATGTGAAACATTTGTAAACCTTTAGGAATATTTATTTGCCTTATAGATTTAGAGAAATGAACTAAACTCTTGCTCTTTACTTAACTTGAAACTTAAATCTTAGGGAATACGTAGTTCCCTTATAGCCTTTGAGATGTTTACTCAACACTTTACTCTTTTCTCAACTTGCCTTCCTGCACCATTTCTTCGTCATTTAATTAGTTCGATAGATTTCCTTTAAAGGGTTCATTCAATCCTTATTGATTCTAAACACTTTATCCCACTTCTTAACATCTAGAAGTAGTTCACAAACATGTCATAACCTTGAGTCCATCAATTGAAATTTAAGGTATAACTAAAAGTCAAGTCTTGAGCGTTCATCCGAGTCATTTTAGTAAGACTTTTAAAATATTTTAGGCTTGTTGAAGTGACTTGAACACTGAGTTTTAGGAAGAGTAGAGTTGCATTCATTTTCTTTAAAATGATATATGGGAACTAAGTATTCTCAGTAGTAAATGTTCTCACATTTAAGAAATAGAGGCTATATTGGGAAATCACTTAGTGCGCTAGGGACGCCTGTCCGCACCCTTTCTTCGTCGTTTAGTTTGTCAGAGTTCCTTTAAAGTGTTACTTCAATACCTATTGCTTCTGACCACTCCATACAACTTCTAAAAATCTTGGATTCATTTATAAACATGAATCATAACCTTGAATCCATAAATTCAAATTAAAGGTAAAGTTAAGAGTCAAGTCCTGAGCGTTCATTCGAGCCATTTTAATAAGTCTGTTAAAACATTAAAAACTTGTTTAAATGAATTGAACACTTAGTTTAAGGAAGAGTATATTTGCATTCATTTTCTTTAAAATGATATGCAGGAACTAAGTATTGTCAAGAATAAATATCCTCACATTTAAGAAAGAGAGGAAATACTAATTTCCCAAAAGAGTTCATGAGCAGTTTTTAGTACTATCTCTTTTTAGAGAAAGCTTCTTAAGTAATAATCTTAAACCACATAAAGAGGAAATGTTTAATTTAAAACATAATGAGCTAAGTATATTTTCATAGTAGTTTTGATCACTAATATGGGGGAGAGTTCATACAACTCGCAGCCCCCATAATCGTGTCGTCAACATGGGCAGAACGGGTCATACTTTTTAGATGATTCCTTAATGCTTTTAGCATAGACTAGTGGATATACTTAATAGTAGGTTCTATATACCGGCAAAGTATAGGAAGGATCTGGCAGTGTGGGTTAGACATTGATGGTTGTCGATTAGAGAAACTCCCACATTATATTCTTATATACACTGAGTTTAGTTTGTATCCTTGCATACAAACAGGGTGCATCGTAATTTTAAATGCATGAAGTTTTTATATACTTTTTTAAAAAAACTTTTCTTTATACTTCATGCTTACTATTATTTTATATTGAAATGAGTTAGTATCCCTGAGTTGAGTTGAGATGAGGTAAGTGTTTCTTTTAGTTCCAGTTCAAGCTTCTATTTTGTTTAGATTTCCCTTTATATGCTCTTACATTCCATGTATTGACATCATTTGACCTTCATCTTTATGATGCAGAGATACAGGTAACCAGAATTAGCATCCAACGCTTTATTGATCCAGTCGATCTTTAGAGTTGTTGTGAGCCTGCTCGCTTCCAGTTGAATCCCTTGTTTGCTTTCACTCATTTCATTTTGTCAATAAGATTTCATGGGTCTTTTTCCTACGTCCATTTTATTTAATAGAGGCTTCATAGATAGATAGACATTAGTTTATGAGTCTTTTTCATTTTAGTTATTGATGTTAGACTCTTGAGTTGTCACTTTGGCTAGTAAATATTTTACTTCTATAATGTTCTGAGTTTATTTGTAGACAGTTGATTTAAAGTTGATTTCTTAAAAACTCTTTTATCATTGAGTGAATCTTCCGCTAGTAGTTAAGCCAGGTCAAGGGTTCACTTGGGGCTAGCAATGATTCTCAAGTTTCAGTCACCTCCAAGGTGTAGACTCGAGGCATGACACGTTACATATACTTATACGCTTAATATTAATATAATTATTATGATCTGTGTAGTTTATTTTGTCATTTTAATATATTATAAGGTGAGACTCTATGATAAGTCAAAATATTACTAATGGATTGGAAAATGACAACTCACATTCGTGAAATAATAATTAGTTGATAGAACTATATATTGGTCATGATAAAGAAAACACCCCTTTATGATTGCTAATAAGTTGTCATACGAAAACCCTGCAGGTGGATTATATATCCGTCCATGAAAATAATATAATTATAAAAATAAATGATTAAATTAATCGATAAATTAAAACTTTCAAATGTTTGATTTAATTGATTGGTGTCGATTATTCTAATATAAGGGAGTTAAATCAAATGTGATGGTAGTTTCAGAAACTATATCGACGAGTTCAAATACATATTCTTAGTCAAATAATCTGTAATTTATTGTGATATGATAATTCATTAATTTACGAATCAATATCATAATTAGACGCCTCATTGAATGAGTCTGCAATCCCTAATATGCCTGGATAATTAATAGAATTTGGGAAAAGATAAAAAGAGCAATATAGAATGAGTAATTCTGGATTCTTCATTCTTGAACGATATTTGTGAGAGATTCAAGAAGTTAGTTGTTATTTTAAAGTTCTATTCTAGTGGTATTATTTTGTTATTATGTAATTTGTGATCTTGGTGAATTATTTCGTTGTGCTTATTCATCTCATATAAATGGAGTCCCTAAGACATAAGTAGAGGAAGAATTATTTTTCGTATAGAATTTATCCAATTGAATGTTATAGCTATTTTTTCCTATCATGTTGGACTTGTATATTTGTGCAAAACTTGTAAAAACTTTACCTAAACGTCATTTTTTTTTAAGAAGTTATTGGTTGAAATCTAGAATAGTAGGTCGAGCTTAAGCTCCCTTAGCTTTGTAAATTTTATTTTCATTAATATAAATATCATAATTCATGCCACCATACAATACATGATAGATTAAAAAAAATCAATGAAAATATGTGCAAAGAATTTTAGGCCTTTTGAGAGGAAGAAAGTCCAGTGTTATTTTCGACACTGTGCAAAATCTTTGAATGCATAACTTATATGCTCATATACCACGACAAGAGAGTACTTAGCTTGATAATTGAAGTACCAAGCATGTAGTTGTTGATTGTGACATGAGTTTAATAGGCAACAATAAAGTGAAGGTGAGTTATGATGTTAAATTTGGTAAAGAAGCAACATCAAATTGGGAGGCTTAGAATGAAAAACCATATAATTTTTTTCATACATTGCATATAAAGAGGAACAAGGATTATGAGTGTATGACACTTATGCAGGATGCAACTCCACCTGCTACTCCTACCAATGTTGCATTTACTTTTTTATCAAAAAAAGCTCAGATGAAAGGCCACAAAGCTGTCAATCACCAAAGAAGGATGAACTTTGATGAAATCTTTACAAAAAAGCGGAGATAAGCCATAGAGAAGGATATTACAGTAATAGAGAAGAACTACGCTTGAAAGTAAACAATATTTTCTTAGAGTCATAAAACAGTATGAATGAAAAGGATATACAAGGCAAAGATTAGTATTTATCGAGATGAGGCGAGATACAAGACACGAGTTGTGGTTAAAGGATACGAAAAAAGGCTTAGATATTGACTATGAAAATGAAAAAAATCCCTCCCTTAAGATAACTTATTTCCCTTATCCCCTATTAGTTTTAAAAATACCTAAAATCCCTCATTTTTCTTTTTAACTCAAATATCTTGTCGGATACAATATTGGCTTCCCACACGCTAAACTAGCAATTCTTCCTTTCCTTATTCTCTAGATTTTTTAAGTCAAAAATCTCACTGGATACAATAGTTTATTTCTCCAATATTCTTCAAACTCAAGTCTCTCACTATGCATGCTCTAGGTAATTTCTTTCATTGTCTTGAAATCCTCTTTTGTTTCTTCTTATACATTTGAAATACTTTGTTTGTTCTTCTGACAGTTGAATCTGATGTATGATGCTAACACTAATCGGATATATGACTATGAAGATATTGGTTGGGTGGAGAACAGATCCAAAAGTCTACACGACCCATTATTAATGGCAAATGTAAAAGTTGGAAAGAAGAAAAATGATGGTTCTTCATCTTCAAAAACCCAGGTTGCTAAAACCCCCTAAAAAAGGGGTCGAAAAGTTGCTCTGCAATTTCTCGACCTACACTACCTGAGGTTAGTTTTTATTTCTTCTTTTTTCGATTGTTGTGATTTTTATTGTTAGTTATTCAATTGATGTGCAAAAATGAACAAATTGAGATGTATTGTCATTCTCTTTATCAAGTTATAATGTATTTTGTGTCAATTTTTATACGCATCGTTTCCTAGATCTCAGTCATTAATGTGTCGTCCTTATTTTGTTTATGAAACTGTATGTTTATCTGGTATTTTCAAGTTCCATCGTACATGTTGTATCAGTTATGTGTATCTGGTATTTCATTAGTAAATGTTGTATCAGTTACATATAATTATTAAATGTTGTATCAGTTACATACAATCTGTTTTGTTTATGGGTATGTATGTGTATCCTCCATTTTTTGTTTATGGTTTGAATGGTGTATCTGTTATTTTTTGGATTTTAGTCGTTAATGTGTTTTTCATGAAAATGTTTTATATTTTATATCACCTACTAACATCTTCTTATTTTTGCATAATGTTCTGCTTTATTTTTTGTATCACTACAGTGTATGAGTTATGTTATCAAACAAGTCCCAACCCACTATTTGAAGTTTGGTGCATCATACAATAATGATTTTATACAACATTTGAAAAAGCACATGAATGTCGAGGCTTTTGAGCTTTTTACAAATTCTATATTTAGGCCATATGTCGACATTCATACCTGCAACTATCAGGGTCAAATATCCAAATGTTTGTTGTTTCTTGAGATTGAGAAGGATAACTGTAATGAGCTTCATATTCGGCATGCGGATGGGAACATTTTGCGCTTCACTATAAAGGAATTTGCAATAATAACAGGATTGAAATGCACTAGAGATCCCAAGGACTTTCAGTATCCGAATACCTCTAAGAGCAACCTTATTAAGAGATCTTTCCTGATTTAGTTAATTCTAGCACTGTGACCAAATGACGACTTGTTAACCGTTTCATTCAAGGTAATTGGGCCAATATCAGGATGCTTTGCACATGGGAATTCTCTACTTCATCAACACATTTGTTTTCTTACAACAACATGATTCTCCTATCCATGTTAACGACTTCTTGATGGTCGAAGACGGTACCTATATACATTTTCCTTGGGGACAAAATGCATTTTCAAGGTTGATGATCTCATGGAGTCAAGAGAGAACCAAAGTAAAGCAGATGTATCTTTTAAGTGGCATATGCCCTATGCTCTAAATATGTGGGTGCATGAATGTGCATCAGTTCTAAATGAAGAAATTGTTGTCAAGGAGGGAGACTACATTCAAGGATACTAAATTGGCGAGTTGTTGGTGTCAATCCTAAATTTGAAACATTTGTGTCTACTATTTTACTGAGGTATCTATCTTTTTTTATATTAAAGTTGTAATTATTTTTCGTACGCTAACTGATCAAACTTTTTTTAGAATGTTATTACCAACATAAAACCGACTCGTGAAGAATTGATTGTACTTCAGTTGTCGGACGATCTGGTTGTCTCTCATCCCGAAAATTCAACGCTTAGTGATAAACCTACAGATGCTAGAGAGGATGAAATTCCTAGGTTTGAGGATTTCTCCTCGAAACCACCAGATCAAATTGTTAGGGGGAGTGAACACGTATCTGGTACATCATCTATCCCTCCCCTTCCGAAGAGAAGAAATAAAGATGTTTTGACTAAAAGAAAATTGAAATGGAATGACGTGTATCTGACGTATCATCTATACCCCTCCTTCGAAAAGAAGAAAGAATGTTTTTTTAGACCAATTAGAAAAATATTGCAATGGAACAATCAGAGCCTATGATACAAAAAGAACCATTGTCTATTCCGTATTTAGTCGGCCCTTCATATGAGCAGTCCACTGTGATACTAAAAGAACCATTGTCTATGCCAAATTCAGTTGGTCCTTCATCTGAGCAGTCCCCTGTGATACAAAAAGAACCATCATCTATTCCAAATTTACATGGTCCTTCTTTTGATCCCAAAAATAAGAAAGATTTTTCATAAATTGTAGGATTTAAGAAATATCTCATGGAATATGTAAGTGATGAAATTAGTTCGGAAGATAAAAAGGAAGTTAACATGGAAGGTAGTTGTTATTTATTATTTTTTAATATTAGTGAAGATATTATTCTAATTGTTTGGTTTTTGGCTTAAAAAAAATATCTTCCAGATCACTCCAATCTCGGATGAAGAAGTAATTGAAGAAGACAATATAAATCAACCCGAAACTACTAATCAATTTGTTGAACCTTGTTTTCTATTTGATATGGAGTTTGTAAACAACGTCCTCATTGATAACCCTGATATAGAGGCTGAACAAGAAACACAAATACAAAAACATGAGGTCTTACAGGTATTAATCGATTACATTCATTAAAGTATTTAACATTCAATAAACAATCTAACACCAGATGATACATAATTATAATTGATACAATTACAGCCAAAAATTTGTGACATATTTATAAGTGTAGTAGTTACAATATGTTGAAATTTCAAATTTAAGATTAGTTTCGGTTGTTGAATCAGTTTATTTGATGGATATTATAATCAACATAGGAAGATGATATATTAAAGGATAAAAGAGGATACTGTGATATATTGCAACCACCATCTACTGTAGATATTCCTCTTTCAGGAACTGTATCAGCAAAAATTTTTGTAAGTTTAAGTTTATGTAGATGACATAGTTTAATCATTTAATGTATGATTCATTAATTATGTAGTATAAGTTATTGATCTTGATATATTATTGTTTGAATTAGTTAGTTTTTTTCATTTCATAGTTTGTTGATAGATCAAGGATCAACAAGTTGGTGAGGAAGTATCCGATAAAGTTGTAAGTACACATTTATATATAAATCTTTTGTTCATTTACTTTACAGTTAAAACAAAAAAATATCTTACTACTTATTAGGATGATGTAGTGGAGATTGAAACCAAAATAATTGAGCAATCATCTATGGTTCAAGATGTTTATGATAAATCGCAAAAGAACATCCCTCTTCTAGATGAAACTTCAGTAAACATTGATACATCAGTTGTAACACCCCATATTCAAAACAGACCAAAAACAACTTTTTCAGAAAATCTATAGGTGCAACAGACGGTTGCCATCAACGGACCGTAGCATGACCCATGGTCCGTCCTGCACATCCATCGATTGAATCAGAAACCACCCAAAATCTCAATCCAGAAAATTTGACTAAGTGTCGAACGACGGACAGAATTACGATCTATAGATTAGACTACGGTCTGTAGTCTGAGTCCGACGATCGACACCCCATTCACCCACTCTATGAAAAAATCCACAGATGACAAGCATGGTCCGTAGGTGTACCCATGGTCAGTAGGTCTGACTCTAGGTGGGAACTAGCAGAGAGTTAATGGGGAAATGTAGTAGGGTGTACTTCAAATGGTCATGACTCTTAGTACAAAATTAATTAGGTGTCTTATGACCTATCAAATATAGATGATTGAATTAGATTTCCAAAGCCACCGACCTTGATAAAATCAGACCTCTGAGTAAAAAGTTATGCCCATTTTAGTAAAGGCATGTCGAGCAGGCCCAACCTACGGACCAAACGACGGACAGTCAGTCCTGGTTGCGTTTGGCCTGACAACAACTAACTCAAGAGTCTTTTGTCTTTTCCCCACTACGTTCAAACCTTAAGATACGTTGCTTTGACCCTATTCTCATCAGATTTTAGTCTCTTTAATCTTAGAAACATAACAAGAACTTACCTAAGTCAAAATCATAAATCAAAAGTTAGAAAATTAGTAGCAAGAGAGGAGAAAAACGTCAAGAACCTTAGTTCAAGAATGAATCAAGTTTCCAGTAGTTTCAGCCACGAAATCTAAGTGTTTCTTCATGAATTTCATCATGTTATGTGGGATTTCGCTAGTGGGTTCCTTTCACCCATTGGGTCCCTAGTTTTCAGTCAGATTCTTAATTCTCTTATCATGATTAAACCTAGGGTTTCTAGAACTTCGATAGAACCTCATGAATTTATTAAATACATGTTCCAAATTAGATTGTTAAGTTTTTATTAAGTTTATAGAATGAATTTCTGAACCCTAGCTTCGTATTTCTTTAGTTCTTGAATTACACATGCTAGGTCAGATATTTCAGTTATACATGCCTCAGATTTTAATGTATCATTATCCGTTTAAATATTGCATTATCAGTTTGCATGTTCAGTTTTGAGCTATCCAATATTTATTGAAATTTTGACATAATCAGTTAATTAATTAATTCAATGTGAGTAGCATAATACCGAGGTTAATTAGGGTTTAGCGTACCCAATTAGCCCCAGAACTACTACGCAAGTAGGTTGTAAGTCCCCTCCGTGGGCATCAATTTAGTGATCATGCCAGCATGCCTTTATACCTTTGGAAGGGTATATTGGGTCCTATCGATGGGGCGTATACATCAGATTCCACATTTAGCTCATGTGGTTTTATTATCGGTTATTAGTAGCTCCCACCGTTTAGTCAGAATCTCTTTAATTGACCATTTATCAGTATATTCAGTATTCATATCAGCATATTCTAAATTGTTCATTGTATTCAGTTAGCTCAGAAATTTAGTATATCCCGTTTAAATTATTATACTTGCTTTTGTGCTTGTTCAGTTATGTTTTATTTTATTTCAGCTTTATTCTATTCTACATGCTCAGTACCTTTCAAGTACTAACGCATATGAGTGCTATATCTTCTCGTGATTTAGGTTCAGGTTCTCAGCATCCAGATCACGCATAGATCGATTTCCCGATCTCCATTTTAGCAGATAAGGTGGTGACTTCTCATACTTTGAGGACAATAGTCAAGTATTTAGTCTTTTAGTTTCAGTTTTGTTAGACTTAGTTGGGGCTTGTCCCAGTATTTCTAGTCCAATGTAGAGGTTATTTTCAGACATAGTTAGTTTAAGCTCAGTGTTGAGTTAGTAACTTCATTGTATTAAACTAATTAGTCTTCATATTATATCAGTATTAGCATATGGGTATTCCCCATCTTTTCATTATAAATTATGATTTAGCTTCCGCATCAGTTTGTTATCTTTAGTATGCTCATTATTATGTCAGAAGGGTTAGCATGGGATATCGGGGCGTGACAAAACTTTGTATCTTAGTACTAGGTTCAAGAGTCCTAGGATATCTGAAAAGACGCAATAAGTAGAGTCCTTTTCATGGGTGTGAAGTGCACCACATCTAATGAGAGGGAGGATATGAAGTGTGTTAGGAACAAATTCACTTTCTTGTTACTTTTATTGTGTGTAAGGTATGATCTTTTCCATTCTAACTTGACGTTCTACGTTTTAGATCATGCCTCCTCGTAGAGCTAATGCTAGGAATGCGAATGCCAGGAATGAAAACGCAGCTCCTTAAGTCCAGATTAAGAATTCTCAAATTCTGAGTTTAGGAATTCCATATAGATGTTGGCTCAGAGTATGACTAACCCGAACAATCAAGTTCATGCTCATGTGAATAAAAATGGTGGATCAGTACCAGCAAGGGTCTGTAACTTTGTTAGGATAAATCCGCCTGAGTTCTTAGGATCAAAGACTAACGAAGATCCTCAGAATTTCTTGGATAAGATCAAGAAAATCTTTGAGGTAATGTAAGTCACTGGGAATGATCGGGTTGAGTTAGCATCATACCAGTTGAAGGATGTTGCTCATATCTGGTACACTCTATGGAAGGAGAATAAAGGTGAAAATGCAGCCCCTATCACTTCAGATTGCTTTAGTGAGACTTTTCTGGATAGGTTTTTCCCAATAGAGTTGAGGGAGGCAAAGGCTCAGGAATTCATGAACTTGAGGTAGGGTAACATGACAGTCCAAGAGTATGGGCTGAAGTTTAACCAACTCTCCAGGTATGCTCCTCACATGGTTGCGGACTCCAAGGCTCAGATTAACAAGTTCTTGTATGGAGTGTCAGATTTTGTGAAAATTGAGTGAAAAAATGCTATGTTACTTAGAGATATGAACATCTCTAGGTTTATGATTATGCTGAGCAGGTTAAGGGTGATAAGCTAAGGGAATAGGCTAAGGAAAATAAGAATGCTAGGATAGGGAACTATGACTATTCTCAGCAGAAATCGGGTGGTGGAAATCACTCTCGGAGTCAGCAAAAGTTTTGAGCTCCAACCCCTTCTTCAGCTAGTGTTCCATCCTCCAAGAATAGGTATGACTAGAAGGGGAGAGCACCAGGCTCTAAATCTCAGAGAAGTGTTTCAGGCACCAAGACTTACCCCACTTTCCCTAAGCGTGGTAGGACCCATCTGGGCGAGTGTCTTGTCGGAAAAGAATGTTGTTTTGGGTGCGGTCAGTCTAGTCACAAATTGAGGGATTGTCCTTCTAGACAAGGTCAAGGAGTTTGTAATGGTAGAGCTTAGTCTACAACTTCAACAGCACTAGCAAGCCGCCCAACTCAGTAGGGCAACTCATCTTGTACAAGTGGCGGTCAACACTAAAATAGGTTGTGTACTCTTCAAGCTCACTAGGATCACGAAGGTTCACCTTATGTAGTCAATGGTACGTTAGGTGTCTTTTTCCTTTATGTTTATGCATTGTTAGATCCAGGGGATACTCTTTCCTTTGTAATTTCTTACATAACAGTCCAATTCAATGTCAGTCCAGAAAGTCTCTCAAAACATTTCTCTGTCTCTATTCTAGTCAGTGACCCAGTTATAACTAGACGGATATACAGAAATTGCCCTGTTACAGTTTCTGAGAAAGTCACCTCAGTAGATCTAGTAGAGCTAGAAATGGTAGACTTCGATGTAATTCTAGGCATGGATTGGTTACAGTCATGTTATGCCTCAGTCGATTGTAGAACTATGATTGTTCGTTTTCAATTTCTAGACGAACCAATCTTAGAATGAAAGGGTAGTAGCTTAGCACCTATGGGTTGATTTATTTCATACCTTAAGGCCAGAAAGATGATATCTAAGGATAATCTCTACCATCTAGTTTGGGTTAAGGATTCTACCCTTGAAAGCCCAACTCTAGAGTCAATTCTAGTAGTTTGTTAGTTTCCAGAAGTGTTTCCAGAAGATCTTCCCAAAGTCCCTCCCGTAAGGAAAATTGACTTTGGAATTGATCTCCTTCCATATACCCAACCAATTTTTATTCCTCCTTAAAGAATGTCTCCAGCAGATCTTAAGGAATTTAAAGAGCAGTTCAAACACCTTCTAGATAAGGGCTTCATCAGACCTTGTATTTCACCATGGGGTGCACCAGTGTTGTTAGTTAAGAAGAAAGATGGTTCTCTCAGAATGTGCATTGACTATAGACAATTGAACATGGTCACAATCAATAATAAGTATCCCTTCCCCAAGATTGATGACTTGTTTGACCAACTTCAGGGTGTTGACCATTTCTAAAAAGTAGACCTTAGATCGGGTTATCATCATCTTAGAGTCAGATATAGTGACATTCCAAAAACAGCCTTCAGAACTTGATATGGTCTTAATGAATTTGTAGTTATGTCGTTTGAACTAACTAATTCTCCTGCAGCTTTCATGGATTTGATGAATAGAGTGTTCAGACAGTACTTGGACTTGTTCATTATTGTCTTTATTGATCATATCCTCATTTACTCTAGGAGCGAGGAAGAACATGCAAGTCATTTGAGAGTTGTTCTACAAACTCTCAAGGATCTCCAGTTATTCGCTAAGTTTAGTAAATGTGAGTTCTGGTTGCAATTCGTTACTTTTCTTGGTCACATTGTATCTACCGAAGGGATTCAAGTGGATTGATAGAAGATAAAAGCTGTGAAACGGTGGCTCAGACCTACCTCTGCTACAGATATCAGAAGTTTCTTAAGTCTAGCGAGTTAATGCAGAAGGTTTGTGGAATGATTTTCATCCATAGCCACACCATTTACTAGCTTGACTCAGAAGATGGTCAAGTTCCAATGGTCAGATAATTGTGTGAAAAGTTTTGAAAAATTGAAAACATAGTTTTCGAAAAGGTTTAAACAAGAAAAAATTAAGAAAACCATAAAGAGGGGTTCGACGATTCCCATTTATATTTTAGGAAGGTTTTTAAGACAACTAAAATATTCACTAACTCATGATTTTCTGACAACTAATTTTTTTGGCTAAAATGATCTAACTTAAACTTTTAAGTTTTTTGAAATACCAACTTTAACTAACTGAATTACTTTAACTTGCAAAATTTCTTTTAAGTTTATTTACTTGATTGATTCAAATAAGTGATTAAAATGAGGTGGCGTGTTTTGAAAATTTCGAGATTTTAACCCTAAAAGTAACAGAAGATATCAACAAACAAATAGATGAAAAGTAAAAGGAGAGAGAGAGAGAGAGAGTTGGGTCCAAATCCATTTTTGATAAGCGTGAACCGGTATTTGGACCCTCTTCGTTTTGGGCCTTAAGCCCATTTAAGTTGTACCTGTCCTATTTTGAATAGCCTAATTCTAATAATTTAATAACAGAAAACACAAAATCTTAGGCCCAAATAAAAAAATACAACATACTAAGAAGGAACACATAAAAATGAAAATGGATTTCTTGGTCAAAATCTTCAACTCTAGCCTGTCCGAATGCTTTCAACTTCGGGACCTGTACGCCTTTTCTGGTGAGCTTGGTTCGACACTAAAAGAGAAGGATGACTTATACTAAGGGAGTTTGGGTTTTAAACAACCCGAAATGCGTAGGAGATTTAGATCCGATGGATTCCGACGACGCTTACATGCAGCAACAATGAATAAAAATATAGAAGTAACAAGTCATTCAATAAATATAATAATATAATATAATAATAAAAAGGGGGAATTCATGCTATGTTTCATCAAGTGCCAAAAAAGATAATAATTCAAGTGATTCAATACCAGGATACAACCCATTAAAATTTACCATAACAAGTAAATACTAATGAAACGGCAGTAAGTAAGCTTAGTAAATAAACGAATGAGGGGGAAATCCTAATCCTAAATTGACTAGTCAACCGTATGAAGGAGAGATCAAGACGCGAAATATATATGTCATACACTTACACGAGAGTCAAAATATGTATATGATGATAAAATACTACCAATTAATGAATAACGTCTGTGAAGAGTTAAAGATGATGAGGTTACGTAGGTTAAGAAAAACTGATTAACATGACAAACAAAATTTCCAGCAGTAAGTGTATAAACTAACACAATAACGGCGAATAACATGATACAGACGAGTTGATATTTTCGCAATATATTCCTCCCAACATGAACATGGTATTCCCTAACTCGAAAAATGAAACAATACAAGGCTAAGAAACTACAAGGAAACCAGAGGAAAGTAAACAACTTACAATAGTCAAAATTTCAACTTGACCATGTTAAGGTAATACACACATGAACAATTTCTATCCTTTATCCACAAATAAATTAAAAAAAATACAAAATACTCAATGTATTCTACACATTTGAGGAAACGAGTGACAGACATTGAGAGAAAGTTTTAATGCTTTACGGTAAATATCTCCACAGAAAATAATATTAAACCAACCGGTTGAGAATTAAAAATGAACAACAAAGTAAAAAGGGGAAAGATTTTAACCATGTTCTAACAAACATACGAGGAGAGAAAATTTTGAACATGACTAAGCATTACGCTAAACTCCAAAAAAGGCTACCCACACAGAATTTTCATCAACCATATTCAGACCCAGGGAGTAAATTTCAATAGATACCGTTCCGCAACTATTTATGATGTCTAAAAAGAACACAATGTGAACTAACAGTGGAAGTCATCAATCATCAAATTATTTTTAGCTATGGGAATCCAATACAAAATAAAAAAAATACTCAAAACGGAAGTTACTAAATGGCTAGGAGTAAAATGACATAAAGATTACAAAGAGTTTACATCATTTTGAGCAGTTAACTGGAAAGGACAAGAAAAGGTGAAAGACTCCCCAAAAAAATGACTCGGACGCCAACAACGACCCATCGAATTAGAATGGAAACCCGAATGAGCTCGTGGATGGCAAAAAGGAAGAATGGGACTTGGAATAGAAATTAATTTTTTTTCTATTATCCCCTGGCTTCCTAAATATATATAGTGACTATTCTTTTAGCTATATACTTTTTCTTAAAACCGTGATAGATATTTTCTGCTCAAAACTAAAACTTCTTACTCCCCAAAAAACCTTCCGACGAAATTTTCAAAAAAAATTGATCCCCTTTTTTTAGATTTTACTTTTTTTCCCTTCCCCTTTACAGTGAACATAAAGATACAATATATAGGGGGCAAATTAGGGTTTTCAAAAATGAGGGGAAAGTTGGCGAAATTAGATAGGAAATCGGATCCACAAATTCAAAATCTTTCCCCCATTCAGGCAAACATCATTTTCATGAGATTTCGACCCCATTTCAAAAAGGGAAGGGGAGACGGACGACTCGGATTGGTTGAGCGTACCCACTGTTTGACGTGGCCTTATCTCGTAGTACCCTCTACCCTGCTATTGGAGTCGTACAAAACGCAGAAAGGAGAAAGGAATGTTGGAGAAAAAAATGATAAAATGGACACATTGCATACGCTGGTTTGACACGCGTGTATCGTTACTAGGTCGTGATTCTCGCATCTTTTAGGAGTTCAAGGCTTGCTGCGCGTGGTTATCGTTAAAAGCGAAGAAGAACACTGATGAACATGGGTTTTCTTTTGTGAGGGCATGGGATTTGGGTCGGGTCAGAATTGGAGCTGGGGTGGGTAAAATAAAAGTATAATTTAATAAATCACATAGTGTAAGGAATAAATTACATCTTATCCTTGTTTTTATTGTAATTACAATAATCTCTTAAAATTTCTATCTTTTTGATACATAACTCACTATCCGGATAAATTAGTTCTGATACAAGAAAATCTGTTTATTGAGCTAAAAAAGGAAACAAAATCTTTTCTGTTGCACTTAAAATGGAAAAGACACGTAAATTAGTTATCCAATCCATAAATTACGTAATTAATTAATTGTCACTGCTAATCAGTCTCTACCAAAGCAAAACAACTTTAAAAAAAATTTAAATTTAAATTTTTTTTCCCAAATTGTTAAAAATATTTTATATTTCGATTCAAAACCATTGAAAATTTGAGTTGATACATCATGGATATTTCTATTTTATTGAGAGATTCAAGAATCTAATCTGAGAAAGACAGATGAGTTGAATCAATCATTGTAGCTGGGAGATTGATGAGTTGAGGAAAATCTAAAGATTCGATACATTATAGAGACAATTGTTGTTTTATCCCTATATAATTATTTGACGACCCTATTAAAAAATTTTGAGATTGAAAATTCTTCTCTGTGTTCATTGAAAATTCTTTCAGTTTTGTTATTGTTCTTGTTTTTCTAGTAGCATTAGCTGGGCAAAATTATGGTGAAGTTTTGAGTGAAAATTTTTTGTTTTACGAAGCTGAGAGATCTTGGTATCTTCCTCATAATTAGAGAGTTAAATGGACGGGTAATTCTGAAATTAATGATGAAAAATCTTGCGGGTTATGTTATAAAATTAATTAATTTTTTAGTTGTGAATGGTTTGTGATGAATTTGAGTTTTAATTTTTTGGGGGAATTTTTTTCCAAATTGATTTGCTTGGAAATTATAATGATTCCGGTTATATGTGAATCTAGTTTGTCCGTGGCATGTTGTCATGGAGTATTTTGAAATATGATAGACAAATGGTTACTAGTGGTGAACTTAGTCATAATGTGGATGTTGTTAAGTGGAGTATTGATTACCACTCAAGTTCATTTTGAACCTTATCTTCATTACGGAGAAATGTTTTGTAGTTAATTTTTTGATTTGTGATCTCGAGATGTTGTGTAATCATTTTTTTGTGAATAGTTGTATCATTAGTTATTGTGATGTATCCGATAGTTGATTTTAGATTGATACATTAGTATGTGCTAGTTATTAAGTATCAAATACCATTTTTAGTTGCCAAAAGAATGAATATTTAGTAGTAATTTGTATTAATGTATCATGGTCATCAATGTATATCAAATACGTGTGATACACATTAGCTATTAATATGTATCTGTGTTGATTGTCAATTTGGATTTTTTACTTCTTCCAAAGGTAGTAGGAAATTACATCAATGCGCTACATAATGAATCATAAAAATTAAAATACAAGGGTTAAAAAAATAAATATCATAATTTGATAAACAATACAGTAGTTAAACATGATGATTTATGTATCAAGATTATTATCGGATAATATATATATATATATATATATATATATATATATATATATATATATATATATATATATATACATATACATATACATAACCTTCTAAATTGGATAAGATTTAAGAATCATGAAAGATTGTAGATACATAACATACAACTGATTTGGTACTGTCTATATAGCCTTTTAAACTTGAATTGAATTGAAGATACATTGTAGAACTCGATACATATAAATTATATATTAGGTAGTGTTTATGTCTCAAGTACGTTTATATTGAGCAGGATAAACGATGCACAACAACCATATCAGAAAATTGTAGATGAAAAAGCTAAATAAGTATTTAAACGATAATTCAAGAACTAGAAGAAATTTGATGAAAAAAATAATTCTATCTCTTTAGGAACTAGAAATTGATAAACTAAAAAGAGAATAAATTTGAAATTAAAAAAAAGTAACAAAGACAATTGCTAATCCGTGAGAGTGATTTCAGACATGAAAATAGGAACAAAAATCTTTGGGTTAAAGAGTTGTGAGTTTTGTATCTGAAAAAGTAGAGATGGAAAGGGAAATAGGGATTTTTCTAATATTTTGAAATGGTAGGGAACTTTAGAAAATATGAAAAGAAAGATTGTGTAGTTAGGTAATTTTTCCAAAATAAAATGGCTGGGCCCCCCTGTTATTATTAGGGAGTAAAAGGGATGTTGGGCCACTTTGAACTAGCTCAAAATTGAGACAGGATTGGGCTGCTGGAAATGTTTTTATAAAGGCCCACAACTTGGTTTTTTAATAGCTGAATAAAATAATAATTTAGCCAATTCAGAATTAATCGACGGAAATTCAAATAGGCTAACTAACACAACTAATTTACGATATTCTCAAATCTTAACGACATGAAATAATTAACAACTTAATTATAAACTAATGATTCAAAATATAACTACAATTTTAAGCAAACTAATTTAAAAACCTTATTAAAATTAAAATCTTTTGAGATGATTTTTGAGTATTTCACAAATTAAAATAATCATACAAAACCCTATAATACATATAGATATATATAATATATATATAATATATATATATATAGATATATATATATATATATATATATATATATATATATATATATATATATATATATATATATATATATCACTTCAAACCCATAAAACATCGACTAAAGCTAATCTAAAATGAAGTGAAAACATTTGAATCTTATAAAGTCGACTAGGTCAACAACTGTCCCTCATTTTATTTGGATTGATGCAAGAAATTTCAAGGAATATGAATTTGACTAATCCAATTTTGGCCGACCGCAAATTCATCTTTAGGAAAGGAATTTGGTATGAACTTTAGGAACTATGGACGAACCTCAAAAATGGGTTCCCTACAAATCTCAGGTTGTATTAGAATTCAGGACATTATTAGTTCGATAAGCTTGATTTAACGCATGATTTTGAATGAATTTAAAAGTCATCTTAATACGAATTATAAAGGGACCGGAATGCTCAAGAACGGGATTTTAGAGCGAAAGTTGGAATACAACCAAGTTTTCAACATTGAACTTGCCTACATATCGTTAAACCTTCGGAATCAGGCTGTTTGTAGTTCGACCTGATCGGTTGAAAAGGAAATCTATTATGCTAGATGACCTTTGATTTTGGACAAGTGACACTCCTCTTTGGACTATGTCCCAGTTCGCTGCTAAGAAAAAGTTCCACGTTGTGCTGCATCCTTTTGATGTCATCCGCACATGTGGTTTCCTTTTGGAGAATTCATCCTTTCGGATGATCTCAAAAAAGATTGAGATAAAACTCGTCAGCATAAAAATGCAATTCAAAATAGGAGGAAGTGTCTTTTACCGTGTTGACACATAATTTCTCCCCTTCAACATTGACGTCAACTTCGCCGGTTTGACGTAAAGCGAATAAAGTCTTATGTCTTATATTTGCAATATAGTCTTCAATGTACTCTTCATTTGATGTCAAAATAAATAAAAGTTGATGCAGTCTGATGATAATTCTCTTGATGTTGTCTTCAATGATTTTTTGGTGTGTACTCTTGGCAAAATAAAGATGTGGTTGAATTGATAGGCAAATATTCACTAGGAACACATGATTTTTCTACGTGCCTTCCCTTCGCGATGCATTAATTCTTTCTCTTGCTATACTTGGCCTCTTTTCCGCGATGCATAAATTTTTCTTGCAATGCACAACTTCTTTCCTGCAATGCATGATTTTTCGCGATGCATAAATTTTCTCTAGCAATACATGACTTTCTTTCCGCAATACATGATTTTTTCGCGATGCATGAATTTTGTCTTGCAATGCCTAACTTCTTTTCTTTTGACACAAACTTTCTGCGATGCATGAATATCTTCTCAAGATGCATAAATATCTCCTCGATTCATAAATATCAACTCGCGATACATGAATATCAACTCGCGATGCATGAATATTTACTCGGGATACATTAAAATTTTCTTGCGTCCATGAATATCAACTCGCGATGTATGAAGATTTACTCGCAATACATGAATATTTTCTCTTGATGCATGAATATTTTCTTGCGATTCATGAATATTTACTGGTGATGCATGAATATTTACTCACGATGCATGATTCTCTGTGATGCATTAATATTAACTCGCAATGCATGATTTTCCATAATGCATGAATATTAACTCGTGATGCATGATTTTCTGTGATGCCATCTTTGGTACCAAATGGAGATAATGCTTCGATCGAGCGACACAATGTCTTCTGAGTGCCTTCTGGATAGTGATTTCATCTCAATTGACAATATGGTAAAATGACCCTCCACGTAACGTATCATTTTCATCGATAACACGAATGAAAGGACCCTCCAAGTAGCAATACTATCATGTCCGATAATATGATGCAAATGATGTCCTTGATGGAAAGTTGCGTGTTTTTCCCAGGATTTTCATTTCATTTATCTTGAACATAGTTGTATCTTCATTATAGACTTCATATTGTTGATAATTGGATGAAATAATAACGTTCACACTCCCAAGTCTTTAATATAAGCAATATAAAATATTTCCTGCATCTACCGAAAATTTTTTAATTGGGGAGCTCTTCGCCCTTAGACTTCTCCATATTCACCGATCGGAGGGATTCACTAATTTCAAAGCAAACCTGCAAACCTGCGTCAAAAGAAAAATCATTAATTTCAAAACGAACTGATCTGTATTGATCCCTTCAGTCGTTTGTTCCTTGTCTTGCTATTTCCGGTTGATTTTCTGATCTCCCGACTCTTGATAGATAAAACAAAAATATTTTGTGAAAAATCTTTGAATATGATGCTTGGAGGTCTATCTGATTATTCGATTGGGAGTATTCAAAGTCACTCTAGACTGTCGATAAAACCATGTTAAAATTTTGAGGTTATTCTCAAAAAAATTTTCACAGTTAACTGTCTTAGATTATCTTTAACTGTCGGTGGGGACATCATGGAATTTTTTATATACCCCTAAAAACTTTTCTCCCAGTTGCAAATCCCGAAGTAACTCCAGTCTCGACTTATTGAGGAAAAATATTCTTCTTTGAGAATTTTTTAGTGCCTCTCAAAAATTCTGTTCCAATTTATATTTTAAAGAAAATAGAAATATTACGGGAGATATGACCGAACCCTTGTGGCGCCTACGTATCCCGTTGAGGCAGGAATCAGGTCAAACGTAGTTCCCCGTCAAAGATTAACATCGATAGGAAATTTTACAAAGAAACCGCCCGAGACCAACTAGGCCGCCTACGTATCCCACTCTTGAGAATTCAGGTCGAACGTAATTCAAATGCAAAAAGAAATATCTAAAGGGGATAATGGAGTGACCGAGGCCGACATAAGCCGGCTACGTATCTCATTCTTGAGAATTCATGTTAGACATAGTTCATTACAAAGGGGATAAGATTTTAAACAAAGAAAATACAAAAAATAGAACAATTACAAAAAAAATGATGGAAATACAAACTGAAGCTTCACACGCAATATCTCTTGACAATCTGAGTTGATCGGTTTTGGCCATATTGTGCCATCCATCTCTGAGAGGACCAAAGCACCTCCAGATAATACCTTGCGAACCATATAATGTCCTTGCCAATTCGGTGCTCTTAAGGACCAATTGGCATATTTAAAAAATTCTAGATCTTACTCTCTTGTGAAAAGCGTGAATCATTCTCTGTCGATATAGTTGGCCATGACAAACGACAACCATTTTGTTCTCGTCAATCAATGTTAACTGATCAATCCGCTTGCTGACCCACTCAGGATTACTTACTTAATCTTCTTGGATGATTCTCAAATGTGGTATTTCAACTTCAGCAGCTATGACTGCTTCTGTTCCATACACCAATAAATATGGAGTAGCTCCAATAGACGTTATGACAATCGTTCGGTATCTCAAAAAAGCATATTGCAACATCTCGTGCCAACCTCGGTGATTGTCAATCATTTTCCTCAGTATCTTCTTGATGTTCTTATTGGCGGCCCAGCTCCATTCATTTGAGGACGATAAGCGGTCGATTTTCGTTGTGTAATTTTAAACTGCTCACATATATCTCTCATCAAGTGACTATTAAGATTTTCACCATTATCAGTAATGATAGATTCTGGTACTCCGAACCTGCATATCATATTGCTAGGAACAAAATCAGCTATAACTTTTTTGGTTACCAACTTGTACGAAGCTGCTTCCACCCACTTGGTGAAGTAGTCAATGGGAACCAAAATAAATAGTTGCCCGTTAAAAGCAGATGGCTCCATTGGACCGATGACATACATGCCCCAAGCTACAAATGGCCAAGGTGAACTCATGACATTAAGTTCATGATGCGGTACTAGGATCAAATCATCGTGCACTTGACATTTATGGCATTTCTGCACAAACTTGCAACAATATGTTACATGGTCATCCAAAATTAACCGGTTGGATGGATCTTCCGTGCTAAAACGAGTCCATTCATGTGCGTACCACAAACTCCAGCATGTATCTTCTTGATAAGTTTCGCAGCTTCATCAGCATCAATACATCTAAGAGGACCTAAGTCTGGAGTCTCGCTAGAAAGGATTTCTCCACTTGAAAAGAAGTTGAGGGTCGTACGGCGTATCAACTTCTTCTTGTTAAATGTCGCATTCTCATGATAACTCCCAGACTATAATTATTTCTTGATGTCAAAATACCATGGCAAACCATCTAGTTCTACTTCAACATGTGAACAATGGACCAGATGCTCTTTTGATTCAATATCTAGAGGATCAATATAATCAGTATCTTGATGCTAAATCATTGAGGTGATGGTGGCAAGAACATATTCTAACTCATTATGTAATCTGAGAGTGTATCTGAACTCAATCTTACGAAATCTTCTGCACAACTTCTGCATATACTGCACGTATGGTGTAATTAGTTGTTGAAAATGGACAGGTTGAAAATGTGGGCGGGTTGAAAATGGGTAATCATTCAACATGTACTATTTGATATAGGTAAAAATAAATATTTGAAGTTGAATTTTTTTTTAAAAAATAAACTTAATTTTTTTTTTGTAGGGGTGAGGGTAATGGGGGGAAGATGGCAGGGATGAAAAAAGAAGTTTTTGAAATTGAAAACATTTTATAAAAATAAACTTAAATTTTTACTTTTTTGGGGGTGGGGTTGGGTTGGGGAGAGTTGAGGGCAATGGTGAAAAAATGAAATTTTAAGGTTGAAAATATTTTTTAAGAATGAACTTTATTTCTTTTTGGGGAAGCGTGGGGTGGAGGTCAAGAGTTGAAAAATTAATAGGGACCCATATATGAAAGTTTTGAAAAATGACTTCTAAAACTTGGTAACAAAAGGTTTTTTGAAAATTTAGAAAAAACTTTCATTACCCATATTTGACCCGTAGTTTACCATAATATACCCACATCTTAATGGGTAAAATATGGGTATAATCCCAAATATTACCCAAATTTAAAATCACTCTTTCAACCCATATTTGATGGGCTATTTGGGCGGGTCAGTGAAAATTGGGCTTAAATTGCCAGCAGTAGGTGTAATCTTCAAGTTCTGCACAACCCATTCTCCTTGAACCTGGTGAATCAATAAATCTGAATCTCCAATGACCAGCAACTCGTGGACATTCATGTCAATGGCCATTTTCAAACCAAGGAAACAAGCTTCATATTCAACCATGTGGTTCGTGCAATTAAATCGGAGTTTAGTTGTCACGGGAAAGTGTTGACCAGATTCTGACACTAAAATTGCTCCAATACTTCTTCCTTGATAATTTTCCTCATGATCAAAGAATAACCTCCAATCAGGATATGTTTCAGAAATATCTTCACCCACAAATGATAGTTCTTCATCGAGAAAATAAGTCTTGAGCTATTCATACTCTTTGTTGACAGTATTTTCTACAAGATGATAAGCCAAGGCCTGTGATTTTATCACCTTTTGGGTCACGTAGACAATATCGAATTCACTCAAAAGCATTTTCCATTTAGCTAACTTTTCGGTTGGCATCGCCTTCTCGAAAATATACTTCAACAGGTCCATTCTGGAAATGAGATATGTAGATTAAGAAGACAACTACTGCCTCAATTTCTGGGCAATCCAAGTCAAAGCACAACATGTTCTTTCCAGAAGAGTGTTACGGGACTCGTAAGGAGTGAACTTTTTTCTTATCTAATAAATTGCTCGCTCTTTCGTCCCTATTTCGTCATGTTAACAAAGTGCGCATCCAAATTCATATCTGAGATGGACAAATATAGCAACAGTGGGATGCCTTCTCACGGAGGCACCAACACCGGTGGATTGGACAAATAGTTCTTGATAGCATCAAAAGCAGTCTGACATTCTTCAGTCCACTTTGTCAAAGCGTCTTTCTTCAACAGTTTGAAGATAGGTTCACACACCACAGTTGATTGAGCTATGAATCAACTAATGTAGTTCAACCTCCCTATGAAACTCATCACTTTATTCTTAGTCCTTAAAGGCGGTAACTCTTTAATTGCCTTAATCTTGGAAGGGTCGAGCTCAATACCCCTTATATTGACTATAAATCTTAGCAACTTGCCAGTTGGCACCCCAAAAGCACATTTGGCGGGATTTAACATCAAGTTATATTGACGCAGAAGGTCAATGAACTTTCTTAAATGAGTCAATTGGTCTAAACTCTCGTGGGACTTGATTATGACGTCATCTACATACACCTCGATATCTTTATGAATCATGTTATGAAATATGGTCGTCATAGCCCTCATATAAGTAGCACCGACATTTTTGAGATCAAATGGCATCACCCTGTAATGATATACACCCCAAGGTTTAATAAAAGTTGCATTTTCTATATGTTCTTCGTCCATCAGGATCTGATGATAACCTCCGCACCAATCCACAAATGACTGCATTTCATGTTTAGCGTAGTTATCGATCAGAATATATTATCCTTTGGGTTGGCTTTGTTGAGATCCCTGTAATCAACACAAATTTTGATCTTTGCATCTTTTTTTGCGACCGAAACAACATTTGCCAACCAAGTCAGGTATTGCATCACTTTCACCAATCGATACTCGATCTTTTTGGTGATCTCTTCTTTAATATTTAAACTTAACTTAGGCTTGAACTTCTGAGCCTTCTTTTTCACTGGACTGAACCCCAGATTAACCGGCAGCTTGTGAGGCACCACATTGGTACTCAGCCATAGCAAGTCGCTGACTTCCCAAACAAACACATCAAATTATTCAGTAAGCAAATGAATCAAATCCTTTCTTTGATATTCATTCAAGTGGACACTATTTTTGACCTATTTGACACACTCTTGGTCTCCTAGATTCAAATTTTTTGTTTCTTCCAAATTTGGCTTATGCTGATTTTCAAACTGCCAAAATTCCTCAGCAATATATTTCGGTACCTCATTTTCCTCCTCGTATTCTTCACACTCGTCATCACCTGCCTCATTTTGTTTGCTCAACTCGTGACATGACATGACATTGGGAGGCTTAAAATTACTATTACTGAAACCATAAACAGACAAAGTTAGGAAAGTAAAATATAGAAGATAAGTAAATAAACAAGTTTTCAATAAAGAGGCTTTCATTCAAATTGGAAAACAATGCAAATTTTGTCCATGACAAAGGGACATGTTGCAATTTTAAACATCACAAGGGGGGGGGGGGATTTTAAAATTCAAGAAATTAAAGAAAAAGCAAAATGGTGGGTCTCGGGCCCCTTCTAGACTACCACCGGTTTTCAAAACATGCATAGACTACCTTCTACTAAGATGATCAGGGAACCAACACTGGTGTACAAGTCCAGCTCTGCAACTTCTTTCCAGGCTCAGCATCGCGATACCAGCTAGCTCAACCTCGTCCTCTATGACAGCATCAATCTCTTCAAATAGGTCTTGAATTCTTTCCCGAGGCTATCACAGTCGGCGTACTCATATACAGGGAATGATTGGTACATGTGATGGATTGGCCTAGCCAATGTTTGATTACCTTTCTTCTTCATTTTCACCTCATCATCTGAGGGGACGTACCCCAAACCATAACTCGCTCCTTTGACGAGAACTTGAATAGGCTTAATAATTCCTTGGGAATTCCTTCTTAATACTAAACCTAGCTCGAACTCATTCTGCAGCATCCCAGTGGCAATCATCTTATACACAGATGGAATAAGAGGTTGTGGGGGCCAAATCCTCATCAATGACATTTACTAGCTCCACCATGTAGAAATCGGTGCTTCATGAGACTTCATCAATAATTAATGCCTTCTTGTCAGAGTGGATCCCTTCACCGTGAATAACCATTTCTTGGTCCTTCCAAACGAGCTTCATCATCTGATGTAGAGTAGAAGGCACATGCCCAGCCATGTGGAATGAAAGGCCTTCCTAGAAGAAGGTTATAACTGGTGTCAATGTCAAAGACCTGAAGTTGTGCATTGTACTTCACTGGACCTATTCAGATAACCAAATTCATTCCTCTCAATGTGTCTTTTTGTACCCCGTCAGAGGCTCTTACATTAACTTGGTTTTGTTCCATCTTCCCCAAGTCAACCTTAACTGCCTTAGAGTCGATAGTGGGCAAATGTTAAGACCAGAACCATCACCCACAAGGACACAATTTATGACCCTTTCACGGCATATGAGAGTGACATGCAACGCCTTGTTGTGCAACCTCCCTTCAAAGGGCAACTCTTCATCACAGAAGCTAATCTGATGCCATTGGATAACTTGGTTGATCATAGCTGCTACATTATTGCTAGTAGTGCCCACGTACACATACGTGAAATATAGAGCCTTCAGCAAGGCTTGCCTATGCAGTTAGGATCTCATCAACAGGGCCCACAGAGAAATCTGAGCTTGGGTTTTCCTTAGATGCTTAACGATTAAATAGACTTTTCCCCAGAATTCTTTAGCCTCACCTTCATTTATCGGCCTTTTCTTGTGGTCCTTCTTCTTCCCTCTAAGATCCAACTCTTCGGGACTATAACACCTCGCTGGTCGGTTCATACCTTGAGCAGCAGTAGTTTCAATCACAAACTTCGGCCTAGCAGGAATTTTTTATGGCACCAAGGCAACAACCTTTGCGGGTGCCAGGATCAAGAACTCCTTTTTCTCCTTAATGCTCAGCGAGACCACAACCTTTTCTAAATCATAAGGAACAATCATAGTTATCGCCTTAGTCATGCACCAGTCATCATCCGTCTCTATCATATTGATATTAACACTTCCGTGATTCAGCAAAGGATTGGTGTTGACACTGGGCAAGACTGTTTGAAGAAAAAGAACTTCTTGGTCGATCAAATCTTGAATCTTGTGTTTGAGGTTTATACAATGCTCAATGTCATGTCCAACGTTGTTGGAGTGATACACACACCTTTAATTGGGTCTATAGAGATTAGAACTAGTATACACCATCTTGAGCCCCACCCGGTTAATGTATCCAGCCGCAGCAAGTCGCTCGTAGAACTTTGTTTGGATTTCAGCGGGCAGAGTGAAGTTTTGGGGAGGAGGGGGCTCTTCTCGAATTTGGGTCGAGGGGATCATATTTTCCTTGTGGGGGGGAGGCATCTATTGATAATTTTGGGTATTTGGACAGGGATTTTGATTTCTCGGATAAGGATTTGTTTGATAATTTGGCGATAGATCTTGGTAATTAGGAAGGGTATTTTGGTAGAGTGGAGCGTGAACTTGATATAATAAAGGGGGTGTCTATAGTTTGATTGCACATTGGCATAATTAGGGGAAATATTTTGGTAAGTGGGGGATGAAATTTGTTAAAATGGAGGAGAATTTTCGTAAACAGGAGATGTATTTTGGTAATTTGGAGGAGGAACATTTTGGTATGTGGGAGAAGGAGTGTTTGGATAACAGCTTGCGTATAGCAAACCTGGTAAGAATTCTGGGAGGGTGGAGGATGACCTTGGTAGGATGATGGTATTTTGGGGGTCTTCCGCCCATCGCAAGAGACAACAGAAACATCTTCTCTTTTCTTCTTCAACAAACCAGATGATCCAGGCGATGCATCAACACGGTCAATCTTCCCGGTTTTCAACCCATCCTCGATAGTCTCACCAACCTTGACTATCTCAGCAATTTTTTCTCTAACGAGCAACTTGATCCTATATTAAGGCTCTTGCACCCGCACAAACACTTCAATTATCTATTTTTGGACATAGGAAGTCGTACTCTAGTTGCTTCCTTGAACCATCTATACGAAAACTCTTTGTAGTTTTCATTCAACTTTTGTTTCATCTTTTTCAAAGGAATAACAATCAGGGACGATCTCTACATCGTAGGCATACCTTTCAATGAAATCCTTAACCAAAGAATTCCACCTGGGCCATTGTCAGGTCTAATGAGATATAAATCATTCCAAAGCTTCCCCGCTCAAACATAGGCTAAAAAGCCGCATCAGCACAACTTCATCCTTACCAAATCCTACGAGCTTGTCACAGTAGGCCATTAGATGCGCTAAGGGATTCCTCGTTCCTCCAAAAGTATCAACCTTTGGCAAGTCCTCGTAGTTCAAACTGGCGTCGTTAGGAATGCATTGAAGTTGCTTCATTGCTTTTTGATCTCTTCCTTAATGTCTATCCTTGCGGCCTCTTGTTTTGACTTTCACTCTCTTTCCTGCTTCTCATAATGGTCGAGCTAAAAACCATTCACGACATGTTCATTTGTAACAGGAATTTGAAATATGGGTTTTCAAGGTTGAGGTGAGCTATGGATGGAATTTCCGCATTCTGGGTAGTTGGATAGTTTTGCAGATAGATTTAGATTTAAGAATTTTGGTTTTGGTGGTGGTGAGAAGTTTAGGGGTAAAATACATTTTCAAATTGGTTTTGATTCTTGTTTTGTAGTTGTGGAGCGGTTTGGTGCTGGGCATTTTGAGGAGGAGGAGGTATTTGGGAAATGTTGTTGTGAGGAATGGGTGGGTTCGGTAAGAGGCGGAGGCGTATTGAGGGTTTTTTGTAGTCAAGTTTATTAATTAGGTATTTTGAGCAAGTGTAGACGGAGAAATATGAGCTGGATCCATGTTTGAAGAGGGAAAGTATAGAGGAGGCCTTCCATCAGTAGCAGCATTGGCACTAAAACCTGGTGGAGGTAGATCTGTCTCATTTGCATCTCCACTCTCATCTCAGCGATCTGTTGTATCAACTGCATAATTAGTTCGTTCTGATCCGCTATGGTAGGTTAAGCCACCAAAACGTTAGTAAGACTGATTTCTTCATTGTTGTCCCTCATTACTGCTTTTCCTTTGTCTGAACTTTGGCCGGGAAAGGAATCTGCAGGCCCTTTAGAGCTAGTGAAGTATGGATGATCAACCAGTTTAATCGAAACAGACCAGTTTGTAAGTACCTGTGGAGGAAAAAAAAACTCAAAGGAAAATTTGTTAGTTTGAGTTTGAATACATAATGCATGATATCACTTAGAGAGCAGATAAACACACAAAGCTGCTTTGTTTGAGGACATTTTAACCCACGAGTAAAGGAAAACAAACTTTTAAACAAGCAGGATTTTGCCTATTTTAGTTTGATACTATCCAGAAATGGTTACATCACGTTGAGCTAAGGTCTTCTTGATGCATCTCTTTGACGTCCGTTGATATGAGCCTCATATTTCCTTGTATAACGAGAAGAGGGAGAATGGAAATTTTGAAAGATAGGGGTCGGGCCTTGGAAGGCTGCCTATGTATCTCACAAGGAGAATTCAGACCCTACGTAGTTCGGGTAAAAGAAATACTCATTTTCATTCATTCATTTTTAACAATTACAAGGAAATTTGAAAAATAACAACAAAGCTTTTAAAAGATAAATGGTGGTCCCATATTAGTCGTTCTTCTACTTAATGTTACATCAGCCGCAGGAATAAACTCGACTTCAATCTTTCCTATGATGATGAGATATTTCATGTCGTGGCAGAATGCAAAACACTTTTTCAATGGTATTGTCTGAGGCATTGTAATAGGGGCAACAGTTCTGAACTTCGAACCAAAGGGAATAAAACATATCCACGTCCTTATAGAAAGGGGTGAAGACTCCATTTTGAACCAATTCCGAATAGACCTTCAACATTGTTTTCTTGAAAGGTGTGAATGAGCAACGATAAAATATAGTCCTCTCAGTGACTGGTATGTCAAGCTGTGGCTCATCACATGCAATGATGATGCTGTCACCCCAACTGTTTGCAGAATTGTCCATATCGAGTAAACGACGGACCACATTTTTAAACTATATGCACTCATCTATCGTGTGTCCTTTTTGGTTAGGATAACAATCACAAGTCTTGTGAATGTCCCTTGATCCCACTTGGCAAGATGCTCTTTCGACAGGCCTCAACATACACCTAGATTGGTAGTGCTAAAAATTAGGGCGCATGAAATGGTTTCCATCCTTGTTTGGTACTCTTTCGGATATGCTTCGAGAGTGACTTTCTAGTCTCCTTCTGCCAGAAGTCCTTCGTGAGAAGGTTTGCGGGCAATTGCTTCCTCATAACTTTCTTCAATGATCTCTAACTCGGGGTTTTTAGGAGGAAAGAATAGATCATATAGTTACCTTTCGCGCTGCTTCCTTATGTCGATAATCTCCTCTTCGGTTAGTTTAGTCTGGATATTCCTTCCTTTGTAAATAGTTGTGATCTCACCTTTTCTGAGAGGGCAGAGTAGTGTTTTAAATTTGGTGATAGGGTTTTTCTTTTGTTTTGAAAACTCAAGACTCGGAAAATTTAGTCGGACTTTGTAGTAGTGACTTGTATATTTCTTGAAAATTCTAACACGGAGTGGGTTTGCGATATCTTCATCCAAAGAAACATCACATAAACAATTTAAAACTCATATATTGCGTCCTAAACATATAGGGGACCCTTTTGCGCCAAGTGTAGGCCTAGTGTATTTGAACGATGTACTTGTGGAATTGAACCAGTTAATTACCCCCCTAAAAAAATTCACATATTAATAGTTAATGTTCACAAGGGGAAATAAATGGGAAAAATAAACAACAAAATGCAAAAGCGACAGACCTACGCAGGGCCATTTAAATGTATGGACACGACAGAAATATATATAGAAAAACCCATGCAGTGGGGAAGTCCACTATGTTGTCCCTGATGGCACTGCTTTCCTGAGTCTTGTACGGCAGAAACATGCATCGTAGTATTAACAAGTAACCCTCACTCCGGCGTCTTTTTTCTTCCCAATCTTCGTATTGCATCACCTCTATCTTCTCTTTGACCCATGAGTCAAATTCATCAAAATCGCGTCTTAGCCTTTCCAATTCCTGAGTTTTCTTCAATAAACTTGGCGTACATTTCTTGGGCTTCCCGCTTTACCTATCTTAACTCGATCACAACTTTGGTCTCTTTGTCTTTCACACTGTGGCAACTTTTTAGGACTGGAGTAGAGTACTTTGTATGTTATTTTTCAGCCAAGCTTTATAAGTTTTGTTATACCCAGCGTCAAACCGATCTGGAGCAATGGTGTCTTTCTTCATTCGTTTGGCCCCTTTCATTCCCTGAGCATTTCTGTAGCATCATCCATTCTGTCATCCCCAATGTCATACATATAAGCGTCATACTACGCCTCTCAAGATGTGACTGCTTTCTCCCAAACCGTCGTAGATTGGAATAGTGCGTAAGGACGAATTTCCCAAATACATATAGTGGAAGTAAGAGTTGTCTTCCGCCCCTACGATGACCTCCCTTGAGATGAAACGATCAAGCATCTATTGGAGATCTTCTTCTCTTAGCTCGGAAAAAATCTGAGCCCATCTTTTTAGTCCTTAGATTCTCCAGATTTGCCCAAAACAACATATCGTTCAAATTCCTAAGAGTGTTCTTATTTTACAAGGTATATAATTCTTTAATCCCGTGCCTTTTTACTAAATGACTAAAATTCCGCAATTGAAGGAGCAGGTTGCATCCTTGAAAGTAGCGATGTCCCTCTTTGCATTTCCCTAAGGCACGATACATGTTTGATAGTATGATCGAAGCAAAAGGATAATAGTTTACATGTCCTTTATTCTTAAACCGGTTGAGAAACGTGTGTGCAAGAATTATCACTTGAGTGTTGATACTCAAGTTCGGTCCGTGTGGAAAGACCATTGTTCCCAATAGCACGACAGCAAATGCTAAATATCGGATTTTATTTTATTCCCTGTAGGTAAGTCTGAACTCTTTATTATAATTCGCATAAAAGCTTGCATGCCTGGATCTAACGTAAAGGTCCCTAAATGATACACTAGATTCTTAGCCCTAGTAAGCGTAATCTCTTCCTAACCCGAACCAATCTATGATTTCTTCGACAGAATGTTTTTTAGGGATCAATATGTCCTCTTTTTTTCTTACTCTTCTTTCTAACCCGCTACCCACTGTGTCGATACAGTCCCAAAGTTCCTCGATTTGTTTGATATTTTGTCACTTAGTCTCGCATGCCTAAATAATTAATTAAACTAAAGGATGCTATCTTAGTTGTTTAATATTATATTATCACATAGCATTACATGCTTAGCTAATTAATTGAAATAATAAATACATTTAATTATTCAAATTTTCATATCACCTAGCAGGCATATTAATGAAGTGACCTTAATTGCTACTTGTAACCCCCACATAGATTGCATGAGATACGGTCGGGATCCACATTTGTGGACCTTGAGGGATGCCTAACACCTTCCCGTCGAAGTAATTTGAACCCTTATCCTGATCTATGTCTCGTTGACCTTAGCTAGACTTAGTTAGGTTAGATAGGTGCCCTAACGTGTCTTAATTCGTTAGGTGGAGATTCCTTAAACTCCGAACCCCAAAAGAGTACAAAAATGGGGGGGCGACAACTTGATTCGAATTTAAAAGATAAAGTCGACTTATACTAAGGGATTATGGGTTTTAAACAACTCGAAATTCGTAGGAGATTTAGATCTGATGACGCTCACATGCAGCAAGAATGAATAAAAATATATAAGTAACAAGTCATTCAATAAATTTAATAATATAAAGATAATAAGAAAAAGGGGGAATTCATGCTCTGTTGCATCAAGTGACAAAAAGGATATTAATTGAAGTGATTCAGTACTAGGATACAACCCATTAAAATTTACCATAACAAGTGAATACTCATGAAATGGCAGTAAGTAAACTTAGTGAATAAAGGAATGACGGGAAAATCCTAATCCTAACTTGACTGGTCGACCTATGAAGGAGAGATCAAGATGCGAAATATATATGGCATATACTTACACGAGAGTCAAAATAAGTATAGGATGATAAAATACTACCAATTTTATTGATGAATAACAATTGTGAAGAGTTAAAGATTATGAGGGTACGTAGGGAAAAAAAACTAATTAACATGACAAATAAAATTTCCAGCAGTAAGTGCATAAACTAACACGATAATGGCGAATAACATGATACAGACGAGTTGATATTGTCGCAATATATTCCTCCCAACATGAACATCGTATTTCCTAACGTGAAAAATGAAACAATACAAGGTTAAGAGACTACTAGGAAACTAGAGGAAAGTAAAAACTTATAATAGTCAAAATTTCAACTTGACCATGATAAAGTAATACACACATGAACAATTTCTTTCCTTAATCGGCAAATAAACTTAAAAGAATAAAAAATACTCAATGTATTCACACATTTGAGGAAACAAGAGATAGGCCATTTGATATTGAGATAAAGTTTCAACGCTTTACAGTAAATATCTCCAAAGAAAACAATATTAAACCGACCAGTTGAGAATTAAAGACGAACAACAAAGATAGACACTCTTTTGGCACTGATAACAACAAAGGGAAAAGGGGACAGATTCTAACCACGTTCTAACAATCATAAGAGGAGAGAAAATTTTGAACATGACTAAACATTACGCTAAACTCGAAAAAAAGGCTACCCACACAGAATTTCATCAACAATATTTAGACCCAGGGTGTAAATTTCAGTACATACCGTTCTGCAACTATTTAAGATGTATAAAAGGAACACAATGTGGACTAACTGAGGAAGTCATCGATAACAAATTGTTTTAGCTATGGGAATCGAACACAAAATTAAAAAATACTCAAAACAAAAGTTACAAAATGGCTAGGAGTAAAAAGACATAAAGATTACGAAGAGGTTACCTCCTTTTGAGCAGTGAACTGAAACGGATAAGCAAGGGTGAAAGACTCCCAAAAAATGACTCGAGCGCCAACCACGAACCAGCAAACTAGAATGGAAACCCGAATGAGCTCATGGATGGCAAAATGGAAGAATGGGACTTGGAATAGAAATTAATTTTTTTCTATTCTCCCCTGACTTCCTCAATGTATATAGTGAGTATTTTAGTTGTATACTCTTTGCTTAAAATCGTCCTAGATATATTTTGCTCAAAATTTCTTACTCCCCAAAAACTCTTCCGATGAAACATTCAAAAAAATGAACCTTTTTTTTTCAGATTTTCCTTCTTTTTCCCTTCCCCTTTACAGTGAATAGAAAGATACAATATATGGGGGGAGAATAAGAATTTTTGAAATTGGGGGGAAAGTTGGAAGAATCGGATAGGAAATCGGATCCATAAATTAAAAATATTTCCCCCATTAAGGGAAACATCCTTTTCATGAGATTTAGACCCTATTCCAGAAAGCTAAAGGGAGACGGACAACTCAGATTGGTCGAGCGTACCCGTTGTTCGACATGGCCTCATCTCGGAGTTGTGAGGACGATTACACGCGCCCTCTTGCCTGCTATTGGAGTCGTACTGTAATCATTTAAAATTTATTAAATTTAAATTTATAAAGTGATTCGGATTATATTGAATTCATAAATATATTAATCCAAATAAATATTGTGGATTGATATAATTGAGTTAAATATTTAAGTCCAATAAATATGGATTTAATTAAAGTCTAAATTAATTGATTTGGACTACATTGGATGAACCCAATTTGTTAAACTCAATCTCATCTAATTCTAGAGCCCATCTTGGCGCCACGTGTGCAGATGATGTGGCATGCCAAGTCAAATAAGAAAACCAATAAAATCATGACATGTGTCAAAGATGACAAGCCCACTCCATAAAGCCCGAATGTCATGTCACTTAAATCTGATTGACTGAATGGAATCCTATTCCAATCGCAACTCCTCTATTCTAAAACTATAAATAGGGGTCCTCATAATTCAGAAAAAAGACAAAAAATTCTAAACACGAAGCTAGAGAAACTCTGTGGTACAAACGCCATTTAATTCTCTACAAAGCTACAAGTTTAAGAATTCAAGCATTCAAGTTCAAGAACGATCAAGATCAAGACCACCGAATTCAAGAACAAGCTCGAAGCCCTTGAGTTCAAATAAAAGTCAAGATCAAGATAAAGTTCAAGTTCAAGTTCATCATAGATTCAAGAACAAGTTTTTAAGCCCTTGATTTATATTTGAAAAGGCGAATTCAGAGGAATTATAGAGATTGTAACACTCGCATTTGAAATAATAAAATTGATTATTGCTATAATTTTCCGTTATTGATTATTATTTTCTCGACGCGAATTTTATTGTCTACAAATTCTGGCACGCCCAGTGGGAGAATCTCTACCTCTCATCTCAACTTTTCAAACGTCAAAGAATATCAAGATGACTTCCATGAACGACATGAACAAAAACTCTTGATCAACCGCCTCTAAGGTCACAAGCTCCAAGTTCTCTAGTGAAGTTGAAGACATCCTTGGTGTTACCTTTGGAAGTTTTGGAGCTGTTACGAGAAGCAAGGTTGCTACACTAGGACAACAAACGCGTTAAGTGTCGTCTGTGTCAACTCCTGTTTTTGGGTCTTCGACTCCAAAAGGAGTAAGTTCCTCCACAAATGCTCTAGAAGGAGGAAGTAGTGTTGCTAAAAAGATAAAGAAGACATTGGCTCTACTTGAGCAATCTGGTTCCAAGAACTCTACCACAAGGGAGAACTGTGATTCAACTTATGAATCATCTCCACGTATATCGCGTAACGTGAGTCCACTGAAAATTAACTCACGCGACAATCCATGTTACTCTCATGTATCTCCGATGATCATGCAAACGATGGTGACTGTTGCTTCCTCTCCTGAGGAACAACTCGCAAATCTGATGAAGTTGGTTGAAGGATTGACGAAGCATGTACAACACCAAGAATCTCAAATTGACAAGTTGATGGACAGGATAGAAGGACTTTTAGATTGAGATGCGAGCCATGCACCTGGAAAGGACATTGAAGTTCAAGAAATTGGAGATCCTACTAAGAAAGCCCCATTTGTTAAAGAGATGCCAGTTTCTTGTGAAGGAATGATCCCACTCGATCGCTTGAAGGAGTTTATTGAAGGCACTATCAAAGATAAGTATGAAGTCTCCATCAAATCTTCTCACATGTACGCTAAGCCATACACTGCTAGGATTGATAACTTTAAAATGCCTGCTGGTTATTAACCTCCCAAATTTTAACAATTTGAGGGAAAAGGAAATCCGAAACAACATTTCGCGCACTTCGTGGAGACATGTAATAGTGCTGGAACATATGGAGACTATCTTGTCAAACAGTTTGTCCGCTCTCTAAAAGGAAATGCCTTTGATTGGTACACGGATCTCGAACCTAACTCTATTGATAGTTGGGAGCAACTAGAACATGAGTTTCTCAATCGCTTCTATAGCACAAGGCGCACGGTGATCATGGTAGAACTCATGAATACTCGCCAAAGGAAGGACGAACTGGTCATAGATTTCATAAATCGACGGAGGAACGCAAGCCTAAATTGCAAGGACAGGCTTAGTGAAGCTTCTGCAATCGAAATGTGTATTCAAGGAATGCACTGGGAGCTTCTTTACATCATGCAAGGAATAGAACCAAAATATTTTGAGGATTTAGCTACTCGCACTCATTATATAGAGTTGAGCATGTCATCTGCCGGAAAAGATATGACTATTGTCCATGATCCTCGCAAAGGAAGGGACAAGCAGGAACCCAAGAGATGGAGCAAGTTTCTGCCCAGAAATGAAAACAAAGAATCCATGAGTGTAAATGTATCAACCGCAAAGTTCACCACGAATGAGGGCGTAAAACAAAATGTGAGAAGGACTTTCCAAGCACGTTCAAATCAAAAGTCGACGCTAAGGGAGATGCAAGGGAAAAAGTATCCCTTTTTTATTGTGACGTTTCTGAAATTTTTTATGAATTGCTTGAGTTAAAGCTCATTGACTTGACAGAGATGAAGCGACCCGATGAAGCTAGAAAAACTGATGACCCAAATTATTGCAAGTATCACAGACTTGTGAGTCATCCTCTCGAAAAATGTTTTGTCTTTAACGATAGAGTGATGCGATTGGTTAACGAAAATAAAATTATCCTTGATGATGAGAAGTCTAGTTCTAACCAGATTTCTATCACGTTTGGGTCATTGGATCCGATCCAAATGTATATATCTAAAAACATGAAGAAAAGCCAGTAAAACAGGACGTTGACATAGATGGTGATGAGGGTTGGATTCTTGTAACTAGTCGAAGACGTAACAAGTCAAGCTTACGAAAAGAATTATCCAAGCAACCGGTTAGAGGAAAAATGGTGAAGAAATTAAAGAAACAAAAATCAATCAAGCGCCCCAAAAAGGCAAAGGTTGAAGTGCATCACTACCAAAAACCTCAACATCTTATGACTCTAGAGGAATTCTTCCCAAGCTCGTTCGACACAAAGTCTACTCAAGGCAATGTCGAGGCATCATGTTTCAATGTGGATAAAGGACAAACAATGAATGTGTCTCCTACTGTAAAAGAAGGAACAATGAGTGAATCCTCACCAAAAGTATCTCCTGGGGAAGAAGAAAAAGAAACAAGGGAAATCTCAGAAATGATGTCTCCTTCATCTTCTGAAAAATCTAATGAACTTTCTTCCCAAGAAGCACATGTCTGTGATCCTAAAATCACATTTACGGATAACGATCTTCTATTTGGTGAAACACTACACAATCGTCCTTTGTATATGGTGGGTCGTGTGCTAGAGAAGAAGATAAATAGAATCTTAATAGATGAAGGATCTGGAGTCAACATTTTGCCTATCCACACATTGAAGGAAATTGGCATCACGACTGGGAAACTCAGTGAAAGTCGTCTGTTGATACAAGGATTTAATCAAGAAGGGCAGAGGTCCATAGGCTCTATTAAATTAGAGATCCACATGGGAGATTTGCGATCAAGCGAATGGATGTATGTGATTGACGCAAAGACATCATACAATATATTACTTGGCAGGCCTTGGGTACATGAGAATAGAATTGTCTCATCTTCTTACTATCAATGTTTGAAATATCTTGAAGGTGGAATTGAAAGAAAGATAGTTGCAGATGATAATCCTTCACCGAAGTGGAGACACACTTTGCGGATGTGAAATTCTATATGAGAAGTTATGTTGTTAAAGGGGTCAAATCCAACGACGTCAAATCAATCAACATTGATAATATCGTAAGCAAAAGATTTGATGCAGCTATCGAAAAGGTGAAAATTGACACTAAAGACTCTTGTCCCATTCTTAATAAAGGGAAGATCCTGTGTTCAAAGAAGAAGCAGACTTCTAGGCTTTGCTATGTTCCAAAAGAGAAGAAAAAACAAGATCAACCATCTAACCTTGAAGAAAATGCATTAGGAGGGCTAACTCTTCCTATCAGACGGATTGATGCAATAAACTTGTCTGTAAAGTTGCTAGAAAAGTGAGCTGCTCAAGATCAAGTGCTAGATATGGCTCTCCCAACAAAGCGCACAAGAGAAGGTTTTGATCCCAATGCCTACAAGTTATTTGTGAAGGCAGGATACAACCCTAGCGAGCCATCGGCGCTAGGGAAAATCCCATCAGAAGATACAACTAGGAAAGTGCGTGAAGTCCTAGGTTATAGTCAACCGCCGCCAATTCGCATTTCCATAAGAAGGGCCAGTAATAACCATATAACTTTTGAAGATGACGTCACTGCTCCCAATAAAAGGCCTTCTGTCTTTGAACGACTTGGTGAAGCGACAACAAGAATTTCTGTGTTTGAGAGGTTAGGTCCTCTGAAGAAGAATAACAAGAACCTGAGAAGTTATTTGAAAGTTACAAAACCTACTTCACATTTGATTCGAAAGGATTTTAGAAGTTTGATTCCTTTTAGGATGAGGCGACGAGAGGAACTTATGGTTTCTTGTAAAGATGAACTCAAGGCAAAGGTTCATACTGTGTTTTACACCAAAGAGAGCGAGGAAGGTGAAGAAAGTGTAGGTTCGTCAAATCATGTTACAATCCAAAATGAGTATGATTCTTTGCCTCAAAAGAAGATTGAGGAAGAGGTAGAATATATTGTCTCATGTTGTCATATATCAATCAATGACAATGATCTTGTGGAAGAGGAAGATGTTAAAGATGCTCCACCAGAACTTGAAGAAGGAGTAAAGATCACTATAGATTCTTTGAAGGAAGTTAACCTTGGCACTGATGAAGATCCGAAGCCAACTTACTTGAGTGTGTTTCTAGAAATTGATGAAGAAGTCGCTTACATGAATATACTCAAAGAATATATAGATGTATTCACTTGGAGTTACAAAGAAATTCCTGGATTGAATCCTAGAGTAGCGGTCCATCATTTGGCAGTCAAAAATGGTTCTCGTCCAGTTAAACAAGCTCAAAGACGTTTTAGAATAGACTTGATTTTGTTGATATAAAATGAAGTTAATAAACTCATTGAGGCAGGCTTTATTCGTGAGGTCAAATATCCTACATGGATTTCAAGTATTGTTCCTGTGAGGAAGAAGAATGGTCAAATTTGAGTTTGCGTTGACTTTAGAGATCTCAATAATGCATGTCCTAAAGATGAGTTTCCTCTTCTCATTCCAGAGTTGATGATTGATGCCACCACTGATTATGAGGCAATGTCGTTCATGTATGGTTCTTCTGGATATAATCAAATCCGCATGTCACCAAAAGATGAAGAACTCACTGCATTTCGCACGCCAAAAGGTATTTATTGCTACAAAGTGATGCCATTTGGTTTAAAGAATGATGGCGATACATATAAAAGGGCTATGCAAAATATCTTTGATGACTTGCTCCATAAAAATGTTGAATGTTATGTTGATGATTTGGTAGTAAAGTCGAGGAAGAGGGGTGATCATTTGAAATACTTAAGGATGTTGTTTGAGTCACTTCGAAGATATCAACTAAGGATGAATCCATTTAAATGTGCCTTCGGAGTTACTTCCGGCAAGTTCCTTGGCTTTATTGTGAGACATCGAGGAATTGAAATTGATCAAGCCAAAGTCGATGCAATATTAAAGATGCCTGAACCTCTAGATATTCATGAGTTAAAAAGTCTCCAAGGAAAGTTAGCCTACTTGAGAAGGTTCATCTCAAATCTAGCAGGGAGATGTCAACCATTCAGTCATCTCATGAAGAAAAGTGCTCCTTTTAATTGGGACCAAACATGTAGCCAAGCCTTTAAAAGTATCAAATCGTATCTAGCGAAACCTCCGGTTTTGGCAACCCCTATACCTGAAAAACCATTGATACTCTACATTGCAGTACAAGAAAGGTCTGTAGGACCCCTATTAGCTCAAAAGAATAGTGAAGGCAAAAAAATGCTCTTTATTACTTAAGTAGAAAGATGACGCCAAATGAGCTAAATTATTCGCCAATTGAAAAGTTATGCTTGGCACTGGTCTTCTCAATTTAAAAAATGAAGCATTATTTTCAAGCTCATGTTGTCTGCCTTATTTCTAGAGAAAATCCCATCAAGTTATGTCAAAACCTGTCCTTAGTGACCGACTAGCAAGATGGTACCTCCAATTCCAACAATTTGAGATTGTGTACATCCCTCAAAAATCCGTGAAGGGACAAGCGCTAGCGGATTTCTTAGCAGACCATCCTATACCAAATGATTGGGAGTTAACTTATGAGTTTCCAGATGAAGATGCGATGTTAATTGAAGTTCAACCTCCTTGGAAAATGTACTTTGACGGAGCTTCACATCGCGGCGGATCAGGTGCTGGCGTGGTGTTCATCACTTCACAAGAAGAGATTCTACCATTCTCTTTTACTCTAAAACAATGTTGCTCCAATAATGTCGCTGAATATCAAGCACTGATACTTGGACTTGAAATGGCCTTTGACATGAAACAATTACATTTACAGGTTTTTGGTGACTCTCAACTGGTGATTAATCAACTTTTAGGAAGTTATGAGGTAAAAAAGCCTGAATTGTGACCTTATCATGATTATTCTCAAAAGTTGATATGATGTCTTGGGGATGTAACCCTTCAACATATGCGTCAAACAGAGAATAAGAAAGCTGATGCATTGGCTACTCTAGCTTCAACGCTAACCCTTCCTGATCAAACGCAATTAATTGTCTGTCAAAAATGGATAGTACCACCGTCAAATGAGGAAGAATATATTGAAAATAAGTTTGATCATATCGTCGCCATTGTTGAAGCTGCGAAGGAAGATTGGAAACAACCCATCATTGACTACCTATATTATGGGATACTTCTAGAAAATCCAAGAAGAAGGATTGACATACGTCGTCGTGCACCTAATTTCCTTTACTACAAGGATACATTATATAGAAGATCATTTGAGGGTATGTTATTACGATGTTTGGGAGAGGAAGAAGCGATTCAAGCTCTGCAAGAAGCACACTCAGGAGTATGTGGATCACATCAATCTAGACCAAAACTTCATTTTCACATTAAGAGGATGGGGTATTACTGGCCAACAATGGTGAAAGATTGCTTATATTATGCTAGAAAATGTGATGCTTGTCAATTTCATGCGAATTTCATTCATCAGCCACCCAAAGTATTGCACCCAACCATCGCATCTTGGCCATTTGACGCTTGGGGACTGGATATTGTACGACCATTACCAAAGTCTTCTGGTGGACACTTGTACATCTTGGCTGCAACTGATTACTTTTCAAAATGGGCTGAAGTTGTCGCTCTTAAAGAGGTGAAGAAAGAGAATGTTGCAAATTTTATTCGAGTAAATATTATCTATCGCTTTGGCATCCCTCGCTATATAATAACAGACAATGGCAAACCATTCGATAACAAGTTAATGAACAATATTTTTGATCTTTTTGACTTTAAGCAGCGTAAATCTTCTATGTATCATGCTGCCGCTAATAGTCTTGCTGAAGCATTCAATAAGACTATATGCAACCTGCTCAAAAAAGTTGTCTCCAAATCCAAACGGGATTGGCATGAAAGAATGGAAGAAGCTTTGTGGGCATATAGGACAACATATGGCACACCAACTCAAGCAACACCATATTCACTTGCTTTTGGAGTTGAAGCAGTCCTACCACTCGAGCGTCAAATACCCTCCTTAAGACTTGCTATTCAAGAAGGGCTCACTGAGGAAGAAAATGCTCGATTTCATCTTGCTGAGTTAGAAGCACTTCATGAAAAGAGGTTAGAATCCCAACAAAACCTTGAATATTATCATGCTCGTCTATCTCGTGCTTTTAATAAGAAGGTTCGCTTGAGGTGCTTTCAAGTTGGAGATCAAGTTCTCGCGGTAAGAAGACCAATCATTATTTCGCACCAGTGTGGGGGCAAATTTACCTCAAAGTGGGATGGACCATATGTCGTACAAGAAGCATATTCAAATGGTGCTTACAAGCTTGTTGATGCTGATGGCTTAAGGATTGGTCCTATTAATGCCAAATTTCTAAAGAGATACTATCCTTGAAGGAAGATGATGCTCCTTAAGGTACGAGCCTAAACTGCATGTCACTCCTGGCCCGTAAGAGTATAAATTGTGTACGGCACAACCAAAAAAAAAAAAAAAAAAAAAAAAAAAGAATAATCACTCAAATCCCCAGAACTACGTTGTGACTTGATCCTCTTTATTGAGGTACGTAGGCGCTTAGAACCATATTCTAAGTTCAGTTGCATGAGTGTCAAAAAAATGTTTCCACTTGATCTATTGAATGAAAGTCAAAGCGATATATATTTTATTTTTATCTTTTGTCTCATCAAACTTAAGACTTGCATGAAGTATTGATGGGTCTATGGAAGGGGCAAACCCTTATAAAATATGAATCTCTTATTAGTACGGTGGAAGTCTTTAAATTAGATCAGGTATGCAAATTGGAGTATTAAAATTCTTCGAGTTTATTATTTGAAGTATCCAAATTCTCTAAGTATACAGGTTGAAGTATTCAAATACTCTAAGTATGAAGGTAAGACTTCAAGTATATAAGTAGAAGTCTCCAAATGCGTTTGCAATTGAATTCCATGCCTAAAGGTGCGCGAGATTTGTCCCTTTGCACCTTAAGCTAGCTTTGTTGCGGATTATCCCTAAATACATCTTTGAATTTCTATGTTTCAAGGTGGAAAAACTTTTCCCTTTGCACCTTAAGCTAGGACTTTTCACGGATGTATACTTAAAAAAATCTTTTTAAATTTTCATGTCTTAAGGTGGACAATATTTGTCCCTTTGCACCTTAAGTTGACCTTTTCACTAGTGTATATTTAAAAGGGTCTTTATATTTTTCATGCCTTAAGGTGGATAATATTTGTCCCTTTTCACCTTAATCTAGCTTTGTTGCGAATTTATCCTTCAACGAATCTTTAAATTTCTATGCCTTAAGGTGGACAAACTTGTCCCTTTGCACCTTAAGCTAGAGTTCCGACGGATTTATCTTTAAAAGGATCTTTAAATTTTCGTGACTTAAGGTGGACAATGTTTGCCCCTTTGCACCTTAAACTGGTCGTTTCACGGGTTTATCCTGTCTCAAGTTGGTTAAGCATTCAGAACCTTGTAACACCTTGAGTTTATTTTCCAGGAGCGTTACACGGTATCCTATTAAAGCTTCAAGATGGTTAAGCATTCAGGACCTTGTAACACCTTGAGTTTATTTTCAAGGTGGGAGCATTATACGGTATCCTATTAAAGCTTCAAGTTGGTTAAGAATTCGGGACCTTGTAACACCTTGAGTTTTCAAGGCGGGAGCATTACACGATATCCTATTAAAGCTTCAAGATGGTTAAGGATTTAGGACCTTATAACACCTTGAGTTTATTTTCTAGGTGGGAGCGTTATACGGTATTCTTTTAAAGCTTCAAGTTGGTTAATAATTCGGGACCTTGTAATACCTTGAGTTTACTTTCAAGGCGGCAGTGTTACACGGTATTCTAGTAAAGCTTCATGGTCAAACATTCAGGACCTTGTAACATCTTGAGGTTATCTTCAAGGGGGGAGCATTACATGGTATCCTATTAATGCTTCAAGTTGGTCAAGCATTCAAGACCTTTTAACACCTTGAATTTATTTTCAAGGCGGGAGCGTTACACGGTATTTTCGTAAAGCTTCATGGTTAAGCATTCGGGACCTTGTAACACCTTGAGTTTATTTTCAAGGCGGGAGCGTTATACATTATCCTATTAAATCTTCAAGTTGGTTAAGAATTTGGGACCTTGTAACACCTTGAGTTTATCTTCAAGGCGGGGGCGTTACACGGTATTCTAGTAAAGCTTCATGGTTAAACATTCGGAAACTTGTAACACCTTGAGTTTATTTTCAAGGGGGGGGGGCGTTATACGGTATTCTAGTAAAGCTTCAAGTTGGTTAAGCATTCGGGACCTTGTAACACCTTGAGGTTATCTTCAAGGCGGGAGAGTTACACGGTATTCTAGCAAAGCTTCATGGTTAAACATTCGGAAACTTGTAACACTTTGAGTTTATTTTCAAGGGGGGAGCGTTACACGGTATTCTAGTAAAGCTTCAAGTTGGTTAAGCATTCAGGACCTTATAACACATTGAGGTTATCTTCAAGGCGGGAGCGTTACACGGTATTCTAGTAAAGCTTCAAGTTGGTTAATCATTCGGGACCTTGTAACACCTTGAGGTTATTTTCAAGGCGGGAGCATTACACGGTATTCTAGTAAAGCTTCATAGTTAAACATTCGGAACCTTGTAACACCTTGAGTTTATTTTCAAGGGGGGAGCGTTACACGGTATTCTAGTAAAAGTTTCAAGTTGGTTAAGCATTCGGGACCTTATAAAACCTTGATGTTATTTTCAAGGCGGGAGCATTACACGATATTTTAGTAAATTATCAAGTTGGTTAAGCATTCGTGGCCATGGAACACCTTGAGAGTATTATTTATTTATTTTGTTAAGGCATGGACGTTAAGCACATTTTTATGTGATAAATCCTTCCATTTATGAAGCCTCCATAAAATATAAATTTCTTTTTCTGATCAACAAAAAAAAAATAGTGAAGGAGAGATTGTTACCCGTCAAGATGTTTGAGACTCGAAAGGTATTAAATCTTTAATCTTGAATGTGTTGTAGACCTTCATGTCTAGATTCGGAATCACCAAGTGGATTGTGATTTCGTTGTTCCTACGTCAAGGCACGAGATTTTTAGTAAGTCATATAAATCTGAAAAGTTTTAGCATTGCAGAATCTAGAGCTAACTTCAAAAAATCATCTTGTAAGATTCTGAAGGTATTAAATTTTGAACTTTGGATATGTAAGAGATCGAAAAGTCTAGTTTCTGAAAAAATTGAACTGTTCATGATTTTGATTTTTTGACAATGAGATATGAATTTTCTACGACGAACATGTCAGGCTGTAAAAAAGTGACGAATTTTTAGCATGACAGAATCTAGAGCTAACTTCAAAAAAATTATCTAGAAAGATTCTGAAGGTATTAAATTTTGAATTTTGTATATGTTAGATATCAAAAAGTTTTGTTTCTGAAAAATCAAACGGTTCATGATTTTGATTTTTGTACAATGAGATATGAATTTTCTACGACGAACATGTCAGGCTGTAAAAAAAGTGACGAATTTTTAGCATGACAGAATCTAGAGCTAACTTCAAAAAATCATCTAGAAAGATTCTGAAGGTATTAAATTTTGAATTTCGGGTATGTTAGAAATCTAAAAGTCTAGTTTCTTAAAAATTAAACGGTTCATGATTTCAATTTTTCTACAATGAGATATGAGTTTTCTGCGACAGACATGTCAAACTGTAAAAAAGTGACCAAAAAAAAAGAGGAAAAATACCTTGAGTATGCCCTTTTCGTCGTAGGCTCACAATCTGTAATTGAAGATAAAATTATGGAGACAATGTATCTATTTATAGATGTCATGTGGTGGGATAAAATCATTCTCCCAGTTCAATTACAAATTTTTTTTTTGCTTGGGCAATAAAACATATATATGAATATGAAATTGAGTAGGATTACAATTCCTAGTTCAATTACAATTTCTTTTTGGCTTCGGCAATAAAACATAATATGAATATGAAATTGAGTAGGATTACAATTTCTAGTTAAATTATAATTTCTTTTTGGCTTGGGCAATAAAACATATATATGAATATGAAATTGAGTAGGATTGCAATTCCTAATTGAATTATGATTTCTTTTTGGTTTGGGCAATAAACCATATATAGGAATATGAAATTGAGTAGGATTACAATTGTTAATTCAATTATAATTCATTTTTAACTAAGGTGAATTTAGTAACCGATTAATGCTTCAAGCCTAGTCTTTAAAAGATAAAATATCTCGACAAGACTTGAAGCAGTGGGCATTTGTAATCAATTAAAATTTATTAAATATAAATTTATAAAGTGATTCGGATTATATTGAATTCATAAATATATTAATCCAAATAAATATTGTGGATTGATATAACTGAGTTAAATATTTAAGTCCAATAAATATGGATTTAATTAAAGTCTAAAGTAATTGAGTTGGGCTACATTGGATGAACCCAATTTGTTAAACTCAATCTCATCTCATTCTAGAGCCCATCTTGGCGTCACGTGTGCAGATGATGTGGCATGCCAAGTCAAATAAGAAAATCAATAGAATCATGACATGTGTCAAAGATGACAAGCCCACTCCATAAAGCCCGAATGCCATGTCACTTAAATCTGATTGACTTAACGGAATCCTATTCCAATCGCAACTCCTCTATTCTGAAACTATAAATAGGGGTCCTCATAATTCAGAAAAAAGACAAAAAATTCTAAACAAGAAGCTAGAGAAACTCTGTGCTACAAACGCCATTTAATTCTCTACAAAACTACAAGTTTAAGAATTCAAGCATTCAAGTTCAAGAACGATCAAGATCAAGACCACCGAATTCAAGAACAAGCTCAAAGCCCTTGAGTTCAATTAAAAGTCAAGATCAAGATAAAGTTCAAGTTCAAGTTCATCATAGATTCAAGAACAAGCTTTAAAGCCCTTGAATTTATATTTGAAAAGGCGAATTCAGAGGAATTATAGAGATTGTAACACTCCCATTTGAAATAATAAAATTGATTGTTGCTATAATTTTCCGTTCTTGATTATTGTTTTCTCGACGCGAATTTTATTGTCTACACGTACAAAACGCAGAAAGAGAAAGAGACGTTGGAGAAGAAAATGACAAAATGGACACAGTGCATACGCTGGTTTGACGCTCATACATCGTTGCTAAGTCGCGATTCTCGCTTCTTTTAGGAATTATGGGCTTGTTGTGCGTGGTTATCGTGAAAAGGAAAGAAGGACATTTATGAACTTAGGTTTTCTTTTATGAGGGCAAGGGATTTGGGTAGGGTTAGAATTGGAGTTGGGTTGGGTAAAATAAAATGGGCTGGGGTCGAGTTATTTTTAGGGAGTAAAAATGGATGTTGGAACAATTTGAACTGGGCTCAAAATTAAAATATGATTGGGCTGCTGAAAATGTTTGTATAAAGGCCCACAACTTGGTCCTTTAATAGCTGAATAAAATAATAATTTAGCTAATTCAGAATTAATCAACCAAAATTCGAATAGGCTGAGTAACACAACTAATTTATGAGTTTCTCAATTCTTAACTACATGAAATAATTGACTTAATCATAAACTATTCAAAATATAACTATAATTTTAAGCAAACTAATTAAAAAAACTTACTAAAATTAAAATCTTTTGAGATGATTTTTGAATATTTCACAAAATAAACTAATCAGACAAAAACCCATAAAAATATATATATCGTTTTAAACCATAAAATTGACTTAAGCTACTTTAAAGTGACTTGAAAACATTTGAATCTTATAAAGTTAACTATTTCAACTCGTTTGAAAATTAAGGAACTCGTGAATTAATTTCTGTCGGGGAGAGCTAAAATTGGGTGTCAACACTCTATTTTTTTAGTTCCAAGAACCGAATAGAACTTGATTTCTTCCAAAAATTGTATAACAGGTAGTTGTCGCGCTTCAACAAGGTAATCATTGATACAATCTTCTATGTTTTAAGTCATCATTCTCCCCCTGTTTACTGTTTCATGAACTCTTGACCACTTTTCATAACCGAAATCCTCAAGATACATCTTAATCCAATTGTCAATTTTAACGACTTCAGCCATCAATTTCTCAAAATCCTTTTTCCTATAAGACTTTGTCATTGAATAGACCACATCACTTAGTATGTTTTTGCTTCTCATGAAACTTGTACAAACATTTTTTCAAAGGTGCCAAATGCATGCAAAATGAGGAACATTTGGAAAAACAGTTCTAACGCCATTAATTATGCTTTCATTTCTATCTGGTACAATACACATTGTTCCCTCTTCACTGTCCACCACTCCATAAGCTAACGGCAATATGCATCCTACTCAGAAATAGTGCACAGATTTGTTACTTTAGATATACAAATATCCATATATAAATTCTAATACAGAAATCATACATGCACCATCAAGCGTACTTGCTGATACAAAAGTTACTTTGAAAGCTTCATAAAGATGTGCATCATCAACAACAACAACTAGTCTATAGTAGTCAAAGCCCCTCATTAGTGGCCTTAATGATATGAATAAATACATGAACTTATTTTCCTCCGACTTGTGCATCCGTGTGTAACAATTTGGATATACGGTTTCCAACATATATAGATATTTAGGCAACTATCTATATCCATTCGCAGATTTGCCCCTTATCATCTCTAATGCGCGTTCCTTAGCGCCATGCTTGCTTGTATGAAATATCAATCCCATACAGTGCTCTTATATCCTTAATAACATCATTTGTTATATGAATTCTTTTATGATTGTGCAGTTTAGCCGCTGTCACAACACTTGTAAACCCAACTGTAGCTTGAACAATTGTTAATAATTCATCCCTTATCGGACATGTATGTTCACTATTGAAGTATCTCATTTTGAATAAATTTGATTTCTTCCAAATAGATGCATTCAATCTCCAACAACAGTTATCAGATGAACACAATAATTTGTAGTTGTATTTTTCTAGATACAACTTGTATAAGTTTTACTACAATAATGTATTATCATTATTGCACACATCTCAAACATCAACAAAGAGTATAGTAAAATGTATCAATTACTTTATGTTGATACATTAATCAAAACAATCATATGTTGTTACATTAACACATGAAATAATCTATATATAATTATTGTATCATAATTCTAGCCAGTAATGTGTTCTTATTGTTTCATAAATTACAACTATACATTAGTCAGAATGATCATATTTCTATCATAAGCATCAAATAAACTAGACGACAATAATTTTGTCAGTAACATATCCTTACTATTTCAACAAATTGCAGCAATACATTAATCTGAACGATCATATATTGATACATTAACACATTAATTAAACTAGACAGAATTATTGTATCATAATTTTAGCCAGTAATGTAACTTTATTGTTTCCACAAATTGCAGCAATACAGTAATCAGAACAATCATATATTGACACATTAACACATCAAATAAACTAGAAAAAGTTATTGTATCGTAATTTTAGCAAGTAATTTGTCCTTACTATTTTAACAAATTGCAACAATACAGTAATCATAACAATCATATATTGATACATTAACACATCAAATAAACTAGACAAAGTCTCATGCCTCTTGTTATCAGATCTCTTTACTCTGAAATTAAAGTCATTTTTTATTTTGTATTTTGCCATTACAGATATTAGAGTGGCTTTATCTTTGTACAATTGATCCATTTTAACGTTTGTACTTTTTGTATCAGATATGTAATTCGTCACCTCGAAATCTGGTATGTAACATAAATCACCATTTTTTTATTCTACCAAGTTGAAGGCGAGTGTATCCTATTCAGCACCTTCAACACAGACGATTGAACCAGTTGATACATCAAAACTTTCATTGTCGCCAACATCCTTATCAATTGTATCGATACAAAGGGATACGTTCCAAATCCAATCTCGCGTTTCTTCACCTCTATGTACAATCTTACTCCCATATCAGTCCTTATACTCATTGGAGAGGAATTTTCTTCTACAATGTATCTTATTTCAAATTTTTTTCTCGACTCATCAATATTCAACTTAGCCGCAATTGTTGAAACTAGATTCATGAATGAAACATGCTCACCAACCAATATCCCATCACTCTTGTATCTTTCATATTTAATCTCACTCCCCCAAATTCCAGAATGACTCAACAAAATTGATTTCATTAACTATCTTACTTAACACAGAACAACAAAATTGATTCTCAGTCGAAGTCCTCTTTGTTGAAACAGAGAAGAAGATGAACACGATTTGAATCTTTCAATTTTGATTTGATTTGTTGAAACATAGAAGAAGATGAAGATTGGGAATAACATCAGCGAAATTGATTGGCGTGATTTAAGGGACTCAATATTTAATTTACTGTTTTTATATCCAGACTTTAATTAATAAGGTATCCGCTCCATCTTATTAATGTATGAGGCCCAATTATTATTGTATCCGTATTTTTTATTTTTAAGGAATTTTCATCATTAAAATTTTATAAGGGACAAATGATCATTTTGCTTTAAAAGTTTGTTATTTTTGTCCTTTGCCCAAAATTTATGGATATGATTTGCTTGCTTAAATCTATGATGGTACAAATTAAATAAACTTGAAGATTCATAAAATAATCTGAAGCATTAATAAACAAATATCATGCATTCCAAAACTCCCAAGTACTATATTTTTATTGAAATAAAAATTATACACTGATTAAAATCAACTCATGTTTAGCTTAAATCTTATTCAAGTAATAAAACACAAAAATCATAAAAATAAAAAGTGTAACTAATCAGTATGCAGCTTCCAATTTTAGAAACGCCAATGTTTGAGAGGCATCACAGTAAACTTCATGTTCCCAGTCTTGCAATGGATTCCTTTGTGTTCTCCACAACCAAAATAGTAAGTTTGCATTTTCTTTAGCACAAACTCAAATCCTTCCCCTGCACCTTCACTTGGATCTGCTATCCTTTTAGCTCTCCTGAAATCGCACTTAATGAAGCTCCGATAATTTGAGAATAAATAAACACTGTGTGGAAATCCAGTACCATTTACATTTGGTGGATCATACCTGAACACTGCATGCCACAAATATATTAAAGTGTGATAATCAGAACTTATATATATATATATATATATATATATATATATATATATATATATATATATATATATATATATATATATATATATATATATATATATATATATATATATAATATACACAGAGAGAGAATGATATTATTGCATTCACTATTTATTTTGTTTTAAGGAATAGAACTTAGTATAAATAAATAATTAAATAACACTTAAAAAAATATCTAGACGTGGGACGAATTTTTTGTCACAACACATGAGAAAATCGAGATATAACAATATCTGGTGCATTAAGTAATGTTAAGAAAATGCACACTATACATGTTTTATTTAACTTAATAGATTCAGTTGAACCCTTTAGCTACATGTCAAATTTATATAAATGACGTGATAAAGCAGAAATGTACTAAAAGTAGAAATTTTATAAACAGAGATATACCTAAGGTGTCATTAACAAAGAACGGACCATTGTTTCGAGCCCAATCCATGTAGTTGAAGCCATAATGCCAATTTTCCAAACCTCCAACGATGAATTTATTGGAGGTCTGAGTGGCATTTGGGGGATGAGAATAAGGGCAATTGGTTTTGTTCCATGTTATAGGACCCCAATTGAAGTCATGGTTGGCTAGTCCAATGGAAAACATGGATGAGAACAATACTGCAAGTAAGAGAAATGCTTGTCCATTAGCAAAAGCCATTTTGATAAGTTTGCTAGTGAAGAAAAGAAGTTGAGTTGATGAGGATGATGTTGAGTAGTCACCCAAATGATATGGAGTATATATAGCAAATTCATATGTGGTCAAAATGAAGACTATTTGGACCAAAATAAGTTGGTCATTTTCATGAAATTGGTTGGTGAGACAGGAAAGTTAGTGCTCTTGGTTTTTCCCCAATGTTTTCTTTAAATATTCCCAAGTGCCAAGTCCACCAATGAAAAGCAAATACTATTACACATATGTTGCCTATTTGATTTAGTACTCCCTCCGTCCGATTTTGTTTATCATGATTTTTATTTTTAGAGTTAAATTATAAAAATTTTGACTAACATTTTAAGATGTATTTTTTCATCATATTAATATGCAAAAAATTGTAATGTTAAGAAAATGCACACTATACATGTTTGATCTAATTTACCTTTAAAAATTAATCAATTTCTATATGCTTACTTGCTTAATTAACCGAGTTTCAAACTCCACGAGAGTTCATAAAATCTGCTCTTGAAAATTTGATCCACTTAATTCATATTAACTCATTGATTTATTAGCTTAAACTATTTCAATTCATTGCAAATTGGGTTGATATATACCTCAAATTGATCCAAAATAATTCTAATCAAAATTTATTTTGAAAGACTTTTTATTAATGTTAATATATAGTCATATAAATAAAAGGAAAAAGTTTTAAAATATCAATATTTAAGCATTTGATAGGCCTCTAAGCCAAACTTTTAATATTTATTTAAAATTTTAATATTTTGATTTGTTATATTGTTGATTTACGTATCATTTTTCTTTGATTTAACTGAATAAAAAAACAACTAAGCAAATAACTTAGAGAAAATCAGGGCAGAGAATCTTTTAAATTAAGTAAATAGTGGTGAAAATATATTATTAGTTACTTTAGATTAGGAGATAAACTAGACACAAATTCTCTCGTCTTCCTCATCATCCATTAACGACTTTCAATTCTCCTTTAATGATCTTCCTCCTTCGTAAAAGGGAAGACAAGATTTTTGCCGAAAAAAGAGATTGATACAGATTCAGAGTCAAAAATAAGCGACGAATTCTCTCGTCTTCCTCATCCTTCATTAGCAACTTTCAATTCTCCATTGGTGATCCTCATTCTCCGCGGAAGAAATGACAATTGATTAAAGTTTTTGCCCGAAAAAAGGAGATTCATACAAACAGATAGGCATACAAATAGACATTGGGCTAGAAGTTCAGTTCTGCTGAATTTATTGTTTGGTGCCTTGTTCATCCCTATTTTGCTATGGATGGGATCTAATCTTATTTGGTGTCCCAATTTTTGTTTTCTTAAACATCCAGTCAAATTTTTCATGTAGCTTTTTCATTTCTAATTTTTGTATTCGACATTTGATCAGTTTACTTTTTTTTCACTTGTGTTTGGTGTTGTCTTGTTGTTCTGGAGGAAGCTACCACCAAGCATTCGATAGGATGATCTTAAGGATATTATCGCTACAGACAAGATAGTTATCCACGTAACTATATTGTATTTCATAAAAATTGAATACAAAATCATTAATGAATACAAACTTACATTCATATAACAAAAGGTATTCATGATTGAGTTATGTGTGTATTTTACTTTAATTGTGAAAACTAAAAAGTGTATTTAATGATGAAATTAGTACTATTAAATGACTGTCAAATATATTTCTTTTTATTTGTATTATGAAAATATTATTGATTGCATGCTAGTATAATCTAATCATTGCATATGAATGATTTTTTAAGAAAGAATACAATATACTTAAAAAAATATAAATTGACTGTGAAAGAAATAGGATACATCAACGCTTAAGAAATACAAATCTATTTGGCATACCTGTTGGATTGACTATAAACTAAGAAAAATATAATGTTTTTAATAAAAATACAAACGTTGAGTAAAAGAAAAACAATTGACAAACAAAAATTAATATGAATACAATTTTTGCAACATTCTTCTCCTACTCTAATTTCTTTATTTCTTTCTTCTTCTTTATCAACTATGTTCTTTTTCAGATTTTTTTTCCACCAAATTAAAATCTGAGATGTATTCACTTGTGCATTAGTAAAACTTTGTCTCATCATCAAAAAAAAATATAACTACTCAAGCTTACATGTCAAAACTTCCAAACAAATTAATGATTCAATAGTTAATGAATACTTAGATTCTCATATTATAATGGCTGAAACATGTTTTTATCACAAAATAAACCTACTCCACACAAAATACATACAACAAATATAACATAATGAGTATAAAATCATCAAATAATAAAATATGACTACAATCTAAAATAACATCACTATTTCTTAAAAATGAATACAACTATATAAAGTAAATATATATTTTTAATTGACTGGATACAAACAACACTCTTACATTGTCCACAACTAAAAAATTATACATACATATTATGAGTCCAAGTATTTGGGTATATCGTCAAAATTAACAGAATGTTCACAAATATATAAATAAAAAAAATAAGGAATACAATATCTATACTAACAAATCCACAATATCTATAGATATCGATGATACTATTTTACATCAATACGCATACTTTATAAATTTTGAAAACTATTTTATTTCAATACGCATACTATTTTATATCGATAATAAATTATTGATTTATTTGGATACCTCTTGTAATTCTCTTAGATTCGGCTATTAGAGAGTGACTTTGAGGTTTTCAAACCCTAAGTGAAATTGGTCAAACAAAATTTTTGAATGATTTAAACAAAAATAAAATTAGTAAACAAACCTAAAAATCGAATAAGCTGCATATCCTAATCCAGAAGATTATTGTTAATATCTTTAGAGATATAATTTCAAACTCTGGAAAAAAAAAAGAATGGAAAATAGAGAAGTGAGAGTGTAAATATGAAGATTGGAAGAGCGAAATTAGTGAGAGAAAATACTAATATATATATATATATATATATATATATATATGAGAGAGAGAGATAATGAGTTGGAAAATTGCAATTAAGGTGAGGTAAATAAGAATTAAAAATTAGGATATACAATATTTTCTAAAAACATTGACATTTTAATAATATTTTTAATAATTATGTTAGAATTTTTTTACTAGTTTACTAATTTTCCGTAAATAGAAATTAATTTTATTAGGTACTAAAAAATTCTAAAAGAACAAAAAAAAATAACACAATATGCACATTTAAAGCTATATATATCGGGTTATAAACATATTTTTAAAAAATTCTTACTTATAGCAGATTATTTTCGAGTTATAGCATATCAATTAAAATTATATTTAATTAAAAATTAATTATAATCTAATTTAAATACTAATTAATATGTTTAAATTTTTAATTTTATTATTACAGTTACCTTTTCAAAAATCACCTCTTTAAATTTTTAGTTTATTAATTATATATTTTTATAGTTACCTTTTTAAAACTAATTTTGAGTTTAAATATTTAGGGATCTAAATTTATCATGTTCCTTGTTTACCAATACCCAATCACCCATACCCCATTCACAGCCCACCCCCATCACAAGCTATTCTCAGAAACAACCTCGTCAGTTTTATCTGCATGCTCTCTCAGTACTTTCCACTGATTCATGCTCAATGAAATGCCTGACAAAGGAAAATACTACAGTTAGTTTCTTTATGTTATATGATATAAACTATAATTCCTTTCAGATGCGCAGATCCTAAAAAAATGATTATAGAAGGGGAGAATGACAGGTTATACGCTCTTGTCACGCCTCACACCATCCCACTTCAATCTTCCTGTAACATCCTGTTTAGTCGGTTCGAGCAGTAGAATTATTTTGAAAATAACTGACTGGGTCGACGGATCAGGCGACGTACCGTCATGGTCACGACGGACCGTCGAGGGCCACCGTTCCAAAACACTTCAACTCTAAAAATCTGGGTACTGGGAGCGACTCTCTGAACTCCGCGACGGAACTGCAGCACGGACCATCGTAGATACGACGGACCGTCACAAACCCTTTAGAAAGTTAAATTCTCTGAACTTTGTGACGGACCTGCAGGACGGACCGTCACAGGTTGCGTAACCCCAACTGGGTCGGATTTCTGCTAAAGGTTTTAAAGGGGTGTTTTGGACTATTCATGACAAACCTTATGAAATTAGTGGAATAAGTTTAATAATTTATTTACTTGGGGGTTAAAAGAGGTAACCTTAAAATAAATAATGGGTTACTTTTAGCATAATGAATTATATGATAATTAGGGTAAAAGAAAAAGAATTGGGAGAGGGAGAACGAGCGAGAAAGAGAGAACGAAGAGGAAAGCAAAAGGCATTGAGAGATAGTTTGCTCGATCACGATTCTTCGGTGGAGGTAGGTTATGGTTTATGCTATTTCATAGTAAACTCTCAATAGCGATTGATATGTATTGGGTGGTACTGTAAAGTCGTCCATATGCTTGATTGTGGGTTGGTATGTTGTAATTGTGTAATTGTGGTGGATTAGAATGTTGATACTGTTGAATCTTTAATCTTGAATTCTCTCTGTTAAGATGACGCCTCGGCATAACGAAGACTTGATGAAATAAAATTAATGAGATTAGTGGATCGGGTGTTACGTTCCGACACGTAGTATTAGGGGATCGGGTGTCACGTTTCGACATGTAGTATTAGGGGATCGGAGTGTCACGTTCCGACACGATAGTAATAATGGATCGGAGTGTCACGTTCCGACACGTAGCATTAAGGGATCGGAGTGTCACGTTTTGACACGATAGAACTAAAGAGAAGTAATCTTGAATTATGTTAATATACTAAATTTCGAAGAACCTATTTCCCAAATGAGTATGGTGTGGAGGCTTGAGTCCTCAAAGGTGTGCGTGGCGTTGTTGCCAATGGTTCTTGTATTTGTTGATTGTCACATGTTAAGTATTATGGCTGATTTTATATTATTATTCAGTATATATTGTTTTCTATTTTGAGTTGGCCGATGATACCTACTCAGTACTTGTTCTTATACTGACCCGTACTTTTATTTTCCTCTTGTTGTTTGTGGAGTGCAGCAAGTGCACCATTAACTTTGACTCGTCCTCAACTCTAGCCAGTCTCCAGCATATCAGAATTCAGGGTGAGCTATTATTCCTAGCTCGGGCTGGATTCTCTTCTTCACGTCTCGATGTCTTGAAGTTCGGACATGGACCATCCCTTTTACTTAATTTAGCTTCTTAATACTCTTAGATTTAGAAATTTGAGGATAGATGTTCTTGATGTGATGACTTCCAGATTTTGGGAATATTAAGTTTTAACTTTAGAAGTTTATTTAATTGATTTCGTTAATGAGTTTTGGATCTTCCGCATTATATTTTGTTCCTTATGGTTGAAATATTGGTAAATGTTGGGTTTTAAAATTGTTGGTTCGTTCACCTAGTAAGATAAGTATGGGTGCCACTCGCGGCTCGTTTTGGGGTCGTGAAAAACTTGGTATCAGAGTTTTAGGTTCGTTGTTCTCATCACACAAGAACGAGTCTAGTAGATTCTTGAGGAACGGTAGGGGGACGCCCTTACTTTTCTTTGAGAGGCTATAGGACTTTAGGAAAACTCCATTCTTTCTTCCTTTCGTGCTATTACTTGGGTCCAATTGGTATCTAGGTGATACAAATTGGTATCTGACATCCTCACTCTATCTCGCAGATGGTTAGAACTAGATCAACAACTGTGTCAACACTAGCACCGGCAGGACAGGGTGCGTCTGAGCCAACCATTGGGACCGTAGCTCGAGGAGGAGCAGTGGCAAGAGGTCGTGGTAGAGATAGCAGGAGGATGCCCTCTAGAGGTAGAGGATGAGCACCTGGTCCAATTAGTGATAGGGCGGTGACTCCTCCACCGACTGACGAAGTAGTAAGAGGGGGTGAAGAAGGGGAAAATGAGCAGGATCAAGATGAGGAACTACCACCCCACCCAACCCCAGAGATGATTAACCAGGTTCTTACCTATCTTAGCGGGTTATCTGATCAGGGTCAGACACCTCCAGTGTTTTCTGCACCAACACCTCAGGTTCAGGGAGTACAACATGCAGCCGCTGTGGCTCCCCGCATGGATGCCTCATTGGAAGTAGGCACATTTCCTCGATTGATTATAGGGTCCATAATGACAAGTGATCAGCATGAACTTTTCACTAAATTCTTAAAGTTGAAACCTCCAGTCTTCAAGGGTGCTGAATGTGAGGATGCCTATGATTTTCCTGTTGATTGTCATGAGCTGCTACATAAGATGAACACAGTAGAACGATTCGGTGTTAGTTTGTGACTTATCAGTTTCAGGGGGATGCCAAAAGGTGGTGGCGGTCGTATGTTGAGTGTCAACCAGCACAGGCACCACCTATGACTTGAGCATCATTTTCTAGCTTATTTATGGAGAAGTATATACCCCGGACCTTGAGGGACAAAAGGAGAGATGATTTCCTAAGCCTAGAGCAAGGCAGGATGTCTGTTGCTGCTTATGAGGCCAAATTTCGTGCACTATCCACGTATGCCACTCAGCTTTGCTTCAGTCCACAAGAGCGGATTCGCCGCATCGTGAAAGGATTGAGGTCAGATTTGCAAATTTCAGCCTTACAGGTAGCTACTGCAGCAAAATCCTTACAGGAAGTGGTTGATTTTTTGATAGAAGTATAGGGGGTGAAGCCAGACGACTTCGCCACAGCGTCGACATTTAAGAAGTTTTGTAAGGGAGGTGAGTTTAGTGGTTCTTACTCCAGAGGGCAGAGTTCAGGAGGTTACCCAGCCCGACCTATTCAGTCTTCACTGCAGGCTTTAGCTGGGGGTCCATCGCAGCCCAGTCAGCCTTTTTCTGAGTTTGGAGGTTATCCCCAGACTTCGTCACTTTCACAAAGACCTATGCTTGACTCCAGGAATTGTTATGGATGTGGGGAGACTGGACATATTAGGACGTATTGTCTAAAACAGAGTTACAGACCCCCAATAGTCAGAGGTAGAGGTGGTCATGGGAGAGGCCGCCATTCTAGAGGACGTGGTGGCCAAGGTAATGGTGGTCACCAAATCAACCGGGGTGGCGGGCAAGCTGGAACTGCTGCAGCGCAACATGATAGGGGCAATGGACAGATAGGTGATAGGGCCCATTGTTATGCTTTCCCCGGGAGGTCTGAAGCAGAGACATCTAATGTTGTTATCACAGGTAATCTTTTGGTCTGTGATTGCATGGATTCTGTATTATTTGATCCTGGATCCACATTTTCATATGTATCTTCCTCATTTGCTACTGGTCTCGATTTATATTGTGATTTGCTTGACATGCCTATTACTGTCTCTACTCTTGTGGGTGAATCTGTGATAGTTGAGAAGGTGTATAGGTCTTGCCTTGTGACTTTTGTAGGGAGCAATACCTATGTAGATTTGATTATCCTAGAAATGGTTGATTTTGATGTAATTCTGGGTATGACTTGGCTTTCCCCAAATTTTGCAATCTTAGATTGTAATGCTAAAACTATGACATTGGCCAAGCCTGAGACAGATCCGCTAGTGTGGGAGGGTGACTACATTTCCACCCCAGTCCATATTATATCTTTTCTTCGCATTAAGAGGATGATTAGTAAAGGTTGTTTAGCCTTCTTGGCCCATCTCAGGAATGATACTTCCAAAATACCTTCGATTGAGTCTGTTTCGATAGTCTGTGAGTTTCTGGATGTGTTTCCTGCAGACCTTCCTGATATGCCACCGGATAGGGATATTGATTTTTGTATTGATTTGGAGCCAAGTACTCGCCCCATTTCCATCCCCCCTTATAGAATGGCTCCAGCTGAGTTAAGGGAGTTAGAGGCCCAACTTCAGGAGTTGTTAGGTAAAGGTTTTATTACACCAAGTGCATCCCCTTGGGGCGCTCCTGTTTTATTTGTGAAAAAGAAGGATGGAAGCCTTCGAATGTGCATAGACTACAGGCAGCTGAATAAGGTGACTATTAAGAACAAGTATCCTATTCCTCGAATTGATGATTTGTTCGATCAGTTACAAGGTGCTTGTGTCTTCTCTAAAATTGACCTGAGATCCGGTTATCATCAATTGAAAATACGGGCAGCAGATGTGCCAAAGACTGCTTTTCGAACCAGGTATGGGCATTACAAATTCTTAGTAATGTCTTTTGGGCTTACGAATGCCCCTACTGCTTTCATGAGCCTGATGAATGGGATTTTTAAGCCATATCTGGATCTTTTTGTTATTGTATTCATTGATGATATACTGATATACTCAAAGAGCAGAAAAGAACATGAGGAGCATTTGAGAATAGTATTGGAAGTGTTGAGAGAGAAAAAGCTTTATGCCAAATTCTCCAAATGTGAGTTTTGGCTAGATTCAGTGTCCTTCTTGGGGCACGTAGTTTCTAAGGATGGAGTGATGGTGGATCCTTCTAAGATTGAAACGGTGAAGAGTTGGGCAAGACCTACTAATGTTACAGAGGTAGGGAGCTTTGTTGGTTTAGCTAGCTACTACCGTCGATTTGTCAAAGGATATTCCTCTATTGTTTCACAGCTAATAAACTTGACTAAGCAGAATGTTCCCTTTGTATGGTCGGATGAATGTGAAGAAAGTTTTCAGAACCTCAAGACCTTGTTGACTACTGCACCAATTCTTACCTTGCCAGTGGAAGGTAAGAATTTCATTGTGTATTGTGATGCATCTTATTCTGGTTTGGGTGCAGTGCTACTGCAGGAGAAGAATGTAATTGCTTATGCTTCGAGGCAACTAAAGGTGCATGAACGCAACTATCCGACCCATGATTTGGAGTTGGCTGCAAGTGTTTGCATTAAAGCAATGGAGACATTATCTATATGGGGTTAAGTGTGAAGTCTATACAGATCATTGTAGTTTACAGTATGTCTTTACTCAGAAAGATTTGAATTTGAGACAGAGGAGGTGGATGGAACTACTGAAGGACTATGACATTACTATCTTGTATCACCCAGAAAAAGCTAATGTTGTGGCAAATGCTTTAAGTAGAAAGGCAGGGAGCATGGGAAGTCTAGCTCACTTGCAGGTTTCTAGACGCTCATTGGCTAGAGAGGTTCAGACTCTGGCTAATGACTTTATGAGGTTGGAATTACTGGAGAAGGGAGGATTTTTGGCCGGTGTGGAGGCAATATCTTCTTTTCTTGACAAGATTAAGGGAAAACAGTTTACTGATGAGAAACTGATCCGGATTCGAGATATTGTATTACAAGGAGAGGCTAAAGAGGCAATAATTGATGAGGGAGGTGTTTTGAGAATTAAGGGGAGGGTGTGTGTGCCCCGGATTGATAATTTGATTTACACTATTCTTATAGAGGCTCATAGTTCAAGGTATTCTATACATCCTGGTGCAACCAAGATGTATCGTGACCTAAAGAAACATTTTTGGTGGAGTAGGATGAAGTGTGACATTGTTGATTTTGTTGCCCAATGCTCGAATTGTCAGCAGGTAAAGTATGAGCACTAGAGGCCGGAGGAACACTTCAGAAAATGCCCATTCCTGAATGGAAATGGGAAAGAATTGCAATGGATTTTGTGGTTGGTCTTCCAAAAACATTGGGTAAGTTTGATTCCATTTGGGTAATTGTTGACAGATTAATTAGGTCTGCTCACTTCATTCCGGTCAAGGTGACTTACAATGCAGAGAAGTTAGCCAAACTCTATATCTCAGAAATTGTTCGATTGTATGGAGTCCCACTTTCCATCATATCAGATAGGGGTACGCAATTTACTTCTAAGTTTTGGAGAACATTGCATGCTGAATTAGGTACTAGGTTGGATCTTAGTACCGCAGTTCACCCTCAGACCGATGGTCAGTCCGAGCGAACGATTCAGGTGTTGGAGGATATGTTTCGTGCATGTGTAATAGATTTTGGTGGTCATTGGGATAACTTCTTGCCCTTAACATAGTTTTCATACAATAATAGCTATCACTCAAGTATTGATATGGCCCCATTTAAGGCACTGTATGGGAGGAGATGTAGGTCTCCCATTGGGTGGTTTGATGCATTTGAGGTGAGACCATGGGGTACCGATCTTTTGAGGGAATCGTTAGATAAAGTAAAATTCATTCAGGAGAAGCTTCTAGCAGCTCAGAACAGGCAGAAAGAATATGCAGATCGAAAGGTTAGGGACTTGGATTTCATGGAGGGTGAGCAAGTCTTGCTGAAGGTTTCACCCATGAAAGGGGTGATGCGGTTTGGTAAGCGAGGTAAGCTTAGCCCAAGGTATATTGGTCCATTTGAAGTTCTGAAGTGCGTGGGGGGGTGGCTTATGAATTGGCATTGCCTCCAGGACTCTCAGGAGTGCACCCGGTATTTCATGTGTCTATGCTGAAAAAATACCATGGGGACGGAAACTACATTATTCGTTGGGATTCAGTCCTCCTGGATGAGAATTTGTCTTATGAGGAGGAGTCTGTTGCTATTTTAGATAGAGAAGTCCGCAAGTTGAGATCAAAGGAGATTGCATCCATCAAGGTTCAGTGGAAGAATCGGCCAGTTGAAGAGTCCACTTGGGAGAATGAGGTTGATATGCAAGAAAGATATCTACATCTTTTTACAGATTCAGGTACTCTTTCTCTCCCTTGTTTTTCTATCTGTGATCGTTCGAGGACGAACGATGGGTAAATTGGTATCTATTGTAACAACCTGTTTAGTCGGTTCGAGCAGTAGAATTATTTTGAAAATAACTGACTGGGTCGACGGATCAGGCGACGTACCGTCATGGTCACGACGGACCGTCAAGGGCCTTCGTTCCAAAACACTTCAACTCTAAAAATCTGGGTACTGGGAGCGACTCTCTGAACTCCGCAACGGAACTGCAGCACGGACCATCGTAGATACGACGGACCGTCACAAACCCTTTAGAAAGTTAAATTCTCTGAACTTTGTGACGGACCTGCAGGACGGACCGTCACAGGTTGCGTAACCCCAACTGGGTCGGATTTCTGCTAAAGGTTTTAAAGGGGTGTTTTGGACTATTCATGACAAACCTTATGAAATTAGTGGGGTAAGTTTAATAATTTATTTACTTGGGGGTTAAAAGAGGTAACCTTAAAATAAATAATGGGTTACTTTTAGCATAATGAATTATATGATAATTAGGGTAAAAGAAAAAGAATTGGGAGAGGGAGAACGAGCGAGAAAGAGAGAACGAAGAGGAAAGCAAAAGGCATTGAGAGATAGCTTGCTCGATCACGATTCTTCGGTGGAGGTAGGTTATGGTTTATGCTATTTCATAGTAAACTCTTAATAGCGATTGATATGTATTGGGTGGTACTGTAAAGTCGTCCATATGCTTGATTGTGGGTTGGTATGTTGTAATTGTGTAATTGTGGTGGATTAGAATGTTGATACTGTTGAATCTTTAATCTTGAATTCTCTCTGTTAAGATGACGCCTCGGCATAACGAAGACTTGATGAAATAAAATTAATGAGATTAGTGGATCGGGTGTCACGTTCCGACACGTAGTATTAGGGGATCGGGTGTCACGTTCCGACACGTAGTATTAGGGGATCGGAGTGTCACGTTCCGACACGGTAGTAATAATGGATCGGAGTGTCACGTTCCGACACGTAGCATTAAGGGATCGGAGTGTCACGTTCCGACACGATAGAACTAAAGAGAAGTAATCTTGAATTATGTTAATATACTAAATTTCGAAGAACCTATTTTCCAAATGAGTATGGTGTGGAGGCTTGAGTCTTTAAAGGTGTGCGTGGCATTGTTGCCAATGGTTCTTGTATTTGTTGATTGTCACATGTTAAGTATTATGGTTGATTTTATATTATTATTCAGTATATATTACTTTCTATTTTGAGTTGGCCGATGATACCTATTCAGTACTTGTTCTTGTACTGACCCCTACTTTTATTTCCCTCTTGTTGTTTGTGGAGTGCAGCAAGTGCACCATTGACTTCGACTCATCCTCAACTCTAGCCAGTCTCCAGCATATCGGAATTCAGGGTGAGCTATTATTCCTAGCTCGGGCTGGATTCTCTTCTTCACGTCTCGATGTCTTGAAGTTCGTACATGGACCATCCCTTTTACTTAATTTAGCTTCTTAATACTCTTAGATTTAGAAATTTGAGGATAGATGTTCTTGATGTGATGACTTCTAGATTTTGGGAATATTAAGTTTTAACTTTAGAAGTTTATTTAATTGATTTCGTTAATGAGTTTTGGATCTTCCGCATTATATTTTTGTTCCTTATGGTTGAAATATTGGTAAATGTTGGGTTTTAAAATTGTTGGTTCGCTCACCTAGTAAGATAAGTGTGGGTGCCAGTCGCGGCTCGTTTTGGAGTCGTGACACTTCCTCAAAAGTGAATGAAGCTATTGATAAACTTGTAACAATGATACCACTATTTTTTACGAGCACAGAATTTTATGGTAAAAGACTTAATCTGTATGCCAACAATCTTCCTGAATATAAACACAAGTCTCAATCCGAACCACTTGATATCAAGCATATGATGGGTGTTCCTCAACAAGAAGATAGTTCCAAGTATATATTTTCTATACTCTACTGATTTCATAAAGAATGTTAACATTATTTAGTTATTAAAATATTTCTTCTTTCAAATTTTTTGTGGCGATTGTGGTATGTACACATCTCTTTTTGCTGAATACATCAGTAATGATGTATTTGATATGTCCATTTTTAATATCGATGCAACATACCATCAACAAAGGTATGTCACAATATTGTGGCATTATGGAAAATCAAAGAATGAAGAGGGCGCAATAAGTGATAGTGAAGTTACTGATACGGTTGCTAGCAAATATGGTGGACCTCACACACCAAAAGAACATGTTCCGGACACAACCAATCATCCTACACCAAGACCACGAAAAAGAAATTAGAAATAGTTTATTGCACCTTCTACCTTTTTTTGGACTACATGTTTTGTTAACTCTTGAACAATTTGTTTATGTTTAAGTATTTCATTATTTTTTATATCATTTTTTTTCAGATATTCCATCTTCATATGAATTACAGATAGGTCTATATAATTTATGGATACTAGTAATATACGTAAATCATACCATCTGCATTCAATAGTTCAAAGTAGCATTTTCATTTCAAAATGCAACATTTAATAGATGAAATATGTATCAAATATGATTAAAATATGTATGAATGTTTCTTCAATTATGATTATTTTAATTTCATGATACTATACATCAATGGGTTGTCAATGTACCCTTATTTGGATGAAATATGTATAAAGTCTAATTACTCTTGTATGAACATGACATCACATCACATTTTGATTTATTATCTTTTTAGTGTGAAAAATATCATACATTCAATTTATACTTTTTTTGAAAATACATGTATGAATATGTATTTTCAATTATTGATTATTTTATTTTCATGATACTTTCAATATACATAGTTCATACCATATGGATTCACTATTTTTAACATATTTTAACTAGGGATTCATTGTACCATTGATATGTTAAAAATAATGGATCAATATGTATGAATTTCGTATGAACTATGTATGATTTTTATATGAACTATGTATGGATTTTGATTAATACTTGCATGAAAATGATTGACATAAAATAAAGTTCGTATTAGAATAAAACTTGAATAAAATTGGTATAAAGTGTGTTTCAATGTTATATATAGTTGGACAATATTCAAAAATCACAATTACTCAAATATTAATGATAATAAATGCACTCCATAAAACATAACATGTGTCTAACATACAAAACAACATAAAAATTATGTAACAAAAAGTAGAAAGAAAGAAATCATTATTTTTTTGCACAAGATAATTTGAATATGTCTTCCTGTTGTGTCTAACTTGACGACATCTACTACAAATAATCTTTGACCTTTTGAATTTACATTAGCAAAATTCTTCGAGCGTTCAAGTTACGATATTCTTCCCACTGATCTCTTTGGATCCGATTGCATCAATTTAGGCTCTGAAATATAACTTGGTATATATCATGTACTCTCGCAGGGGGTAGGTTTAACAGGGATGACATATGCATCTTTAAAATTCTTCAAGCTATATAAAGCAGAACAAAAATCTGCTTCATGCAATTTCCTGTATCTAAGAACTGCAATTACATGACTAGCAAGAATACAAAACAATTAATACAAATCAGAATTTTATACAAACAATTCAGAGTTCATACAAACAAAATAATATGTGACATTTCATACCCAATTATTACACATTTCATACCCAATTATTACACATTTCATACAACAAATTCCAATGACATTACAAACAGTGCTTTTCAAATTATAATTCACACAACAAAATAACATTTCATATTTCATACCCTTTTAATACGCAATTCATACAACAACCATCAAGTTTATCAACTTCATTCGATTTGTTCATGCCAAAAAATCTATTACTATCACGCATACCCACAAATAACAAAATCTAAATTATCAAATAGAAAATCAAATATCATACAATCTTACAACACTTTTCATACAATTCGCCAAAATTATAAATATTTTTTCTTGCACGTTATAACACACTGTAATATCAATTTCGTTGATTTTATTTACTAGTAAATCAACTCAACATTATTTATTTATTTTATTTTTCAGAAGACAAATATTACTCGAATTTTCAATTTTAATAAAACTGAAACATGTATAATGTACCATGTTGTTGCAAGTATGGTACCTACCAAAACATGTTACGAAACAAAAATAACACAAACTGTAATATGAACAAAATTATCAAAAATAAATCAGTAAACTATAATAAATACCAACATGACGGATCCCATCTTCCCCCATGTTTAATTAATATGGATATGTTATTGTCCATCTCAATAAATCACGATTTTTTTCACAGAAAAATAACTTCAATCACTCAAAAAAAAATGAGATTACTGCAAACAATTGAAGAGAGAGAAACGTGCTAGAGAAAAAAAAAGGAATAAAATCAAAATTTAATTTGATTTCAACTTATTTGAGCGTTTTAAGAAAACAGAATAATCTTAATTTTTTTTAAGTTCCTTATTATGTGCTAATTTGTTAATTATCTATTATTAATTGAAAATAATTTAAACCCAATAAATGTGTTACTTTTCAATTGAATGCAGAAACGTTTTTTTTTTTAATAAATATTTTCAATTATTTAAAATCAACATTTATTTTCTAATAATATGTTATAACTTGAGATATTAAATGTTATATATTGAAAGTCAAACTCTAATGCTATAGCTTGAGAATATTACTGTAACGACCCTTTGGTCGTTTCGAGTGCTAAAGCTTTGTGTTTCATAAAATATTTTTCAATGGGTTCTAATTGGGTTTGGACTATTCAAAATATAATTATGAAATTAGGGGGGGTAGTTTTAATAATTAAGTTAGTTGGTGGTTAAAGGAGATAATAATAAAATAAATAAGGGGTCACTTTTACCCCCATTATATTATTAAGGTATACAATTAGGGTGATAAATGATCTGTAGAAAGGAAGAAAATAAGAAACAGAGGAGCCGTTTGACATCGATTGTTTGCAAAAGTACAAGACATTCATCAGGTAATAACTAAACTAATTCTAATCTCCCTATACACACATGTTGTTAATATATTGTATACAAGCATTCTAATTACTACCCACTAATTGCTAAGGTTGACTGTTGTAGATCCGATGTGTGTTGGTATTGAATAGTTAAGGAATTAATTAATAAACTAGTATTATGTGTTGAAGGATTAAGATATTAATTTAGTATGGGTGGCGTCAGTTGCTGAATGATGGAAGGAAAAGATTAACAATTAAATTAAAATTATATATATGGGATAAAATTAGAAGTGGGTTATTAATATTGATTATATATCACTGATGGCTAATGGGACATGAGGAAATATACTAAGGTTATGAGATAATGTGTTAGTGGGGGTAGAAATTGGTTTGATGGCTGCGAGGTCATTATTAATTATCATAATATTATGGTGTTGGGAATTTGGAAGATGGGAAACATGTAAAGGTGTAGCAGCAACTTCAAATAAGCTATTGTACGTCAACATGTAGGTGCAACCTGTGTGTTGGGTTGAAGTTTGATTGTAAAATATTTATAATAAATCAAGTTTTGATATATTTAGATAGGTAATTAAATATTAAATGTATCGAATTATTTAAATTTCAATAAAGATATGATAATGGGAAGAATTGAGACCTATCCATAGGTTTGAACTTTAAGAAATTGATTATAGGATTAGGTGAGTTTTGGATCTAGGCTAGACATATAATAAGATGTGTTTATAGACTTGTTTACTTACGAATTATGCATATATATTTGATAGATCGGAAGGGTTCGGAGGCAATAAGGAAAGGAAAGACATTGGAAAGTAGTTGCTTGACTTCGGCTCTTCGGTGGAGGTAGGTTATGGTTTATTTCTATGTGAAAGATAAACTCTAAATGGCGATCGATATGTATTGAGTGATATTGTAAAGTCTCCTATGTACTTGATTGTGTGGTTGTATGTTTTGATTGTGTGATGTGTGGTTGTCCTAAAATAATGAAACTGTTGAATTTCTAATCTTGAACCCTCTCTATTAAAATGACGTCTTGAATAAAGAAGGCTTGATGAAATAAAATAATGAGATAATTGGATCAGAGTGTCACGTTTCGACATGATATTATTGGATCGAAGTGTCACATTCCGACACGGTATTATGGGATCGGAGTGTCACGTTCCGACACGATATATGGGATCAGAGTGCCACGTTCCGACACAATAACATTAAAGGAAAGGAATCTTGAAGTATCTAAATATACTTATTCTCAAAGAACCTATTTTCCAAATGAGTATGGTGTGGAGGTATGAGTCCTCATAGGTGTGCTTGATGTTGTGATTGATGGTGTACCTTTATGGTGTTGTTGTCAATGGTTCATGTGTTTGTTGCTTGCCATCAATTAAGTATTGTAGTTGATTTTATATTATTATTCAATATATATTGATTTCTATTTTGATTTGACCGATGATACCTACTCAGTACGTGTTCCTTGTACTAACCCCTACTTGTATTTTCTTCTCTGTTTTTTTGTGGAGTGCAGCAAGTGTACCATCGACTTCGACTCGCCCTCAGCTCTAGCCAGTCTCCAGGATATCAGAGTTCAGGGTGAGCTATTAATTCTAGCTTATGCTGGATTCTCTCATTCACGTCTTGATGTCTTTGAATTTCGGACATGGACCATCTTTTTGCTTATTTTGATTTTTTAAAACACTCTTAGACTTGGTAATTTGGAAATAGATGTCCTTGATGTGATGACTACCAGATTTTGGAAGGATGAGTATTAAACTTTAGAAACTTATTTAAATTGGTTGCTTAGTATCTTTTGGATCTTCCACATTATTTATATTATTTACAGTTGAACTATTGGTATATGTTGGGGTTTAGATGTGTTGGCTCGCCCACCTAAGGAGGTAAGTGTGGGTGTCACTCACGAATCATTTTGGGTCGTGACAATTACTATAAAAAATGTTATATATCTAATTTTCACAAAAAATAAATGACCCACATTTGAAGTCGAACTCATTTACATCTAAGTTAACTCAGTCAATAACTTGTCCATTTAATTAACTAGAAAAACTACATAACTTAGCAAACATATCTAGTATATCAAGTCAACTTAGCTATAATTTTGCAAATTTCAAAACATATTCATACTTTTTATCCTCCTAGAATTTGCTACTCTCTTCCTTCTCTCCACTCTCTCGCGCTCGTTACTCTCCTTACTCTCCCCTCTCCTCTCTCTCTCATTGATCTTCTTTTGAAAAAATGGATCTCTCTCTCTCTCCCTCCATCTCCCCCCCCCCTCTCCCTCTTTCATCGATCTACTTCCGAAAAAGAAGAGGAGAGAATGGAGAACTTACCATATGTATTTGAGGTTGAGTTATGGGCAAGTGGAATATTTTAGAGAAACTACAGTGAGGGTCACTTTCTTTGAGGTTATGTGTTGTTGATGATGGAATTACATATTTGAGGGGATACATGTGTATCACTGCATGTCTATCCTCTTGTTCTAAGTATGCGTTATGCATATATATACTGGACACATACATATATCATACATAGTGAATACAATATTAAAGGGGAACTTTCACATATAACCACTAAAAAATAGCCTAATTACTCTCTATAGCTATAGTTTGATAATTATAATTCGTAGTTACATGTTATAGGGAGGAGAGAGGTGACCAAGACTGGGAGAGAGAGGAGAGAGGCGAGAGAGAGGGAAAAAAGTGAGAGAAAGGTGAATTGTATATGCAAATTGATAATATAATTGTATATTATGTATATTTATTTGTATATATGGCAAGCAAGATCGGGAGAGAGAGGAGAGAAGTGAGCCAGATTGGGAGAGGGGGGAGAGAGGCGAACGAGATTAGGAGAGAGGCGAGCGAGAGAGGGCAGAGAGTGGGAGGCAGGTGAATTGTATATGTATATTGGTTAGATAATTGTAAATTATACATATGCATTTGTATAAAAAAAAAGCAAGCGAGATTGGGGGAGAGAGGAGAGAGGCGAGCGAGAGAGGTAAATTGTATAGGTATATTGATTAAATAATTGTATATTATACATATGTATTTGTATATTCTGACGAATTATACATATACAAATGTAGCTAGTTATACAAATTTGAAGTCAGTCCACATAATTAATGTATAATGTTATTCGTGAGTTGTAATTATAACAAACTATAGGTATGATGAATAATTAAGTAGTATAAGTTTGTTTAACCGTATAATTTTTCCAATATTAAATATACTAAATATTTGATATTATATACATAAGATGATATTGGTATCATATATATGCACTAGATGAATTTGATATTGGATACACTGAATAAATTTAATATTGGATACATTGAATAAAATTGATATTGGATACACTGGATAAAATTGATATAAGTCTATACATATATAGTTATATCCATGCTTTCAAAATTGATACTGTATACAGAGGTATAATCGTAGTAAATGACACAGGCTTACATACACATATATACATGCTTTCGTATTTTATCAGATACACTCGTAAAATTTGATGTTGGATATACAAAAACATTAAATTATGAAGTACATACAAACACAAACACAGAGAAGGAGAGAGTGGCATGACGCTTAAGATACATGTATTCAGAAGTAATCCCAGACAACTTATACAATTATTGAAAGAGAAAATGCACAAGTATCATCCTAATCTATGCTCGAAATCTCAGACACATATATACATGCTTTCATATTTTATCAGATACACTGGTAAAATTTGATGTTGGATATACAAAAACATTAAATTATGAAGTACATACATTGTAAAACACAAACACAGAGAAGGAGAGAGTGGCATGACGCTTAAGATATATGTATTCAGATATGTAAATAATGATAGTTAGACCATGTGTATTAATAATATTTGTATTAGTGTGATACATAAATTATTTTTTATGCATCATTTGATTTCATGTATTATTACAAATGTACGAAAATATCATTCATAATTATGATTAAAAAAACAAGTAAAATAGATTTTGAGGGATAAACGTGTCATTAAGTTCAATGCATACATTAAGTTCCTTCGCATTACTAATACCTAGAAATTCATAATATTAATAATACACTTTTCAATATGCTCTACAATAGATTGTCTAGTTATACGGAAAAGTGCACCAAACAAGATATTACTATACATAGAGCTAGCTAATGCATGCATTAATTTTGCTAATATAGGGATCGTTTAGTTCAAAGATCAATATTGCAGGAATTAATAATGCAGAAATTAGTAATGCAAAGATTGGTAATGCAAGGATTATTTTTAGCAAGTGTTTAGTTTATTGCTACTTACCTAGTTTTGTGTGTGGTTTATAACTCTACAAAAAAATTTCCAATTACCCTTAAGTTGTTATGAGATTTTCTATTTCATGTAATTGGGTAAAGGTAGATAATTGATGGGTGATATTACTTTTTTTTATAGCATTTTAACTAGCTATGGGAATAAAAATTTTATTGTAATGTTCACTATTTCTCACTTGAATTATTTGAGGGTAAATAATTGTCATCTTAATAAATTAGGATTAATATCTCAAAAGGTTACATAACTATAAGAATTGTAGAGAAAATTTATTGAATTTTGTTTTGTATAAATAAATTTTAAAAAAACACTCTTTATCATAAAATAAAATAAAAAAAGTATAGCAAAATAAACTTTTTTATATATACGCAGATATGCTCTTGTTTTAAATTACTTGTGTAATGTTTCAATGGACTTCCGTGAAGAGGCAATATTTGACTTATGAATTGTTCTTAAATTCATACATCATCATTAGCATATTAGTCGGATCATAATACTTTAATAATAAATAGATTAAATAACTCATATTTTGGAAACAAAAATTCTATATAAATAATAAAATTTGTAAGCTAATTTATTTGAATGATTTATTAGTATAAATATAAAACATAAAATCAAGAAAATAAACAAAATGAACAAAAAGATTTGAGGGTTTTTTATCTTTACCTAGATTAATCCCATGGTATTAGATCTCATGTATTACTAATACCACCAAATGGAAGATTATACACAATATAATACCATGTAGGGTACTAGGGTATAAAATTAATCCATGGATTAATTATATATAGACCTAAAATTTCTACCAAATATAGTACTAAATAATAGCACACATAATATTTGGACTATTTCTCCTAAATACTCCCTACCAAATGACCCCTAAATGTTCCCAATAGATTGTTTCCGTCAGAAATAGATATTTTCACGACAATTACCTTATTTTCAGCGTCCTTTTAGCTCTAAAAAATTGTTTCGAAAATAACTATCTCTTCAAAGTTTTAAAATTAAAGTTGACATATATATATATATATATATATATATATATATATATATATATATATATATATATATATATGATAAATTTTAATTTGATTATGGTAAATATAGAAATATATTAAGATCGATCTCTTCATAACATCACATCAAATGATAACCCTAAAATTGTGATAATACAAGTCAAATTGAAGGTTGAGATACTATTGATTGATCTAGACTTACGAGGACGATCTTACGGGGAAAGGAAGAAATTTAGTTTTGTTGATGGAACAACAATATAACAGGACGAATGATTTACAAATCTGGAAGATTGATAATTTATCAATATATGACACTTGTAGAATTTATTTTTCCTAAAAAAAAAAAAACTTATTTGTCTAGAGAAAAATATTTTACAAAACTTTTGATCAATCAAATGTGAAAATATTTTATTTTAATCTGACTTTTGTAAAAAGTAAAAAACGAGGTGATAATTAGGTCGCTTTCCAACTTTGAGAATTCCAAATGCTCGATATATATAAGGCAAATTTATGTGTATATCCGTTCACATGTAAAATAAGACCTCAGTCTATAATATAATGTTTTTAATATACAGCCAATTTTAGTTTAAAGAAAATGACCATACTTTTTTCTGTATATATAGTCCATATATTCACTCATCAATTCAACTTAATTCTCTTCTTCATTAGCAAATTAAACTTGCAATATTGTTCTCATCCATGTTTGCCATTGGTCTAGCCAATTAAGACTTCAATTGGGGCTCTACAACATGGAACAAAACCAATTTCCCTTATACTCATCCACCAAATGCTACTCACACCTCCAATAGATTCATTGTTGGAGATTTCGAAAATTGGCATTATGGCCTCAACTACATGGATTGGGCTCGAAACAATACTCCTTTCTTTGTCAACGATACCTTAGGTATATACCTCTCTTACAAGTTAATTTATATTTCTAGTGCATTGGTGCTTTATCATATCTTTTAATAAATTCGAGCATATTGTACCTGAAGGGGTTCAATTGTGTCGTCTCTTACACTAAAAAAAGTTAGATTGTGCATATACATATAAATTTTATTTTATTTTATGCATGCATTTGTGAATTATTCTTCACAAGGAAAACTTCTAGTGTAGTCGCAAAAATTATGTCTACTAAAGTTTTATTACCCCTTTTAACACAAAAAAAAAGTGCATGCAATAGTATCATTTTATTTATATAGTAATGATTTAAATTTTGAATTCGTTTTTGTTTGTGGTATTGTTCAAGTATAATCCACCAAATGCAAATGGCACTGGATTTCCACAGTGTTTACTTAGAGCTTTATTAAGTGCGACTTCAGAAAAGCTAAAAGAATAGTGGATCCAAGTGAAGATGCAGGGGAAGGATTTGAGTTTGTGAAGAAAATGCAGACTTACTATTTTGGTTGTGGAGAGCATAAAGGCATCCATTGTAAGACTGGGAACATGAAGTTTGCTGTGATGCCTCTCAAACATTGGCGTTTTTGAATTATCAGAAGGGTAGAATATATTTTGCTTGAAAAAACTTGAGATGACTTTAATTAGTATATTTTTCATTCAACTAAAATATTGTAGTATTCAGAAGTTTTTAATGGTGGAACTTGTTTGTCATATAAACGATATTTCCCATGGGCATTCTCTTGGATATTAACAACATGCTTGCTGATATCAGCGAAATTTGCTTCAATCCAAATCCTGAATTCAGCAAGTTAACGAGCCATTTCGCAGTCTACATTACTTTAATTTCTGAGAAGGAATCTCACCATTAAGTGCGTTCACATCAATTGCCATTTTGGTTGGAACTCTTTTTGTACCAGCAGCCACATCAAGGTACCTAGGAGAAGGGAAGATTAAAATTTCGGAAATCGAACAAAAACAATAAGCCAAAAGAGTGCATAAGCCTGCTTGTTTCAATTCAAAAATGTCAATAGCTATCATATTCTAAAAGTACACAAGAATGTGCAATAACATAGAACTGAAACATACCTGACATGAAGATCATCACTCTCTGCGACAAAATTTATCCTCTGCAGAGACCCTCATGAAAAGATCATTCTCAAATTCAATAATATATATTGAATCATTAAATTGTCAGAGTTCAAGTGAAGAAATGAAGGGAAACCGAGTGGTTGCATTGGATGAACAAACACTTACTGAAGGTCCCTTGGCTAGATATATTACCTCTTGTATTAGCATCAGATATCAAACTTTGGGTAAACATTGTCGTTATCAAAGTTTCCATATAGAAAAGTTGCTCTTATAAGGTACCTGTTTGGGGAATCACATCAAGTGTATAGCAATACTTCCTGTTATCGGTTGGAAACTATCTCAAGGCCATATAAAGTGTTAGTGAAAACTTACAAGATAATAAAATTTCAAGATTACAATTGAAAATAACATGAAGAAATTAATCTCTTCAGGCTGAGGCGCGGATATCTCGCTTTTTTTAAGGAGATTCAAGCCCACTGCAGAAAATGTTTTCACCGGTCCAGCAGTAGTCCTCTTTGACTTGTCCCCTCCAGGATACAACAGCCTTCACAAAGTATAACTCAACAACTCTGGACAAGAGTTGAGTCCAAAGCTCCACAAAAAAGAACACCTTCCTTCAACTAATAAGAACTCTCTTTTAGACCAACTCTTTCACTCTTTGTTTTCTCTTATGAATTGTGTGTTTTTAAAACCAAATGAAGACTACCACTATTTATACTACAAGAAGTCTTCCTAGCAATGAATAGGAAGATAATGGAGGTAGTAAATAGTGAAGATAATGGTCTTAGGAGTTACATAGGTTACAATGGGAGTTACATAGGTTACATAAGTTACAATGGGAGTTACATATGTTACATAGGTTACAAAGGGAGTTACATATGTTACATAGGTTACAAAGGGAGTAATGGAGGAATTAAGAATGAAATACATTGATGGATAACCAATGCTAATGGATGATGTAGAAGTCATCCATTCCAATGTTCATTCTTATAACTCCAAAATAAAGCAATTTAATATGTTAAATATTAATATTAAAATGCTAATAACCTAACATAAAGTTTTGTCTTTTTTTAAGGAAAAATAACTCTTAAATTATGGTAAGAAAATCAAGGTAAAACTCTAACAATATTGATAGCGAATCAAAGATCTAAAATGATAACATGGTTGACCAGATTATCAAGAATGAAATTATAAGCATCCACAACACATAATATTCCATAACTTTATAAACCAACTAAACATTTTTTTCCAATTCGATTTATTTATCGGCTTGACTTTTGCACACCCTTAATAGAACTTCAATAGGGTCAAATCTGAAAGTCAAGAAAACGGCTGAGAACAAAACGGATGAACAAGTCATATACTGTTCAGGTTATATTACACGAAGCCATATTCATTGCAATTTCAAACCAATCAAGACAACAAATACATGAAACTGAAACACTTTCCATAATAATTGCACTATAGGTGTAAACTTCCACTATATGTCCGCACCTAGGCATTGTCGATCAACTAAATTAAAAAATTCTTCCATAGCCAAACAACATTGGTTCAAAACTTCGTGGGTTAGCGTGGTTGGGTCCCAAAATGGTCTTAGTGTCGACATAACTAGATTACTCGACCACGCTAGTATTGTACAGGAGCAAATTTGCAGCAGCTCTATCAACTGAGTTTTGCAACTCGGCCTCATCAGTTTTTTCCAGATCAATGCTCAATAGCACATTTTTTATTCTTATGAATTTAAACTGAGGGGGCAGAGTTTGAAACCCCAGCGACTTTGTAACAACATAATCAAGCATATTCTTTCCCACTTCCATGTTGGCTAGGTCCACGAGACGGGTGGTGAGTCCTGAGGGAGAAATTCAAAGTAGCACATATTAGGCATTATAGTGTAATATAATTCAGATGGAATGCATATTGGGTTCAAATTTAGTCCAAAGTAACACTCGTTATCACCTATATAAAGTAACTATATCTTGCTAAGCAAATTTATTTACATACCTGTCACAACCACATCCAAGTACTTTGTATATGGCCAAATTCTAGTAATAATCATCCCAATTCTGGTTTTCACATTCCTTGATAATGAACTCCGAAAGTTTATGATTTGGTTTGGAGATGAATTTCCTAATTGAGCTATTGCGAATGAATAGCTCGAAGTAGACAAAGCATTTGTGTACATACTCTGGAAAGAGTCGGACACAAAGAACAGACTCGGTGGGGCTAGTATACATGTAGGGATCATAAGGCCTCATCTTGAGGTTGTCCCTTATGTAGTAAAGACTGTACTTGCTACTTTTGCTTTTATTGATATAAAGAAAGTACAAGCGCTTTGTATAGATCAGGGGCATACTTGTTCACGATTCCAAAATCAGAAATGCTCAAAAAGTAATATTTGTATATATAATGACAACTCTCGCTATGAAGTAAATATTGAAAGAATAATTCATATCACACATCGATAAGCTAATATGAAGGATATATACATAATATTTTCTTAGAAAGGTAACAATTAAATCTCACATAGTGAGGAACTCAAAAAATATGTTAAATATAAGGTTAAATTCCCTCCCACGACCTCAAGACACATGCCCCGAGGCCATTCCCTCTACCCTGCCTCTGGGTGTCATGTCCTGTCCCCCCTCCCCCAGGCACCCTGCCCTCTCCCCCCCCCCTGCCTCTAAGCGCCCTATCTCGAGGCCCCACCCCTTCCTTCGGCCTTGAGGCGCCCTTCCCCAAGGCCCCACCCCTCGGCCTCGAGCCGCCCTACCCCGAGGTCCCCACCTCCTGGCCTCGAGACACCTTGCCCCAAGCCACCCCTCCCCCGACTTCAAGGAACCCTTCCCCCAAGCCCCCTCTCCCCATCCTCGAGGCACCTTTCCCGAGGAACCACCCCTCCCCTCGGTCTTAAGGCACCCTGCCTTGAGAACCCCCCATCCCCGACCTCGAGGCTCCCTACCCGAGGCTCCACCCCTTCCCCCAACCTCTGGGCACCTTGCCCCGAGGTCCCACTTCCTCTCCCTTCAGCCTTAATACGCCCTACCCCCGAGGACCCACCCCACCACCAAACCCGACCTCGAGTCACCCTGCCTTGGGTCCCTCCCCTAGGCGTCCTTCCCCGAGGCCATACCCCCCTCTTTCCTCCAGCTTCAGGACGCCCTTCTCGAGTCCCTCACCCCATCTCACCGACCTCGAAGAACCCTGCTCGGAGGCCTCCTCCACCCCCAGCCTTGAGGCGTCTTGCTCTAAGGCCCTACCACCCCGTCTACCCCCGACCTTGAGCCGTCGTGCCTCGAGGCCTCCACTAAAATTCAGTTAAAGTTAGCAACAACATCTAAAAGAGCAAATGAGTTGGAAAGAGATAAGAAGGTAAAAACGTTACACCTCAGAGGCTCTCAAGTGTTTAGTGTCACGGGCCATTATAGCACATAACTATCAACAAGATTTGTTATCAATGTTGACAATTTTATCCACTTATTCCAAGTTCACAATTACATCTCTCTTATGTGCTGCAGGAATCAAAAATAGACAAATTGTATAAATAGATGTTATTGTTAAAATGACTAATAAATGTTCTAAGATGTAGAATGAGAACAAAAAACAATCTTTATTCAATTTATTCACATTGCTAAATATCTTAATAAATAAAAAGTTAATCCCAAATATGAAAACTTAAATTATCAAAAGTTTTGAGTTTGCCCCTTACAAATTAAGAACACTAAATAAAATCATTTAAGGAGACATAAAAGCATAAATTAGACCACTGGTCCACGCCGCCACAAACAAAGAAATTGTGCATACTACAATCACATCTATGGTCTTCCCATTACAGGATTAAGGTTCCTCACTGTTTATGGACCTTGGGGCCGGCCAAATATGACGTTTTTCTTCTTCACAAAGAACATACTAAAAAGAAGCCCCATTTCAGTATTTCAAGGTTCTAATAAGAAAAGTATATCAAGGAATTTTACCTACATTAATGATATAGTGAAAGGGTGTTAATGGGCTTCAGATATGACAGAAAAGAGCACACGAAGTGGAGGAAAGAAGAAGAATAATGCACATTTACGAGTGTTCAATTTCACCAGTTCAAGTAACAAAGCTAGTTAGCATATTGAAAAATTGCTCAAGGTAAAGGCAAAAAGAAATGTGTTGCCATAACAAAGAAATGGATAATACACAATTTAGTCACACTTGAAATCAGATTCTTCTGTGAGTGAGTCGATCAGTACTCGATGATGTTTGTTATTTAGTTTTTGTTATAGCAGATAAGCCTTTGATCACATTTTTGCAGCAAAATATCAGTAAACTAGCCAAGCAGCACTTGGATTTTAAGAATACCCAACAATCGTTCATCTAGTAGGAATACGCAAAAATCACAATTACTATTTAGTGCTCAAATATGCTATTCGTGATGTTTACCTAAAACTATATCCTTGATAAAGAAACGCACTCATTGTGTAAATTATAGCAGCTCCATTTGCTATTTAGTCATATTTCTTGAGAGATCATTGTTTAGGAATACCTTTTGAAGATAAAAGAGGGAACGACTGGAAGATTTGAGAGAAGATTGAGTGCGTGCAACTATCAGGCACTTGAAGCATGAGAGCTAGAAGGCTAGAAAGTTGTGTTCTCGTTCACTGCTTCTTTGGGCGAGATGCTGAGAAAGTTTAACTTGATTTAAGTGTACAAGCTAATATCCAGGAATTATAAGTCATTATAGCTCAAGTTATAAACAAAAAGAACAATCAATACAAGAAGAAACGAGGAAGACGTTCCAAATTTTCCATTCATAATACGTTTTAATCATTAAAATAATGTATAACTCAAACATAACTTTTAAAAAGATTAAGCAAATACCTTGATAACTAAAGCATTTCCTGCTAGTAAACTTGTTTATACAAGGGAAGTCAATAAACAAAGAATTCAACTTCCAAATACCACAATATCGACCAAAAAAAGAATTCCGGCAAATCTACTCATATAAAAAACCCTCAAATTACTGAATTGTTAACTAATAACATGCATTAACCATTCTACTTATTTAATGATCCAAAAAAAGAAATCACCAAACCCAACAATATTTCCCTTGCATACATAAATTTATACAAGAACTCCATAACCAACATTAAAAAACGTGAATCATTGAACCAGTAATCAAAAAAATTACACACAAAAAAAAGAAGAGAAAACCAGTACTCTAATTATTGTCCTACAGTAATAATCAGAGACCAAAAACAGAGAAACACTCACAAGTTTCAGAGGAATGAGAATCGAGTTATAAGCAGATTCAGTTGTATGATTCGAGATATTAGAAAGTGCTGATCATTTCTTGGCCGCTCGGTCATTCAATTTTCCCATCTGATTATTCTTCAACCCAGATAAATTTGAACCCATTGTTTATCTCTTCGCCACTACACTCGAAACTGACAAATGCATATTATGAGTCATCGTCATTTCCTCCTTCTATTGTGAAAGTGAAACAATCGAAAAATTAATCCTAATAGAAAATTTATCATCGCCCTCTCCTTCAAAAAAACAAAGAAGAAGAAGAAGAAGAATAAAGTTGCTCTGTAATAGTGAAAATGTGAAGTACTATTAGAAAAGCTAATTCATAGGCAGAAAAAAAGGTTGATTTGATATGATTGTTTGATTTGATCGAGACATTTGATAAGAGCGGATAAGGTGGGATCACCAAAAATCGCATGTTTGAATTTAATATGGACCAATCTATGAAAACACATAGACTAATTTATTTGTGGGTGAATGAAGGTGTTGTGCCTTTAGGGAATTTATTGAAGCCAAAAAGTTTGTGAGATAGTTTTTTGGACATGGATTATTTGTAAAAGTTGAAAAAAATTATGTATAACATATTTGGTAAATTCTCACTAGTTAGATTCAAAGAAGATAGTGTGTAGACATTATGTAAAAATCTATTTAAAGTTTTGTGAGAGTTTGGTCTGAAAGTAAGAGGGGGATAAATTAAAAATAATTCTCCAATCGACTTCCTTGTTGGTCCGGTCGATTCACTGCAAGTTAATTACACAACATATAAAAGAGTAAGGAACAGAAAGTAAAAAGGACACGAGAATTTTATACTAGTTCGGAACACCGGTATGGCACCTACGTCCAGTCCCCTTGGGTTTCAAGGAATTCCTTAAGAGCAACTGGAACTTTTGAGATTACAGAAGATTAAAAGAAAGTTCCTTGTCTAATGTGCAAATCAGATTTCTAATTTACGCAACCTTTACATGCATAACCTACATTTAAATCTTTCCTTTTCTTTTATTTTTCAATTGTATGCTCTCAAGAATACTGTGCTTTTATAAAAGATCATAGAAGACAATTGTATAAGTTTAAGTGAAGTGCGTAAGTACAAGAGTGACTGAGAGAGGTTTATTTGCTCTTTTGTCAAAACCCAAGGGTATATGAATCAAGGATCATTTGTGCTATCCTTGATTCGATTTTGATTGATTTGCTGAGCCAATCAGGAATGATATTTTTCTTGACTTATGGTTAATCCTGAATCCTTCCTTATATATTGATCTCTTTCTTGATTTGTGGCTGATTGTGTTCCCTTGTTCTTGTCCTTGATTTAAGCGTAATATACTCATAGGTTGATTGTCTTGAATCCTTCATTATTTGCTGATCTTGTTTCCTGTATATATCCCTTGATATATGCAGGTTTGTCTTGATTGATTAGGCAAGTATATTTCCTTTTCTTTCTTATGTGTTGTGTATTGGATCTTACCTTGGTCGTCTTTCCTTAATCGTTTGGTGTTTGAATGGTTCTCCTCTTTCTTTACCTGCAGTAGTAAGCCAGTTAAATATTATTGAAACTACTTCGATATCAAAGGAGCTAACAATCTCCCCCTTTTTGATGATGACAATTGACTTAATAAGAGACAAAGAAACTTCCCTGTTTATATCACGTTTCTTCTATGTCCTCCTTTAGTTTATGTTCTCTCCCCTTTTGGCATAATAAAAAAGAAAGATCAAGAGACAAAACACAAACTAGAATATGCATAAAGCTAAAGAAACAGTAAAGTAGGAAGGCGACAAGCCTTCATAGTACAGTCCAAAAGAGACAGGGACATATCCTTGTTGAAAATCTACTCAAAAAGAAAAACACATAACTAACGATTTTTACCCCAAAAGTACCTCATGGTGTTGATGACCCTTTCACTGAAGGAGTTGTAGGAACGCTTAACATTTGTAGATAAGCAGAGTAAGAGTTTCGAACATAGATGACAAGCTCGTTGTTGGAGGAGTTGACTTTAGTTTTGAGAGAGTCGAGTTGCTTGATCAGCTTGTTAACAATTGAGATACTTTCTTGCTTAATTCCAGTTATGGCGATTCGAAGATTAGTGATATCTGTACTGGTGTCTTTTTGAAGCCTGAATACCTTTTCAACAACATCATGAAGAGTTTCTAGATCACGTTCCAGAGCAATGATGTGAGTTTTGAGTTCATAAGAGTCTTGAAGTAGGAGAGCAGCTGACTCTGTAGAGATCTTAACTGGTTTGGGAGTATCAACTCTTTCTTCATTTTTCACCTACCTCCACATACCCCATACTGGATAAGGTTCGAGAATCATAGGTTACATTTATTTTAATGGGTTTGAACATGGAGAGGTCCACCAATCTGTCCCCCAGAATTTGCGAGATGAGTAGCCCATATGGTAAGCTGGAAGATGGATGTGATTTCCCACATGTATTCCTTAATCTAGGCAGCCCAATTTATTTGATATTTCTTAAGTAGACAATAAATCACAACACATCCTGTTAGAGATGTTGCTCAGAGAACCTTTCCTGGGAAGAGAGTAGTAGCAATTATACGCTAAGATATGATGCTCAAAATAAAGAGAGAGAGGACCAAAATCAAAGAAGTTTGCACCAGATCAGCCACCGCTGACCTATCACCTTCAAGGGTCACTTCAAAATTATTCGGCCAAGAATCGTTCAGGTACGGGATTAAGCCAAAAACCTAGTACCAAATACATCTTCAAATAACAAATCATTAACAATAATACGAGTACACAACACAAGAGTTTCCAACTCACTACTATCACTTGACATGCGAAGATTTGCGTAAAATAAACGAACAACTTTTTCAAAAAAGTTCAAATCCACACAAACTAAAGAGAAAGAAGAGCTTTTTATCCTTAAGGAATGAGCTTACTAGAAAATGAGAATCGTGCAACTGATTGAGATTATCACCTTTCCAGGAACAATGGGTCGAGAATTAAACCTGTCATACCTGAGTTTTTGCTTCATGCCCCAAAACCAATGCAAGTCCATGGGAGAGAGAATTCCAGAAGGAAGGGTTTTTGGATTTCTTTATATTCTTCTTCTTTTGAGTAGGAGATTTTCGCTTTGAAGACTGAGAGCGATCAGCATCAGTGTATTCAAACCTGAGGACAGAGAAGGAAAATCTGGGGAGTTTGCAGAGAGACGATCGGAATTTTTTAGATATGTCATTGAACGAGTTTTGGGCATAGTGAGAATGAGGATAAGAGACGAGGAAGAGAGGTATAGGAAGGGAAGAGAGAGAGGGGAGATGAAAGGATTAGTGTCACGACTCGAGCCTACACCTGGATGTGGCTGGCACTCAAAGACCATTGTTGGTCCCCAAGCGAACCCTCATCCTGGATGACAATAAGAAGAAGAGTCACCTAAGTATACAAAGCTTGAAATGTGAAATAAAATTTATAAACTCAACTTTAGAAGGTTTAACTCAAATGAACAACTTTGAATAAAATAATATATTCAACTAGCAGTAAAATAGGCAACTTTAGTCTTTCAAACATTTAACAAAGTAAATGCAAAATACAGACTCCTTAACTAAACTGACTATCTATAAAGCCTCTAACTGATATTGATGGATGTCGGGACAAGACCCACGACAAAGTGAAAGTAAATAAATCCTCCGGAAACAAAGAGGCTCACCCTGAATATCAAAATATGGAACATATCAACGAAGATCCTATTGATGATCATGAATACATGTATCTGCATCATCAAAAGATGCATGTCAAATGGCTCAGTACATAGAATGTACGAGTAGGTAGAGGGAATTCTAAAATATAAAATAAGCTTGATACTTGAATAAAAAGGAAACATACTTACCTCTTTTCAACTCAACTCAAAGAAAGAATAAGAATCAACTTAAAGATATGATACTTGACTATGGATACTCAACTCAATATACTCAACTGAACTCATTTCAATATAAAGCAATTTAGAACAAATGCAATTTAAAGAAAAGCTATATAAAAACATGATGTTAATTCAAGATAATAATATCATTAAAACAAATCATGCTCCATCTCAAAGTCTTCTTGTGAAATGCATGAATGAAGTCTCATACACCCATACATACTAAGCACAACCCCTTGAGGAACCATGTAATTTATACTATGGGAGTTTCTCTAACCGACAACCATCACTTTGAGCCTAAGTGATGATACAACGTATTACCTCACATTGTCCAAGGACCATCCTATACCTTGCCACGGTTCCTCTGAACTTACTTAACTTAACGGATACACTAGGTCTCCTTACGTGATTATCTAAAAAGTATGACCTGTCGATTCCCATGTAGGTTATATGGTTTACATGGAGACTTGAGTTAATATTAACTCTCATCCCCAGATCGATGCTCAATACTACTCCCAAAATGTACTTTAGCTCACACTTTTAATAAAACTTCCTTCATTTGGGTTGAGATAATTTACTGAACCCTTTAGATTTTGAAAAGCTCCTTTTTGAAAACAATATTCCCCTTTTAGTTCAGAACTCTTTTGGAACTCTTAGTTTCCTTTTAACTTAAATGTGAAACATTTTATAAACCTTTAGGGAATACTTAGTTCCCATATAGATTTTGAGAAATGAAATAAACTTTTTATCTTTACTTAACTTCAAACTTAACTCTTAGGGAATACTTAGTTCTCTTATAACTTTTGAGAATTTAACTCAACTTTTTACTCTTTCTTGACTTGAACTTTAAGACTTTAAAACAAAGTGAAAACGTTTGTGAAAGACTTTAGAAAACTTTATAACTTTACTTTGGCTTGCTTCTTAACTTCTAGACTTGAGTCTTAACTTTCCTTGAATTGAAGTATGGATTCAAGGTTCATGATCTCATGTGGATGATTTTCATGATTTTCAACTTGGAGGGTTCATGTGGAATTATGATCATGAACTACTCAACTCGAGAACTGAAAGGTACTTCTTAACTCAAGATTGTTCGACTTATTAGGGTTCATGCGGAATTATGGACATGAACAATTTGACTTGAAGGTCTAAGTAACTAGATGGAACTCATGTTTATAACTCTCTCATTCACTTATTTACTTCCTCAAAAAAATAGTTCAAATCAATAATGGATCTCAAAGAATTCACAATTTGAACTTAAAGACTTTCTTGAAATGTACTCTTAACTCGCTCTTGAATATGAATTAGGAATTCAAAAGTTAGTGTTACTTATATGGAGGATCTAGGTGATATTGTAGACTTATGAATACATTCTCCTAACTCTTATACTCACTTGATTGAGTCTTGAAACAATTTACTAGAAGTTGTGGAAGACTCCTCAAAAGGACTTTCTTAGAACGTTTGAAAGAATTATAAAAACTTAACTCTCAACTATACCTTGAATTTGAATTATGAATTCAAAGTTATGATCATGTTAGGACTGACTTTAGGTGGTTAGAAGTAACTTAGATTAGTTAGAATCGAAAAGGAGTGAAGGTTAATTTTAAACGAACTCAAACGGAGCTACCAGAGGCAAAATGGACTGCGCAGACGACCCTGGGGCTATGGCTGGCGCAGAGCCCCAACCCTTGATGGAAAGAGACGGGTTTGGGTCACTCTGGCAGGCGCGCCGCGCTAGGCCCCAACCCAGAATTTCTGCCGGGGACTTTTACTCATTTTTTCCCCCGAAGTCGCCTAATTCAAATGGTTTCTTCCCCAATCACTTGGAGTCAATTAATTAACTTAATTAAACCTTAATCTCTGGAAACAACACTAAAATTACTCAATTTTATCTCAAGAAATCATCAAAACTCCAACACAAGAAGATTTAGAATGAATTTCAAGAACCTTTTAAGAACTCTAATCTTTAAACTTTAAGCATTAAATTTCGCCTGAAAAAAATACATGATTGGTGTGTGGGTGAGATAATCCAAAACCATGGAAGCTTACATACCTCTTAGGGATTACAACCATGGAGAAAATCCGCAACTAGACTCAAGAACGTCGACGAACGCCTTCATCACTGCCTCTTTTCTCCTCTTTTCTTTTCTTGCCTCTTCTTGAACTCTCAACTAAAATTCTAGGTGTTTATTAGGATTATATAAATGAACCTAAAAGGATTATACCCCTAAAATATGACTAAAACGAGTTAAATCTGATTGGGTAAGGAAAGGACCAAAATATCCCTCACTATTTTCGGCTAACTTTTCTTAACTGGACAACCTAACTTCAAAAGGTCACATCTCACTCATATGAACTAAAAATTTAGCAAACTTGGTGGCTTTGGAAAGATAATTCAAGTATCTTTCCAATGGTATCTTGTATTGCACCTGAATCATCATGTGCTAGGAATTATAGTCGTTTGAAATTGACCCAAAACTCATATTTAGCTTAACTAATAAAATTTCAGATTTTGCTATTTCCAGTTTTATTGTTTTTGGAACTCTTGGTGCTTAATCTAGTGAAATGAACTTAATACTTTAAAAAATTTAATTCCTTGGTAAAATATCACTCAATACAATTAATGATTCAAGTCTTAGTTCGAAAAAATTTCTGGAGTGTTACAGTTCGACTTGGGTTGGGGGTTTTTTCAGACCTATTCTACATGGTTCAAATTTCTCAACTAATGGCCTAGCATCAATTATGTCACGTTAATGATTTAATAGGGTACCCATATTTACACAGTGCAATGTTAATGTAAGTTACATTTTTATTTAAGATATTATGTAATTTTTAGTTTATTTTTAAATGTATCGTTTTATAATAATCAACCCAAACTCACACAATATAGCCTAGCCCCACGCAGGCTAGTTAAAACCCTTCTAAACTTGGATTAGTTGGAACTAGTCCGACAACTTGATAACCAACCCAAACCTCGAATTAGCCTAGTTAAATTATTTATAATCGAATCGGGCCAGATCTCAATAGATGTAGTTAGTCCCATCTAAGTTACATATTCTTGTATTTCTAAGTTTAAAGTTGTAGTAGGTTCATTTTAAAAGTTTGTTTGATATTGTTGCTAAAATCTGTTTACTTCTAGAAACACCTTTTTAATATGAAAATAGCTTTTTAGAAAAGTGCTTTTGAAAAAAAAACACAATTTATATTTGGATAATTGATTTGAAAAATTACTTTTGATAAGCAGATTGTATTTGACTAATCTTTTTTAAAAAATGCTTTTAAGTGTCAAATTAAAAAAAAATCAAGTATAAATATACTTTTAATATGATGATTATTTTTTAGATAGAAATTATTTAAATATATGTTTTACAATTTTAATCAAACTTTCACTTTATTGAATTAAAATGTACCTATTCAATTTTTCAATTAATATTATATATATATTTATATAATATATATAGCCAACAACATGGGACGCAATTTTATTGTAGGGATGAACAATGCATAATTTTTTATTTTTCCTTTACTTCTCAAGAGCTTTAATCTTTAAACGTTAAGAATGAAATTTCGATGAAAATTAACATGATTGGCGTGTTGGTGAAAAAAATCTAACACTATGGAACTTACATACCTCTTAAGGATTAGACCCATGGCGAAAATTTACAACTAAACTCAAGAACGTCAATGAACACCTTCATCCTTGCCTCTTTTATACTTTTTTCTTTTCTTGCCTCTTCTTGAACTCTCAACTAAAATCCTAGGTGTTTATTAGGATTATAAAATTGAACCTAAGAGGATTAGACCCTTAAAATATGATTAAAAACGAGTAAGACTGATTGAATAAGGAAAGGACCAAAATACCGCTTACTATTTTCGGCTAACTTTCCTTAAGTGGACAGCCTAACTTCAAAATGTCATATCTCACTCATGCGAACTTGAAATTTAACAAACTCGATGGATTTGGAAAGATAATTCAAAGATCTTTCCAATGGTATCCTTTACAACACCTAACTTATCATGTACTCGGAGTTATGGTCGTTTGAAGTTGACAAAAAACACATACTTAGCTTAACTCGGAAAAATTTAGATTTTGTTATTCTCAATTGAATTCTTTTTGGAAATCTTGGTGCAAATCTAGAAAACTGACCTTAAGGCTTAAGAAATTTTTAATTCTTTGGTGAAATATCACTCACTATGATTAACTACTCAAGTCTTAATTCGAAAAAAATTCTGGGATATTACAATTAGATAGAGGGGAAGAGTCATGAGACGAAGTATAGAAGGAAAATATTGTATGCGGAAAAGGAAAAGGTAGAAAATAATGATGGAGACACTGAACCAAAAAACAAAATAATTAGTTACAGTTTAAAAATAATTATGTAATCGGATTGAATTTTGATAAATCCTAAATTTTGATAAATAAAGATAGTTATCGATAAACTTATATAAAATTTTAAAAAAAATTATTTCGAACTATTAAATAAATAAAACTTAAAAATTGCGAATTTTGAAAATGTTAGGCCAAAGTTGAGAGTCAACAATTTTTTGGCAACATGAAAAGTACAAAACAACAATTCAATGATATTCTTTTCTTATACTTCTAACACGGTATCAGAGCTTGAAATAAGAAAAGTCTGCGAAAATGAATCTTAAAAACTGATCTGGAAAGAACGAATAAGGATAAGGTCATCCATGATAGTTACACATCCTGATAACGTAGTAGAAGTAGGTGATGTTATCCTCCCTCATCAACTGAGGTCTTTTGGATTATGGACTCGCTGAAATTCGGCAGAATTTCGTTGACTTGATGGAAAATAATAAACAATGAAAAATAATTTTTTGAACCCTAAAAAACTAAAAATTTACCTCAAAACTTGTCTATCACAACCTTATTTCTTGACCTAGTAAACTTAAATATAAAAAATAATTATGTAATGATCTTGAATTTTGTGGGCTTGGGATTGTGATCCACAATTATCGATCAAAATTGCATATAAATCTTAATCGTATTTGAATAAATTTCTAGATTGTGCTAAATATCAACATAAATATTGACAAATGTAACAAATAAAATAAATATTAAAAAAATTAATGAAGGTAATTAATGAAATGTATAAAAAAAAATTAAATTAACTGATAAAAAATTCTAAATTTTTATAAATAAAGATAATTATCGATAAATTTATTTAAAATTAAAAAGAATTTATTTTGAACTATTAAATAAAATAAAATTTAAAAGTTTCAGATTTTGAAAGTTTTAGGTAAAAATTGGGGAGCAACACTGATTGGCAACATAAAAAAAATACCAAACAACAATTCAATAATATTCTTTTGTTATATTTCTCACATGGTATCAGAGCTTAAAATTAGAAAAATCTAGGAAAATTAATCTTGAAAACTGATCTAGAAAGAGCAAATAAAAACAAGGACATTCGTAATAGTCACACATCCTGTTAATGTAATATTAGTAGGTCTTATTATCCTCCCCCAACAACTGAGGTCTTATGGGTGGTGAACTCGTCAAATTTCGACAGAATTTCAATGACTTGCTGGAAAATAATGAACAATGAAAAAGAACTTTTCGAACCATAAATATCTTAAAGTTTACCCCTAAATTTATCCACCAACCCCTTATTTCTTAACCTGGTAAAATTTAAATAGAAAAAATAATTATGTAATGGACTTGAATTTTGTTTCATTGGGATTGTGCCCAGAATTATTGATCAATTGTGCATAGAAATTTTAATTGTACGTGAATGAATTTCTAGATTTTGCTAAATATCAACATAATATTAACCAATGTAACAAATAAAATAAATAGTAAAAAATATAATGAACGAAACTAATGACATGTAAAAAAATAATTCTATAATTAACTTATAAAAAATCTCAAATTAGGATAAATAAAAATAGTTATCTATTAACTTATTTAAAATTAGAAAAAAAATATTTTGAATTATTAAATAAATCAAATTTAAAAGTTGCCTATTTTAAAAATGTTAGGTCAAAATTGTGTGTCAACAATTGATTGGCAACATGTAAATACAAACAACAATTTAATAATGTAAAACTTACATAAATGACTATAGTTTGAGGGATATTAGATTGAGATGGATTTAGTTATCATATTCAAAAAAATAGCTACACTTTGAGTTAAAAAATAGGTGAAATATATTTTTAAAATACAAAAATACATTCGAACTGAATTGTAACTGAAAGACTATTTTCCAACCCTTAGACCCACTAATTTGGCTCTTTAAAATTGTAACTGACCAATTCCTTATAGGATTTTGATCAGTTAAAAATATAAAAAATGTTCGATCTTTTCTTTTTTATTTCATACTGAAACAAAAAAAATCATGGCTAGTATCTGTAGTTTGATCCGCCATTCTGGAAAATGAAGCGATAAGAATTTATGTAGAATACAACATTGACGGGATTAATTTGAAGGAATATGCTTCATATTTTGAATTAGTTAATACAATTTTGGTACAATTGATATCAACCTTACAAAAAAGTGTATGAAGATTAAATACACTATTGAAGGTGATGACACGCCTATGTAAATACGTAACGACATGGATGTGCGCCTATACGTTCAGTTGAAAAAAATGAATACTCAAATTGTAGTATATCCCATTGTATGTTAGTATTTACGATATTGATATTGTATATTCTAATTCTGGAGAAACTTCTATTGAAGGTGATGTGTTGCAACTTGAGTACAATCAAGAATTAAATGGTGTGAATGATACATTAGCATTTGTCCCAACATTTGCCGATCAAACAGTAGATGCATTTGATTGTGAAAATGATTTAATAATTATGAACAGATCGTAAAAGGAGATAATGATGGATGAGATATTCATGGATAAGTCGATATTGAAAGATCTAATGGAAAAGTATTCAATCGAAAAAAGGTTTAAATTCTTGGTGGAGAGGTCAAACTTTTGTAGGTAAATTGTTGTTAAATTTATTCATTTTACGTTTATTGATATATGTTTTCATAGGAAAATCAAAACTAACAACAAAATATAAATTGTATTCGCGGCTATACTCTTGTATGTCAATCTAAAGAATGCACATGGTTGATGAAAACGTCAAGTATTAACAAGTCGAAGAAGTTCAGAATTAGACTTTCCAACTCTGAACATACATGTCCTTTAAATGATGGGTTGCATTCAGATTGTCTTGCAACAATTGGATTGATTGGAGGAATATTTGCACCTAAATTGAAGAATCACAAGAGAAAGTACACTCCAAATGATATTAAGGATGACATTAGATTGGACTTGGCTATTTATACATGCTGGCATGGCGATCAAAGGAGAAGGCATTGGAATCTATCATGGGGCAACCAGCTACGTCTTATGGGAAGCTACCAGGATACTTGTATACCTTGGATAAGACGTATTCTGGTTCACATATATGAATGGAGAAAACACCTAATAACAAATTTGTGTATGTGTTCATAGCGTTGGATACTTTTATAAAGGGTTCTGATCATCGCATGTCAATTTTGTTGTAGACGTCAGTTACCTCAAATCAACATTTATTGGTGCATTCGTATCAGCCAGCACTATGGATTGAGCAGGTATTTTGGATACATACATACATTATAATTTTATATTTTTGTTATTCATCTTTTTCTATATATTATAATAGAGAATATATTACCTTTGACATACAGAGTTATTCATTCAAAAAACGATGCTTCTTGGACATGGGTTCAATTCAAAGAAGCATATGGGGAAAGAGAGAATATGTGTGTGGTATCTGACCGACATAATAGCATAATTAAGATTGTATCTATTGTGTACAACAATATTAACATTACGCCTACATATGGCACTTGTGGGATAATGTATGCAAGAATTTTCGAAAAACAAATGATGAATGAGTGAAGTATTCTACACTATTGCAAAGGCATATCTCAAAGTGATTTTGATAAGCTAATAAAAAGGATTGAGCAGTTTGATGTAAGGGTTAAAAATTATTTAGAGTTGGTTAGATATGAGAAGTGGACAAGGTTGTATGCACCAGTTCCTCGTGATTGGGTGATGACATCAAATATTGTAGAGTTGCATCAATTCGACATTAGTAAAACAAGAGAATTACCGATATTTGACTTTCTTGAACAAGTGTGCTTGATGTTTGCTAGATGGAATTGCACAAATCAAAAAATGCATCATGCGCATTCACACTACTTGGGAAGAAGCTTCAGGAGATGCTTGTATTTAATGAATCAAATCTGGGCGTATGATGGTAGGTATGTTGAAGAAAAGTTAAATGATATAAAATTGTCTTATTCAATTGATTATGTATTCATTTATTTTAGTAATTAAAACATATTTTCTTTGATATTGAAGTGTATAATTGTATTTCTGTATTGATTATAGGTTGTCCCGTGCTCACATGCGTGGAGTGTGTTGAACTAAAATCACATGCTTCCAGATGAATATTGTTTAGATTTTTATAAGCCATGAACAATATTGAAAACATATAAAGTCCCTGTGTATCCTCTCCTTGACAAAAGTGAATGGAACATACCTGAACACATTGTTACCGAAGTTGTGTTGCCACCAAAATACAAGCAACCTCTAGAAAGGCCAAAAAAACAACGGGAGAAGTCAATTAGCGAATTGAGCAAAAGGAAGGGTACCAATTCTTGTAGTACACGTGGACAACGAGGTCATAATAGGCGTTCATGTCGAACTGCAACACGGACTGCATAGGAACTGATACATGTCACTATTGAAGTGTTCTTTTAGTTAAATTTTGGTATGTTGAATAAAGGAATAATGAATTATTTTCCTTTTGAAATATATGTTTTACATTATAATACTTGAATACTATCTCAATATTAAACATGATACAAATTTTGAAATCAATAATATCCAAATATCAAGTTGATACTACTAAAAATTATTGACGCACACGAACTACCTGTAGTACATTAATATACTTATACTAGAGTAAATGTTGTGAATACACATATAAATAGTTATACTGATCAAACACAACACAGGACCTATGAAACAAATATAAAAATAACAATTTTCTCAGTATACGCTTACAAATTACTGAAAGTAAGTATCCAAATGTCCTTAAGTAAGAACTGAAATAAAAATAGATATGTTTATACTATTGAGTATGTTGATAAAATAACACACAACTAAACAAAGTTAGATATCCAAATGTATGTGTTCAAATAGAATGGACATTTGTACAAACATACATCGATCTCTTCCTACTATTACATTGAATGCAATAACTAAAATAAAAACAGACAAATAATGTGATCATATATAAATCGAAAGAAGATTTGATAATGTTTGACAAAAAAACAAAAATTTAATTTTAATCATAAGCATAAAAATAGAAGTTCAAAAAGACAACTAGTATAAGATATTAATCAATCAGAACAAGTTGACTATTATTGATTCTTGCGGGATGCCTCATTATTCTGGGTGGTGCCTCATTCTCGCTATCATCCCCTTCTATTACATTTGTCATTTCATATTCCCACAAGAGTGCACCGTACCTGATGTGATGTAACATAGAATCAAGGTATTGAACTGAAATACCTTAACCCTCACTTAGGTACTCGATAAATGCTAGCAAATATATTCCGCAATTCCTGATAGATAAATTACTTGTTAAATAGGATACTTTTTATTTAAATAGTGAATTAAGAGACTTTTTTTATACATACAAGTAATCTGATCCTTGTTGAGGTATATCCTCCACATACGTCATGTCGTACGCGATGTGCTTATCTTCTGTATCATCTGAATTATTTAAAAGCTCCATTGAAACATACATTGACAGAAGCTGAGCAAGCTTTTGAATTTCATCTCTAATGTAACAATTATGACCTGCTGCTCTGTATGAGTCATATACATAAATTTGCTTGTCAATTAATGACAATACAGCCAACACCCAGTAATTTTTATACTCCACATTCACTGGTTGAACATATTATCGATTGTATTCCATGGAATGGCAGCCATCAACCTATATCCTTTTATGTAATCACGTGTGTCGCTTTCAACATTTGCAACACATATCTTGCTTCCAACTTCAGCATATACAACATATATTTCAGCAATTTTTGACTTGAACAGACAGTCAACAGTAGTGTATCTGTAGCAACTAGCGATGTTGTATTTACTTTTTTTAACAAATAATATAGAATCACATCAATATGCTGTCAAAAGTTATAAAAAATAATTAATAAATGTAGAAATGTGCATATCTTATAAATAGGAACAATACCATTTACGTATATATTCATATGTTTACCTCATCAATCAGAAGTTATTTATCATAAGACAGATAGTAGAACCAATTCTTGTTTGATATCCGATAAATGCCCAAATTCATATCAACCGCCAATTCTGCTTTTTAATTCTTATACCGATCTTCAGATATTTTACTTTCCTCCTCTTATAAATTTTTGTTTCAACTGCTTTCACCGTTGGTCCTTCTTTTCTTTTAGAATAACCAGACATTACTAATTCTTCATTCAACTGTAATTTTGAAAGACTATTGGGCAATTTTGACTTCTTCTCTATTTCCATCACAGCGCTAAAGCCTGAAATTTGTGATTGAATTTGAGTTATACAGAGGTCAAAAAATGGTATTTCAACCATGCAATTATCGGTATAGTTTGTACCTCTTGTGATTCTCCTTGGGATATTTGATTTCGACATTGCTTTCAACAACTTAAATTCTATAAATAAATCATAAACATTGAAATATTAAAGACTTTGACAGAAAAATAGAGAAAAAATAAGAATTGAAGAAACTTGTATGATCTAGACAACACAGTTCTCCAAAAACCAAGCAAGTTTGCGGATATGATGGTCGAAAATTACTAAGCTAAATTTGTGAAAACTTAATAGAAATGAAGATGATTAAGGAATTTAGGATGAATGTGATCTTGGGAAGATTTGGATAATTAATCAAAAATGAAAAAGTGGGTTTTGAAAATAGATATAAACGTGAAATAGGGAAAAGAAATTTTAGGCGTGCTAATTGAATATGACAGAGAGAGAAAAACGTGAAAATAGAGGAAAAAATATTTTAGGAGTGTAAGATGTATTTGCTATTCATCAAGTAAATAACCATAAAATATAAATTTAAGCCATATTATTTTAATAAAAATGTAGTTTGCCATTATCTGTTATTTTTTCATTTAGTACTATTCTTTTCTTATACTACTCACTTGGTATCAGAGCTTCAAAAAAGAAAAATCTTGGAAAATAAATCTTGAAAACTAATTTGGAAAGAACAAATAAGGACAAAGTCATTCATGATAGTCATAGATACAAGTAACGTAGTATTAGTAAGTCCTATTATCCTCCCCGGCAACTGGGGTCTATTGGGTAGTGGGCTCGCCAGATTCCGACACAAGTCCGGTGACTTGCTTGAAAATAATGAACAATAATAAATAACTTTTCAAACTCTAAAATTCTAAATATTTACCCCTAATTTATCTACGATCCCTTTATTTCTTGACCTAGTAAAACTTAAAAAGCAAAAAATAATTATGTGATAAACTTATATTTTGTGGGTTTGGGATTGTGGCTCAGAATTATCGATCAATTGTATATGTAAATTTTAATCGTATTTAAATAAATTTCTAAATTGTGCTAAATATCAACAAATGTAACAAATAAAATAAATATAAAAATTTTAATGAATGTAACTAATGACATGTAAAATATTTTAAAATTAACTGATGAAAATTCCTAATTCTTTTATAAATAAAGATAGTTATCGATAAACTTATTTAAAATTATAAAAAAAATTATTTTGAACTATTAAATAAAAAAAAATAAAAGTTGCGAACCTTGAAAATGTTAGGCCAAAATTGGGTGTCAACAATTGATTTGCAACATGAAAAACACAAAACAACAATTCAATAATATTCGTTTCTTATATTTCTCACATGGTAACAGAGCTTGTAAAAAAAAATCTAGGAAAATGAATCTTTAAAATTGATCTAGAAAGAGCAAATAAGGACAAGGTCATCCACGATAGTCACACATCTAGGTAACGTAGTAGAAGTAGGTCCTATTATCCTCCCCCAACAACTAGAGTATTTTGGATGGTGGACTCGCTGAATTTCGACAGAACTACGGTGACTTGCAAGAAAATAATGAACAATAAAAAAATTTGAACCCTAAAAATCTAAAAATTTACCCCTAAATTTATCCACCGACATTCTTATTTCTTGACCTAGTAAAACTTAAATAGAAAAAATAATTACGTAATGAGCTTGAATTTTGTGTGCTTGGAATTGTGGCCCAGAATTATTGATCAATAGTGTGTGCAAATTTTAATCGTATTCGAATATATTTTTAGATTATGCTAAATATCAACATAAATATTAACAATGTAACAAATAAAATGAATATTAAAAAATATAATAAGTGTAACTAATGACATGTAAAAATGTAATTTTAAAATCAACTGATAAAAAATCCTAAATTTTTATAAATAAAAATAGTTATTGATAAACTTATTTTAAATGTTAAAAAATCATTTTATACTATTAAATCAATAAAATTTAAAAGTTGTGAATTTTAAAAATTTTAGGTCAAAATTGAGTGTCAACAATTGATTGGCAGCATGAAAAATACATAATAATTCAATAATATTTTTTTCTTATACTTCTCACAGGATATTAAAGCTTGAAAAAAGAAAAATCTAGGTAAATGAATCTTGAAAACTGATTTGGAAAGAGCAAACAAGGACATGGTCAAATATGAAAGTCAAACATCCTGGTAACATAGTAGTAGTAGGTCTTATTATCCCCCCCCCCCTCCCCCCCCCCCCCCCCCACACACAGTTATTTTAAAGTATAGGGAAAAGGCATAAATTCTCCCTTAAATTTGTCATGAAAAGTCAGTTACACGCTTATACTATTGTGACGATCTATTACACACCCAAATTACTTAAAAGTGAATTATTTCAACTTTGACGCACATAGACCAGTCACATGATGAGAAAGTGTTTCACACTCGCGCCACATCATCGCCATGTCACTGTCACATCAATAATTACGGCAGATTTTTGGAAAAAAAATCCAAGTCACCCAATTTCTTGTTCCCTACACACCATCTAACCCACTATTAAATTACTACCATTTGCTATTATCATCAAATTCACTTCTGCGCCACCATAGATTTCACCACCCATAATCAAATTCACAATCGAAATCTTTCCACAACCATTGTCATCATAGAAAATCGATAACAAACATCATAAATTTAACTAAATTAACCATCAAAACTATATCACTATCATTGAAATTCATCACAATCATAATCATAAATTCACCATCCCCATCAAAATTACAAATTTCATTGTCATTATCGAAATTAAAAGTCATACCACCACAAGTTTTTCACCCATCACAAACCCGCCACAAAAAATTATCATAATATACAAATTTCATTCAAGCTCAAAGAAGAGAATTGTGAAAAGTTGTAATTTTATAATTGTAAAGATTTTAGTCGGACAATTGAAAAATTAGTGCTCGATTTACTATTACTGATTTTCAAATGAATCTAGAGAAGATTTTTCTAAGAGAGAAGAAGGATCTGTGAACATACATTAAAAAAATGAATTTCTAAAAAAGCAAGATCTGATTTATTATTTTTTTCAAATGCTCACAATCAACAAAAAGATACAAAAATAAATTGAATAATTCGTTCTTGGCTTGACAAATTTGATATGAAAATAGTGTTTGTGATAAAAAAAAAAATAGAGGAAGAAGAAAAATAGAAAAACTGAAGGAGAAGGGTAGGGATGGGAAAAAATTTGCCCTTTTCTTTTTTTTACTAAAACACGCTTTTTTAATTTTTATTTAATTTTATTTTCATGTCAGCTTCGAAACTGGTATTAAATTTTCTTTTGAGTAGTATAAATATATAATAAATTGCCTTAATAATTTAAGCGTGTAACTGATTTTTCGATACACATTCTAAAGTGAATTTATGCATTTTTCCTAAAGTACAATAAACACATCCTTCGATGTATATGTGGCATAAAGAGTGTGTTTACTTTCTGGGAGACATATAAGAGACGAAAAAGGAACTGTTAAAATATATTAGTATGAACATGTGTTTGTTTTTAATTGGACATTTTTTATAATTTATTAGATAATTTACGTTAAAACTTAAGTTGATATTTTTTTAATTAATTTTCTTCCTTACTTTGTGAAATAGAGTAAAATTTATCTTTTTACAAACACAATTAATTTTTTTACCATGTGAACATAAATTTTTGGTAATTCCTTTTGGTATTATTCATCAACTAATATACGTATCCGGTTGCGTGAATATTTTAAAATAAAATAATATTTAAATTTATGAATTACTAAATATGAATTATTATTGAGTAACAAAAGTGCATGTATAATTATATATAATGTTTTAATTTTTCATACATAAATAATGCTAACAAAATATTATCATAATTTATGTATAATAAGGCTATGTTTATAAAAGACTCTAAACATTATTCTAACAACTTCTACTTCTTCTAATATGATGAAGATTAATAACATAGTGGATGTGTTAAATTGATGTATTTTTGCTAATCAATTAAATTTTAAGTTCATAAATCAATCTAAATCATAGTATTAAAATTATTAACTCTATTTTTAGTTAAAATAAAAATATTATTTACAAAACATGTTGCAACCTATTTAGCACACTCTTTTCTCGTTGTATCCTAAAAATTAACTTAAAATGTTTTTCATCTAATCAAATATAATTTCACAATATTAGGAGGTACAAATTAATGAATTTCAATGATCAATTAAAAGATATTATAATCAAATTAATATACCTTATACAAATAAATTATCAAACTATACCACATAAAAATAAATTATTTGCATAGCAAAACAAAAATTGAAAGATGAAAAAAAGGACTCACCTTCTATTCCTTTGATTTACTATAAGCCTATTCTTTTATATGATAATGCAATAATATCAATGATAAAAATAATTTTTTTGAAAATGTAAATATGAAATAGCACTTTGCAAATAATTACTCATTTTATGAAAATTTTAGAAATATATATTAGGTTGCTAAAGAAATAAAAACTACACAAATTTAAAGTTGTTCTTTAACTATTCATTTACTAATGTTTTATTTTCCTTCTTTTTTTGTTAATTGTTTTATTTTATTTATTTTGTATCATGACATTCTTTAATTTATTTTGTAATCAAATAGTGACATAAGAATTTATCGTTTTTATTTTCTATAATATTGCTCTTTTTAAATTAAAAAAAATCATCCAAAAAGAAGTAGACTTAGTAGTTTAAACTTTGAAATGCTTTATTATGAAAATTTCAATTGATATATGTGTACGACTGCCCAATATTAAAATAGATAGTTATTAACATTTTACCATCTATAAAGTTTAAAAATAAAGTGTGAGCATTATTTCAAATATAATAATTTGAATAATAATAGAAATTAGCACTCAAGCATATCAACTCAACTAATTAGAAAGTATGAAAGAAACAAAATCAACATACTAATTACTTGACTAATTAAAAATTAAGCATCAAACCAACAAAATAAAAAAATATACTACTTGTTCACTTCTTGTTCAAGTTCACATAGTCATATAGTACGAAAGAAAAAAATTATGACATGATCAGTTATGTTACGATCATCGCAATCCACATATAAAAATAAAAAATGAATGCTACATAATACTATATATTAAATGTAATGCAAAATCACTAAATCGATGAAAGAATTATCATAGTAGTAATTTATGAACTAAAAATACTGAAAGATAACATCCATGGTCCATTGCCATGAATTTTTTCAGAATAATTCCTCTCCATTTCTCTATCGTCAGTTTCTTCTTCCTTTTCCTCTTCTTCTTGTTGCATTGGAGACTATCTAATCATTCTCCTTCAATTATAACAAAATAATTTCACATCAGACATCAAACAATTAAAAAAGAGGACAAATAAACAAACAATACATGACTATTATATGTCTTCTCAATTTTTTAATAATTGCAATCGGATCTAGATTTTTACTTGATATAATATTTGTTGCATAAATATTTGAATTTATTTTGAAGAGTTGGCTTAAGAAGGAGTGGATAATGTTATTAAGAATAATATTTTTTTCAAAGTTATAGGTTATGAAGTTTTATCTTTATTATTAGAGATAAAGTTAGTTATTATTTAAAATTTAAATTTTAAATTAATTATTTAGATATTTTGTGATGGTCATTTTTTAGATTAATTTTTTAAAAGACGTGACTTACTTTAGTTTAATTGATTTTTTCCTTTTCTTTTAATAAATAAAGCATGTTGTATGGATAGAACTTGATAAATTAAAAAGAAAAAAAAAGGAAAAAGTAACTTCTGTTTTTTAAATCAATTAGTAAATTTTTTTAAATTTCTTTATTTATTATTAGATTATTTTATTTTAATTTATTTTTTTCCTTTTTTTTTATCTTATAAGGCATGTTGTATGGATAGAACTTAATAAACTAAAACGAGAAAAAAGGAAAAAGTAAATTCTGTTTTTTTTATCCATTGGTAAATTTACTTATTATATATAGTATTTATTCAGTCTTTTATTTTCTTTTTTATTTTTAGATTTTAAATTAATTTTACTAATCTAATAAATTAGTTTTCCTACTAAAATCCACAGTTATTAACTTCTTCTTTTAAATCATTTTTTAAATTTATTTATTTATTATTAGATTATTTTATTTTAGTTGAATCTTTTCTTTATTTTATTAAAAAAAAAAGAGCATGTTGTATAGATAGAATTTTTAATAAATAAAGAAAAGAAAAAAGTAAATAAACAAAAAAAAAGTAAAAAGTAACTATCCCATTTCCCTACAACAGTTTTTAACTTATCTTATTGTATCTGAATCATTTTTTTTTATAAATATATTTGTTTATAGTAAATGTCTAATTATGTTAAGTTCTTTTAGAATATGGTTAGCTTTCCTGTTTGGAGACTAATTTAGATTTTCCTTATAAATAAAGAGGTTTTTCTTCATTGTAAATAAGGTCCATGAATCTTGAATATACTTCAAGATGAATAAGAAATATTTTCTCTTCTCTCTAGTTTGTTCTTCTTCTTAATTTATATAGTTTGATAACACGTTATCAACATAATTGTTCTATTTTTAAAGAATTATAATAGAAGACGGAAAAAGTGAAAAAGAAACTTGCATAAGTTATGCACTAAGATTTTCATATATGTAAGGTATGATTTATCTTTATATTATCATTATTTATGTGACAGATATGGAGTTACCATTTGGAGTAAGTATTTAAAGATACTTGTCGACTTTTTATACGTTTAATTTTAACCAATTGAGAAGAGAATTTCTTGATTTATTTTAATAATTAAATAAACACAATTTAGTGAAAGGTATATTTTCAACCTTTATATGAGGTATGTGATCTATTAAGCTATATCTATCAACTACTAATGTTGATTATAATAAATCAATAATTTCAATTTTATGTGTAATTATAACGTATGATCATATGAATGATCATCAAAAGTGATAAAATTACAATTATTTTGAAGGCTTGAGGTTGTGCCTCATTGTGGGTAAGACAATAGATTTAAGTTTTATCGCACCAAAAGAATAAGACAATGGATTTACATCCAATTGCACCAAGAGAGTAAGACATTGGGTTAAAGTCTTGGTGAACCATGACGTGAATATATTGAGTTCAAGTTCCATTGATTTATGGACTAAGACAAATTTATATGGATAAGACATTGAATTTGAGTCTTAATGCACCATATTGATGATATAATAATAATTAAAGAAAAACTAATGTTTTTGTAGAAGTCATGGAATTTACTGAATTTGCTCTATTACTTAAAGTGAATGTGGTAGTAGTGCATAATATGTCTGAAAGAAGACAAGAGATTGAATAATGCACATAAATATGGAATAAGGTACTAAAGCTATCATGATTTGATATGCTCACATGTTTGTGTTCAATTCATGAAGAATTAGAACGTTTGATAAATTCTAAAAATATCTAAAGGGAATGAGGTGTATGCCACCATGCTAGGCATGGAAAAAATTGCGACCTTTGGTCAATGATGTGGTATCACCATGAATATCTCTAAGAAGATATGTACTATAGAAATGTTTCATACTTTATCTTCACGCTTGTATTGGATGAGAATTAGTGCAATTGAGACACTATGTATAGTAATTAAGAAGTTTACTAATTTCGATACTTTCTTAATTTGGCATATTTGTCTGAGACATCATTAATCTATAATGTTTAGATGAATCATGAAAAATTAAAATGGACATTCATTGAACAACCTAAAAATTCTTTTAGATGGTGAATTTTCTTGTACTGTTTTTTAGCAAGACAAGTTAATTGTGAGACCATTATAAACGAAAGTTAAGATTTTATCACCTGTGTTCTAGGAACGTATACAAATATTTGTGGGCCTATTCATCCACTTAGTGGATTGTTTAGATAATTAATAGATGTTTCTTCTAGATGGTCTCATGTTTGCTAATTGTTATCTCGCAACTTGATGTATGCAAAAATATTAGCACAAATGATATGATTACGTGCACATTTTTCTGATAATCAGATTAGTCCGTTCAGTGATGGAATCACGACTCACCTCTAGAAGGGATAGAATAATTAAGAAAAAATAAATCTGAAATTTACTTTCGGAGTACTAAAGTTGAAATTTGCTCATATAATAGTAATAAATTGGGAATTTACTAAAGCAAAAAGGCACATGCCATAGTAAACTTGGAGTTTACGAGTACTAATAGTTTTCTTAGTTGGCATAAATAATTTGGTCATCCCAAATATGTACATACTGAGTAATGTACATACATCGAAAAACTAGAAGATTCTTTATGAATTCTTTTGGTTCTTATTCTGACTGGTTGATTGGATCAACTAAAGTTGGGACTAAATCCCTAAATTCTGAAACCTATAAAAGGTGAATATGATCTTGTTCACCTATAATGTGATACGATAAAGATATGTATGATAATCACATGTGCATTTGTTGTCAACCTGTAGTTTAACATTCGCAAATTGTTTGTGCAAAATAATTTAGTTAAGAGCACAACTTTCATAATGTAAATCAAGACAATTCATCTTGATAATATTGATAAATATTCAATATGATGTGACATTAATGTCTCATGATAGTGAAATCATTGTTTATGGAAATAAAGGTTCACGTGTTGATCTGAAATATGATATTGCATACAAAAGTAATTGTACACATCAGACCAATAAATTATGATCAAGTTTCCTTTCAATTGATTTATTGTCATGGACCAAATATTTTTCATCTGATTATTTTGATATATAGTATATAATCAATGAACATACAATGATGGACAAAGATGGATTCTCCAAAAAATTGAGATATATGTTAGTTAGTCTAACATAAGCTGGGGGAGATTAGAAGCAAACAAGAAATGTAAATACTCCTCTTGAATGTCCCTTAAGGATATAGTCTACGTCATGCATGAAGCATGATAGACTAATTGATTTCGAATAAAATAATCCTTGAAAATAGGAGAAGGATCAAAAAATCAAAATGATCATGATAAGGAGTGCTCTTAAAGAGCTTACAACATAACACTTCATGAAACCTCACGGGAGGGGTACGTATCTAAAAATAATGAAGTGATGAGATCTCAATAAGTTATATCGTATTGTGAATCAATACAAAATGATATATCATTGACGATATCCTTGATACAATAGCTTGCAACATTGTATAAATATTATTATAATATAAATTCTACGACTATTGAAGCATATTGCTGCACAAAATAATTATCATCTTGATAAGCGTAAAACTTATTTGACTTGCAATCTAGGCACTAGAAAATGTCATACATTTAATATTGAAAGTTTTCACTTGACAAAAATAATATGAAAATATCCAATGAGTTCAAAATCTAGAGCATATACAAATTTTTGAAAAACTTGTTAATAATCCTCATAAAGATTAAATAATTTCAAAATGCATAGCATATACAAGTATTTTTATGCATGGTTATGACCAGAATTGAAACTTTTGAAGAGCTTTCAAAAGGCAATAGATTATTTGCTTAAAGAAGTTGAAGTAAGAAACTTGCAGAAATATTTGATCCTGAAGGGACTATTTATAAAAAGAGATAGAAGGAAACATATTTCGTCAAAGTTTTTCTATACTCATGAGCTCCCAAGATTGGTGATATCAACATGCAATAGATTTGTTCAAGTAATACAATAATTGAATTATTCACCAAGTCTCTACCAACTACAACTTTCAAGAAGATGGTACACAAACTTGGAAAACGAAGATTCAAGTGTCTGGATTGATGTTCTCATTAGGGGGATCTAATACGTGATGTACTCTTTTTTCTCACAAGGTTTTGTTCCATTGGGTTTTCCTTGTAAGTTTTTTAATGAGACATCCATAATGCGTATTATTAGATATGTATACTCTTTTTCCCTTTACTAGATTTTTTTTCACTGGGTTTTATCTAGTAATATTTTGCGAGGCACACAATTTACCGACATTCAAGAAGGAGTATTATAAACATATTTGTATTATACTGAATATCTAATTATGTGGAATCCTATTAGGATATGGTTAGGAATCCTACTTGGAGGCCAAGTTAGATTTCCCCTATAAATAAAAAGGTTTTCCTTTATTGTAAATAACATTCATGAATCCTTAATAGACTTCAATATGAATAAGAAGTATTCTTTTTTCTCTCTACTTTGTTTTTCTTCTTAATTTATATAGTTTCATAACAATTTTTAAATTTTTAGTATTTAAATTTAATCAGTTTTATTAACTAATAAATTAAGTATTATATTTAGTATTTTTTAATTATTTTTTAATTTACTTAATATATTTAACATTTTTAGAGTTCCTTATTTTATATTTATTTTTAGATTTTAGATTAATTTTACTAATCAATAAATTCTATTTTCTTACGAAAATCCACTGTTTTTAACTTTTTTCTTTTTCAAAAAAATCATTTTTAAATTTATATATTTATTTATTATCATATTATTATTTTATTCTTTGTTTTATTAAATAGGGCATGTTGTATGTATAGAATTTAATAAATTTAAAAGGGAAAACACATCAAATTCCTTCTAAACTTGGCAACAAAACTCATTTTAGTACTTTAATTATACGGACGTTTAAATACTCCCCCTTAAAATCTTTGAGGTATTAAATACAACCCTGAGAGTGTTATACTACTCTCACCCACCACATCGTAGCCATGTAAGCACCACGTCGCAGCTATGTAAGCACCATGTCATTAATTTTTAACTTTTTTTGTTTATTCACCCTTTTGTTTTCTTAGACTCATTACACTAATCAACTAATTAAAAATACATTCTAAAATCAAAAGTGTCACATCTTCTTCAACCTCTTCTCTTCTACCCCCTCCCCTTTCTTCTTTCGTGATTTCCACTATTTTCAGCCTTCACTAGCTTCTTTTTTTCCGAATTTTCATCTTTCAATGGTTATTTTCTTCTTCAACATTCGTCAAATACTTACTTTTCTTTCTTCGAACCGTCTCTCTTCCACAAATTTTTTCACTGGAGAAATTTTTTTTTTCTTAACAACTTAAATGAAAAATGAAGAATGTGAAAAAAGTTGACAGACCCACATTTTTTTTGCATCACAACTAATAGAATTCAAAATGGGTTATCTAAAATTCAAGAAAATTTGCATTCAATAAATATGAATTGGGTGTTGAATTTTTGTGATTAATAAAGGACGTGAAAGGTGAATTAGAAGATGAAGAAAAAATTTTAATATGAAAGAAGAAAGGTATAAGGAGTGTTTCAATGGGAAAGAAGACATTTGAGGAAGACAACAAAATAAATAGAGAACAAAAAAATTAAATATCTTTTTAAAATAATTGAACCCACAAATTCCATTTATTTCTAAAAAAGAAATTTCACATTCTTTTAACTTTAACTTGTAAATTTTTTTTAAAAAAATATTAGTTAAATATTGGCTAATAAAAAAATGTCATGTGTATGATTTTACCTATTAATTTTTAATTTTTTTATTATTTCACGCGCTTTGAGGAGAGTGACTACACTCACTTTGTCACGTCAGCTCTTAGGGTGGTATTTAATTAGTTCAGAATTGTCAAGGATGTAATTTAAACGCTCCTATAATTAAAATATTAAAGTGAATTTGCTGGCAAATTTAGAAGGGATTTTATGTATTTCCCAATTTAAAAAGGAAAAAGTAATTATCCATTTCCTTCTAACAATTTTAACTTCTGTTTTTTAAAATTTAAATTTTAAATTTACTTGTTATATTTAGTATTTTTTTTCAGTTCTCTATTTTATTTTTGTTTTTAGATGTCAGATTAATTTTACTAATAAATAAATTTCATTTTCTTACGAAAGATTACTGTTTTTAACTTCATCTGTTTCTAAAATCATTTTTAAATTTATTTATTTATTTATTATTCGATTATTTTATTATTATTTCTTTTGTTAACATATTGTATGGATTAATTTAATATTAGAAAAAGGAAAAAGTAACTTTCCATTTCTGTTGAACAATTTTAACTTCTCTAATATATTATTTAAAATGACTCTTTTTATTAATTTAAATAAGATAGAAATTTGAGAAATTATATAGTGTTGACATGTGACACTTTTTGCTTCTCCTAATATATATGTATATATAGAGAGAGAATTATTATTATTATTATTATCATTATTATATTATAGATTATAGGTTTCTTTCAAAAATAATTCTTAAGCAACAAAAAATCTATGTTTTGTACTCAAAAATGCTTTCAGATGACATTACGAATAAAGAGGGTAAATAAAAATTTAGAGAATCATGTAACTCAAAAAAAAATAAAAAAATATTACAACATTGCAAAAGATTAACATAGAATCAAAAAAAATATACAATTTTAATGTTCAGTTTATTGAAAATGTAACAACACAAAATTTAAAAACTTACTAGATTTGAAATATTCAAACCAAATAAAATTTTATCCACCAATCAATAAAATGTGGGTCAACAAAAATTCTAGCAAAATCAATAAAAAAATTCATTAAAAAAATAATATATTTATAGAATGAAGGAATCAATGGTAGGTAGTTACATATTTGAACAAATCATATTTTTAGTTATTTTATTTTATTAGTTTTTCACATTTTTTTTAGATTTTAAATTTATTTTGTTAAACAATTTTGATCATCCTTTGTTTAAAAAATTTAACGTGGGATTGGTTTTTTGTTTTTTTTTTAAAATACTTTTTATCTGGTTTTTGCAAACGGTCACATTAAATTTGTAACTGCTTCAAATTTCTATCTTGTATTTTAAAGTGTAATTTAATATTTGATATCATTATGTAATTAATAATTAATAATTAATAATTCATATTTTATAGGAAAAATATAAAGATTAAAATGATTTTACTATTATTGTTACCTACGGTTGGTTATATTATTATTATTATTATGATTATCATTATTATTATTATTATTATTATTATTATTATTATTATTATTAAATAAGAAGATTGTGGAAAGATGATTAAAAATATTTTTAAAATAGGAATTACATGCACACACGTTACATATTCAAATTTTATATTTTAAGAAATAAAATAGAAATCTATATGTAATCCTATTACATGTAATTTATTTAGTAATTTTAAAATCTATTTATATATTCATAGATATTATTATTATTATTATTATTATTATTATTATTATTATTATTATATACCATATGTTTTTTTTGCTGATGGTTGATTTTTCTAATAATATAATATATAAAAGAGCAACTTTCACATATAGCAAACAAAAAATTCATATTTGTATGCTATAACAAAGTTTGCATAATTGCGCTCCACAGCAAACATAAAACTGTATAATTTGCTATACATATACAATTGTATAATTCTCTGGCCTAAATTGTATAATTCATTCGCCTATTTCGCTGCAATTGTATAATTCGCTATCCTATTTCACTGCAATTGTATAATGCACAATTGTATGATTCACTGCTTATTTCGCTGCAATATTTGTATAAAATTTGTTTTGCATACAATTGAATCGAAGTAAAATGTATGTATATTGCATAATTATAAGTGTATAGGAAGAATATATATGTTTTTCTCTCGCTTTATACAAAAAACAGAAACACAATATATACACTTCTGTTGTATAAAGCGAGAGAAAATTGTATTTCACTGCAATTGTATAATTCACAATTGTATAATTCGTTGGCCTTTTTTGCTGCAATATTTGCATAAAATTTGCATTTGTCTACAATTGAATTGAACTAAAATGTTTGTAATTATATAATTAAGATTATAGCACGAAGATATATGTTTTTGCATGTGTATATACAATTTTCTCTCGATTTATACAAAATAGAAACACAATTTATACACTTCTGTGTATAAAGCGAGAGACGCGAGCAGAGAGAGAGTGGCGAGCGAGATTTTTGGGAGAGAGGCGACTGACAAACTTTGACTAACGTTTGCTATGGAGCATAATTAAATCAAACCGTAGCTACTCTATTTATTTTAGGTTATTAATTTGCTATTATATACAATTATCCCTATATAAAATGTATTTAAAATTACAATCAAATAGATAAACTATCTATGATTATGATAAATCACAATTTTTAAAAAAGAAACGGTAAAAGAATCAATTAAATAAAACGTAACAAATTCAGAAACTATTTTTAAAATAAAATATCAATTTATTTTATCTCTACTATATGTATTAATATTTTAAATTATTTAAAAAAGAATATTTTTTGTGATGCTGATATGTGACACTTTTTCTTTTCCTTTTATATATAGATAGATTTGTATACTGTTCAAATTTTTTCCTTATCTTTCAATATTTCACTCAAACAATTGACTTGAAATTTACTTATGAGAAATTATTTTTTTATAGAGATAACAATAAAAAAATACACCTAAACTATCCTCTTTCTTTTAGTTTATATCTAAATTATTGAGAATGTAAATTTTATATTTAAACTATGACTTATTAGTTTGGAAAAACACATCTCACTTTCATTATACTCTCATCATGGTGTGTCATAAACTCTCTTTTTTGTTTAAGAAAAAAATGTCACTCCACATGGACAAACATTCTATCTTAACAAAATTAAATATATTATTAGTATTAGAAAAAATTCTACCTCATTACATGACCCTCCGTTTTTAATTTTTTTTCTCGTTTTATACCCCATCTCTCTCTCTCTCTCTCTCTCTCTCTCTATATATATATATATATATATATATATATATATATATATATATATATTAGAAAAAGTATTTTTTTGCCTTAGAGCAAAAAAATTAAAATTAAAAGTAAAGTGTTTGTTCAAATTTTTCGAAGAAAATAAATGTTTTTGAAGTATGTAGCAAGAGTTAAATTTCAGAAGTTAAAAAAGTATTTTTTTTCTCTTAGAAATCACTATTTTGAAAAATACTTTTGAAAAAGATGCATTTAAAATTACTTATAATAAATTTGGTCAAACATGAATTACTACTCAAATGTGTTTTTTAAATTATCATCCCAAACACAAATTAGAAACTTTTTTGAAAGACGTTTTTTTTTAAATAAGCTAATTTAGAGTTTGGTCAAATAGACTAGTGATTTTATATATGTTAGTATCGCGTCCGAGTTTATATTATGAACGTGACCGGCATTAGAAATTTGTTTAATGTTTCCAAACGAAATGCATCTTAATTGCTTCGCACCTCTTCTTGGAAACCTCCATACAACGCCCCTTATTTTGTTCTAGCCGCTAACCATCTAACGATCTTCTTCCCTTAATCTAGCTTACTATTAATTAAAGAGAAGACTAAGCACCTTATGCTAGCTTTAAAAAGTGAAAAACATTCACATGGCTAACTATACCAAACAGACCATTAATTTGACTTTTGTAAGGTCTTCCAAGTTGCAGTTGCAAAAGACTTCCAAGTCAGATTGAGAATTAAAAAAATTAATGAGTCAATAATTAGGTTGCGTTCCAACTATAAGAATTCCAAGTGCTCAAAGAAGAGTTTTTTCACTAATTTTGCTCTCTCACCAACCAACTTTAGTTTAAGGAAAATGACCATACTTTTTTTCTTTATATATAGTCCATATATTCACTCATAATTTTCATCAATTCATCCTAATTCTCTGCTTCATTAGCAAATTAAACTTTCTATAATATATATACTAATGGCTTTTGCTTATAATGCACAAGCATTTCCCTTACTTACATTATTGTTCTCATCCATGTTTGCCATTGGTCTAGCCAATTATGACTTCAATTGGGGCTCTACAACATGGAACAAAACCAATTTCCCTTATACTCATCCACCAAATGCTACTCACACCTCCAATAGATTCATTGTTGGAGGTTCCGAAAATTGGCATTATGGCTTCAACTACATGGATTGGGCTCGAAACAATACTCCTTTCTTTGTTAACGATACCTTAGGTATATACCTCTCTTTCAAGTTAATTTATACTTCTAGTGCATTTGTGCTTTATTATATCTTTTAATATATTCGAGCATATCGTGGGTTCAATTGTGTCGTCTCTTACACTAAAAAAAGTTAGAATGTGCATATATATATTGGTTATTTTTTAATTTTTTTTTGTGCATGCATGCACTAGTGTAGTCGTAAAAATTATGTGTACTAAAGTTTTATCACCCCTTTAATATAAAATAAAAAGTGCATGCAAAAGTATCATTCTATATATACTAATGATTTAAATTTTGAATTCGTTTTTGTTTGTGGTAGTGTTCAAGTATGATCCACCAAATGCAAATGGCACTGGATTTCCACACAGTGTTTACTTATTCCCAAACTATTGGAGCTTTATTAAGTGCGACTTCAGAAAAGCTAAAAGAATAGCGGATCCAAGTGAAGGTGCAGGGGAAGGATTTGAGTTTGTGTTGAAGAAAATGCAGACTTACTATTTTGGTTGTGGAGAGCATAAAGGCATCCATTGCAAGACTGGGAACATGAAGTTTGTTGTGATGCCTCTTAAACATTGGCGTTTTTGAATTATAAGAGAGTAACATGTTGGAAGATTAATTATACTGATTACATTTTTTTCTCTATATGTTTTTTTGTTTTTTGCTTGAATAAATTTGAGTCTAGTCTATTTCTCTCTTTAAATTGGTGTTTCTTACATTATCGTTTTATATCACTATTTGTGAACTAAGTTCTAGTCTATTTATCTCTCTAAATTGGTGTGTTTAAATTGAGAGGAAAATGCCTCTATATATTTGTCCAAACTTAAGGACTCATAACTTTTCTTATGCCACACTTGATCATGAATTGATTCTTATTGGATAACTACATTATAAGTATTGAAGATAGTATAAAAGAAGTTACTTAGGTAAAGAATTAAGTGTGATACGAATATAATTAGTTAGTTTATTAATTTTGTTAGAAAGGTAGTTACAAGATATCAGAAAACATTTATGGCTGTATGTATAAGTAGAGGTCCGATCCTCATTGTGAAAACTCTCAATTTTAATCAATACAAGAAACTTCTCTAATCTCTCTGAGTTTTTTAGATGGTATCAGAGTAACTGAGTCAATAATTCTTGGATTCAAATTGTAAGTTCTATTCTGGAAAACAGAGCCTTTGTGATTTGCAATGGCGATTGAAGGCATACGATAACAATGACTTCTTATTCGGTTGCTGCACCAAAAATGATGGAATCGATCGAATCAAAGAGGAATCATCCTCTTTATCTCCATCAGATACTACTGGATCTGTATTAACTACAGTCCAGCTTACTGGTCAGAAAATTACTCATTGTGGAGTCGATCAATGATGATCAATCTTCGAACCAAGAGTAAGCTTGTTTTTGTGCTTGGAACATGTAAGAAGGGTGATTACGCTCCTGGATTAGATAAACAATGGTAAAAGTGTAATGCATTCGTATTGGCGTGGATCATGAATAATGTTTCGAAGGAGTTGCTGAGTGGGATAGTCTATGCTTCAGATGCTGCAACAGTATGGGCAGACTTGAAGGAACAATTCAATAAGGTAGACAGATCAAGAATGTATCAACTTCACAGGGATAATTGCACAATTCATCAAGGTAATCTAATTGTTTCAGCTTATTTTACCAAGTTACGAATACGATTGCTTTGGGATGAATTTGATGTGTTTGTCCCTCTTCCTTCATGTAATTGTGATAGATCTAGAGTATATGTAGATCACATACAATATTTGCGACTATTTGCTCTCTTAATGGGGTTGAATGAGTTGTACGGTCCTGCAAGAAGCCATATCTTGATGATGAATCCTTTGCCTAATGTTGGCAAAGCATACGCGATGATAGTTTCAGATGAAAGTCAGAGAGTTACATCAGGAATGCGTACAAGAGGAGATATACTTGAGGCCACAACAATGTATGCAAGTAAGACGAATTATGGGAATAGAAATACAGATCATGGAGATAGGGATGTGTATGCTGGAAGAGGAAGTTATAACGGAAAAAAAAGGTGAACTGGTATCCGTTTTGTGACCATTGCAAAATGCATGGACACACTAAAAATATCTGCTATAAACTTGTGGGATATCATAAGGACTGGAAATTTATAAAAAGGTATGATGATGCTGGCGATTATAGATCGTCCAATATAGCAAGAGGAATGAACTTGAAAAAATGAAAGGATCTAGCAAATAATGTCCAAGTTGACAAGTGCAATGAGGATACTTTTGGGTCATTTGGTGAAGGACACAAATCTAATGCTAATGTGCATGACCTCAGTTCTGTTAGAGCGAATTTGCGGGCACTTGCTATGAAGTCAACATATACTCTAGAGCAATATCAGAAGATATTGAATTTCTTGGATGAGGAAGAGCAAACTGAAGAGATGGTCAACATGGCAGGTAATTTCAATGATCTTAATATTCTTTTAGATTCTCACAGAAGAGGTAGTTATGATGATGTTATGAGTGTCAATAATAAGTATAAAAACTCTGGCAAACAAGGTCATTGGATTGTAGACTCTGGGGCAACATGTCACATGACTCATAAGTCTGCAAATTTGGATGATGTTAGTGGTCATAACAATGCCAGAGGAAGGAGAGTTTATCTACCTAATGATCACACTACAGTGGTTACTCATTCAGGTAGTTGTATGATACCTGGTGGAGGTGTATTGAAAAATGTTCTGGTTGTTCCTGAAGTTAAGCATAATTTACTGTCAGTATCATAGTTGACAAGACAATTGAAATGTTCTGTTCATTTCTTTCCTGAGTTTTGTGTTTTTCAGGACCTCTTCAATGGAGAGGTCAAAGGGATTGGTAATGAATCGAAAGGGCTTTACTACTATCCTAGATTCTCTGCTCAGACAAAGGAAATTGACACCACTTCTTCTAATAACAAGTGCTTAGTGACCAAGAAAAATTCACAATCATTGAGATGGCATTACAGGATGGGTCATCCTTCATTTAGAGTCTTGAGGAAACTTTACAAAGATGTTAATCAAGATGTGTGTGAAAACTGTCCCATATGTCCTTTAGCTAAGCCAACCAAGCTTCCATTTCTAATGAGTGTATCTAGAACAAATGATATCTTTTATTTAATACATTTTGATGTATGGGGACCATATAGAACTGTTACTTATAGTGGTTTTAGATTTTTACTGACTATTGTGGATGATAATTCAAGAGTGGTTTGGTTGTTTTTACTAAAATTCAAAAGTGATGTTCTTATTACTTTGAAATCATTTTTTGGTCTAGTTCAAACTCAGTTTAGTAAGCAAGTTAAAAAGAGTGAGATCAGACTATGGTACATAATTCTTTAACAGAGAATGTAATGCATTGTTTTCATCTTTGGGAATTTTCCATGAGAGTAGTTGTCCACATACTCCACAACAAAATGGAGTTGTGGAGAGAAACCGTAGACACATACTTGAGGTGGCTAGAGCTCTTAGGTTTTAGGGATTACCTATTAAATTCTGGGGTGAGTGTGTGTTAGCAGCTGTGTATTTGATTAATAGAATGCCCACTAGCGTGCTACAAGGGCAGTCACGTTATGAGATTTTTCACAAAAGAACACCACATCTAGATCATCTAAGGACTATTGGTTGTTTGTGTTACGACACTAGATCAATCAAGGATGATAAGTTTTCCCCAAGAGCTGATGCATGTGTTATGATGGGCTATTCACTAACTCAGAAGGGATATCTCTTGTATAATTTGAGGATGAAGAAATTTTTGGTCTGTAGAGATGTTATATTCAAAGAACACATATTCCCATCCAGTCATATGCAGGATCATCATGTACTAGTCTTTCCTGCAGAGTCATTTATTGAGTCTAATGACACACTAGTTAGATTACCAGCTAATGATGAGAGAGTAGATATTGATATTCCAGTTCAAGAAGTTAGTGGTAATGAGTCAAGTCATGACATAAACCAAGAGGTTGTTGATTATCATGAACAAACAATGCACATTAACACCCCTACTAAAGTTCATATTGATCCATCTAATGTTGTACCCATAAATTCATCCAAAAGAGCAGTGCATCCACCAGTGTGGATGGAGGATTATGTAACTCATGTGACTGATTCAGTGCACCCTTATTCATTAGCCACATATATGTCTTATGATAATTTTCCAGTATCTTACCAAGCATATTTAAGTGAAATGTCTGCAGACAATGAACCTAGTACTTATGAAATGGCTGTGAAAGATCAGAGATGGGTAGAAGCAATGAAACAAGAAATTGCAGCACTAGAAAGTAATGGTACTTGGAAGGTTATGAGTTTGCCTTCAGGATAGAAAGCAATAGGGTGTAAATGGGTGTTCAAAATCAAGTATAAGGCCAATGGAGAGGTTGATAGGTTCAAGGCTAGGCTTATGGCTAGAGGGTTTAGTCAGACGGAGGGAATTGATTATCAAGAGACATTCTCACCAGTTGTTAAAATGGTCACAGTGAGATCCATTATTGCCATTGCAGCTGCTGAAAATTGTCAAATATTCCAGATGGATATTTTTAATGCCTTCTTGTAGGGAGATTTATTTGAAGAAATCTATATAGAGTTGCCTAAAGGTTTCACAAGTAAGGGGGAACATAAGGTTTGCAGACTTATGAAATCATTATATGGTCTTAAACAAGCATCAAGACAATGGAATACAAAGCTTACAGATGCTATGTTGGCATCAGGATCTACACAAAGTCATTTGGACTATGATTTATTTACAAAGAGGAAGGGATTAGCACTAGTGATAGTATTAGTATATGTGGATGACTTGTTGATTACAGGAAATGAATATACATTGATACAAGAAACCAAACAGATCTTGCATCATCATTTTAAAATCAAAGATTTTGGGGAATTGAGATATTTTCTGGGGATTGGGTTCTGTAGATCAAAAGAAGGTATTATTATGAACCAAAGGAAATATGCATTGGAGTTGATATCAGATGCTGGACTTTCATGATGTGGACCATCATTAACTCCTTTGGAGTGTAACATGAAAATGATAAGTGCTGATTTTAAAAAGGATGAAACAACTGAGTTATTTACTGATGTGAATAGATATCAAATTTAATTGGGAAGTTGTTGTATCTTACAAATACCAGGCCTGATATTGCTTTTTTTTTTGTGCAGTGTCTAAGTCAATTTATGCAAAAGCCAACAGTATTGGAATGCAGCATTAAAGGTAGTCAAATACATTAAAGCAGCACCAGATTTGGGAATATTCATGAGTTCTGATAAACAAGCACAACTTACTGGATTTTGTCATGCAGACTGAGCTGCATGTCTCAATAGTAGGAGATCAGTGACTGGCTACATACTGAAGTATGGCAAGTCTTTGATAGCATGGAAATCCAAGAAGCAGAATACGGTTTCTAGAAGTTCTGCAGAAGCAGAATATAGAAGTTTGGCTGCATTAACAGCTAAGATAGTTTGGGTGACCAATTTGTTCAAGGAACTAAACATGGACGTACATGAACCAACTATAATACATTGTGACAGCAAAGTAGCTATGCAAATAGCGGTTACTTCTGTGTTTCATGAGAGAACAAAGCATATTGAAATCGATTGTCATTTTATAAAAGAAAGGATGCAACAAGGACTAATAAAGACAAGTTATATAAACACCAAGGAGCAGCATGCTGATTTGTTGACAAAAGCATTGAGGAGGTCAACATGATTTTTTGTTGGGCAAGCTAGGAGGATTGAATGTTTTTAATACATCTAGCTTGAGGGGAGTATTGAAGATAGTATAAAAGAAGTTACTTAGGTAAAGAATGATAAGAATATAATTAGTTAGTTTATTAATATTGTTAGAAAGATAGTTACAAGATATCAGAAAGCAGTTACGACTGTATGTATAAGTAGAGGTCTGATCCTCATTGTGTAAACTCTCTCAATTTTGGTCAATACAAGAAACTTCTCTAATCTCTCTGATTTTTTTACAATAAGCATAATGTAAGAAAAAATTAATGCATCTTAAAAGGAATGTGTCAGGATTGACTACGAATACATTTTAGATTCAATCTCTTAATATTAGTGTGAAATAATGCCTACATCCAACCACTAACGTGTCATAATAATATTATTGCAAAAATAACGTGAATTAATTAGTACAAAATAACAAATAAAGAAAAATAGAGAAGAAGAATAACACAAGGATTTAATGAGGTTGCCTAAGCCTACATTTATAATTGTTATACTTTTAGATATCGTATTTTACGTTTTATTTGTAATTTATGTTAAAAATATATTTAAAAAATATAATATTTTATATATATATATATATATATGTATGTATTGTTATGTTTGTAATTATTGACGTAACCAATTAACCAAATAAAGAAATTCAAACAAAACAATAATCAACTTAAACTAAATTTATTTTGATTAAGATTAAATTACTCTTTTTTAAAATTAAAAACTGAAAGATCGAATGTACAATGATTACTTTGAAGGGAAAATTTCATATATGACAAACTTAATTGATTAAATAACATTATATAGGTATAGTTTACCTAATTACATTCTATGGGTATAGTTTAGTTATTTAGGTATCTTTAATTTTGTATATAACGTTTCTTTTGTTTTTTATGTATACAATTTTATTTTAGAAAAAGTGGTTTGTAATTGAAGCGTTAAATATGCTAACAATAAATTTAGATAATGCCATAATTTAAGGTAAAGGTTCAAATTCAAATTTTTTTCAAAAAAAATAATAAGTCCTTCTATCTGTTCATAATTCCTTACCTTATTTTCTCCTTAAATCACTCAAAACAAACTGATTTCAAAATCTAGAATTTTCATCCATTCTTTTTCAAGTCGTACTACGAGATTTCTAGGGTTACGATTATGCGATTTTACTTTCTTCCTGCCTTTTCTTAAATAATCTGTATATTGTGATTTGTATGAACTTTTAAAGTTTGATATATACAAAAAATTATTTATTTAAGTAAATTTTGTATTCACGTAATTGTATATAGTATATTGCATGTTTAGTATACAAATAGATATTGCCTCATAAGACTTTGTATATATTACCTTAATATACAACCCACTATATACTTAACTTTAGTAATTGATATACAACTAATAGAATATACAATTAAGAACTGTTTCATAATACTTTGTATATATTACCTTAATATACAACCCACTATATACATAACTTTGTATTTTGTCTAAAAGACTTTGTATATACTACATTAATATACAAACTTAATATATACTTAACTCCAGTATTTTGTATATAACTACTAAAACATAAAATTATAATATGCAATTATAAATTAGGCATATTCCTATAACTAAATACAATTGATTTTTGTATATATATACAAAAACAAATATCATAGGAAGCCTTTAATATACAATTCACTACTACCCCTATTAACTTAGTATACTAGTCATTATATACATAACTTAAATAATTTGTATAAACTAATCGAATAACAGATTCACTCTCCTCTAGCTATGACATTGTTAACAACTTTTTGAACTGTCATTGGGTCATTTTTTTTCTTGGATCTCAATTCTTCCTTTGATTATTTCAACAAAAAAAATATGAAAAAAGTAAGAAACAAAATACATATATAATTGTTGAATAAGGAAACAATAAAAATAATTGATACACGCCTAGATTTTAGGGGTTACCTGCGAAAGTGGAATTCAATTTCGGAGGGAGAAAGTGATTTTTTTTTTGCCAATTTGAAATTCAAAATCGGATAAAAGTATTAATTATAGGAGAAAAAGGTGGAATATGAATAGGAGATATAATATTGATTTGTATAAAATTATATACAAAATTAAAAAAAAAAGGTTTTTATACTATTGGTTTAGGAATAAGTGGTGGACCCCATTAATTATAGCAAAAAAAAATTATAATTATAGAAAGTAAATAAATTAAACTATACCCTTATTATACAATTACTTAGGGATGTTTGCCATCCCTAATAATTTTCCCTACTTTGAATCTTAGGGAGTATTTTGGGCTTTTATTTTGCTAAAGCCTGCAGTGTTTCGGGTCTCACATTTCATTTCACTTTAAATTGGATTCTTACCGGTGATTCGGTTCCGGTATCGGTGAGTATTAATTATTCACGTTATCCATTCAAGAGAGTTGAATTAATAGATTCCGGCGTAGTATAGAGGAGACGGAGGGATAAAGAAACCATGAGTGTGTTTGGAGGAGATAGCTGGGTGAGGGAAGCGCAATGTAGGAAGAGAAGAGTCGATGAATTGATGGTTGACAACATCGATTCTTCTGCTTATAAGAAGCTCTCCAGCGGTAAATTCGTCTGCATCGTTTGCTCTCACCGTCCGGTCCTCGACACTCCCCTCATGCTCTCTGTACGTAAAACATAAACCTAATTTTGCTCCGATTGTATCTTTTAATTTTGATTTTGGTCATTTCAATATCAGATCTTCTGAAATTAACGAAAAGTGATCTTCCATCCACTGTTTTGAGTGGTAGGTGAAGGATGGAAAATGAGGGAGGGGATTGCAAAGTGGGGGAATCGAAACCTCACCAACAACAAGGTGAAAGTTCAAAGTAGCCAATCAACTAAGAAATTAAGATTGCCAAAACTACTATATTGATTTGCATGTAGTCAACAATTATAACAAAGATAACTCCTTAGATGAAACTAGAATGAATTAGGTTCATTTAGGAACTTTTAAAACAATCGAAATTAACCTCATGTGCTTTACAATTTGATGGACCAACTTTAGATTGATGTGGATGACTTTTTTTAAAGTACTTTATAAAAAATTTAAAACCAAATATGAGATGAAATAGTAGGAGAGTGAATCAACTTTGCAATAGATTATTCTAACTTCATACCTTTTTGGCATAAATGGTATTGTTCAATATATGTTCTCCCTTCTTAAATTCCCAATGAACAACACAATCTTAACAGGTCATTCAACTGTGGTATGAATTTAAGTACAAATTTAAGCTGCTAAAGAGTAAGACAAGTTTTAGTTACCTCATGCAAATGCTGGTAGTTTTCGTTGAGAAGACGAGAGTATGTACTGCATCTCATTGTTTTTCAACGTCCCTCCATTACAATTTTCTTGGAAGGAGAAGCTTTCAGATTAGCCAGTAGTTAATAGAAAGTTGAATTTAGATTATGTAGCAGATTAGCCAGTAGTTAATAGAAAGTTGAATTTAGATTATGTAGAGCTTGTTTAATAGTGGTTACATCAGTTCACTGATAATGTTAATTTGTGGACATGTAAATTTAGTAGAGGATATTTTTGCATCAGATTTCTGGAAATCCTAGTTAGTTGGAGATATGAACAATTGCCTTGTCAATGGTTCTTTTTAGCTTTACTAAAGAAGGATGATTTCCAAATTGTTTCCTTCTTTTTTTACTGTACTTGAGTGGCCTAAGGATGTGTTTTGATGGAAAAAATGTCGGGAAAACGCGGACTAACACAAAAGTATTCATAGTCAAAATAATGGGAAAATAATGACACCAAAAAAGAAAAACCCTTTTAAATAAGGAAAAAACGACGGACCAAGAGGAGCAACTGATATCACTATAGTAAAGAATTTTACATTGGATAGTCATGAGTGCAATATTCCAAGTAACTACTACATAATCAAAAGAAATGACCCACTTTTGATTTTCACCTTTCTAAAATATTGTCACACTCTATTTTTCTTCGCAGACTATTTTATTCTCTAGTCTATGATATACCTCTCTTTGCTCTCTAATATTTTTCTCTCCATTTTGATGTGCTTATGAGAGAGCAGAGGCTCTCTATTTATAGAAAAAACTGTCCATTATTTCAGCCAGCCAAAAGGTTTGGTTACTTGAAATTTGTTGTTGCAAATTTCAACATATTGTGCACTCAACAACTTGCCACACCTTTCCAACATTTGCTGCAAATCAAATTTCCTCCGGATCTTGCTGACATTTGACATGAAGGAAAAGAAAAATAAGCCAAGTAAATTAGCACATGCAGATGAACCCCACAATCTCCTCCTAAGAGCTATCTCTATCTTCTTAGGGAGAACTCATGTTGAAAAGTTCTTTGCATAAGTTGAACTTGTCTTTTGGTATCAGTTATGACCTTGGTCTGCATATCCGCAGGATTTTCACTTGTATGGATCTTTTTTATGTGAAATGGTTCACTCTCCATTTGCTAACGAATCCAATGGTATCTCACGTTGGTGTGTTTTTTCCTTTTATGGTACATGAAATTCTTGCTCAAATCTATTGCACTTTGACTGCCACAATAGACAACACACTTCATCTGTTGAAATCCAAGTTCTTGAAGGGATTATTGGAGTCAGATCATCTCTTTGTCTGCTTCAGTAGTTGCAATATACTTTGTTTTAGTTGTAAACAGTGCAACACAATTCTGCAACTTTGATTGTCATAATATAGATCCCCTTGAAAAAAAGGTGAACAAATATCTACTGCGTAGTGGATTTTCTGTTGTCAAGGTCACCTACCATATCAACATTTGTATAGCCTCTCAAGATTGAATTTGATGCTCCAAAACACAAACATTCATCCGATCTTTCTCTTAGATACCTGAATATCTACTTTACAATTTCCCAATGCTCTTTCTTGGGATTTTCGAGAAAGCTAGTGATAACGCCAACTGCGTGAGCAATATCAAGTCTAGTGCATACCATTAACTTGTGACAATGGATGAATATGGAACTCTAGCCATGCTCTCTTTTTCCTCCATAGTTATAGGACACATCTTTTTGTTCAACCTCAGATGAATGCTTCTGTTTTGGAGCATCAAATCCTATCTTGGTAAAAGAAAATCAACTAGTAGATGTTTGTTTACTTTTTCGAGGGAGCTATATCATGACAGTGAAAGTTGTAGAAGTGTGTTGCTAAAGCTGACAAAGAGATGATATGGCTCTAAGCGATTCCTTCCAAAACTCCGATTGCAACATATGGAGTATATTATTTATTGTTAGAGTCAAAAGTGCAATAGAGTTTAGCAAGAATTTCATATATCATGCAAGGACAAAACACATCAATGTGAGATATCATTGGATTTGTGAGCAAGTGGAGAGTGAATCATTTCATGTCAACAAGATCCACACAAGTGAAAATAATATAGATATGCTGACCAAGATAATACCAAAAGACAAGCTTGAGTTATCCAAAGAACTTTCGGCTTGAGCTCTCTCTAAGAAGATGGAGATATGCATGAGACTGGAGGGGGAGATTGTGGGGTCCATCTCCATGCGCCAAATTACTTGGATTATTTTTTTCTTTTCCTTAACGTCAAAGGTTAGTAAGATCCGAAAAAAATTTGATTGACGATAAATGTTTAAAAGGTGTGTTGAGTGGTCAGTGCAAATGTTGAAATTTGCAGGTGCAAATTTCAAGTAACCAAGCCTTCTAAATGGTTGGGAATCTTTTGTACAAATAGAAAGTTGTTGCTCTCTCATAAGTACACCCAAATAAAGAGCAAAGTGAGATATTTCAGAGACTACAGAAAATAGAAAATAGTCTGTGAAGGGAAAATTGAATGTAACCGATATTTTAGTAAGTTGGGAAATCAAAAGAGGTTATTTCTTTTGAGTGTAACAGTGTGTAGTAGTCACTTTGAGTATTGTACTCCTGACTATCTTGTGTGAAATTCCTTACTATAGTGACATTAATTGTTCTCTTGGTCCATGGTTTTTCCATTATTTAGTAGGGTTTTCACGTAAAAAATGTTGCTGTTATTATTTTGACTGTAAATATTTTAAGTTAGTCTGCGTTTTTCCCAACGAAAAAAAGGTTCATTCATTCATCCGAAAGCACCTTATTGCCAGCATCACAAAAATCTTTTTCTTCTTACTCTCAATGGTAGAAGAACATGTTTGAGTGGATTAACAGGAAGAACCCCTATTTCTTTGGACCAGATACTTTTAGTTGGTGAAGTATGATTAATCGGCCTACAAACTGTAGACATAATGAGCATGCATATTACAATTTTTCAATGCATGAACACAACATATATGTCATATGTTCATTGAAAGATGATGTATTAGGATAATTCTCATATTATAGTACTTCACTTCTGGTGATGCTTGTTTTCCTACCATCTTCTTCCTTGTAAATTCCCAATTATCAGAAGCAGCTTATTTGGACAAAGAATTTTTGTTAGGTCCAGGTGAGCCATGGAAGATAGGTAGAGTATGACTATCTTAATCATGCCACACACTCTTCTAAGGTGCTTCCTGCTTGCAAACAAAGAAAGAAAAATTGACTAGGTTCTGTTGCAGATTTTTCACTGTTTCCCAGTTGATGAAGGACATATACTTCCTTGGATCAGTGTCTTCGACTAGTGAAGTTCTGTGTTTAATTGATAAACATCCTATACTGACACATCTTCCATTCTTACGATTTTCCAAAATCTGGATCAATTTGCAGTTATGTTCATTGATAGATGTACTTGAATCATTTATCATTTTGTTAGTTGATAAAAAATAAAATTCTCATGTTTTGTTCTTCTCTTCTGTGATAATTCCCTGATAATCAGAAAGCTTCTGTAGGTACATGTCAAAGTTTCAAGCCATCGAGCAGCAGAGACAAGGCTTAGAGAAAGAGAATTAGGGAGGCAAGATGAGATAAACAAGAGAATAGCCTTGTCAGAATGTGATACTGCCACCTCGAAAACCTTGACATCCAGCCAGTTATGTAGATCAGCAAGCAAACCATTGATTGGACGCACAAGGAAAGCTGCTTCTGATGTACTTCATCAAAATTTGGCACAAAGTACTGCTTCTCAAGGGGATGAGATCACATGTACCAAGGTTGATACTTCAAGTGTTCTAGCTAATCAAAGAAGTAGTCAGTGTGTTCAGATCGGAGTGACAACAAATCAAACTATCATGTCTCAGGCATACAACCAGGAACGACGAGAAAGGGAGCTTAAGTTCACATCTGCTGGCTGGAAGCGTGATGGCCATGGGAAGTGGTTTAAGGATGAAAATGTGAGTTTTTCATTTGAAGCACAGAACCAAGTAGTGGAACTCTTCTCTCTGTTTCTTACAACAAAGCAACAATTTTTCTTGGAACTATGACTAGGTTTATCACATGGATTATTTTTTATAAAAAATAAATTCTCTCCGTCAAAGTAAATGTTTTTAAGTTGAACAAATGTATGATAAGGTCCATATAAAACTAATAGGGGTTGCACCTTTGACTTGTTGCAGGTAGAGTTTGATTCAGATGAAGAAGATCCTAATCTCTGCCTTCCATGACTATTGGTTGAAAACAAGTATGATTAAAACTTGATCTTTTTCCTTTTCAGTATTACTTGAATGGATGCCAAAACTAACTCTGTTACAGGTGTCCATCACTATGTGTCACTTTCCATGTAGGGAATTGATTACTAGTTCCATTCAAGTTCAAGATAATCCAGATGTATTCCAATGTCTGAATGTCCCTGTTATTCATGGTTATGATTCTTGTGTTACAATGGTTATGTTGGACGAAATTTCAATTTAACAGGTGTGCGCGTCTCTGAACATGGTGCTTTAAATGACATAGGATTGAGCACTTGTGTGCTGGAATACTGGTAGGTCAAGGGAAGGCCGCTACGGATTTATCATTTATAGCCATAACTTTTTTTTTTGCACTTGATCATTTTAAGTTCATTTATTGTACAATCTTAATATACATATTATAAAGAACACTCTTTGTATATGTCCCTAAAGCCTCCAGTGACATTGCTTCTAATGACACATAACTAATATCGATAAAGACTTTAATACTATTTATAAATGTCAAAATACTTATTGTCGCTAAAAGTTATTTTTGTTGTAGTGATTATGCTTTTATGTTCGGGTCCGCTGCTATATAAGAAGCAATCAATTTTTACTTTGTGTACAATGAAAGCTGAGTTTGTTGCTACGACTGCTTGTGCCTATCAACGATTTGGTTGAGGAGACTTCCGGAGGAGTTGAACCAGAAGCTACCAGCAAGATTTTTTGTGAACGGTTAAGCAATACAACTATCCAAGAATTCAGTACAACATGGAAGAAGCAAGGACATTAATGTGAAGTTTTATTTTCTACGAGATCTTAACAATAATGGTACAGTTGATCTAATTTATTGTATGAGTGATGATCGAGGGCTAAATTTGCAACCACTATCATATCAATGTGAACCACTGGATTATATGGACTGATCAAGTCGTGGCAAAATGAGAAAGGGAAGAAGAATTATATGGAAAAAAACACCAAATCAATCGAACTAATTATAATGCATCTCTTCCTAACATTTTTGATGTTAGACTTCAGGTCTTGAAAACCCAAATACTCATGAAAGAAAAGGGTTCCGAGTCTATAGCTGAAGATTTTGTTCTTCATACAAAATAAATGTGTTGGTTTATCCTTGAAACATAACAAACCTCGTCAAACAGTAAAATTGTATTATGAAAAAAAAGGAATGCAAAAATCACAAATTTCATGATTAAATCATATCATGGGATTCTGACTTGATTCTAAAATGAAAATTTACCTGACGTGATTGATTGCCTGCTGCTCATGAGATTTGGCTTGTTCTAGCATGAACATATATTTCATGATTAAATCATGTCAAGATTATTATCCATACTTGAACAATTCAGTTGAAGTGGACAAGTAGAATGTTGAAAGCACTAATACAGATGCAACTAATCCATAATTTTGTATTTTTTTAATGTCAAAGTAATTGCAATATTAAATTACATGTGGAACTTCTTTTCAGGAATTAATGGAAAATAATATTAGTAACCAATCTGTCCTGAATACTCCTCCTGCCTATTTCAATTTTTGGAATATGGGAAATGTTGGACCACTCCTTGATGCAACTTTCTTCTAACTGTGGGCAGCCACTAATTCGCAGGTTTCGTAATTTAGTGAGGCGTAGCATGACATCTCGTAGATTTTCTAGTTTTTTGCAGTTCCAAAAACTTAACTCTCGCAAAGGAACAAGGTTTCCAAGCCCATCCGAGACAGCTTCTAACCATGCATGGACAATCACGGATCACCACATACCGTAATTTGGGCCTGACATCTGAGAAGTCTACATGTTGTAGCCGTTTGCACCTCTCTAGTGTTAAATCTTTCAAGAAATGTAAGGTTGTGAAGTACGAGGAAGAGCCTCAATTCCGAATCCATGTATTCGGATCACTATTAGGTCAAAAAGTTGCATAAGCTGATAGGGAAGAGAATCCCAGTGCAAGTTCAACAATGGCATTTCACTATCAACTCCTTCAATGCTTATTTCACGGAGGATTTTAAATTGACTTGGAGTAATTTTTAACAATGGACACTTTGTAATCTTCAACTTCATCTCCCTTCCACTCAATAAGGTTACGCATATTCCTCAACGCTAGTTCTTTCAATGATGGGAACACTTGGATATTACGATTATTGTTGCTTGATCCATTATCATTAACATCAACACCATAAAATTTCGATCCCATGGATTCCAATTCAAGGAATCCTATCAGCTCAAGATGCCGAAGGAACTTCAGTTGGCCAAGCGATGGAATATCTTTGCACCTCTTGCAACCACTTAATTTCAACATACTAAATTTGGTAGCAATCCTTGACGGGACCATGAAGGAAATTTAGTTCCTAAATAGTTCACTACTGCTAAGGTTTTCAAGTTTGGATGCGGTTGAAGACCATCTAACACGTGCTCATCATTGATCTCGCAGTCTTGTGATTCATCATGGGACCATAAATATTCCAGCTTGTAGATATTTGGTTTCTCTTGTAAATATGTTGTTCGAGCCTCTTCTTTATTTACGACTAATTGGAGATGTTTGATGGTCAATTCACCTCTAAGGTTATCCAAACGACCTAATTCTTCTATTTGATGACCTTTCTCTACGCCTAGGTAGAAAAATGGCAGCGTCTGAAGACTTGTCAATTGCCCCATATTAAGTGGTATCTGAAACTGATCAATAAAATTTGAACCCCAAACCTCAAAATAAAGATTTGATTGGTAATGATATTTGTAATATATATGTCGCAAACTTATCATATTTGCCATATCTTCTGGAAGCTTCTTGAGTGAAAACAGTCATTGATTCTAAATGTTTGCAAATTGTAGAGCTTGCAAATGGATTTGAGCAAGACTTTGATCATGGTGTTGGAGAGATCAAGATATCTCAAGTATATTAGATTGCCAATTTTGGCTGACAACACCTTGATTCCTGAACTGGACAAATTTAAAACTCTCAAGAACTTAAAGCTCAGTAGTACATCTTTAGATACATAATTGCTTCTCCAGGACAGTGTGCACAAACGTTCTGGCTCATTTATCTTATCTATTTGATCCCTTGGCGAGTCTCATCCAAAGTATCGAACTTGAGAAAAATTTTCTCCTCCAACGCTCTTTGGATCAAATAGTTTAGATTTTAAAATATCTCTAGCCAAATCATGCACAAGATCGTGCATCTTACAATGTGTTAGATTCTCTTGCTCATCTAGCTTAACATCTTGCAACAATGAATTTTGCAATAAAAGTTGAAAAAACTTGTTCCCGACGTCTTCCATCACAGGGGCCTCTTGACATGGACGGAGAAAACCTTCTGCCATCCAGAATTGGATTTTGGTGATCCTTTTCAAACTCAAAATCTTTTGGAAAAATGGCAAAGTAAGCAAAACACTTTTTGTAGCGTCTTGACTATTATATCTCTGCTTTGGACCTCAACTTTGCTCTTTGTCAATGATTGGAGGATTAATTCAAGAAAGCTCTTTGTTTCTTGCATTTCAGGTAGACACAACCAAACTATCTTTTCGAACTGCTGCTTGATGTGTTGGTCATAGTATGTCATGTATGGCTATAAGTGAATCTATAAGGCCGCTATGACTTCATTTTATACACTAATGAAGATCTTGATCTTAGTTATTTATATTTCAATTATTAAGTGTTTGTTTTAGGCATTAACTTTAAAGTTTAAACATTTAAATCTCAATCATTAGTTTTTTTTATTTTTATTCTATAACGACTAAATGATTTCAAATAAATATAAATGAAGATTTATAACAAAAATCTAAAGAGTATCATTTAAATGTTTTATTCATACAAGATTTTTGTGGAGATGTATTTCACTATTCATTGCTAATCACCAATGACTGGTGTTTATCAACTCTGCCCCCACTATCCATGAGTAGCATATCTTATTATCCCAATATAACTAATCGCAGGATAACTATATCTTATTATCCCAATATAACTAATCCCAGGATAACTTGTATTGTGAAGTAGTTATATCAGTGTCTTCAACACATGTTTTGTCACAAGGATAAGGGCAATCAATATGTCGATATTGATCTGTCTCCAAAAACCAATCTCTTACTGCTTCAGCTATAGTCTGTAACAAAACAAAACGACGACTTTAATATTCTGAATTGGATTGAACTTATAAATAAATCATCTACTACTCCAATTAGTACTACCTTGTTGAATAATCTAGGTGAATTGAGGCCAAACCAATAGGCTTGTTGTTGAGATTGGCAATGTGAAAAGCAAGAGTTGATGTAATATCCTCTTGTTGAAGATGGCCCTAGCCCTTCCAATGCCTTTAAAAAATCCTTTCTGAAACCTATATAAAAAAAATTGTTCAAAAATTATTACTCTGTGTCACCTAGTGTTCATGGGTATTATATTATATTGATCAATAAATATTACTCACCTTGAAGAATTTTGAGCTGATTTGGTGTGCAATTTTTTATATTAGCTTTGCAGCTTGTCCAGGCACCCTTAGGATCACTACCAGGAGCCACCAAAATGTTTCTTACCTTAATTCGAAGATTAATATATCAAATACCATTCACAAAATAAAAGTTACTAAAAATCTAACATACTCACTTGCCAATGATCATAAGCTGCATTTATGATGAAAAGTGGCGTTTTAATTTGTTGAGCCACATTTTCTGGAAAAAAGCACTGCACCATTTAAATAGTAACAAGTTTAGATTTTGAATTCCAACTCTCATTTGAGACGTACGTCCAATGCGATGAGCTCGATTGAAAAAAACATATTGGATGTTTTAGTTCTTGATATTATATTACACTTACCAAGCCTGGTTTCAACTTTGAAGTACATGACGAAGGCAAATTTTTGGCTGAGCCCTAAAATTAAAAATAAAATAAAATATAAGAAAAGAATATATTTTTCAAAATAATATTCTATTTGTTCCAAAATAAGTGTCACCATAGCATTCAAGACCAAAATAAGTTCAAATGTACTCCATTTTTTTTTGTAGTATTCAATTTTTAAGAGAAAATTATTAAATAATGATAATTTAATAATTGACATATTTTTTTTTTACCAAAGACTTATTTGAAGAAAAAGAATATGTGGAGAGAGACGTACATGTAAAGTGACAACATCATTGAAGTACTGTTCAATATATGGTTTCCCTGAAATATCGTTGCTAGACATAACACACATTAAACTGTTAATATTATGAAGAATTAAATGAATAGTAACAATAATTGAATTACAAAAATATCAATGAGAATTGAGAAAGAAGAATAATTACTGGTGAATAAAATAACCAGCATCAGAAAAGCATTTAACTTTAACATTATTTGGTAATAACATTCTGAAATTATCGCAATGCAAAATTGTTGCCAATCCTCCCGCTGAACATCCAGAAAGTATAGCCTAACATTCAAAAATAAAAAGATTATTGATTTTAATCGAGAACAAATCACTATAACAATAATGTTGTAAAACTTTCGCTCTTTAAAATAGTTACGCTATACATGAATATTCATGTAACCATAAAAAAAGTGAATTCAATAAATAAAATATATGTATATGACTCATACATTTTGAGATTTTTTCATTCCTTTGGCCAACAATTCCTCCATAATAGCTTTGAATATCCTTGCCCCTCTATAATGAAGTCCTGTAGCCTGTCAAAATTGAAGTTTTAATTTATTTATTTTAAAAAAATAAAAACTTGGGAGCTCTTGAAGAATTAATATAGTATTCAAAATATGACTTACAGGATCAATTTGTTCAACATCTCCCGTAAAGGATCCCCCATCACAATATCTAACGGAAACTCTGTTCCAATTATGAAATTCTACAATTTTCAAAATTGTATTAATTAAATAGATCTCTATATATAATTCCATCAGAAAAATACATTATTTTCGTAATCAACTCGTGTAATTCTACTTATCTAATGAGCGTAGAGTGCTTAAAAACTAAAACAATTTTATAAAGTGATGCATATTAAACTATATGATATATACGATTTGCGTACAGTACTCTATCCATAAAATATGTAAAATATAGAAATATAAGATTAGTTACCTGGATTAAATTTGGGATCATTACTCATCATCCCAGAGAAAGGAAGTTGGTGATCCATTTTTGCACTAGATCCCAACCTGGTATTCTTTCTTGTAAGACAAGAAGTAACATTTTGGCACCATCCACCTCCCTTTAAATTAATAAGTTGTTAGAGATTTAATTTAGTTTTAAAAAGGAGTTTTAATTAATTAAAAAAAAAAAAACTAACCTCAAGTGATATTACCCAACTATTCACTCCTGAGCCTGATCCTCTATCAAGATGGTATGCTGGTGGAGTTCCATCCAAGCAAACTATAATAAACACAACATTCAAAAAGTGTTATTTGTGTTTCGTAAAAAGTTAGATACACATTACATGTCCAAATCCAGAAACTTTCTTCGCCCACAAAAAAATCGATTTAAAAGAGAAAAAGGAAAGGAAAATTCACCAGCTCCTTTTGCAACGGCACTTTCAAGTATAGTGATATTAACAAGGAGACTTTCTGTTGTAACAAAAATCAGAAAACAAACAAAATACAACAGAAAACTGGTCACCATTCTTCTCTTATTGATAAATAATATTGGCCAAAAGATATATATATATATACATTATTCAACATGGAAACTGATTTTATATAAAGTAACAAGTGTGAACTAAAGCCATATATGGAATATTTGATTCAATTACAAAAATACAAATTTGGGTAATCTTGGAAATCTTTTTAAATATAGAATTAACTCTACTTTTCCTTATGTTTTCTATACGACTAACCAAAACATATATTTTGTCAATATATGCCACATCTATATAAGGTAGAGACTAAATTAAATACCTTTACCTTTAACATATATAGTCAATATTATTTTTTACATTTATTATCATTAATTTTTTAATTACATTTGAATTGTAAGAAAGTTGAGAGTTGTTTTTCTTGATCAATCTTGTATAATATGAATATGAAATTGCAGACGTGAAACGATGATGCATGTAAGCTATTATCAAATCAACACACAAGAAGTCTTAACAACTTAATTTGTGATATGTCTTTGAAATTCTATCGTGCAATAATCAAACATAATAAATGGAGCAAATACTACATTATCATGATAAAGTATAACAAATAAAACTTTCAATGTATATATTCTAGAGGTATATATAGGAGTTTGTTTTCACTTGCACTACTTGCATAAAAAATTTCCACTCATTACATTTATCACCAAGGCAAGAAAATCCATTCTTTTGTGGTTCATTTCAACATTCTGAAAAGGCAGCATTTAAAGGTGATCAGTAGATAGAGTTTGCAAACGGAAAACCATAATAAACACAAATTATTTTTTTTATCGACATGCCAACTCCTACTTTGGAGTGTTTGATCAATCAACATAAATGGATCTTTCAGCATAATAAATCATAATCTGATTATAGACAATATTTTTCCATTAATAAATAACAAACAAGCATATAAATGAGCATTGGTTTCTTTATGCAATTCCAGCCTACATAATTGATTTTGTGTGTAATGGTAGTCATGACCAATTGACCATCGAGTTTCTTGAATGTCGTATGTATGTATGGACAACGTTTGATTCTAATTATTGTAGTGACAATATTATTTCCAATTAATATAGTATATGAATATGAACCTCAAAAGTATACCATATTATACAAATCATAGGTAGAAATTCATCCCCAAAATATAGGAATAGTATATGAATATGAAACTCAAAAGTATACCATATTATCCAAATCATAGGTAGAAATTCATCCCCAAAATATAGGAATTGATGAACATATAAAGTAATGGCGCAATAAACCTCTCTACTTGGCTCCGTTTGTCAGTTGAACCCTTCTACTCATTACTTTGCCAAATGAACCCTTAAACTCGATTAAACACTATTCTCTAAATCCCTCTAATCATTGACCAAGCTTATGCGACATTAAAATGGTTGAGTTGGACAAATGTGAGACCACACACGTTTTAAAGCGATTGAATGCAATATTTTTATTTAAAAATTATTAAAATTATAAGACAATAATAATAATAATAATAATAATAATAATAATAATAATAATAATAATAATAATAATAAACTTTAAAAAAATCTCAACTTTTCTCCTTCAACCATTATTCGACAATCAACTTTTTTTCTTTGTTGATGATCAAGTTACTTTTATAAATTCCTATTATATCCAAAAATTTGAATGAAAAAAATGGATGATGCTTACCTAAAATTCTGAAATAGTATATCCAAAAATGAAAATATAACAACATTCACAAAACAAAGGAACACCATAATACCACAAGGCATAAAAATAAAATGTAGCAAAAATTCTTCATAGTGACAAGAAATTAGTAACGCATATACATATCTTTATTGTAAATCAACAACGAATAGTGTAAAGAGAAAGACGTGCCTTTGTAACAGTAATGGAAAGTCAAATAATTTTGTATGGGCATAAGAAATTAGGATTGAAAAAACAGATATCATCATAATACATGTAGGGGTCGTTTGGTACAAAAATTAATAATGCAGGGATCAATAATACAGATGTTAGTAATGCAGGGATTATTATTAGGGCAACTTTCACATATAACAAATAAAAAATTCATATTTGTATGCTATAACAAAGTTTGCATAATTGAGCTCCGTATCAAACATAAAACTGTATAATTCGCTATACATATACAATTGTATAATTTGCTGGCCTATTTTGCTGCAATTGTATAATTCGCTATCCTATTTCACTGCAATTGTATAATGCACAATTGTATGTATATTACATAATTATAAGTGTATAGCAAGAAGATATATGTTTTTCTCTCGCTTTATACAAAAATAGAAACACAATATATACACTTCTGTTGTATAAAGCTAGAGAAAATTGTATTTCACTGCAAGTGTATAATTCGCAATTGTATAGTTCGTTGGCCTTTTTCTCTGCAATATTTATATAAAATTTGCATTTGTCTACAATTGAATTGAAGTAAAATGTTTGTAAATTGTATAATTAAGTGTATAACACGAAGATATATGTTTTTGCATATGTATATACAATTTTCTCTCGCTTATACAAAACAAAAACAGAATTATACACTTCTGTGTATAAAGCAAGAGAGGTGAGCAGAGAGTGGCGAGCGAGAATGGGAGAGCGGCGAGCGAGATTTTTGGGAGAGAGATGCCTGACAAATTTTAGCTAACATTTGCTATGGAGCACAATTAAATCAAACCCTAGCTACTCCATTTATTTTAGGTTATTAGTTTGTTATTATATACATTTTCCCTTATTATTATCGAGTGTTTGGTTCTTTATTTTTTAACTAGTTTTGTGTGTGATTTAAAACTCTACAAAAAAAATTCTTTTCAATTATACCATTGAGTTATTATGGAATTTTTCTATTTAATGTAATTGGGTCAACGTAGATAATTGAACAAAACAGTGAGCTTCCAAGCTCTCTACTCCATTGAAGAACCTTGAGGAAGCTAAAAGAAGAAGAGAAAAGAAGGAACCATCGTATTGATTTGTTGAAGCATTCTGTTTACATGTAAAAGCCTTGCATTGCTTATATAGCAATCAGAAGCTGTGAAAGAATGTATAAAAATATCTACTAACTAATTTTCAGCACACTAAACGAGGTAACAAACTACTAATTTGAAAATTACAAAAATAGGCCTACTAACTAACTTTTGAATAGTTAGTTATTGTAACTAACTGATCTTCATCAACTTTATTTAACACGCCTCCTCAAGCCGATGAGTGCATAACATTGATCACTCCAAGCTTGCCTAAAAGATGCACATGTTGAGCTTGACTTAGTCCTTTTGTCAATATGTCTGCAAGTTGTCACTGTGTGTGTACATAAGCAGTGTCTACTTCACCTGCTTTGATCTTATCCCGGATAAAATGACAATCTATCTCAATATGTTTTGTTCTTTCATGTAACACTGGATTAACTGCTAGTTGTATAGCTGATTTGCTGTCACTGAAGATAGTAATATGAACATCCACTCCTAATTCTTTGAACAAGCCTAGATTCCATGTGATTTCTAAGACTGCTGATGTCATACTTCTGTACTCAGCTTCAGCTGAGCTTCTTGAAACAACTTGTTGTTTCTTTGACTTCCAAGAAACTAAGGACTCTCCAAACTTAATGACATATCCTGTGATGGATCTTCTTGTGTTAGGACAAGCTGTCCAATCAGAATCACACCAACAAGTAATTATGTTAGTAGGTTCAGAATGTAACCAAACACCTTGACCAACTGAACCTTTCAAATATCTAATCACTCTAGTAGCTGCTTCCATATGTGATTTCTTGGGAGATTGCATGAACTGGCTGAGAGTTTGCACTGCATAACTTATATCTGGTCTGGTGATAGTAGCATACAACAATTTACCAACCAATCTTTGATATGAAGTAATGTCATGCAACACAGCATCTGCACTATAGCCATTTGCTTGATCATGCTCTACTGAAGTCAATCTCAAATTGGACTCCATTGGTGTGGATGCAGGTTTGGCACCAGTCAGTCCAACATCAACAATAAGTTCCAATATATATTTCCTTTGATTCAAAATAATTCCTCCAGAGGACCTCAATACTTCAATGCCTAAGAAAAACTTAAGTTCACCTAGATCCTTACATTTGAACTGTATGTGTAGACATGCCTTAACTCCAGTAATCAATTGTGTGTTACTTCCTGTGATCAATAGATCATCTACATAAACTAGAACAATGACAAGATCTTCCCCTTTTTTTAGTGTGAATAATGAGTAGTCATGAGCACTCTAATTAAAACCTGTGGCTTGTAATACCTTTGTAAGTTTCAGGTTCCACTATCATGAGGCTTGTTTAAGTCCATACAAAGACTTCAGTAACTTGCATACTTTGTTTTCACCTGGTTTTGAAAAACCTTCAGGCATTTTCATATAGACCTCTTCATCTGAATCACCCTGTAAGAAAGCATTATAGACATCCATCTGGTACAATGTCCAGCCTTTTGATACTACTAATGCAATGACACATCTGACTGTTACCATCTTGACAGCTGGAGAAAAACTGTCATGATAATCCAGTCCTTCTTGCTGACTGTATCCCTTTGCCACAAGTCTTGCTTTAAACCTCTCTATCTCACCATTTGCCTTATATTTTACTTTATATATCCACTTAGAACCAACTGCATGCATGCCTTCTGGTAACTCAACCACTTGCCATGTATTATTTTCTTCAAGAGCTTTGATTTCCTACTGCATAGCTTGTATCCACCTTTCATCTTTTGAAGCTTAGCTAAAATTCTTAGGTTCCACACGTTCTGAAAGTTTACTCAAAAAACTTCTGTACTCAGGTTTTAACTTTTCATAATTCAGATAACTAGCCATAGGATGTTTGGTGCTACTATGTCTTTTAGTAATGGCATAATCTTTCATCCACATTGGCTCTTTGATACTTCTTGAAGATCTTCTAATATGAGGGTCAACATGTGATGGTATTGCATGAATATTTTCATAAACTTCCTCTGTTGGACTAGGTTCAGACATCTGATCTACTGAATAATTCTCAATCTCAACATTCTGATTATCTTCATTAACTGTGCTAGTGTCTGCAGGCTCCCTATTATCTTCATTATCAATCTCATCTTCAACAGTTTGACTTTCTTCTTTCTCTAAAGGTGAACCATACACAACAACTAAGGGATCAAGTTGAGGTATCACCTTAGCAAATGGAAAAACTTCTTCATGAAATATCACATCTCTATTCACATACACCTTAGTAGAATGGATATCCAATAATATATAGCCTTTCTGTAATTCTGAATACCCTAAGAGAATAGCAGCACTAGCTCTTGCTGAAAACTTATCCTCTTTAGGCACTGTTGTAGCATAGCAAAGACAACCTATAACTCTTAGATGAGACAGACTAGGTTGTTTACAATGAAGTAATTCATAGGCACTCTTGTTAGAAATGGCTGATGAAGGTAATCTATTCATCAAGTACACTGCAACCTTAATGCAATAACCCCAAAATCTGATAGGTAAATGAGCTTGAAATCTGATGGCTCTTGCAATATTAAGGATGTGTCTGTGCTTTCTTTCAACCACACCATTTTATTGTGGTGTGTGAGGACAACTACTTTGATGCAATATTCCCAGATGATTGAATAAATCTCTACATTGTGAATTAAGAAACTCTGTGCCATTGTCAGATCTCACAATTTTGACATGAGAATTAAACTGAGTGTTGATCATTGAGAAGAAATTTTTGATAGCCACAATGGTTTCAGATTTTAACTGCAACAAATGAACCCATACAAATCTACTATAGTCATCTACTACTGTCAAGAAGTAATGCTTTCTATCTAGAGTAGGGGTCTTATAAGGTCCCCATAGATCCATATGAACAACATCAAACATCATGGATGCTCTAGTAGTACTAATAGGAAAAGTAAGTCTAGTTTGCTTGGCTAAAGGACAAACAGGACAATGAGTTGATACTTCATCACCTTTACTGCTTGTATCTAATTTGAGATATCTCAATATTTGTTGAGATGGATGTCCTAACCTTCTGTGCCATATATTTGTGTCCTGTATTGTAGCTCCTGCAGCTACTATTTCCTGAGCACACCTTATTTCTTCCTTCTGTTTAGATGTAAAGTTAGCCTTAAAACTGTATAATCCTCCTTCTTCTCTACCAATCCCCTTCACCCTGCCACTGCAGAGGTCCTGAAACACACAAAAGTCAGGATAAAATGATACAAAACAATTTAGTTCTCTTGTAATCTTTGACACTGATAATAAACTGAACTTGAAATCTGGTACATGCAAGACACTTCTAGCCACTTCACTATCAAATATAGGTGTTTCACCAATATGACTAACTGTAACCTTGTCACCTGTTGGAAGATGAACTTGATTCTTTTGTGACTTGGTTAATTCATGTCTCCTAGTCAGTAACTGTTTGTTTGCAATGATATGATGAGTTGCACCTGAATCAACAATCCAATCTTGAATAATAGGATTTGTCATTAAGCAAGTTGTAATACCTGCCATATTGACTTGTTTTGTCTCTTGCACATCCCTGTTTAGCATCTCCATTATTTGTTTGTACTCCTTCTCAATAAATGTTTGTCCCTTTGGCACCTTTAGCAGGTTATTGTTTTCCACCTGACTAGTTGATACAGTATTAGGATGATCACAGTGATCATTAGAGATGTTATTTGCAGACTGATATCCTCTTCCATATCCACCAGTATTTCCTGAACTTTGTCCTCCATATCCATTGAATTGATTTGTGCTTGTACCATTTCTCATGTTTCCATTCCCATTTCCATAACCTGGTTTCTTCCTTTGTTTCCAGTCACTTGGATAGCCAATCAACTTGTAGCAGTTATCCTTTGTGTGGCCAAGAAAATGAAAATAATCACACTTCTTCCCTCTGTAGTGTTCTTTTCCAGTTCCTTGATTCCTGTTTACGCTCATCACCATTGAACTTGGCTTTTCAACTACATAATCCATATAACTTGAGTGTTGAATCTCATCCTCAATAATCATAGCATAAGCTTGATTCATAGATGGTGTAGTTCCTTTAAGTAGTATCTGTCTTCGAGCCTGATCATATGATTCATTTAGGCCACTCAAAAATTGAATCAATCTTATCTGCTCCAAATGATCATTATACTCCTTCGATTGAGGACAAGTACTACATGGATTTGGAACTATAGCATCATATTCATTCCATAGTGTTTTTAATTTTGAGAAGTAATGAGATACAGTATCTGTACCTTGTGAGAGAGTGGTGATATCTCTATGCAATTGATAGATCCTTACTCGATTCACTTTGTCAAATCTTTCCTTGAGATCATTCCACACTGAGAAAGAATTTGTGGCATAGACAATACCACTAAGAAGCTCTTCACTGACTGTGTTCATCAGCCAAGATAACACAATCGCATTGCAAGTTTCCCATTGCTCATGCAATTCTTCTTTGTACAAAACTCTGGTACAAGCACCCGTTACAAAACCATACTTCCTCTTCCCTAGTAGTGCAATCCTGATCGCCTTACTCGAAACTCCATAATTTTCAGATCCAATTAGCTTAATTGGAATCAACACAGCACTTGAACTATCTGAATTTCCAATGAATAAAGGATCATTCTGATCTATCTACCTTCCACCATTTCTGTAGATCTTTAAGCTACAGATTTTCACCAATTGATAGAGATCTAAACTCTACTAATTCCACAGATTACTCTGCTCTGATACCATGAACAAAACAGTGAGCTTCCAAGCTCTCTACTCCATTGAAGAACCTTGAGGAAGCTAAAAGAAGAAGAGAAAAGAAGGAACCATCGTATTGATATGTTGAAGCATTCTGTTTACATGTAAAATCCTTGCATTGCTTATATAGCAATCAGAAGCTGTGAAAGAATGTATAAAAATATCTACTAACTAATTTTCAGCACACTAAACGAGGTAACAAACTACTAATTTGGAAATTACAAAAATAGGCCTAGTAACTAACTACTAACTAACTTTTGAATAGTTAGTTATTGTAACTAACTGATCTTCATCAATTTCAATATTATTTTTTATAGTATTATTAACTATCTAGGAGAATAAAATTTTTATTGTCATGTTCACTATTTTCTCACTTAAATTATTTGAGAGTAAATAATTGTCATCTTAATAAATCGGAGTTAATATTTCAAAAGGTCACACAACTATAATAATTTATAGAGAAAATTTATTGAACTTTGTTTTGTATCAGTAAATAAAAAAAAAAACTCTTTATCATCAAAACAAATAAAATAAAAATAAACAATAGATATAGCAAAATAAATTAAACTATTTTTATACTCGAGAAGTTTTATATATATATATATATATATATATATATATATATATATATATATATATATATATGCTTTTGTTTTAGACTACTTGTGTAATGTTTAAGGGACTTCCATTAAGAGACAATATTTGACTTATGAATTGTTTTAAAATTCATACATCAACATTAGCATATTAATCGAATTATCATATTTTATATTAATAACAAGTAGATTAAATAACTCATATTTTAAAAACAAAAAGTTATATGTAAATAATAAAATTTGCAAACTAATTTATTTAAATAAATTTATTAGTATAAATATAAAATATAAAATATAAAATATAAAATATAAAATAAAGAAAACAAACAAAATGATTAAAAGGATTTGAGGGGGTATTTTTGTCTTTACGTAAATTAGTCTCATGGTATTAAACTAATACCACCAAATTGAAGGTATTAGTTATACACTCTTTAATACCATGTAGAATGTATAACTAATCCATAGATTGATCCAAAATTCTTACCAAACATAGTATTAAATAATACCACACTTAAAACTTAAACTATTTTCCCCAATACTTCCTACCAAACGACCCCTTAATTTCCATCTATTTCTACTCAATTTTGCACTTTTACTCTTAACTCTTTACCATACTCCTAAAGCTGAAGTAGTGAAGTGAAGGAGTAAGAGATGATGCAATAAGCTCAAAGGAATCCAATTAATCACAAGCAAAATAACCACACGAAAAGTACAAGAACTAAATGTTAAAACTAAACTCAACTTAAAAGGTAATCGTAAAATTAAATTCAGTGAAGTGACATTCTCAATTGCGACTATTTTTAATGAAATTTTTAAATTTTGAGTGATGTACAACTAATAATAGTTGTATGAGGATTAACTCACATTTTAACACGTGAATTTGTGAACCCAATTTGTCCTTCAAATTTGTTAAAAATATCAAAGAAGAGAGAATACAAGTTTTGATTGAAAAGTTAAAAAGAAAATATGGATTCCACGCTACATTTCATTGAATATAATAATAAAATATTAAATAAATGTGCATTTGGGGTCCACGCTACATCTCTTTCATGTTTTGTTTCATATTTTATCTTCTTACTAATATCTATTTTGAAACCAATTTTATTACAACCTCATTTTTATTTTTGCTTACCATAAAAAAATATTTTCTCTTATATATTTTATCAATAAAAAATATATATTATTTTTTAATATTATTTTATCACTAAGTAAATGCATAAGATATTGATATTTAAACTTAATGTTTTAAAACCTAACTAATAAGACTAATTTAATCAAATAAACCTCTAATAAAATGCAAGTAAATTTATATATAAATTAAATAGTGGAACACATATTATTAATATTCAAACTTAATATTTTAAAACCTAACTAATAAGACTAATTTAATAAAATAAACCTCTAATAAAATGCAAGTAAATTACTCTTATATTCGAAATGGCTTGTTCAACATACCTGTGTGATCACATCTAAGGGTATTTTTGTCTTTTTGATGCTTAATATAGCTACGTGTCTTACTCATATGGCACCCCTCATTGTTTGCTGTCTCTTTTCTTCTTCGTATGCATAGCTACGTGTCTTACACATATGACACCCCTCATTGTTTACTGTCTTTCTTCTTCTTCATATGCTCATAAAAATTTCTCCTTTGTATAGCATTCATTCGAATTTCTAGGTAAGCTTCTTCATAATGTTTCTTTGATTTTTTGTGCATTTTTGTTGTCCTTAAATTGATAGTTCATTAAAAAGTATTTTCTAATTGATCTTTCTTTGAACAATTTGATTTGGGTGTGTTGATATTTTTTCTTTTTTTTTGTCATTTGGATTTGTTGTTGATGTTCAATTTTTGTTGTGCTTTTCAATGATTTCAATTTTGTGCCTTTAATTTGGGTTTTCTGTTGGAATCAAATTCTGGGTTTCTTCATTTTAGTTGATCTTCTTTCATAACTTTTTTCGGTTCATATACGATTTTTTTGTCAGAATCAACTTTTTGAATTTCTTCATTTTAGTCTTATATTATTGTGGGTTTATGTTGGAGTTTCTTAACCTCATAAATTTGTTTTTGGCTCAATATAAAAATCTTGAGAAAAAATAGATTCAAGCATGCTGTGAAGTTTGGATTTTTCACTTTTTTTATGTTAGTATCAATTTGATTTCTCTCATCTCACACTAGCTGGTATGTTGTTATTTTCACATTGTTTTGTTCATGAGTTCAATCTGGGTGTCTTCATATTTGGAGTTTTTTCAATTTGAGTTAGTTTTTCATGTTCAATTTTTGCTTTTGCTTCAATTTAAAGCTTCAATTTTGGTTTTATTGTTTCATTTTTCAATTCGCCCATGTTGCATTTCACTGTCTTTTTTTGTCATATGCAGTAATTAATTTGACTTTCTTAGTGTTCATATGGATTTCTGATGCAACTAAACGAAAAAGAAAATTTCAGGACAACTTTGATTCCAAGCGAACCAACTTTTTGTGTTAGATTGGCATTACCTATGGCCACCAACATTTCATGGGAGCATTTTAGAAAAGATATAAAGAATGAAGAGATATTAAAACTAATCCATCTATATTTTGTATGTTTTTGTATATATGTAAATGGTGTATCAAGTCATTGTCAACTGAGTTGGCCTTTGTACAGTTGAGTCCCTCAAATTATCTGAGGAGAAAGTTTGTGCACAAGCTAATCAACTTGAAAAGCCGGTTGTGAGGATAACAGAGGAAGTTGAAATGAAGAAAAAGGAGAAAAGAGACTTCGTAGCGCATAAAAGTGAAATCGAGAATAGAATATCTAAGTTAAATTAGAAGGTTGACAAGGTGAGCATTTGATATATTTTACTTCTTTTATAAGATAATAAGTAGCTTATTTGCATTCTTTTCTCTTTTCTTTGTAATTGTAGTTTTCTGAATCGTTTTCTTCTCCTCTTATCTAAAAACACTTTATGTCAATATTTTGAGATAACAGGGTGATTTCCAAAACATTTGTCTATGCATTAATATCCTAATATCCATTTATTTTTTCTTTTATGTAGGATTGGATTATTGTTACTTCCCATCTAACTGAAGCAATAGAAGGAGATATGATGCAACACAAAAGAAACCCAATTTGCCTAGAGCATAGCACTAGCCTTACATCTCGTACACCAAAACGACTAAAGGTCCATGTGTCCATTTTCTCCAAGGTTTCTCCTACTTCCTTTTTGCTGCAATGCTGTTATTCTTAGTGCAGATATTTCTAAATATAGTTATATTTTTCATGAACTTCTTATCTTATGTCGTTTGTAGCTTGTGGATAAGAAATTTTTTCTTGGATACTTTTAAAATATAGGCTAGCGATGATGTACATAATGAGGAACATCAGATTTTTCGCTAAAATTATACATTGTTCTGGTGTGTTATACATTTTCATTTAGTTAAGAATTTAATATTTTGCTTAACTTAAGTATATAAGTGAAGACTAAACTGATCGAAGAAAACTCTAAAGACATTAAAGTAGGAGAGGAGTAGTTCCTTTCAGTTTTCCTACTTGAAGTGTCTGGATTATAGGAGGGAATTGGACACATTTGTCTGGCTGCTCCGAGTCATAAATTTGTTTATTGACAAATATTTATATGTTAATCAAGGGAATCTATCAATAAATTTAAATCGGTGCATCTTCTCCCCCACCACTGCAATATGCTGCAATCCATATTGTTTGAGTTCTTAATAGGATGAGAGGTTTGGTGAACAAATAGTAGCTCTCCAGCAGCTGATGTTACACCATATGACAAGGTACATTCTGCAGGAATTGTGCTATGAATTACAACTATTATTTCAAAGGTGTAGCAAAGTTTTTTTTAAAAAAGTTTTAGGACATTGTTTTTGAGGTACCAAATGGTGGAATATCATTGAGATATTTTTCTTGCACTTGATGAAATTATGTCTGCCAACAGAAGCTAAATCAAATACTAGATGGTAAGCTGCCAAAGGATTAAACGATTTCACGTTAGGAACTTACTTGTCGTTTGCTTAAATACACTATCCGTTATTCATGATGCGTATGTTCGTGAGAATCGCTGCAATAAGTTCAATTTTAATTTTTTAACAGTCTTTGTTTCTCTAAGTACAGATAAACAGGATAAAATATTACCATTTCTAAGCAGTCAGTCTGATGATTCACTTTATTCAAGACACTTGTAGTTCACTTGACAACACTCGACGTTTCTTGTGCTTATTGACTTCTTTGTTCTCAATCGTTAGTTTTCTACTATGCTTTGTCTGTTAACATTCACTTTGTTGGGTCTCTTTTAGTTCTTCTACATTGCTGAGTTGTTACACTTATTTTCACTTGCAGTGTTAAGTTTAGGATATACAACTTATACCAGAATTTGAGCTATTGGTATGTCCATTGATGCTTGCTTATTATTCTGATTTTTACCGTACATTAGATTCCTTTGTGGTTTTGTAGAATTGTGATACCCTATTTTTTTACGGTGAACTAACTTAGTCTTATGTTTCGAGTTTTGTCAATCTTAGCTATCCCATATAGCTGGACCAAATTATTTTGCTATCGTAAAGTAGTCAATTGATTAACATAGTAACAAAATTTTATGTTTTTTGAGTCGAAACTGGTTAGCAATTTCAATATCAGTTCTTGATTCTTAAGTAAGTTTTTAGCTACATTCAAATTGTGCCTATTTCTAAATAGTTTAATTCTTGAAAATTGTTAAATATGAACTTTTGATTCAGTTAGAACTTAAATCATAGTTCTTTTGTTTTTGGGGTGGGGAATAGTTGAGGTAGTTGAAATGAAAAGAAAATCCATTTTCATTGTTGTTAAGTGCAGGTTAGGTGAGGTATTTGTTGTAACTTGTAGTTAATAGAATATCATTTCATGAAAAGTTATTTCTGCTGGTGAAGAGAAACCTATTACATGAACCTAGTTATGGATATGTATACCGGTTGTGCAAGTTATACTAAGCTTTTTTTAAATTTATGTTAAAGGATCTGGCGATATGTGTCCTCTTATTTAACCTGTTTGCTCTAAATTATGAATTTTATTTTTGATGTCTTCAATAACTGCTATGGACTTTATTTTCGTTATATGTCTCGTGGTGACATACTGTCTTGATGGAATAGTTGATTTTTAATTGTTATAGAAAGTGTAGACAGTTGAATATATTATTAACCTGAAAAGTCATGATAAACTTCTGTCATGTCTTTCACAATTTGATCATTGCTGCACACTAAAAATATCAGTACGAAAAATTAGGAACATTTATATGAACGTAAAATTTTTATTTAAATTAATTTTTACTCGATATAGCCTTAAAGAAGCTTTTTAGTAGTAAGTTTCAAAGGTTTGGAAAAGGATCTTCATTAGGTAATGTTTGTGCTAATTAGGCAACTTTGGTACAATTGTTTAGCTAATAACTTAATAGTTTGGAAAAAAAATCAGATTTTGGTGGTTTGTTTGAGGGGGTTGATTTGAAGTTGGTATCTTGGAGGGGTGGGGGTGAAGTTTGATGATTTTTGAGTTTGATTCTTAGTATTGATAAACTATGAGATTAGGTGGTGATGGGGTAAAGGGGTTGTCTTGAAATGTAAGAAATCAAAGGGAAGGAAGAAAAAAGAAGGGGACGAGGAGGAGATTGAGTGCTGGATGAAGTTGAGGTTTATTATTAGATGTTTTTTCTCAATATCTAAAGTTAATACCTCCATCAGTCACACTAGCATTCGCTGTGGTAATTTTGAACTCACAATGAAGAAAATCCATTGTTTTGTTATGCTTGCAAATTTTAATTGCATTTTTCAATTGGTTTTCCTTGAAGATTAATCCCATCTTATAAAGAATTGTCACTTAATAGTCGCTCAGGAAATGAGGTTAGACGGAGAGGGGTTCTTCTTTTGTTATTGTTGTTGAAAATGGTTATTGAGCTAGGGCATGCAAGTAAATATTTAAAATTTGATGTCGAAAGAAATGTCCATATGTTTCTTCTGCTTTAGAATTTGATGATGTTAACTCTAGAAAACTAATAATGAAAGCCAACTTAAAGAAATTCAAGATGGATAGTTGTATTCTGTAAAAGACATTACTTCATTTGATATATAAAAGTAATTTGTTTTTGACATATCTGGAAGAGGTATTAGTAGAATAAACCTAGGGAACTTGTGAATGTTCCTTTTTGAAAGGCCACAATTATGTCAGGGGCACAATCTTATACTCTTCAAAAATGTCAACGGTTGCATGTTAGATTTTTCAAAAATCGTGCTATTTTAGAGAATACAACACGGATGTGGCATCGAAACATTAGCGTTACACAAATATCAATTTTGAATCTAATGATTGTATATTAATATAGCAACCTGCAATGATACTCACCTTATTCCTAGATAAATAATCACATATTTATTCAACACTTTATTTGTTCAACAACCAATGCTTTCTCCTTTTGTTATCAGTGTAGTATATACCACTATTTTGCAATATGGTTGGCAACACCATTTTGTCTACTCAACTACTACAATTGTTGATGGCGTACAATTTTGTTGTTGATAGCGTAGGCTTTGTTGCCTACTTCTTGGAAATTGACAGGTACTTAGATTTTGCAATCACTCACAAATTCTTAAATAATCCAGTACTATAATCCTCTTTTACTCCTCCACATAACGACATACTAAATTCATCTTCCTTTTTATTTCACAGAGACTTTCTATCTGGCGCTGAGTAACACTATTGAAATGCAACATTATGTAAATTCACTGCAGCATTATGTAAATACTGTAGAATGAATCTTTGTATGCACTTTCCTTACATTGGACTCACACAATTTACCAACTTTGGGTCCGTGCTTGCACGGGCAACTCTTACCTAGTTTATATATAAATTAAATAGTGGAACACATATTATTAAATTATATATTATTGGCATAGAAAATATGATTGTACAATTACTATTATTATTATTATTATTATTATTATTATTATTGTTATTATTATTATTTTGAAAATTTTCTATGAAAATCCTTTTTTTCATTTATCATATTTTAAAATAAATTATCTTTATGTCTCGTATATTTTTCAACTTCTAGTTTTAGCCTTTTATTAGAGGCTTATTTTTTTAAATTAATCTTATTATTTATGTTTTAAAATATTAAGTTTGAATATTAATATTTTATGCATTTATTTAGTGATAAATAATATTTAAAAATAAAAAGGGTCTGATATACTACTCAACTTTGTCATTTGGAGCTGATATACCCCTCGTTATGAAAGTGGCTCATATATGTCCTTAATCGTTATACAAACAGTTCACATATACCCCTATCGTTGCAAAATGAGCTCACATATACCCTTCATTTAACGGAATTTAAAAAATTAGTTTAAATTTATATTTTTAATTTTTATTCTTTTAAAAAAGTTATTTAGGGGTATATTATGATTCTTCTTTCAAGTTTCAAGGTATATTTTAATTTTTTCATACATAAATTATTTTTTGACTTTTTTTATTATAATTATTGGAGTTTCTTATTTCTTATTTTATTTAATTCTTTCATTCCTTAGTTTAAAGAAAAAAATCTAAAGTATTTTTTCATCTATATTGTAATTTAATTTTTATATTCGAAGAAAAAAAGTTGGTCATCTACAATAAGTTTTACAAGAATATTAGTGAAACATAAATAAATTTGATTATCAAAATAATAATTTTAAATTAGTCAATGAAACAAAAAAGTAAAAAAAAATAATATGTTTGACGAGAATTAAATTTACTCATATGGGATAATATATTTTAGAAAAAATAATAAAAATTAGATTAAAATTAAGTTTTTTCTCATTTCCGTTAGAGAAAAAGGGTATATGTGAGTCATTTGCTTATAAGTAGGGGTATATCAGCTCCAAATGACAAAATTGAGGGGTATATCAGACTCTTTTCTCTATTTAAAATAATATATAATTTTTTATTTGATGAAATATATAAGCGAAATGAAAATTTTATTTCTATGATAAGCAAGGTGAAAAATGAGGTAGTAATAAAATTGGTTTCAAAATAGATACTACCAAAAAGATAGAAAATGAAACAATAATGAAAGAGAAAAGTGAGGAAAGAGAAAAAAATGGTTGAGGAAAAGTTTAATTGACATAGTAGGTCTCATATATCACATTAAAATTAATAAAAAAAATACCCTCGTATAAGTATGAGTTAGTATACTTCATTCATAGTAAAATTTTTCACTTTCGGAAAAGGACCAAAAATACCTTTCAACTATGCGAATTGGTATAAAATTATCCTTCGTCTACCTTTCGGGCCTAAAATGCCCTTAACATCAACCTTTTGACTCTATTTTGCCCTCATCTTTAACAGCCCATATTCATTAATGATGTGTCACTATTTTATTGGCTACCCTAATAATTAATTTAACTAATTTAAAAAATCATATACCCACTCAAATAAGCCCCACCCGTTTTAAACATCTCAAATCTTTTAACCCTATTTTTATCTTCTTCTTTTTCGTTGTCTTCTTCTTCTTCTTCTTCTTCTTTGTTGTTTTCTTCTTCTGCGTAGTCGTCTTCTTCTTCCTTCTCTTTTTTATTAATAACAACTAATTTATTGAATCATTTCAAATTGGAACATTATTAATTTAATCCTTAAGTTTAAAAAACAGAACTCCAAGGAACATAATGAAGACGTAAAAACTAGTATTACTATCCAAATTCTTGAAGATCCATCTGTTTTATTATCACTCTGTCCATCACCACCAGCGGGAACAGGAATTGTGTCATTTTTTCCATCGCCACCGGAAGAAGTAGTAAAATTTAATATGCCTGTAGATTTCAAATTATCAGGATCAAACTTATGCGCCATTCGTGTACCATTTTCACCCTGGTCCAACTTGCCGCACCTGATTCACCGTGATCATATTTGACGGTAGTACCATAGTGACCAATATTTGGATGACGCCATTAGAGTACTCTACTTTAGAATTTAAAACTTAAAACGAAAATTTATCAGTTTGTGTAATCAATTTATACAAAGTAAGATTGTAAAGTATTAACAATCATAGATCAGTTTGAAGCTTTGAATGCAATAAGGCATTGAGTGCCAATCATGGACTGCTAAATTGGGATAATTCCCCATGAAATCCAGCCATCAGAAAAAGGCAAAGGTGCAACGAAAGAAATTGAAAGTGTTGAATTGTAAGTCCAGTGAAGAGACGATTTCAGAGAAGGGAGATTGGTGCAGTCGGCGATGTCACGACCCAAAACGAGCCGCGAGTGGCACCCACACTTATCTTACTAGGTGAGCGAACCAACAAATCTAAACCTCAACATTTACCAACATTTCAACAATAATAAACAAAATATAATACGGAAGACTCAAATCTTATTAATATAACCAATAAACAAGCTTCTAAAGTTTATCAACTATCATCCCCAAAATCTGGAAGTCATCACACCAAGAACATCTATCCTCGAATTTCTAAATCTAAGAGTAATTAAGAAGCTAAAATAAGTAAAAGATGGTCCATGTACGAACTTCAAGACATCAAGACGTGAAGGAGAGAATCCAGTCCGAGCTAGGAGTAATAGCTCACCCTGAAGTCTGATGTGCTGGAAACTGGCTAGAGTTGAGGACGAATCGAAGTCGATGGCACGCTTGCTGCACTCCACAAATAACAAAGAAGAAAATTACAAGTAGGGGTCAGTACAAGGAACACGTACTGAGTAGGTATCATTGGCCAACTCAAAATAGAAAGCAATATATATCAAATAATATTATAAAATCAACTACAGTACTCAACAGGTGGCAACAACAAGTACAAGAACCATAGGCAACAACATCAAGCGCACCTATGAGGACTCAAGCCTCCACACCATACTCATTTGGGACATAGGTTCTTCGAAATTGAGTATATTAACATGATTCAAGATTACTTCTCTTTATTCTTATCGTGTCGTAATGTTACACTCCGATCCCCTAATACTACGTGTCGGAACGTGACACCCGATCCCCTAATACTACTTGTCAGAACGTGACACCCGATCCCCTAATACTACGTGTCAGAATGTGACACCCGATCCCCTAATACTACGTGTCGGAACGTGACACCCGATCCCCTAATACTACGTGTCGGAACGTGACACCCGATCCACTAATCTCATTAATTTTATTTCCTCAAGTCTTCGTTATGCCAAGGCGTCATCTTAACAGAGAGGATTCAAGATTAAAGATTCAACAGTATCAACATTCTAATCCACCACAATTACACAATTACAACATACAAACCCACAATCAAGCATATAGAAGACTTTACAATACCACCCAATACATATCAATCGCTATTAAGAGTTTACTATGAAGATAGCATAAACCATAACCTACCTCCACCGAAGAATCGCGATCAAACAAGTTACTCTCAATGCCTTTTCTTTCCTCTTCGCTTCTCCCTTTTCTCGCTCGTTCTTTTTATTTTTCCTCTCCCAGTTCTTTTTATTTTACCCTAATTATCCTATAATCAATTATAAAAGATGATAAAAGTAAACCACTATTTATTTCAAGGTTACTTCTTTTAACCCCCAAGTAAATAACTTATAAAACTCACCCCACTAATTTCATGAAGTTTGTCATTAATGGTCCAAAACACCCCTTAAAAACTTTTAGCAGAAATCCGACCCAGTCGAGGTTACGCGACTTGTGACGGCCCGTCGTGTCTATGACGGTCCGTCCTGCAGGTCCGTCACAAGAATCAGAGAATTAAATTCAGTCAAGGGTTTTGTGACGGTCCGTCGTATCTACGACGGTCCGTGCTGCAGCTCCGTCGCGGAGTTCAGAGAGTTGCTCCCAGTACCCAGATTTCAAAGTTGAAGTGTTTTGGCACGAAGACGCTCGACGGACCGTTGTGGCTATGACGGTTCGTCCTACTTGTCGTCGAGGGCAATGAGGAGAGCAACAGGAAAATTATACATGTGTGGGACGACGGGGTCCATGACGGTCCGTCATGGCCATGACGGTCCGTCGCGTGATCCGTCGACCAAGTAAGTTTTTATCACAAATGATTCTACTGCCCGAAATGACTAAACAGGTCGTTACAGGCGAAGTGAGTAATACTGTAGATGGGTACCGGAGAAGACGAGCAATTGTTTGATATTGTAGGAGAAATCAGGAGTAATACGATAAGGAAGATGAAATGAACATGGAGAAGAGAGGTCATTTTTGTAGTTCCTCTGCTTCTTCGTTGTCGTCATTCTCTTCTTGATTTTCATCGTTTTCTCCCTCTTCATCTCCTCCTGATTCTTGATTTCCACTTTCATTTTGTTCAGAACTTTGATGATTCACGCTATCCCGATTTTGTATTATGTCTCTCTTCTACTTTTTTCATTGTCATTTTCTTCATCTTTGTGTTTTATTTTTCGTTCTTCCTCGGTTTTTTCTATTTTTCGTCAGTACATTCATTTTCTTCTGAAGCTAATATTTTTTTCTAATTCTTTTTTGTAGAGAAAATCAGAGTTGGGATGAAAGTTGGGTTGTTTAAAACGGGTGGGCCTTATTTGGGTGGGTATATGGATTGTTTAATTAGTTAAATTAATTATTAGAGTGACCAATAAAATAGTGACACATCATTAATGTATTTGGGTTGTTAAATATAAGGGCAAAATAGAGTCAAAAGGTTGATGTCAAGGCATTTTAGGCCCAAAAGGTAGAATAAGGGTAATTTTGTACCAATTCGCATAGTTGAAAGGTATTTTAGACCCTTTTCCGTTTCGCTTTTAATTAGTGAATCTCAAAGAATTGAAGACACCAATAAGAAGAAACTCGAAAAAATAAATTTGAGCAAACATCGTTAGGCTGCACCTACAACTGTACTAGAGGAAAAGAAGGAAGAAGAAAGAGAAGTAGAGGAAAAAATAAAAATTATGCAGTGTTCGTCCCTACAGTAAAATTGCGCACTGTTCATCCCTTGTTGTTGTCTATATATATAATATTGATTGAAAAATTGAATAGATATATTTTAATTCAATAAAAATGAAGGTATGATTAAAATTTTAAAACAGATATTTAAATAAATTCTATCTATAAAATAATATTCATATTAAAAGTATATTGGTACTTGATATTTTTTTTAATTTGACATTTAAAAGCATTTTGTAAAAAAGATTAGTCAAACACAATCTTCTTATCAAAAGTAATTTTTCAAATCAATTAGCCAAATATAAATTGTGTTTTTTTTTTCAAAAGCATTTTTCTAAAAGGCTATTTTTATATTAAAAAGGTGTTTCTAGAAGAAAACAGATTTTAGCAGCATTGTTAAACAGACGTTAAAATGAACCTACTACAACTTTAAACTTAGAAATACAAGAATGTGCAACTGAGATGGGACTAACTATATCTATTGAGGGACTGACCCAATCCGATTAGAAATAATCAACCAGGCTAATTCAAGGTTTGGATTGGTTATCAAGTTGTGGGACTAGTTCCAACTAATCCAAGTTCAGAAGGGTTTTAATTAGCCTGTGTAGGGCTAGGCTATATTTTGTGATTATGGGTTGATTATTATAAAACAGATATATTTTAAAAATAAACTATAAACTACATAATATCTTAAATAAAAATGTAACTTACATCAACATTGCACCGCGTAAATATGGGTACCCTATTAAATCATTAACGTGACATAATCGATTCTAGGCCATTAATTGAGAAATTTTAGACATGCATAATAGGCCTGAAACAACCCCCAACCCAAGTCGACCCTTCTACATGGGCCAGTGGATCTGATTTAAAATCGATTATGGGTCGACCCAACTATTTAGCAAGCTTAGGATTACTTGTATGAACTTTATTATTAATTAGTTCGACATCAAATTCGAATCTAAATCACTTTGATAAAATGAGATTACGAATTATAAAATTAATATATGAGAAATAATGTTTTGTCTTTTTTCAAACTTCTTTAGTTTTGTTTTTCAAAGAGATTTTTATGTTTTTGTAATGATATAATTATCCTTTTCGGGAAGCTTCAAAAATTTATATTTTTGTGATAATTGCTTGTGCATGATTTCTTCTTATCACTTTTGAGCCTCATTGAAGGACTTGAGAAGTAGTTGTTTGTTATTCCGACAAATTCCCTTTTTTTTTTCTTGAAGCATTGTTCTATTTGACAAATAAAGATTAAGACTTGTATTTTTTGTTAAATTTCACTCTCTATGCAACCTAGTATCTTGTAAACATAACAACAAATCTTGAGGTATATATATATATATATATATATAATATTGTTAATTATATGAAGTAATTATAAATGAGGGCGGCCTTTATTGCTATATATATATATATATATATATATATATATATATATAATATTGTTAATTATATGAAGTAATTATAAATGAGGGCGGCCTTTATTGCTGTAAGCCCCAATTATTTTTTCCTCAAAATTAAGATGTTTGAATATTAAATCACATATAGATATTAAGATGTGTATTAGAATCAAACCATCTTAATCTATGTATTATGATGTTGTATTAAAATTTGAATGTTAAATATAAAAGTTACTCTTTTTTTATATTGTTGTAAAACTAAAGCAAAATAAGACAGGGAATATAAAAGATAAAGCAATAGAAATAGGGAGAAAAGATGAGAGCTAGCATTTCATATTCTTCAAAGTATTAATCAAATCTTCAAGTGTATACAATATGAAGTCTTATGCCTCTATTTATAGTTTAACATAGAGGGATACAAAAGGTTAGTCATTAATATGACATTAACATGAAATTAATGGGGAGATTATGAAAGTAGAGGTTACAAGAGTAACAGTTATAAAGTTGGAGGTTATGTTTTTCATAATGGAGGAGATTATGTAGTAACTTCTTGGTGTAGTGTACATCCACATTATGTTGTTTTATAACACTCCCCCTTGGATATCCATAGATAATATGCCTCGTTAAAACATTACTAGAAAAAAATTCCATGGGAAAAAATCCTAGTGAAGGAAAAGAGTACACATATTTTTAAATACACTTTGAATGTTGCCTCATTAAAAACCTTACAAGGAAAACTCATTTTGCATAAAATCATAATTAAGGAAAATAGTACAACGTGTATTTTTTTGTCCTCCTGATAAAATTTTTACTTGATATATCAAGAACAATGCATTCCAATCATATAGCACAACTTCTCAAATATTGTTATTGGCAATCTTTTGTAAATAATTTTACAAGATTATCATTTGAATGGATCTTGAACGTCTATCTCACCATTTTCTTGAAGATCATATGGTAATAAGACTTTTTTGAAATATACTTTGTCCGATCTCTTTTGATTGTATCCTCCCTTCAATTGATCTATATATTATTGTCGTATATGGTGGATGGAAATGATATATTTTCTGCATATGATAGATCATGATTCCAACCAACTACACCCTAACTTACTTCATAGATCAATGTTATTTCTGCATGATTTGAGAAGTGGTTACCGATGTTTGTCAAATGCCAAAATATTATTGTGCCTCCATATGTAAATAAATAGCTCATTTGCGATCGAGCTTTGTGTAGATCAAATAAATATTATGCATCTACATAATCAAATCATTTCTGACTCATGAGAGATTGATAAATTTTATTGAAGCTCGTCTTTTCTTCTCAAAGAAAATTACACATCTTCTAGCATTTGCACAACCAACAATTTGTAAGTGCATCAATTGCACTAATACATGACATTTTAAATCATTTTCATAAGGTTGAAAAGATTCTTTATTTGTGTTAAGAAAACTCAAAACCATTGGTTACTTATTGGAATTGCTTTAAGACCTTTTAAATCCTTCAAGGATTTTCATATAACCTTCATTGTATAGTTAGACGTAATAATCAATCATTATATATATTCAAGTATGTCATCTATTGCTAGAGTGAAAGAAGTCTTATTGAATCCACTACTAGAGAATATATGTCCATTTAATAATGTCAGGATTTTTGCAAAAATTCTTTATGTCCTGAGGCACAAACCGTACATTATATCTTACAGATACTTTCGCTCAATGATTCATTTGTACCCCACTGACATATATTATGATTTATGAACTATAAGTTTAAAATGATAACTTTTCTAAGTAAAATAAAATGTACATGAATAGTGTATTTTATTTGGCTAATTATTTATCTGTCCACAATATATGACAAGTTCAAATTTAAGATTCACGTAACCATTTATAGCATTGGATTCTACTTCATATCAAATACACCATCGATGATCATTTTGATATCGATTCCAATACTACATAACTTATCGACATATCTTAATTTTCCATCATTTTCAGGTATTTGAACCTTTGCCAAGGTTTTATGAAGTGTTATATCATAGTGTTCTTTCCAAGCACTTGCTCATTATCAAAACCATTTTGATAATTGCTCCTCTCCTTCCTCAAGAAATGTTACGGTCGAAATAGATTGGTCTATCACGCTTATGGCGTACCATAGACTTTGATCTCCAAGGACTATTTATTCGAGCATTTGCAGCTTAATCAAAATATTGAGTCAGCAAATGCATCTGACAAATTATTTGCTACATTTTGCATATGAATTATCTCTTGAATTTCAAGTTCACTTTTTTTAACAAAGATCAAGATAATTCATCCCACACATAATCTCAGCTGCTAAATATATCTCTCCTAATGTTATGATATCTAATATTTACCCCCAACCTCATTTGGGGATCCATCTTTGTGCGTTGTGGAGTAATAAAATCATATATGCCCACATCACATTTTTAGATGGAAATTATTTGGTTCCTGACCATGAACCAATTGTAGTGGGAGAACCTTGTTGGCTTGATGCATACATGTTAAATAAACTCATCTCATATCAAATTTTATTTGAGAGATTTGTTCTCATAATCAATGGTCTAGCTATAATTGGAGGCAAACAATATTTGTTAAACCAACCAACATTATCAACATGATTTTAGTTTGGAACTGTGCTCTTTATTTAATAATTCGAGCAAATAACTTTAAAAAAATCAATTTGTAAGTTGATACAAATGAACATGTGATCATACCATAGATTCATCTATTAAATCATAATAGTAAGCAGTCCACATGGCAGGTGAACGGGCCCATATTCACCTTTTTATATGTTCCAAATAATTTTAGGGGATACAATCCCAACCTTTGCTGGTACAATAATCATTTTATCATGGAACAAACTACAAAAGAGAATTCTTGAAGAATCTTTTATTTCTTCAATATATAGCCATGTGAATTCTCAATTTCTTTTGCATCACATTTGAATCGGAATGGCCAACCGATTATGCCAACTGATATTTATTCAAGCAAACTTCTAGTTTACTTTTGCATGTGATTCCATCACATGCCCATATTTGTATACCACAAACAACGGAAAAAAAATGGAATCTTATACGTAAATATTTGTTATCCACTTTGATATTAGTAATTTGAAGATATTAAATCTTTTCATGATTTCTAGTCTCAATATAATATTTTTTTGAATTCTTCCGAAACTTAAAAGGTTTCTTTTAAGACTTACTACAACCCAATATTATGATTAATTTCATTCCTCCAATTAGTAACAAATTAGCCCATTCGGAACTATCAATTAATTTTGTATATTACCACAATTTTCACAACTCCATCCTTATGGTAACGATCTAATGAGAAAATTATTATTATTGTCATGATTAAAATTATTACATTCAAGACTTATTTTTTGATAACTAATGACAAATTTGTGTTTCCACACAACAACATTTATTTTGATCATGGCCACAACCTTTACAGAAAAGATTTATTTCTTTCTTTTGTCCTTCAATAGTTCATTATAAAATATACCATAATATTTGTGTAGTACTCAAAGTATATATATGACCAAAATGACCATTTATGTCAAAATATTTTCTTTCAATCTCTCAAACCTCCCGTAGAGGTGAGATGTGACATTCATCCAACAATACATGAACATGTTCTTATCCATACAAACACAAGTCACATTTTCTTCAAGAAATGGACCATAACCATTTGTACATGTTCCATAAGTTTTTATTAGAAACTCATTGTCATGTTTTGGCATTATGTGACTCACCTCAACATCACTTTAAGAGGTCAAATGTACCAAATGTACTACCACTTTGTATTTCTTTATTCTGATGGAGGATTTTAAAAAAAATTGGATTGCACCTACAACAATGTGTCCAACATCTCATACCACTTTGACAGATTTGAAGGAACGTCTTAAGAACCCATAATGTTCTTCCTTTTAATTACCACAATGATGGTCATTAACATTTTACCATATCAATGTTCATACATTCAACCACTTGTCATTTTTCAGACAAATTAATACACTGCTACCACATTCACATAAGAGAATTGAGCAAATTAATTGGGTAAATTTCATGACTTTTCAGCCAAAAGTATAAAACTTTATGTTAGTCAACATCACATCATCACTATAGTGCATTAGGACTTAAATCCAATGGCTTACCTATATAAAGACACCTTTGGTCGTAAATCAATGGGACTTGAACCCAACTTCTTATTATCATGGTGCATCGAGAATTTACTCGATGTCTTACCCGCTTGGTGCAGTGAAACTTGAATTCATCGTCTTACCCTCAACCAATGTCTTATAAACCAAATACATTACCAAAATTAAATAAATATTAAATATCATAAATATAATCTGAATTTGACTTAAATTGAATAAAAATGAACAAAATTATTAGTTAGAACAACATGTAAGAATCATAAATCCCAAGTAAAATAAATTAAAACATTGTACTTCATAATATTGTTGTGAAGAATATCATAATTTACTTATAACCATTATTAAATAACCACAAGACAAACTTTGTTAGTACAAATAACATATAAAATATGAAGTATACCTTGCATGAAGAATTACTAGGATAATTCATAAAAAAAATCAAGAAATATTGTCACGACCCAAAACGAGTCGTGAGTGGCACCCACACTTACCCTCCTAGGTGAGCGAACCAACAAATTTAAACCCAACATATATCAATAGTTCAACTATAAATAATATAAATAATGCGGAAGCTCCAAAAGATACTAAGCAACTAATTTAAATAAGTTTCTAAAGTTTAATATTTATCATCCCAAAATCTGATAGATTGAAAAGGTTCACAGGCATTGAGGAAAGCAAAGGCATTGGAGAGGTAGCTTGCTTGATTTCGGTTCTTCGGTGGAGGTAGATTATGGTTTATTCTATGTGATAGATAAACTCTAAATAGCGATTGATATGTATTAAGTGATATTGTAAAGTCTCCTATGTACTTGATTGTGTGGTTTGTGGTTGGCCTAAAATTTTGAGACCGTTGAACTTCTAATCTTGAAAACTCTCTATTAAAATGACGCCTTGAATAAAGAAGATTTGATGAAATAAAACAATGAGATAATTGGATCGGAGTGTCACGTTTTGACACGGTATTATGGGATCGGAGTGTCACGTTCCGACACGATATATGGGATCGGAGTGTCACGTTCCGACACAATAACATTAAACGAAAGGAATCTTGAATTAACTTAATATACTCAATCTGAAAGAACCTATTTTCCAAATGAGTATGGTGTGGAGACATGAGTCCTCATAAGTGTGCTTGATGTTGTGATTGATAGTGTACCTATTATGGTGTTGTTGTCAATGGTTCATGTGTTTGTTGTTTGCCACCTGTTAAGTATTGTAGTTGATTTTATATTATTATTCAATATATATTGGTTTCTATTTTGAGTTGGCCAATGATACCTACTCAGTACGTGTTCATTGTACTGACCCCTACTTGTATTTTCTTCTCTGTTCTTTTGTGGAGTGCAACAAGTGTACCATCGACTTCGACTCGCCCTCAGCTCTAGCCAGTCTTCAGCACATCATAGTTCAGGATGAGCTATTAATTCTAGCTCGTGCTGGATTCTCTCATTCACGTCTTGATGTCTTTGGATTTCGGACATGGACCATCTTTTTGCTTATTTTGGTTTCTTAAACACTCTTAGACTTGGTAATTTGAAAATAGGTGTCCTTGACGTGATGACTATCAGATTTTGGGATGATAAATATTAAACTTTAGAAACTTATTTAAATTGGTTGCTTAGTATCTTTTGGAGCTTCCACATTATTTATATTATTTATAGTTGAACTATTGATATATGTTGGGTTTAGATTTGTTGGTTCGCTCACCTAGGAGGGTAAGTGTGGGTGCCATTCACGACTCGTTTTGGGTCGTGACAAAACTTGGTATCAGAGCGTTAGGTTTGTTGGTCTCATCACACAAGGACAAGTCTAGTAGAGTCTTGAGGAACGGTATGGGGACGCCTTTATTTTTCTTCGAGAGGCTATAGGACTTTAGGAAAACTCCATGCTTTCTTTCTTTCGTGCTATTACTTGGATCCAATTGGTATCTAGGTGATACAAATTGATATCTGACATTCTCACTCCATTTCGCAGATGGTTAGAACTAGAGCAACAATTGTTCCAACACCGGCAAGACAGGGTGCGTCTGAGCCAACCATTGGGGCTGTAACTCGAGGAGGAGCAGTGGCAAGAGGCCGTGGTAGGGGCCGCAGGAGGACGCCCACTAGAGGCAGAGGACAAACACCTGGTCCAGCTAGGAATAGAGCAGTGACTCCTCCACCGACAGATGAGGTGGTGAGAGAGGGTGAAGAAGGGGAAAATGAGCAGGTTCAGGATAAGGAATTACCACCCCAGCCTACCCCAGAGATGATTAATCAGGTTCTTACTTATCTTAGCGGGTTATCTGATCAAGGCCAGACACCTCCAGTGTTTTCTGCACCAGCACCTCAGGTTCAGGGAGTACAACATGCAGCTGCTGTGGCTCCCCGCATGGATGCATCATTGGAAGTAGGCACGTTTCCTCGATTGACTACAGGGTCTATAATGACAGGTGATCAGCATGAACTTTTCATTAAGTTCTTAAAGTTGAAACCTCCAGTCTTCAAGGGTGCTGAATCTGAAGATGCCTATGATTTTCTGGTTGATTGTCATGAGCTGCTACATAAGATGGATATAGTAGAACGATTCGGTGTAGAGTTTGTGACCTATCAGTTTCAGGGGGATGCTAAAATGTGGTGGCGGTCGTATGTTGAGTGTCAACCAGCACAGGCACCACCTATGACTTGGGCATCATTTTCTAGCTTATTTATGGAGAAGTATATACCCCGAACTTTGAGGGATAGGAGGAGAGATGAGTTCCTGAGCCTAGAGAAAGGAAGGATGTCTGTTTCTGCTTATGAGGCCAAATTTCGTGCACTATCCTGGTATGCCACTCAGCTTTGCTTCAGTCCACAAGAGCGGATTCACCGCTTCGTGAAAGGATTGAGGTCAGATTTGCAGATTCTAGCCTTACAGGTAGCTGCTTCAGCAAAATCCTTTCAGGAAGTGGTTGATTTTGTGATAGAAGTAGAGGGGGTGAAGCCAGACGACTTCACGACAACATCGACATTTAAGAAGTTTCATAAGGGAGGTGAGTTTAGTGGTTTTTACTCCAGAGGCAGAGTTCAGGAGGTTATCCAGCCCGTCCTATTCAGTCTTCATTGCAGGCTTCAGCTGGGGGTCCGTCGCAGACCAGTAAGCCTTTTTCTTAGTTTGGAGGTTATCTCCAGACTTCGTCATTTTCACAGAAACCTATACTTGACTCCAGGAATTGTTATGGATGTGGAGAGGCTGGACATATTAGGAAATATTGTCCAAAAAAAATTTAAAACCCCTAGTAATTAGAGGTAGAGGTGGTCATGGTAGAGGCTGCCATACTGGAGGACGTGGTGGTCACCAATTCAGTCGAGGTGGCGGGCAAGTTGGAACTATTGCAGCGCAGCTTGGTAGGGGCAATGGACAGACAGGTGATAGGGCTCATTATTATGCTTTTCCCGGGAGGTTTGAAGCAGAGACATCTGATGCTGTTATCACAGGTAATCTTTTGGTCTGTGATTGCATGACTTTTGTATTGTTTGATCCCGGATCCACATTTTCATATGTATCTTCCTCATTTGCTACTGGTTTTGATTTATATTGTGATTTGCTTGATATGTTTATTCGTGTCTCTACTCTTGTGGGTGAGTCTGTGATAGTTGAGAAGGTGTATAGGTCTTGCCTTGTGACTTTTGTGGGGAGCAATACTTATGTAGATTTGATTATTCTAGAGATGGTTGATTTTGATGTGATTCTGGGTATGACTTGGCTTTCTCCAAATTTTGCAATCTTAGATTGTAATGCTAAAACTGTGACATTGGCCAAGCCTGGGACAGATCCGCTAGTGTGGGAGGGTGACTATATTTCCACTCCAGTTCGTATTATCTCTTTTCTTCGTGCTAAGAGGATGGTTAGTAAGGGTTGTTTAGCTTTCTTGGCACATCTCAGGGATGATACTTCCAAAGTACCTTCGATTGAGTCTGTTTCGATAGTCCGTGAGTTTCTGGATGTGTTTCCTGCAGACCTTCCTGGTATGCCACCGGATAGGGATATTGATTTTTGTATTGATCTGGAGCCGGGTACTCGCCCCATTTCCATTCCCCCTTATAGAATGGCTCCAGCTGAGTTAAGAGAGTTAAAGGCCCAACTTCAGGAGTTGTTAGGTAAAGGTTTTATTAGACCGAGTGCATCCCCTTGGGGTGCTCCTGTTTTATTTGTGAAGAAGAAAGATGGAAGTTTTCGGATGTGCATAGACTACAGGCAGCTGAATAAGGTAACTATTAAGAACAAGTATCCCATTCCTCGCATTGATGATTTGTTCGATCAGTTACAAGGTGCTTGTGTCTTCTCTAAAATTGATTTGAGATCCGGTTATCATCAATTGAAAATATGGGCAACAGATGTGCCAAAGACTGCTTTTCGAACCAGGTATGGGCATTATGAATTCTTAGTAATGTCTTTTGGTCTTACGAATGCCCCTGCTGCTTTCATGAGCCTGATGAACGGGATTTTTAATCCATATCTGGATCTCTTTGTTATTGTATTTATTGATGATATACTGATATAATCAAAGAGCAGAAAAGAACATGAAGAGCATTTGAGAGTAGTATTGGAGTTGTTGAGGGAGAAAAGGCTTTACGCCAAATTCTCCAAGTGTGAGTTTTGGCTAGATTCAGTGTCCTTCTTGGGGCACGTGGTTTCTAAGGATGGAGTGATGATGGATCCTTCTAAGATTGAAGTAGTGAAGAGTTGGGTAAGACCTACTAATGTTTCAGAGATAAGGAGCTTTGTTGTTTTAGCTAGCTACTACCGTCGATTTGTCAAGGGATTTTCTTCTATTGCTTCCCAGCTGACAAATTTGACTAAGCAAAATGTTCCATTTGTATGGTCGGACGAATGTGAAGAAAGCTTCCGGAAACTCAAGACCTTGTTGACTACTGCACCAATTCTTACCTTGCCAGTGGAAGGTAAGAATTTTATTGTTTATTGTGATGCATCTTATTCTGGTTTGGGTGCAGTGCTAATGCAGGAGAGGAATGTAATTGCTTATGCTTCGAGGCAATTAAAAATGCATGAACGTAACTATTCGACCCATGATTTGGAGTTGGTTGCAGTTGTATTTGCAATAAAGCAATGGAGACATTATCTATATGGGGTCAAGTGTGAAGTTTATACAGATCATCGTAGTTTACAATATGTCTTTACTCAGAAAGATTTAAATTTGAGGCAGAGGAGGTGGATGGAACTACTATGATATTACTATTTTGTATCACCTAGGAAAAGCTAATGTTGTGGCAGATGCTTTAAGTAGAAAAGCAGGGAGCATGGGTAGTTTAGGCCACTTACAAGTTTCTAGACGCCCATTGGCTAGAGAGGTTCAGATTCTGGCTAATGACTTTATGAGGATGGAAGTACTGGAGAAAGGAGGATTTTTGGCCTGTGTGGAGGAAAAATCTTCTTTTCTTGACAAGATAAAGGGAAATCAGTTTGCTGATGAGAAGCTGAGCCGAATTCGAGATATGGTATTGCGAGGAGAGGCTAAAGAGGCAGTAATTGATGAAGAAGGCGTCTTGAGGATTAAGGGAAGAGTATGTGTGCCCCGTGTAGATGATTTGATTCACATTATTCTTATAGAGGCTCATAGTTCGAGGTATTCTATACATCCTGGTGCAACCAAGATGTATCGTGATCTAAGGCAACATTATTGGTGGAGTAGAATGAAGCGTGACATTGTTGATTTTGTTGCCCAATGCCCGAATTGTCAGCAGGTAAAGTATGAACATCAGAGGCCTGGAGGTACACTTCAGAGAATGCCCATTCCTGAATGGAAGTGGGAAAGAATTGCAATGGATTTTGTAGTTGGTCTTCCAAAGACATTGGGTAAGTTTGATTCTATTTGGGTAATTGTTGACAGGTTAACTAAGTCTGCTCACTTTATTCCGGTCAAGATGACTTACAATGCAGAGAAGTTAGCCAAGCTCTATATCTCGGAGATTGTTCGATTGCATGGAGTTCCACTTTCCATCATATCAGATAGAGGTACGCAATTTACTTCTAAATTTTGGAGGACCCTACATGTTGAATTAGGTACTAGATTGGATCTTAGTACTGCATTCCACCCTCAGACCGATGGGCAGTCAGAGCGAACAATTCAAGTGCTGGAGGATATGCTTCATGCGTGTGTGATAAATTTTGGTGGTCATTGGGATAAATTCTTACCCTTAGCAGAGTTTTCGTACAACAATAGATATTATTCGAGTATTGATATATCCCCATTTGAGGCATTGTATGGGAGGAGATGTAGGTCCCCCATTGGTTGGTTTGATGCATTTGAGGTTAGACCCTGGGGTACTGATCTTTTGAGGGAATCATTAGAGAAAGTGAAATTATTCAAGAAAAGCTTTTAGTAGCTCAGAGTAGGCAGAAGGAATATGCAGATCGAAAGGTTAGAGACTTGGATTTTATGGAGGGTGAGCAAGTCTTGCTGAAGGTTTCACCCATGAAAGGTGTGATGCGGTTTGGTAAGAGAGGTAAGCTTAGTCCGAGGTATATTGGACCATTTGAAGTACTTAAGCGCGTGGGGGAGGTGGTCTATGAATTAGCCTTGCCTCCAGGACTGTCAGGAGTGCACCGGGTATTTCATGTGTCTATGCTGAAAAAATACCATGGTGATGGAAACTACATTATTCGTTGGGATTCATTTCTTCTTGATTAGAATATGTCTTATGAGGAGGAGCTTGTTGCTATTCTAGATAGGGAGGTTCGCAAGTTGAGATCAAAGGATATTGCATCTATCAAGGTTCAGTGGAAGAATCCGCCAGTTGAAGAGTGCACTTGGGAGAGTGAGGTTGATATGCAAGAAAGATATCCACATCTTTTTACAAATTCAGGTACTCTTTCTCGCCCTCGCCTTTCTTTTTGATCGTTCGAGGACGAACGATGAGTAAATTGGTATCTATTGTAACGACTCTTTTGGTCAGTTTGAGTACTAGAGATTTTTATTTCATAACTATTCTTCCGATAGATTTTAAATGGGTGTTTTGGACTATTCATAATTATAACTATGAAATTAATATGGTAGTTTTACTAATTTATTTAGTTAGTGGTTAATAAAATAATATTATAATTAATAGTGGGTCACTATTATCACTATTATAATTAGATGAGTATAATAATTAGGGTAACAAATAATTTGTAAAGAAAAGAAAAGAGGGGAAACGGAGAAAAGCAGGTGGAATAGCTCACCCTGAACTATGATGTGCTGAAGACTGGCTAGAGCTGAGGGCGAGTCGAAGTCGATGGTACACTTGCTGCACTCCACAAAAGAACAGAGAAGAAAATACAAGTAGGGGTCGGTACAATGAACACGTACTGAGTAGGTATCATCGGCCAACTCAAAATAGAAAATCAATATATATTGAATAATAATATAAAATCAACTATAATACTTAACAGGTGGCAAACAACAAACACATGAACTATTGACAAAAACACCATAATAGGTACACTATCAATCACAACATCAAGCACACCTATGAGGACTCATGCCTCCACACCATACTCATTTGGAAAATAGGTTCTTTCAGATTGAGTATATTAAGTTAATTCAAGATTCCTTTCCTTTAATGTTATTGTGTCGGAATGTGACACTTCGATCCCATATATCGTGTCGGAACGTGACACTCCGATCCCATAATACCATGTCGGAACGTGACACTCCGATCCAATTATCTCATTGTTTTATTTCATCAAACCTTCTTTATTCAAGGCGTCATTTTAATAGAGAGGTTTCAAGATTAGAAGTTCAACGGTCTCATAATTTTAGGCCAACCACAAACAACACAATCAAAATATACAACCAAACAATCAAGTACATAGGATACTTTACAATATCACTCAATACATATCAATCGATATTTAGAGTTTATCTATCACATAGAAATAAACCATAACCTACCTCCACCGAAGAACCGAAATCAAGCAAGCTACCTCTCCAATGCCTTTGTTTTCCTCAATGCCTATGTACCTTTTCAATCTATCAAATATATATACATATTTGTAAGTTAACGAGTCTACAAACATCATATTACTCTATGTCTAGCCTAGACCCAAAATTCACCTAACTTTATATATATATATATATATATTATATATATATATATATATCCTAAAATTCAAACCTAAAAGTAAGTCTTAATTCCACCACTTAGCACAATTTTAATAATAATCATACAATATAGTACACCAAATATTTAATTACCTATCTCAATATATCAACCTTTAATTTCTTATATCATAACAAAATTTTATAATATTAACATTAGGTCACTGGTTACAAAACCAATGGCAGAATAGTAACCGTCGAAGACAATTCCTAATTTCCCACTAACATTCACAATTAAAGCCACTGGTCACGAGACCAGTGGCACACATGCATAAATCTTTCTCCTAATTGTTAGTAGAAACCATTTGCATATCATCCCTTAATTAATAATATAACCTTAGCAATTGAAGCCACTGGTCACGAGACCAGTGGCGCACATGCATTATCCTTAAAAAAAATCAGTAGTTACTCATATACAGAAAACGTACCCCCAAAAAAATATATGCACGATGTTCTGTTGATGCTCCCGTGATTTTTCTTCGTTCCACCTGCTTTTCTCTGTTTCCCGTCTTTTCTTTTCTTTACAAATTATTTGTTACCGTAATTATTATACTCATGTAATTATAATAGTGATAAAAGTGACCCACTATTAATTATAATATTATTTTCTTAACCACTAACTAAATAAATTAGTAAAACTACCCCATTAATTTCATAGTTATAATCATGAATAGTCCAAAACACCCATTTAAAATCTATCGGAAGAATAGTTATGAAACAAAAATCTCTAGTACTCAAAACGACTAAAAGAGTCGTTACAAATATCTATCATTGATTCTTGACGGAGAATGAGCAACTCGTGCTGATAACATGTTGTAAAAGTAAGGGAAAATGCACAAGTACCCTCGTCAACCTATGCCCAAAATTTCAAAGACACACTTATACTATACTAAAATCCTATTACCCCCATGAACTTATTTTATAAGTAATATTCTACTCCTTTTCGGCCTACGTGACACTAGCTTGAAAAAGAAAGTCAACCAGCGTTGGGCCCACAAGATAGTGTCGCATAGGTAAAAAAGGGGTAAAAAATTATTAATAAAATAAGTTAAGGGGAATAATCGGACCTTAGTGTAGTATAAGTGTGTCTCTGAGATTTCGGGTATAGGTTCAGAGGATACTTGTACATTATCCCTAAAACTAAAGCAAAATAAGATAAGGAATATAAAATATATAAGAATAGAAATAGAGTGACAAAAGATGAGAGCATTTCATATTCTTCAAAATATTCATCAAATCTTCAAGCGTATACAATATGAAGTCTTATGCCTCTATTAATAGTGTAACATAGAGGCATACAAAATATTAGTCATAAACATGACATTAACATGAATATAATGGGGAGGCTATGAAAGTGAAAGGTTACAAGAGTAATGGTTATAAAGTTGGAGGTTATGGAGGTTATGTTTATCTTCATAATGGAGAAGGTTATAAAGTAACTTCTTGGTGTTGTGGACATCCACATTATATTGTTTTATAACAGACATATTGTATCAACTTTTTAAAAATATATAGTAACTACTAAATTTCACCACGCTTCATTAAATACGTTATTAATAGACACTTTAATCTATTTTGAATATATTTAGAAAAAAATAGTCAAGATTATTGTTTCCACAAACTAAAGATCACCTTCTATTTTTCTCTAAAAAATTATCTGAAACATAAAAAAAATAAAAAAAAATTTTAAATTGTCAATATTTTGCCATTTAATATTACTCATTCTCAATACTTTTAATATGTAGTAAAAATATCAAAAAAGAAACAATTGTTAAAAACAGAACTGAGAAATTAAGGGGAGAGAAAAATATTAAAAAGAAACAATTGCTTAAAAGTTTTATCAGTTACAAAAATTCAAAACAAATAGCTAATTGACAATTTATCAAAATACATCAACTTCCATCTCAAACTTCTTCTTTCACGATGTTCTAAAAAACACGCTTATCATCATTGTTTTAAAAATGCAATATTTAATTTTCTTAATTTTTTTGAAGCAGGTTATTCTACTAAGGCATATTTTGACGTTATGAATTATAATTTATCATATTCCAAATTTTATAAAGTTATTTGGCTATCATGTTAAAGTTATGTATCTCCTTTTAAGAAATTTTCCAGTATTCAGAATATAATACTCATGTATTCATAATATAGGTATTCATCCATCTTACATATGTACTTTATTTTGCTTATTTTAAATATCACTTTGTATACCAAATAGTTTGTATTCAGATTCGATTTCGTATTCTTCCTAATGTATACCATAAAATTTGTATTTAGATTTGATTTCGTATTTATTCTCAACTATATCATAAAATTTTGTATTTATATTTTGATTTCGTATTCATTCTCAACTATAAATAGCCAAAATACAGTTTATTTATGTATTCATTACATGTGTATTAATCTTAATTGCATCAGTCAAACAATTTTGTATTTTATTTTGCTCAATATATGTTTATACCAACTAGATTATTTTTGATTTCGTATTCATTCACAATTTTAAATAATACAGGCTTGTATTTAGATTATCACTTTGTAAACATAAATTTGACCACAAACCATAGAACATTCAAAATACTTTCAAATACTTTTGCGAAACAACTCAATACCTAAATGCTAATGTGGATAATACTAAATTTGAAATATAAAAACAAATCATAAAAAAAGATCGATAAAAATTATTTTAAATACTAAAAATCTGAAATACATAAATATTTGATGAGTAGTTAACAAACTCACATAAAAATTAAGAAAAATGGCGGAAAATCCTCAATACATACAATCCAAAAATTCAACATAATGTGTGATTTTTAAAACAAAATCTCGCAAAAGAAAAGATGAATTCAAAAATATCTTTATCAATTGAGAGATTTCTTGATTAATTGATAGATCTGAACAAATTGTTATGAACTTGAATAACTTGTTCTTCAACATGAAGAGAATAATGATGAAATTTTGATGAAAGAAAAAAAAATCAATGATGGAGATGGTAAAAACTAAAAAGTTGATGAAAGAGAAAAAAAAATTTGAAAAGTGAAAGATGAAAAATAAATTTAATGGTACTAAAACAAATTGTAGTGTAAATGGGTAATAGAGGTAGAATTTGATTCAAAGTTGAATTGTTTTGAGAAATAAAATTTGAATACAAATTATTTTCTAAAATATTGACATTTTGACATTTTCAATAATTATTTTAAAGTGTAGATATTTTTACTAATTAAGTTAGGAATTGTGATTAGTTTGATAAGTTTTTCAAAAAAATAATTGTAATTTCAAAATTCAAGAAAAACTTCACCTGCATTTTTATATTAAATAAAAAAAAAAGTAAAATAAACAAAAATAACAATAAGGACACAACAATAAAAGGCCTAAATTAAAATTTGCTAAATATATTATGTGTTAGACGAAGCATGATTTTACCATTATCATTGATCATGTTGGTTGCAGATGGCTTATAAATTATCAATTTTCATATTACAATATATTTTTTTAGAGAAAATTAGTATTGTTAATTAATATTTTTTCTAAGGAAGAAATATCAATTCACATGTTTTTTTTTTTATCAGGCCATGAGCCATTGGTAAAAAAATACGAATAGAAACATCATTTTGTTTTATGCTTCTTATTACTAAAACATTTCATTTATAAGAATTAGTCATCTTAATATTAGAAATTAAATTTAAAAGTTGTTGAAAGAGAAATAATTTTGTTGCCAGAGTAACTTCCTTAATCATAATTAAGCCAAAGCTATTCATACATTCTTATTTGAAACACTATAAGTACTCATACAATTGATCAAAATTTAATTAACAGTTATGAAATTAGAATTTTTATCTTTCGTAATTAACATGTTAATAGAAAATGATAATTTATTATTTTATACTTATTACATTTTTTGTTATGATATTAACTCATTATGATATGAGAAATGCAATGTTTTAAATTTTAAAGGATAATGAGATATACATCCGCCCAACTACTTGCTCTAAAATCTCAAAAAAAAAAATTAAAATCGTGACACTCAATCACAAAATGTTTTGATCGTATAAAATGATTGATCGTATAAAATGATACCAAATACATATGTAATATACTAATATCATATATTTATAGAAAAAAAAATCTATCATATATAGAGTATGAAATACTATGAACTTGTGACCCGTTAAAACCATTTCATTATCATCGGGGTCCTAATAGGAAATTTGTATTTGTGATGTCCGGCTACGTAAGTAGGGGTATGCATAAATCGAATCGACCGATAAATCGAATCGAAAAAATGTTATTGGTTACTATTATGTAAAAATTAGGTATATAATATTTTTTTTATATTAATATTCTCAAGTTATAGTATTAGATGTTGTCTTTCAATATACAACATTTAATATATAAAGTTATAGCATATTATTATAAATTAAAGATTGATTTTAAATGATTTAAAACATTTATTTTTTTTTTAAAAAAGAAATAAAGAAAAATATCGAATCAATTTTTTAATGGAAATATCATGTTTCATTATTTAAAATAATTACATTTAATAAATATAATAATTGATTAGCGCCTATAAAGAATGTTTTTTAAAAAAATTCAGATTAATTAGTTACCTTAAAAAGCTCAATTTAGTTGAAATCAAATTAAATTGTAATTTGATTCCTTATAACGCTCTATTAAAACGAAATCACATTAAAATTTGTTATTTTTTTCAGCTATCATGTTTCTCTCTCTTGTTTACAGATTGCATTTTTATTTTTTTAGTGATTGAAGATATTTTGCTGTTGAAAAATGTGATTTGTTGTGATGGAAAACATTGTATCGATATTAATTAAACATGGTGGAAGGTGAAATCCGTCAGGTTGGTATTTATTATAGTTTATTAGTTTGTTTTTGGTAATTTTATTCAATATACAAATTATTGCGTTTTTTGTTTCACACTGCATTTTGGTATATACTATATTTGCAACAGCACGGAACAATGTTTTAGTTTTATTAAAATTGAAGATTTGATTAATACATGTTTTATGAAAAAATAGAAAAAATAAAATTGATTTTACAGTGTGTTTAGTAACTAATCAATAAAGAATTAATTATAATGTTGTGGATCATTGTTGTATGACATTAGTATTAAATGAGTATGAATAGTTATTGTTTTTTTGTTTGTATGAATTTTGTTTTAAAGAGTAATGTTTTGTATGTTTTTGGATAATGAAATTATGATTTTTTTATATGAATTATGTTTTGAATAGCATTTTCTGTATGTTACATGATAAAAAAAGTTTTATTAAGTGTATATGAAGTGTATGTGAATTATGTATCATGTTCGTAGTTAGTATGCTTTGAATAGTTATTTCTGTTTGGTACAGGATGGTAAATGTTGTATTAGGTGTATGAAACTTGTATTCTTTTCGTAGTTAGTATGTTCTGAATAGCATTGTCGATATGACATGTGATGATGAAAGCTATACTAATTGTGTATGAAATGGGTATCGAATTTGTATTTTATTGTATGAAGTATCTTTTCATGGGTAACTTCGATATGGTATAGGTTGATGAAAGGTATATTAATTGTGTATGAGGTGTGTATAAATTATTTTGCAGTTAATACGTATTATGGTATACTAATTGTTATTTTAATGTTATGAAACATGGAAATATGTTAATTTTCAGATGGAGGGCATCATATATGATGCGTCTACTCTGTATAGTGGTCTAGTTAGTGCAATAATATCGCAACTCAATATAGATGTTAATATAAGCGTTATTGAGATAAAATATATTATTAGTGATATGTGTCCACCTGTTAGTATTCACAATAATGTTGGGGTGAGGGTTTCTTTAGATCAAAAGATAGCAAATTTAGATTTCTTTATAAAATAACCATTGTGCATCTCTATGAAAGATTTTGAAATGTATAATCAAGACATTAGAGTTGCTATTGATAGGAGACATTATGAAGTTAGTTTAACACATACTAACGTTGATTTATACTCTAACAGTTTCATCCGTTTGATTGGAGTGAATTTAGACGGAGATGTCGATGAGAATAGTGAAGAAGATAATGATGTAATAATGACCATTCTAACCTATTTGTAGTTGAGACTCAGATTTACAAGAATAGGGAAATACTTAAAGAGGTGATGATGCATGTTGGACTTGTCGAAAATTCAGTTTTCGTGTACCGCATTGTAATGCATCTAAGTACACATCATTGTTTTAATTTGTGTATTTTATTTGATTGATTTTGGTTTATAAAATTTAATTGTATATTTTATTATTTGTGAAATAGTTATTAGCTGAATTGTCTTTCTGATACTTGTTCTTGGATAATGATGAAAGCATCATGTTTGAATAAATCAAATTTATTCAAAGTTAGGAACTACAATGTTGAACATACTTGTTCTGTTAGAGATAGATCGTATGCAAGACGTCGGGGAATAACTGACGTTGTATCTGTCTTAATAATGGATAAGTATATTGATCCATCTAATGTATACACTCCAAAGGATATAGCGGAGGATATGTTAAAATTGCACGGTGTTTCGCTAACATATATACAAACGTGGAGAGCTAAAGAAAAAGCGATAAAATTGGTGCATGGAGATCCAGCCGAATCATAGGTCAAACTATCGGGTAATTTCGGTGTAAATTATGAACTAACAATGTTTTTTATTGTAAAAATGAAAAAAAAGGTACCATACAGTTTGTTTTCTGAATGAATTGGAATTGTTTGTTTAGTATATTTTATGTATCACTTTTGTATCCTTTCTGTATGTACTTATAGTTAAATAGGTATTAATGTATGTATACTTTTTGTATCAATTAAGTGTTCTTTATGTATCCATTCAGTTATATATTTGATATTTTATAATATTAAACTGTCTTATTATATAATTATAAAAATTTCAGGTTATCCATACATATTGGAACAAACATATGCTGGATCGATTTTGAAAATAGAAAGGAAGTAATGTGATAAATTCTTATACCACATTTGTTGCATTAGAAGCTTGTATTAGAGACTGGGAGTAATGTAGACCAATTATAGTAGTTGATGGGGCAGGTTTAAAATGTTCATATAGTGGTACAATTTTCACTGCCAGCACCATGGATCCGGGAGGTAGTTTTTGATCCCATATTTTTACTCTTATACAATGTAATAAAATATGATATAAAGTATGTTTTTAATTTGTGTCATATTTTTTTTCAAAAAATGAATCAGGTCATATACTTCCGTTGGTGTATGCGATAGTGGATTCTGAAAATGACGCTTCATGGACCTTGTTCTTTGAACAGTTTAAGGAAGCATATGGAGTTACCGAAAACATGTGTTTTATGTCAAATCGAAACAAAAGCATATGAAAAGAGACTGCTACTTTATATCCTGAATCTGAACATTATGCCTGCATATGGCACCTACCATTAATGTGTTGAAGAATTTCAATCGGAATACTCAAGATTTGTAAATTTTATTTTTTACACTGGAAAAGGCTTATACAAAACAACAGTTTGAGACGATTATGAGAAGAATAGACCAGATAGATACGCAATATAAGAGGTTACTTATTTGATATCGATTATAACAAATGGTCTAGAGCTTATTCGAATTGTAAGCGCACATGGACCATGAGTTCAAACATCGCCGAGTCATTGAATAATGTTAACAGGATAGCAAGGAGATTACCAGTGATTTCACTTCTTGAATTTTAAGGGTAACAATTCAAAGATGGATTCACAAGCACAATGAGGAGGCTGATAAAACAACATCTAAGCTGACAAAATAATATGATCCTTATATTCAGAAAAGTATTTCTTTGTCTTGCAATATGAGAGTATGTTTTTTACTCTATTCAATAATAATTAAGTGTATTTTACATCCCAACTTTTAATGACATTTATATTAACAATTTCACTTTGAATTTGTTATTTATGTGATACCTTCAACGGTTGATATACATGTTGTCGCTGAAGGAGCAAAGAAATACATAGTAAACTTGAATACAAAGATGTGTAGTTGCAGGATATTTCAATGTTATGAGATACCACGTGGTCATGTAATTGCAGTTCTTAGATACAAAAAGTTGTATGAAGCAAATTTTGTTCTCCTTTTTTTCAAAGATGCATATGTCATCTGTGTTGAACCTATCACATGCGAGAGTACATGCGATATACAAAGTTATATTTTAGAGCCTAAATTGATGCCACCCGGTCCAAGTAAATTATCGAAAAGATCAAAACTTGAACGCTGGAAGGGATTGGCTGATGTGAAATTCAAAAGGTCAAAAATTACTTGCACTAGATGTCGTCAAGTTGAACATAACATGAAGACGTTCAAATTATCCTACACCAAAAAATGATTTCTTGTTTTTACTTATTGTACACATATTTTTTTGTTGTTTTGACTGTTAGACACAAATTTTGTGTATGGAATGCATTTGGTATCATTAACATTGATTAATTTTTATTTTGTGAAATTGTTCAACTATAAATAACATTGAAACACACTTTACATAAATATGGATCGCTGTATACAAGTATTATTCAAATTCCATACATAGTACATAGTGCATATAAAATTCATACCAGATGAATCAACTATTTAAACATTTCTAAAGGTACAATGAATTCCCATTGAGACAAAATTCATACAACTACTTAATACAATAAATCATACATCAATTCACATCTCTTTTATATACATAAAAGTACATATGAAATACGTAATTCATACAAGGTACATACATAAGGAGAAATTATTTTTAACATATTTTGGTACATGTATGTTTTATTAAAATAGTTCATATAAAGTTAAAATATATTTCATACAATATGCATACATAGTTCATACATAGTTTATACAAAAGTTTATATATGTGGATCAAAAAAAGTATGATATTTGTCATACTAGAAAGATAAGAAATTAAAAGTGTGATGTCATGTGTATAAACATAGTAATCAGACTTAATACATAGTTCATCCAAAATAAGGGTAACATTGATAAATTAAATCAATCTGTAATTCATATTAAGAAGAAAAAACTGGAAAAAAACATAAATTGTTCCATTGTTAAAAAAAAAAACATGTAGTCCAAAAGAAGGTAAAAGATGCAATGAACTTTTTCTAATTTTTTTTTCGTGATTTTGGAGTAGGATAATTTGTGGTGTCCAGAACTTGTTCTTTTGGCGTGCGAGGTCCACCATACTTGCTAGCAATTGTACCCGTAACTTCATTGTTACTTATTGCGTCCTTTTCATTCTTTGATTTTGTATAATGCCAAACTAATATGGCATTACGTCTGACGATGATATGTTGCATCAATATCAATATCAGACACATCAAAAACACTATTGTTGATATATTCAGAAAAAGAGATGTATATACTCCACAAACGTTGTAAACAATTTGAAAGTAGAATTTTTTTTAATAACTAAATAAAGATGTCATTTTAGATGAAATAAGTAGAGTATAGTAAATGCATACATGGAACTATCTTCATGTTGAGGAAAATCTGTTACATGCTTCAAATCTAGAGGTTCGGGTTGAGACTTGTATTGATATTTTGAGATATTATTGACATACTGATCAAGCATTTTGTCATAAGACCCTGTGCTCGCCAGAAATAATGATATCATGGTTGCAAGTTTATCAACAGCTTCTTTCACTTTATTGTTGTGAACAGATTCTCACCTCATCGAATTGTATACATGTAGACATCTAAGCTTAATTCGGAATACAACAAGGAATCAATGAAATTTCTCACTAATATTGACAGTGATAATGACTTCGTCAACTTTGTCCCAAACAATGTTAGCAAGCAGCTTAAATCCTCTAATGCATTGTCCAACATCGTGGTTGGGGGCAATGGATCTCATGTCGCAATCTGACTCTCTCCACTGTTTCTCAATGTTATCAATCCACGTCATAAACCAACATTCAACCATGTTGTATGAAATTGATGTTTGGGAGTATTTTACCTTCTTTTGCAGATAATACATAATTGTATTAATATGTTGTTACAAATAAAAATAAATAAATAATACACAATTGATACTTCATACAGTGTCATATCATAGAAATAACTATAGCAATTCATACATAAATTATATAAAAAATGTATAGACATGTTTCATACCCAATTCATATACAAATCATACAAACATAATAAATTATTTCGTGCATAATTCATATAATATTAAAAAATTAATTCTTACTTCAATTCGTATATCAATTAATACACAGAGTCATGTAGTACTAAAAACAACATTTCATACATAAATTAAAATATAAATTCAAGCAAATACTAATACAAAATATGATTATAAAAAATATACACTTTTACTTTACAACTAAAAAATTATACTCACATACATAGAACATTTTACTGAAACTATGACTATTAATACTTCAATACATACATCAATGCATGCACAAATCATTCAATACTAAAATACAACAATACATACAACCATTAACATAGAATTCAAAAAAATACTAGCTTACATTATAGAATTTATTCATATGTTATACAAAAATCATTCAATATTGATTCAAAGTATAACTTATCCTGTCCTTCCAAGGTTTGTCCGGTTGACTCATTATATGAAAAAAAAATTCTGCGATATTGACAATGCCAAAGTCCATTTGAGGTTGAAAGGTAATTTCACCTTTGAATATGTTTGAATATGTTTTTTTCCTGTGAATATTGCAAAAAAGATTGTATAAAATTTGAGATTGTAAAATTTTTTAAAAAAATTGTTCGATAGACATTTATACCTGAAACATCTTTGATAACCCATAGGTTGAACTCGTCGATCAAATCGGCTGAAACCACAAAATCATTATGACTTTCAAATGGATGTTTGAGTGGGAAGGAAATAGAAACTCTCTTTGAACTGCTTTCGCCTTTCGACAGTCGAATATAAGGAAAATATTCGTATTTGCCGGAATTACTATTTCTTGCTTGCACGGCTGGAGTTGTGGTAGAATTTAGAATTGGATCAAGTACAACGATTTGTGACATAGTAAAATCAAAATAATCATCCAAGTTGGTGATTTTGAAGTTGATGATCCAGATACGTCAACGTTGAAAAAATCACCAGTTGACTTTTGAGCTTCACCTACATAAGAAAAACTTGTAAGGTAAAAACAAATTTGTAAATGGAAATACATGTTATAATAGTAATTATATCATACCATTGTGTTTGAAATGTAAACTTATTCACCCATCGAAATAGAAGGCTGGTCCGTTAGAGCTTTATCAGATTGTGCAACATTTTGAGTAGTGTCGTCCTAATATTAATTTTCAGACAACGTCAGTGTATTTTGATTTTTTTGTATGAATTAAATTAACATTAGTATAACAGTTTCATTAGTATACAATTTCACAATAATTAATACAATAATTAAACTAAGTAAACTAACATAAAACTTTTAAAATAATTTCATTAGTATACAGTTTCACAATAATTAATATAACATCTATAGAGTATTTATACCTATGGTAAAAACAAAGTTCCATACATTTTTAATATAACATTTTTACTGTATTCATACATATATGAAAAACAAAGTCTCATACATTTCTAATACAATATTTATACATTATTCATATATGTATGAAAATACAGTTTCATACATAATTAATACAACATTTATACAGTATTCATACATATATGAAATTTTTTCTATTAGTCATATATAATTCATACGCTGAATCATATATATAACACAAATACTAATACATACTATGATCCAAAAATATTCATACACAGAACACATTGATCCATACCTGTTGTTTTGCATTTGATGTTGATTGACCTCTTGACAATCTGATTTCTTCAATTATCAGCTTAGTCGAGTTATCGACGTACGTTTTGATTTCAGCCATGTGTTTGTCAACCTTATCAATATATGAAAGAAATACATTAAAAGAATAAAATAAAACATAGAGTACTGATATTAGTTAATTTAAATGTGATTAGAACTAACATTAACTTTGAGTTCTTTCAACTCCGCCTTAACCTGTTCATTAAACAATAAGAAGTTTGATATGTATAATGTAATATCTTAAAGCTATTTTTATCGTAAATTTTCATTTATACCTCTGCAATTTCTGCTTCAACTCTACATATTTTTGTTCAAAATCAACGCCATGTTTTACTGAGGTTCCTTGCTCTTCAGAATCATGGTGACTTGGAGATTGATTTAAAATGATTTCATCCATGACATTTAACTCTTCTTCAGTAAAAATTATATTTCTGAATTTATGCTCCAAAAAAAATATATGAGAATTTGTAATAATTTATAATTACTTTAATAACATTCACTAAAAAATTATCTGATTGTCATGTGTTCTGAATATCTGTTGACACCCAATTTTTAACCTCTACAATATATATTAATTATCGAGCTTCTTAAATTTCAAACTATTTGAAATAATTCATTCTATAAAAATAAAAATATTGTTCAAGTTATTTTAAATAGTTTTTGTCACTTTTTATAATTTTTAAGTAATATATATATGTTTACATAATTATTTATATAATTAGTATATTTTATGAATAGTCTAAAATCGTTTCAAAAAAATATTTTCTTTTTAATTGGATATTTTGTTAATTGGTTTGGCTTAATTATAAGTTGTATTTTGAGCTAATTAACTATAATAAAATTAATTATTTTATATTGTTAGGATTAAAAAGCTCATTAATTAATTAATATTAATTCGTCTTGATCAAGATTTGATCGTATTTAACTAATTAGCTCAATTTGGTTATTTCTTAAACTCCAAAATCTAACCCACTTGGGGATCAAGTGTTGGACAATTTTTTTCCTGATAAATTACTTATATACACAACTTTACGTGCCTTATTCTCTATTTTTCCCTAGATTTTTGAAGTATTTCATAAATTTAATATTTCTATTAATGCTTAAAACTTTCATATACATAAAATCAATTGGTCAAAGCCCACGTTTACTATTTGTATTCGCACTCTTGTTTATACTCCCTAAATTCACTCCACATTCTTAGCAGTTACAATTTTCAAATTAATTTGATATATGTCACGACCCAAAACGAGCCGCGAGTGGCACCCACACTTATCTTACTAGGTGAGCGAACCAACAAATCTAAATCCCAACATTTACCAACATTTCAACCATAATAAACAAAATATAATGCGGAAGACTCAAATCTTATTAATATAACCAATAAACAAGCTTCTAAAGTTTATCAACTATCATCCCCAAAATCTGGAAGTCATCACATCAAGAACATCTATCCTCAAATTTCTAAATCTAAGAGTATTAAGAAGCTAAAATAAGTAAAAAGATGGTCCATGTCCGAACTTCAAGACATCAAGACGTGAAGGAGAGAATCCAGTCCGAACTAGGAGTAATAGCTCACCCTGAAATCTGACGTGCTGAAGACTGGCTAGAGTTGAGGACGAGCCGAAGTCGATGGCACGGTTGCTGCACTCCACAAATAACAACGAAGAAAATTACAAGTAGGGGTCAGTACAAGGAACACGTACTGAGTAGGTATCATCGGCCAACTCAAAATAGAAAGCAATATATATCAAGTAATATTATAAAATCAACTACAATATTCAACAGGTGGCAACAACAAGTACAAGAACCATGGGCAACAACATCAAGCGCACCTATGAGAACTCAAGCCTCCACACCATACTCACTTAGGATATAGGTTCTCCAAAATTGAGTATATTAACATGATTCAAGATTACTTCTCTTTATTCTTATCGTGTCAGAACGTGACACTCCGATCTCCTAATACTACGTGTCGGAACGTGACACCCGATCCCCTAACACTACGTGTCAGAACGTGACACCCGATTCCCTAATACTACGTGTCGTAACGTGACACCCGATCCCCTAATACTACGTGTCGGAACGTGACACCCGATCCCCTAATACTACGTGTCGGAACGTGACACCCGATCCCCTAATACTACGTGTCGGAACGTGATACCCGATCCACTAATCTCATTAATTCCATTTCATCAAGTCTTCGTTATGCCAAGGTGCCATCTTAACATAGAGAATTCAAGATTGAAGATTCACAATCACAACATACAAACACACAATCAAGCATATAAAAGACTTTACAATACCACCCAATACATATCAATCGCTATTTAGAGTTACTATGAAGATAGCATAAACCATAACCTACCTCCACCGAAGAATCGCGATCAACACGTTATTTCTCAATGCCTTTACTTTCCTCTTCGCTTCTCCATTTTCTCGCTCGTTCTCCCTCTCTTCCTGTTCTTTTTATTTTTCCTCTCCAAATTCTTTTTCTTTTACCCTAATTATCATATAATCAATTATAAAAGATGATAAAAGTAACCCACTATTTATTTCAAGGTTACTTCTTTTAACCCCCAAGTAAATAACTTATTAAACTCACCCCACTAATTTCATGAAGTTTGTCATGAATGGTCCAAAACACCCCTTAAAAACTTTTAGCAGAATTCCGACCCAGTCGAGGTTACGCGACCTGTGACGGCCCGTCGTGTCTATGACGGTCCGTTCTGCAGGTATGTCACAAGATTCAGAGAATTAAATTCAGTCAAGGGTTTTGTGACGGTCCGTCGTATCTACGACGGTCCATGCTGCAGCTCCGTCGCGGAGTTCAGAGAGTCGCTCCCAGTACCCAGATTTCAGAGTTGAACTGTTTTGGCACGAAGACGCTCGACGGATCGTTGTGCCTATGTCGGTTCGTCCTACTTGTCGTCGAGGGCAATGAGGAGAGCAACAGGAAAATTACACATGTGTGGGACGACGGGGTCCATGACGGTCCGTCGCGTGATAAGTCGACCCAGTCAGTTTTTACCACAAATGATTCTACTGCCCGAAACGACTAAACAGGTCGTTACAATAGATACCAATTTATCCATCGTTCGTCCTCAAACGATCACAAGAAGAAAAACAAGGGCGAGAAAGAGTACCTGAATCTGCAAAAAGGTGTGGGTATCTTGCTTGCATATCAGCCTCCTTCTCCCAAGTGGACTCTTCAACTGGCCGATTCTTCCATTGAACCTTGATGGATGCAATCTCCCTTGATCTCAACTTGCGGATTTCTCTATCTAGAATAGAAACAGGCTCCTCCTCATAAGAAAAATTCTCATCAAGAAGAACTGAATCCCCACGAATAATGTAGTTTCCATCCCCATGGTATCTTTTCAGCATAGACACATGAAATACCGGGTGCACTCCTGACATTCTTGGAGGCAAGACTAATTCATAAGCTACCTCCCCCACTCGCTTCAGAAATTCAAATGGAACAATATGCCTCGAACTAAGCTTACCTCGCTTACCAAACCGCATCACCCCTTTCATGGGAGAAACCTTCAGCAAGACTTTCTCACCCTCCATAAAATCCAAGTCCCTAACCTTTCGATCTGCATATTCTTTCTTCCTGTTTTGAGCTGCTAGAAGCTTTTCTTGATTGAATTTTACTTTATCTAGCGATTCCCTCAAAAGATCGGTACCCCATGGTCTCACCTCAAATGCATCAAACCACCCAATGGGAGACCTACATCTCCTCCCATACAGTGCCTCAAATGGGGCCATATCAATACTTGAGTGATAGCTATTATTGTATGAAAACTCTGCTAAGGGAAAGAAGTTATCCCAATGACCACCTAAATCTATTACACATGCACGAAGCATATCCTCCAACACCTGAATCGTTCGCTCAGACTGACCATCGATCTGAGGGTGAAATGCAGTACTAAGATCCAACCTAGTACCTAATTCAGCATGCAATGTTCTCCAAAACTTAGAAGTAAATTGCGTACCCCTATCTGATATGATGGAAAGTGCGACTCCATGCAATCGAACAATTTCTGAGATATAGAGTTTGGCTAACTTCTCTGCATTGTAAGTCATCTTGACCGGAATGAAGTGAGCAGACTTAGTTAACCTATCAACAATTACCCAAATAGAGTCATACTTTCCCAATGTCTTTGGAAGACCAACTACAAAATCCATTGTAATTCTTTCCCATTTCCATTCAGGAATGGGCATTTTCTGAAGTGTTCCTCCGGGCCTCTGGTGCTCATACTTTACCTGCTGACAATTCGAGCATTGGGCAACAAAATCAACAATGTCACGCTTCATCCTACTCCACCAAAAATGTTGCTTTAGGTCACGATACATCTTGGTTGCACCAGGATGTATAGAATACCTTGAACTATGAGCCTCTGTAAGAATAGTGTGAATCAAATTATCAACCCGGGGCACACACATCCTTCCCTTAATTCTCAGAACTCCTTCCTCATAAATTATTGCCTCTTTAGCCTCTCCTCGTAATACCATATATCGAATTCGGCTCAGCTTCTCATCAGTAAACTGTTTTCCCTTAATCTTGTCAAGAAAAGAAGATCTTGCCTCCACACAGGCCAAAAATCCTCTCTTCTCCAGTACTTCCAACCTCATAAAGTCATTAGCCAGAGTTTGAACCTCTCTAGCCAATGGGCGTCTAGAAACCTGCAAGTGAGCTAGACTTCCCATGCTCCCTGCCTTTCTACTTAAAGCATCTGCCACAACATTAGCCTTTCCTGGGTGATACAAGATAGTAATATCATAGTCCTTCAGTAGTTCCATCCACCTCCTCTGTCTCAAATTCAAATCTTTCTGAGTAAAGACATACTGTAAACTACGACGATCTGTATAGACTTCACACTTAACCCCATATAGATAATGTCTCCATTGCTTTAATGCAAACACTACTGCAGCCAACTCCAAATCATGGGTTGGATATTTGCGTTCATGCACCTTTAGTTGCCTCGAAGCATAAGCAATTACATTCTTCTCCTGCATTAGCACTGCACCCAAACCAGAGTAAGATGCATCACAATACACAATGAAATTCTTACCTTCTACTGGCAAGGTAAGAATTGGTGCAGTAGTCAACAAGGTCTTGAGGTTCTGGAAGCTTTCTTGACATTCGTCTGACCATACAAATGGAACATTCTGCTTTGTCAAATTTGTCAGTTGGGAAGCAACAGAAGAAAATCCCTTGACAAATCGACGGTAGTAGCTAGCTAAGCCAACAAAGCTCCTTACTTCTGTAACATTAGTAGGTCTTACCCAAATCTTCACTGCTTCAATCTTGGAAGGATCCACCATCACTCCATCCTTAGAAACTATGTGCCCCAAGAAGGACACTGAATCTAGCCAAAACTCACACTTGGAGAATTTGGCATAAAGCTTTTTCTCTCTCAACACTTCCAATACCTTTCTCAAATGCTCCTCATGTTCTTTCCTGCTCTTTGAGTATACCAGTATATCATCAATAAATACGATAACAAAAAGATCCATATATGGCTTAAAAACCCCGTTCATCAGGCTCATGAAAGCAGCAGGAGCATTCGTAAGCCCAAAAGACATTACTAGGAATTCATAATGCCCATACCTGGTTCGAAAAGCAGTCTTTGGTACATCGGCTGCCCGTATTTTCAATTGATGATAACCAGATCTCAAATCGATCTTTGAGAAGGTACAAACACCTTGTAACTGATCGAACAAATCATCAATGCGAGGAAGAGGATACTTGTTCTTAATAGTCACCTTATTCAGTTGTCTGTAGTCTATGCACATCCGAAAACTCCCATCCTTCTTTTTCACAAATAAGACAGGAGCACCCCAAGGGGATGCACTTGGTCTAATAAAGCCTTTACCTAACAACTCCTGAAGTTGGGCCTTTAACTCCCTTAACTCACCTGGAGCCATTCTATAAGGGGGTATAGAAATGGGGCGAGTACCCGGCTCCAGATCAATGCAAAAATCAATATCCCTATTCGGTGGCATACCAGGAAGGTCTACATGAAACACATACAGAAACTCGCGGACTATCGAAACAGACTCAATCAAAGGTACTTTGGAAGTATCATCCCTGAGATGTGCCAAGAAGGCTAAACAACCTTTACTAACCATCCTCTTAGCGCGAAGAAAAGGGATAATACGAACTTGGGTGGAAATGTAGTCACCCTTCCACACTAGTGGATCTGTTCCAGGCTTGGCCAATGTCACAGTTTTAGCATTACAATCCAAGATTGCCAAATATGGAGAAAGCCAAGTCATACCCAGAATCACATCAAAATCAACCATTTCTAGAATAATCAAATCTACATGAGTATTGCTCCCCACAAAAGTCACAAGACAAGACCTATACACCCTTTCAACTATCACAGACTCATCCACAGGAGTAGATACACGAATAGGCATGTCAAGCAAATCACAGTATAAATCAAGACCATTAGCAAATGAGGAAGATACATATGAAAATGTAGATCTAGGATCAAATAATACAGAAGCCATGCAATCACAGACCAAATAATTACCTGTGATAACAACATCAGATGTCTCTGCTTCAGATCTCCCGGGGAAAGCATAACAATGGGCCCTATCACCTGTCTGCCCGTTGCCCCTACCATGTTGTGCTGCAGTAGTTCCAACTTGCCCGCCACCCCGGCTGATTTGGTGACCACCATTACCTTGGCCACCACGTCCTCCAGAATGGCGGCCTCTCCCATGACCACCTCTACCTCTAATTATTGGGGGTCTGTAACTCTGTTTTGGACAATACCTCCTAATATGTCCAGTCTCTCCACATCCATAACAATCTCTGGAGTCAAGCATAGGTCTCTGTGAGAATGACGAAGTCTGGGGATAACCTCCAAACTCAGAGAAATGTTGACTGGTCTGCGATGGACCCCTAGCTACAGCCTGTAGTGAAGACTGAATAGGTCAGGCTGGGTACCCTCTTGAACTCTGTCCTCTGGAGTAAGAACCACTAAATTCACCTCCCGTACGGAACTTCTTATATATCGACGCCATGGTGAAGTTGTGTGGCTTCACCCCCTCTACCTCTATTACAAAGTCAACCACTTCCTGAAAGGATTTTGCTGCAGCAGCTACCTGTAAGGCGGGGATCTGCAAATCTGACCTCAATCCTTTCACAAAGCGGTGGATCCGCTTTTGTGGACTGAAGCAAAGCTGGGTGGCATACCTGGATAGTGCACGAAATTTAGCCTCATAAGCAGTGACAGACATCCTGCCTTGCTCTAGACTCAGGAACTCATCTCTCCTCTTGTCCCTCAAAGTCCGGGGTATATACTTCTCCATAAATAAGCTAGAGAATGATGCCGAAGTCATAGGTGGTTCCTGTGCTGGTTGACACTCAACGTACGACCGCCACCACATTTTGACATTTCCCTGAAACTGATAGGTCACAAACTCAACCCCGAATCGTTCTACTATGTCCATCTTATGTAGCAGCTCATGACAATCAACCAGAAAATCATAGGCATCCTCAGATTCAGCACCCTTGAAGACTGGAGGTTTCAACTTCAAGAATTTAGTGAAAAGTTCATGCTGATCGCTTGTCATTATAGGCCTTGTAGTTAACCGAGGAAATGTGCCTACTTCCAATGAGGCATCCATGCGGGGAGCCACAACAGCTGCATGTTGTACTCCCGGAACCTGAGGTGCTGATGCAGAAAACACTGGAGGTGTCTGGCCTTGATCAGATAACCCTCTAAGATAAGTAAGAACCTGGTTAATCATCTCTGGGGTAGGTTGGGGTGGTAATTCCTTATCCTGCACTTGCTCATTTTTCCCTTCCTCACCCTCTCTTACTACCTCATCAGTCGGTGCAGGAGTCACCGCCCTAGTACTAGCTGGACCAGGTGTTTGTCCTCTACCTCTAGAGGACGTCCTCCCGCAAACTCTACCACGGCCTCTTGCCACTGCTCCTCTTCGAGCTACAGCCTTAGTGGCTGGCTCAGACGCACCTTGTCTTGCCGGTGCTGGTGTTGGCACAGTTTTTGCTCTAGTTCTAACCATCTGCGAAATAGAGTGAGGATGTCAGATACCAATTTGTATAACCTAGATACCAATTGGACCCAAATAATAGCACGAAAGGAAGAAAGAATGGAGTTTTCCTAAAGTCCTATAGCCCCTCAAAGAAAAGTAAGGGCGTCCCCCTACCATTCCTCAAGACTCTACTAGACTCGTTCTTCTGTGATAGGACAAACGAACCTAAAGCTCTGATACCAAGTTTGTCACGACCCAAAACGAGCCGCGAGTGGCACCCACACTTATCTTACTAGGTGAGCGAACCAACAAATCTAAATCACAACATTTACCAATATTTCAACCATAATAAATAAAATATAATGCGGAAGACTCAAATCTTATTAATATAACCAATAAACAAGCTTCTAAAGTTTATCAACTATCATCCCCAAAATCTGGAAGTCATCACATCAAGAACATCTATCCTCAAATTTCTAAATCTAAGAGTATTAAGAAGCTAAAATAAGTAAAAAGATGGTTCATGTTCGAACTTCAAGACATCAAGACGTGAAGGAGAGAATCCAGTCCGAACTAGGAGTAATAGCTCACCCTGAAATCTGACGTGCTGAATACTTGCTAGAGTTGAGGACGAGTCGAAGTCGATGGCACGCTTTCTGCACTCCACAAATAACAAAGAAGAAAATTACAAGTAGGGGTCAGTACAAGGAACACGTACTGAGTAGGTATCATCGGCCAACTCAAACTAGAAAGCAATATATATCAAGTAATATTATAAAATCAACTACAATACTCAACAGGTGGCAACAACAAGTACAAGAACCATGGACAACAACATCAAGCGCACCTATGAGAACTCAAGCCTCCACACCATACTCACTTAGGACATAGGTTCTTCAAAATTGAGTATATTAACATGATTCAAGATTACTTCTCTTTATTCTTATCGTGTCGGAACGTGACACTCCGATCCCCTAATACTACTTGTCGGAACGTGACACCCGTTCCCATAATACTACGTGTCAGAACGTGACACCTGATCCCCTAATACTACATGGTGGAACGTGACACCCGATCCCCTAATACTACGTGTCGGAACGTGACACCCGATCCTCTAATACTACGTATCAGAACGTGACACCCGATCCCCTAATACTACGTGTCGGAACGTGACACTCGATCCACTAATCTCATTAATTCCATTTCATCAAGTCTTCGTTATGCCAAGGTGCCATCTTAACAGAGAGAATTCAAGATTGAAGATTCACAATCACAACATACAAACACACAATCAAGCATATAGAAGACTTTATAATACCACCCAATACATATCAATCGCTATTTAGAGTTTACTATGAAGATAGCATAAACCATAACCTACCTCCACCGAAGAATCACGATCAACACGTTACTTCTCAATGCCTTTGCTTTCCTCTTCGCTTCTCCCTTTTCTCGCTCGTTCTCCCTCTCTTCCTGTTCTTTTTATTTTTCCTCTCCAAATTCTTTTTCTTTTACCCAAATTATCATATAATCAATTATAAAAGATGATAAAAGTAACCCACTATTTATTTCAAGGTTACTTCTTTTAACCCCCAAGTAAATAACTTATTAAACTCACCCCACTAATTTCATGAAGTTTGTCATGAATGGTCCAAAACACCCCTTAAAAACTTTTAGCAGAATTACGACCCAGTCGAGGTTACGCGACCTGTGACGGCCCGTCGTGTCTATGACGGTCCGTTCTGCAGGTATGTCACAAGATTCAGAGAATTAAATTCAGTCAAGGGTTTTGTGATGGTCCATCGTATCTACGACGGTCCGTGCTGCAGCTCCGTCGCGGAGTTCAGAGAGTCTCTCCCAGTACCCAGATTTTAAAGTTTAAGTGTTTTGGCACGAAGACGCTCGACGGACTGTTATGCCTATGACAGTTCGTCCTACTTGTCGTCGAGGGCAATGAGGAGAGCAACAGGAAAATTACACATGTGTGGGACGACGGGGTCCATGACGGTCCGTCGCGTGATCCGTCGACCCAGTCAATTTTTATCACAAATGATTCTACTGCCCGAAACGACTAAACAGGTCGTTACAATATACAAAAGGATTCTATCTCTCAAATTAATCAATTTCAAACATGTGAATAGGTAGGGTTTTTTTCATCTTCATTATTGTCTTTTTTCATATTTTTTTCTAGATTTTTTCGTAATATATGCGGGTTCATTTAGTATTGGGGTTACTCAACTAAATCTTCTAATATTAATATGAGATCTTGGGGTTCATATCGTCCTCCTCCAAAATATCGTAGACTTGCTATGACAATGTATTACCAAGATTTTTACTGTGAATTCAATAAACTATCACAATGCATCAATAATATGATTACATTATCGATATGATGAGAAGGATAAGGAGAAACAAATCAGATAGTTAGATTATTTTTTTAAATTTTTCTTATTCATCTTTTTTTTTTGACATATACGGATTCAGATTTTTATTGTATCTAGTTCTTTTTTTTTTTAAATTAATGTATATTTCTTTTTAATTTATGATACATTACAATTTCATCACGCTCAATATGCCGTGTTCAAATTGTATAATCTACTATGTATCCATTGTTATTATGTATCTGTAGTGTTTAATTTTTGTTCAGACATATTTAAATTAGAAGATTATGTGTTGTACACACTACTCAATAAATACACTTAATACATAAATTTTATTATTCTATAGATAAAGCATTGTATATCAAATTAATTGATAATATGTAATTTATGATCTTACACTATGAGATTTATGTAAATTATACTAATTTTATTCATTATTTGAAGAGTTGCTGTAATTTTATGAAATTATTGTCACAAAAATAGTGTTTAATAAAAGTAGATATTTTTGTACCATATATGGAGTTGTTGTAATTATGTGAAGTTATTGATACAAAAATAATGTTAATTGTTGTATCATTCAAAACATGCACTATTAAAGTGTAGATACATAAAATTTATTAAAATGTATCAAATACACACATAAGATACATTGCAAGTTACTACTGTAATTCATTATTTGTATATTAAGTGTTGAACAATTTTATATCATGATCAACTAGTGGACCTTTAGTATCAATTATAAGTATCTGTCAAATTTATCAATTTGTATTGAAAATTAGTTACTGTTTTTTATCATTATGTATCAACTAAACATTAAGATACTTTGTAGTTACAATTATATATCATATAATTAACTTGACATGTTTCTCATGATGATTCACTTTTTGTAGTTGCTTTTGTTGAGTTCCTTAGTAACGAAATCAACATCACTTCAAATGATTTTCGATTCACACAAGATATTAAGTATTATTATGAAGATACGGTACTGAAAAAACTAAGTTACACTATTTTCGCACATGATGTATCATATAGATTATTTATCAAAATTCAACAAAATCATTCATTACATGTACATTCTATCATATTTACAAATGTTAATAATTTGACAATGTTATTAAATCATCATCAATCATAATTGAACACAAATCTTAACAAATTTATATTTCATAAAAGCAACATTTCAATACATTGTATTGAAAATACATAAAAACACAATACATTGAAGTGTCTATACTTGTTATAGTGAAAAATTATTGTATTGAAACTTATAAAGTGAAACATCAATGTATTCTAAAAAATCTATTAAAAAGTCTATGTCAATCATCTTTAGGAAATAAGTACAAGTCCGTATGTTGTGACCTTCTTTCCCACAACGTCCACAACAGTTTGTGTTTGTTGTTAGTTTTTTATCTGCATTATTCCTCCTCTTGATCGTCCATGCATCCTTCTGTATTTCGGTGGCAACACAATTTCTTTTAAAAAAGACTCGTGAATTGACCAATACATAATTGCAATTATATCAGATACCTTACAAAATGACTACTAACTCACGTATCACATAAATATTATCCAAGAAAGCACAATAAAAATAACAAGAAACTATCCATTTATATTATACACACTTTAATAATTATGTCTCATAAATAGAGAAATTGACATTTTTTTTATAAAATTAAGCTATTACGACAGTCCCCTATAGAATGATACATTTACAACTTGCATCAAATGTATTTGATACATTATTGAAAACACATCAAGAAAATCATTTCACAAACTTCAACACGTACAGGGAAAACTTATGATTATATAATGTATCTAATAAAAATATATGTAATGTATCAGCTTGCAACAAATAATGTAGCTTTACCAATTTATTCATATACAAAATAATTTATCACAAACAAATCACTATATATTTTCAAACTTACAACACATGCACTACTTACTAAACGCACATTGCAATCAAATACAAACACCAATATATGCAAAACATACACAAGATACAAAATATATAATGTATAAAGCTACAACACATTATGTAGCAGATGATTCGATACACAACACAATACTACAAAAATCACAAACCTTTCTTGTAAAGTCTTTTAATTCAAAAATTAAAATTATGCTTTATTTTGTATTTTGCTATTATACCCATTAAAATTGTTTTATCCTTATACATTTGCTTCACTTTCACTTCGATATCGTTCATATCTAATCTCAATTTTCCAGACTCCCGAATGACTCAATAACATTGAAATATTTATCTTGAATCTTATCATTTTTGAATGGACAAAATACAAATATACCAAGCATAACGAGAAGAAATTAGAGATTTCATTAACTTTATAATCATCATAACTCACCTCGTTCACCCAATTTTTTGAATATCTCAACAAAATCGATATATTCATCTTTTTGATACGCAACTTCTTCGAATTTTTTAAGATTATCACTTTTCTGACATAAATGGTTGTTCAAGGAAGAAGATGTAAATTAGAAATTTGATATTTGTGAATTTGTTACCTATTGAGATATGGACTGATAAGAATCAGTTAGATGTTAATCAAAGAGATTAAAATAAGTAAAAATATATTTAGGCGCATTAATTAAGGAAATTGAAATAAGTAAAAATAAATTTTACCTGATTTGTTTCTTTTTAAGCTCAACAAAAACGTTATTTACAATATATCACATATAATATATTCGTACGATAAGCATGTATCCAAATACTTACTTTTTTAAGAGATTTTTGTAAATTGAAAATTAATAGGGATAGGATGTAATTTAGATCTTATACTATGTTATTTCTATAATTTATACTCTTTTTTTCCCCACATACTGCATCCCAATCTAATTGACCCAACCCAGATCTTTCTCCTCCAGCAAAAAGAGAATCCAGATACAAAAGCAACTGACCCAGCTCCTATATTTTCCCCAGAACCGACGCGTACAACCACGCGAATAGCGGAAAAACCATCAATCCCTCACTGTTCTTCTTTCTCGCCTTAGTAGATTAAGAAACGCGTGCAAAACCAATAAGGAATCGCGACTGTTTTCGCACAGCCCTGCCCTTATCCTCTTGTACATAGGACGTTGGGGAATAATCCAAATGTACTCATTTTGTGCTTCACCCGTCCTTTCTCCTCGAATCGGATAAATCTCTTTGTTGCTCCGTTGAATAATTGTACAACTTTGATAATATTTCAGCTCCTCATCCTTATCTGGAAAGGTTTTATTTATTTTTTTTTGGCGATTTTGAATTTTCGAAATTCCTCCGAAATTCTTTCAATTTCCCCCCCCCCCCCAAAAAAAAAATCTAAACCTAATATCCATCTATATAAGGCTCATTCTTATTCACTGGAAAGAGGAGGTGGGGTGGGGGGAGAAATTTATTGTTAAAGAACAGTGAGAGAAACTACATAAAAAAGAGACTAAGATTTCCGTTATTGAGAAATTTTTGAGTCGAAAGTTTCTTTGTTTTAGATCAGAAATATTGAGAGTAACCTTAGAAATATTAGCTAAGAAATACAGGAGATATTCAAAGACAGAGTTTGTTTCAGTTTCGATCGAGATATCGCGTTCTCATTCCGTTGGCACCGGTTCCTTCGAGTTTTGTTTGAAACTCGAGTTTGTGGGTGGAAGCCTCCTTTCAAGCCGATTGTCTTAGTCGCTGACCTCGAAAAAGTAATTCTTTCTTCTATGAATGTTTCTTCATTCGTTGTGTGTTTAATGACCGATTTAGAATAAGTTTAGTTATTGTACTTGCTGGAAGTTCTGATTTTGCTTTCCACTTAGTCTCTTAGTGTATTATTAAGGCAGATTTTCTTTGTTGTTTATAGTCATATATTCCTCTCTTAAGTTTTCAAATAGGTCTAGTTCTTTGTTTAATATTTTTCTGATTGTTATTAAAGTCGGCCCATTTATGTCAATTGGTTAGTAGGGCAAAAAAATCATCAAAAGAGAAATAAAACGGAGGATGAAATATCAAAGATAGAAATACAAAGTTTTTATGTCAATAAAAGAATAATTGGTATATCAACTATTATACAAGAATTAGCCAATAATTATTTAAATGGAAATGCCATATGGAGCTATTACGCTAGAGATCAAATTATGATATATTCAAACTCAATGCAATTAACAAGAGCAGATATGGATGAAGTTTAGCGATGAATTTTATAATTACTAAAGCCAGAGGAACAACCTACAACACGAGCACTAAAGAAAGAATATATTTCAGAAGACTTATTAATTAGATATTGTAAATTTATTGGACACAAATACCCAGATCACAGATGTTCAAAATTCAATGGAGAAGATAACGTTATACCACATGATTGATTAGGAATAAAGATGAAGAGATAAGAATGCAAAATAAGATAAGGATGAAGAAAAAGAGTCATAGTAGACAAAGAAAAATGACAACAAAGACAAAAGAAGAAAAAAAACATAAAGATAGATATAAACAAAAAAGTTGGCGGACAAAGGGATAGATATCTTTGAAAAAATGTAAAAATAAGAGATAAGATTCCTTTGTATAGTATATAACTTTTACTTTTTTGAAAGACCAATGTGTATAGCCAGTCATTTTGTTTAAAAAGTCGTAAAGTATACAGTAGGCGCACTTATGTGTAGGTTTAGAATTTAGTATATATATTGTTAAATTGTAAATGAAAGGCAAGCAATGCCAAACAAAAGCTTAAATTAATAAAAATCCTTTCAAAAACTTCTCTCAACAAAAGATATAAACTAAGTTAAAAATGGAGAAATCCGAAATCAAGTCAGATATTTTAGATAGCATGGAAAATCAAGAAACAAAGGTATATTGTTTAGGGTGCAAAATTCATCATAAAGTAAGATATATATTTTATAGAGTAAAATATATTTGATCTAGAGTAAAATATATTTTATCATAAAGTTCTTTTGATAACTGTTCTAATCTAAATATTTCTTTAATATTATTTATTATATATTCTATGTATAACATATCTTGGGTTCTTTGGTACCTGTTTAAATTTTCTTGCATTAATTGTTTTAATAATCTTATATTTTCCATAGTTGCTATCCAATATTATAAATAGTCTGTAACAACCTGTTTAGTCGGTTCGAGCAGTAGAATTATTTTGAAAATAACTGACTGGGTCGACGGATCAGGTGACGTACCGTCATGGTCACGACGGACCGTCGAGGGCCTCCGTTCCAAAACACTTCAACTCTAAAAATCTGGGTACTGGAGCGACTCTCTGAACTCCGCGACGGAACTGCAGCACAGACCGTCGTAGATACGACGGACCGTCACAAACCCCTTTACTAAATTTAACTCTCTGAACTTTGTGACAGAACTGCAGGACGGACCGTCATAGACACGACGGACCGTCACAGAGTGCGTAACCCCAACTGGGTCGGATTTCTGCTAAAGGTTTTAAAGGGGTGTTTTGGACTATTCATGACAAACTTTATGAAATTAGTGGGGTAAATTTAATAATTTATTTACTTGGGGGTTAAAGGAGATAACTTTAAAATAAATAATGGGTTACTTTTATCATATTGAATTATATGATAATTAGGGTAAAATAAAAAAATTTGGAGAGGAGAAATAAAAAGAACAGAAGAGAGGGAGAACGAGCGAGAAAAAGGAGAAGCGAAGAGGAAAGCAAAGGCATTGAGAAGTAACTTGCTTGATCGCGATTCTTCGGTGGAGGTAGGTTATGGTTTATGCTATTTCATAGTAAACTCTTAATAGCGATTAATATGTATTGGGTTGTATTGTAAAGTCTTCTATATGCTTGATTGTGGGTTTGTATGTTGTAATTGTGTAATTGTGGTGGAATAGAATGTTGATACTGTTGAATCTCTAATCTTGAATCCTCTCTGTTAAGATGACGCCTCGGCATAACGAAGACTTGATGAAATAAGAAAAATGATATTAGTGGATCGGGTGTCACGTTCCGACACGTAGTATTAGGGGATCGGAGTGTCACGTTCCGACACAGTAGTAATAATAGATCGGAGTGTCACGTTCCGACACATAGTATTAGGGGATCGGAGTGTCACGTTCCGACACGGTAGTAATAATGGATCGGAGTGTCACGTTTCGACACGTAGAATTAGGGGATCCGAGTGTCACGTTCCGACACGATAAGAATAAAGAGAAGTAATCTTGAATCATGTTAATATACTCAATTTCGAAGAATCTATGTCCCAAATGAGTATGGTGTGGAGGCTTGAGTCCTCATAGCTGTGTGTGGTGTTGTTGCGAATGGTTCTTGTACTTGTTGATTGTTACTTGCAAAGTATTATGGTTGATTTTATATTATTGTTCAGTATATATTGCTTTCTATTTTGAGTTGGCCGATGATACCTACTCAGTACGTGTTCCTTGTACTGACCCCTACTTTTATTTCCTTCTTGTTGTTTTGTGGAGTGCAGCAAGTGCACCATTGACTTCGACTCGTCCTCAACTCTAGCCAGTCTTCAGCACGTCAGATTTTAGGGTGAGCTATTGTTCCTAGCTCGGGATGGATTCTCTTCTTCACGTCTTGATGTCTTTGAAGTTCGGACATGGACCATTTTTCTATTTATTTTAGTTCTTAAATACTCTTAGACTTAGTAAATTGAGGATAGATGTTCTTGATGTGATGACTTCCAGATTTTGGGAACAATAAGTATTGAGTTTTAGAAGTTATTTAATTTATTTTCGTTAATGAGTTTTGAGTCTTCCGCATTATAATTTGTTCACTATGGTTGAAATACTGATAAACGTTGGGGTTTAGATTGTTGGTTCGCTGTCACGACCCAAAACGGGCCGCGACTGGCACCCACACTTATCCTACTATGTGAGCGAACCAACCCATCCAATTCCCAACGTTTCAACCATAAATAACAAAATATAATGCGGAATACTTAAACCTCATTAATGAAAATCGATTAAATAACTTATAAAAACTCAATACTATTTATTCCCAAAACCTGGAAGTCATCACCACAAGAACATCTATCCTCAAATTACTAACTAAGAGTATCTAAGAAGCTAAAATAAGTAAAAAGCTAGTCCATGCCGGAACTTCAAGGCATCAAGACATGAAGAAGATGATCCAGTCCAAGCTAGAAGCATTAGCTCACCCTGAGATCCGACGTGATGAAGACTGGCTAGAGTTGCGGTTGAGTTGAAGATGATGGTACGTTTGCTGCACTCCACAAATAACAAAGAAAACAATTACAAGTAGGGGTCAGTACAAACACGAGTACTGAGTAGGTATCATCGACCAACTCAAAATAGAAAACAGTATATATCAAATAATATCATAAATCAACTACAATACTCAACATGTAGCAACAACAAGTTCTATAATCATTAATAAGCACCGCCCAGTTCACCCATGAGGACTCAAGCCTCAATGCCATACCCATTTGGGAATTAGGTTCATTAGATTGAGTATATTAACGTCTTTCAAGATTCATTATGCTTATTTCTCTCCTGTCGGTACGTGACACTCCGCTCCATATACTACGTGTCGGTTCGTGACACCCGATCCCCTAATTCTACGTGTCGGTTCGTGACACCCGATCCCCTAATTCTACGTGTCGGTTCGTGACATCCGATCCCCTAATTCTACGTGTCGGTTCGTGACACCCGTTCCACTACTCTCATCACTTTAGTTCATCAAGCCTTCTTTTATACCAAGGCATCATCAATCTCATTAACAAGGCAGATTAAGTTTTTTCAAGATTTAGGATTCAATAGCTTCATCATGCTTATTTTATTACAATTATGTAATCACATTCATACAAGCATACAATTAAGCATATAGAAGAGTTTACAATACTACCCAATACATATCATTCGCTATTAAGAGTTTACTACGAATAGCATAAACCATAACCTACCTCCACCGAAGAATTCGTGATCAAACAAGCTAATCTTCAATGTCTTTGCTTTCCTCTTCGTTCTTCTCTTTCTCTCGTTCGTTTCTCCATCTCTCTCTCTGTTCTTTCTATTTTTCTTATTCAAAACCCTTTTTCTTTTACCCTAATAATCATATAATTAAGTATAAAAGATGACAAAAGTAACCCACTAATTAATTTAAGATTGTCTCCTTTAACCCCCAAGTAATTAAATTATTAATATTAATCCATTAACTTTATAATTATAAGCATGAAGAGTCCAAAATTCCCCTTTTAAAACTTAACAGAATTTCCGACCCGAGTGAGCTTACGGAACCTGTGACGGTCCGTCACGACTGTGATGGGCCGTCCTGCAGGTCTGTCACAAAGCTCAGAGACTTGATTTTTGTAAAAGTTCTGTGACGGCCCGTCATGCCTGAGACGGTATGTCCTGCCACCCCGTCGTGACGTTCAGAGAGTCGATCGCAGTACCCAAATTTCTAAATTCTAAGTGCTTTGAAACGAGACCCCCACGTCCGTCGTGCCCATGACGGTTCGTCGTGGGGTCCGTCGACTCAGCCAGTTTTTCCAGAAATAAAATCTGCTGCTCAAAACGACTAAACAGGTCGTTACAATAGATACAAATTTACCCATCGTTCGTTCTCGAACGATCATAAGAAGAAAACAAGGGCAAAAAGGAGTACCTGAATCTGTAAACAGGTGTGGGTATCTTTCTTGCATATCAGCCTCCTTCTCCCAAGTGGACTCTTCAACTGTCGATTCTTCAATTGAACTTTGATAGATGCAATCTCCCTTGATCTCAACTTGCGAATTTCTCTATCTAGAATGGCAACAGGCTCCTCCTCATAAGTCAAATTTTCATCAAGCAGAACTGAATCCCAACGAATGATGTAGTTTCCATCCCCATGGTATCTTTTCAGCATAGACACATGAAATACCGGATGCACTCCTGACAGCCCTGGAGGTAAGGCTAATTCATAAGCCACCTCCCCTACTCGCTTAAGTACTTCAAATGGCCCAATATACCTCGGGATTAGCTTACCTCTTTTACCAAATCGCATCACACCCTTCATGGGTGAAACCTTCACCAAAACTTGCTCACCCTCCATGAATTCCAAGTCCCTAACCTTTCGATCTGCATACTCCTTTTGCCTACTTTGAGCCGCTAAAAGCTTTTCTTGATTAGATTTCACCTTCTCTAATGAATTCCTTAAAAGATCAGTACCCCAAGGTCTAACCTCGAATGCATCAAACCAACCAATGGGAGACCTACATCTCCTCCTATACAATGCTTCGAAAGGAGCCATATCAATACTTGAGTGATAGCTATTATTGTATGAGAACTCTGCTAAGGGTAAGAAATTATCCCAATGACCACCGAATTCTATCACACATGCACGAAGCATATCTTCCAATACCTGAATCATTCGCTCAGACTGTCCATCGGTCTGAGGGTGAAATGCAGTACTAAGGTCCAACCTAGTACCTAATTCATCATGCAATGTCCTCCAAAACTTTTTTTTAAACTGTGTACCTCTATCTGATATGATGGAAAGTTGAACTCCATGCAACTGAACAATTTCTGAGATATAGATTTTGGCTAACTTCTCTGCATTGTAGGTCACCTTGACAGGAATGAAGTGAGCGGACATAGTTAACCTATCAACAATTACCCAAATAGAGTCAAACTTCCCCAATGTCTTTGGAAGACCAACCACGAAGTCCATTGCAATCCTTTCCCACTTCCATTCAGGAATGGGCATTCTCTGAAGTGTTCCTCCGGGCCTTTGGTGTTCATACTTTACTTGCTGACAATTTGGACATTTGGCAACAAAATCAACAATGTCGCGCTTCATTCTACTCCACCAAAAGTGTTGCTTTAGGTCACGGTACATCTTGGTTGCACCAGGATGTATAGAATATCCGGAACTATGAGCTTCTATAAGAATAGTGTGGATCAAATCATCAACACGGGGCACACATACCCTTCCCTTAATTCTCAAAACACCTTCCTCATCCATTATCTCTTCTTTAGACTCTCCTTTCAACACCATATCCCGAATTCGGCTTAGTTTCTCATTATCAAACTGTTTTCCCTTGATCTTGTCAAGAAAAGAAGATCTCGCCTCCACACTGGCCAACAATCCTCCCTTCTCATTTACTTCTAACCTCATAAAGTCATTAGCCAGAGTCTGAGCCTCTCTAGCCAATGGGCGTCTAGAAACTTGTAAGTGGGCTAAACTACCCATGCTCCCTGCTTTTCTACTTAAGGCGTCTGCCACAATATTAGCCTTTCCTGGGTGATACAAGATGGTAACATCATAATCCTTCAGTAGTTCCATCCACCTCCTCTGTCTCAAATTGAAATCCTTCTGAGTAAAGACATACTGTAGGCTACGATGATCCGTATAGACTTCACACTTAACCCCATATAGATAGTGTCTCCATTGTTTTAATGCAAACACTACCGCAGCCAACTCGAAATCGTGGGTTGGATAATTGCGTTCATGCACCTTTAATTGCCTCGAAGCATAAGCAATTACGTTCTTCTCTTGCATTAGCACTGCACCCAAACCAGAATAGGATGCATCACAATACACAACGAAGTTCTTAACCTCTACTGGCAAGGTAAGGATAGGTGCGGTAGTCAGCAAGGTCTTGAGTTTCTGAAAGCTTTCCTCACATTCATCCGACCATACAAATGGAACATTCTGCTTAGTCAAGTTCGTCAATTGGGAAGCGATAGAAGAGAATCCCTTGACAAATCGACAGTAGTAGCTGGCTAACCCAACAAAGCTCCTTATTTCCGACACATCAGTAGGTCTTATCCAATTTCTCACTGTTTCAATCTTAGAAGGATCCACCATCACCCCATCCTTAGAAACCACGTGCCCCAAGAAAGACACTGAATCTAGCCAAAACTCACACTTGGAGAATTTGGCATAAAGCTTTTTCTCCCTCAACATTTCAAACACAATTCTCAAATGCTCCTCATGTTCCTTCTTACTCTTGGAGTATACCAGTATATCATCAATAAATACGATCACAAAGAGATCCAGACATGGCTTAAAAATCCCGTTCATCAAGCTCATGAAAGCAGCAGGGGCATTCGTTAGTCCAAAGGACATTACCAAGAATTCATAATGCCCATACCGGGTTCGAAAAGCAGTCTTTAGCACATCTGCTGCCCGTATTTTCAATTGATGATAACCAGACCTCAAGTCGATCTTAGAGAAGACACGAGCACCTTGTAACTGATCGAACAAATCATCAATGCGAGGAAGAGGATACCTGTTCTTAACAGTTACTTTATTTAGTTGCCGGTAATCTATGCACATCCGAAGACTCCCATCTTTCTTCTTCACAAACAAAACAGGAGCACCCCAAGGGGATGCACTCGGTCTAATAAAGCCTTTCCCTAACAATTCTTGAAGTTGGGCTTTTAACTCCATTAACTCTGCTGGAGCCATTCTATAAGGGGGTATGGAAATGGGACGAGTACCCGGTTCCAAATCAATACAAAAGTCAATATCCCTATCCGGTGGCATACCAGGAAGGTCTGCAGGGAACACATTCAGAAACTCACGAACTACCGAAACCGACTCAATCGAAGGTACTTGGGCAGTATCATCCCTGAGGTGTGCCAAGAACGCTAAACACCCTTTACTAACCATTTTCTTAGCACGAAGAAAGGAGATGATACGAACTAGAGTGGAAGTGTAGTTACCCTCCCATACTAACGGATCTGTCCCAGGCTTGGCCAACATCACAGTTTTAGCATCACAATCTAAGATTGCAAAATTTGGAGAAAGCCAAGTCATACCCAGAATTACATCGAAATCAACCATCTCTAAGATAACCAAATCTACATGAGTATTGCTCCCCACGAAAGTTACAAGACAAGACCTATACACCTTTTCAACTATCACAGACTCACCCACTGGAGTAGAAACACGAATAGACATGTCAAGCAATTCACAATGTAAATTAAGACTAGTAGCAAATGAGGAAGATACATATGAAAATGTGGAGCCAGGATCAAATAATACAGAAGCCATGCAATCACAAACCAAGAGATTACATGTGATAACAACATCTGATGCCTCCGCTTCAGACCGCCCAGGGAAAGCGTAACAATGGGCCCTATCACCTGTCTGCCCGTTGCCCCTACCATGTTGTGCTGTAGTGGCTCCAGTTTGCCCGTTACCCCGGCCGTTTTGGTGACCACCATTACCTCGGCCACCGCGTTCCCCAGAATAACGGCCTCTACCATGACCATCTCTACCTCTAGCTATTGGGGGTCTATAACTATGTTTTGGAAAATTCCTCCTAATATGTCCAGTCTCCCCACATCCATAACACTCCTGGGAGTCAAGCATAGGTCTCTCAGAGAAGTGTTGACCGGTCTGAGGTGGACCCCCAACTACAGTCTGTAGTGAAGACTGAATTGGTCGGACTGAGTGACCTCCTGAACCCTGTCCTCTAGAGTAAGAACCATTAAACTCACCTCCATTTCGAAACCTTTTTGATGTCGATGCCATGGTGAAGTCATCTGGCTTCACTCCTTCCACCTCTATCACGAAGTCTACCACTTCTTGAAAGGATTTTGCCGTAGCCGCTACCTGTAAGGCTGAAATTCACAATTCTGACCTCAACCCCTTCACAAAACAGCGAACCCGCTCTTGTGGAATGAAACATAATTGGGTGGCATACCTGGATAATGCGCGAAACTTAGCCTCATATGCAGTAACCGACATCCTACCTTGCTCTAGGCTCAAGAACTCATCTCTTTTCCTATCCCTCAAAGTCCGGGGAATATACTTCTCCATAAACAAGCTAGAGAATGACGCCCAAGTCATAGGTGGTGCCTCTGTTGGTTGACACTCAACATGTGACCGCCACCATATTTTGGCGTTCCCTTAAAACTGATAAGTCACAAACTCAACACCAAACCGTTCTACTATACCCATCTTGTGTAGTAGCTCATGACAGTCAGCCAGAAAATCGTAGGCATCCTTAGATGCAGCACCCTTGAAGACTGGAGGTTTCAATTTCAAGAACTTACTGAAAAGTTCATTCTGATCATTTGTCATTATAGGCCCTGTGGTCAGACGAGGAAACGTGCCTATTTCCAATGAGGCATCCATGCGGGGAGCCATAGTAGCTGCATGTTGTACCTCCGGAACCTGAGGTGCTGGTGCAGAAAACACTGGAGGTGTCTGGCCTTGATCAGATAACCCGCTAAGATAAGCAAGAACCTGATTAATCATCTCTGGGGTAGGTTGGGGTGGTAATTCCTCATTCTGCACTTGCTCATTTTCCCCTTCCTCACCCTCTCTTACTACTTCCTCAGTCGGTGGAGGAGTCACCGCCCTAGTACCAGATGGGACAGGTGCTTGTCCACTTCCTCTAGAGGACGTCCTCCCACGACTTCTACCACGGCCTCTTGTCGCTGCTCCTCCTCAAGCTACAACCCCAGTGGCTGGCTCAGACGCACCCTGTCCCGCCGGTGCTGGTGTTGACGTAGTCGTTGCTCTAGTTCTAACCATCTGCGAAATAGAGTGAAGATGGTCAGATACCAATTTGTATCACCTAGATACCAATTGGATCCAAGTAATAGCACGAAAGAAAGAAAGAATGGAATTTTCCTAAAGTCCTATAGCCTCTCAAAGAAAAGTAAAGGCGTCCCCCTACCGTTCCTTAAGACTCTACTAGACTCGTTCTTGTGTGATGATACCAACGAACCTAATGCTCTGATACCAAGTTTGTCACGACCTAAAACGGGCCGCGACTGGCACCCACACTTATCCTACTATGTGAGCGAACCAACCCATCCAATTCCCAACGTTTCAACCATAAATAACAAATATAATGCGGAAGACTTAAAACTCATTAATGAAAATCGATTAAATAACTTATAAAAACTCAATACTATTTATTCCCAAAACCTGGAATTCATCACCACAAGAACATCTATCCTCAAATTACTAACTAAGAGTATCTAAGAAGCTAAAATAAGTAAAAAGCTATTCCATGCCGGAACTTCAAGGCATCAAGACATGAAGAAGATGATCCAGTCCAAGCTAGAAGCATTAGCTCACCCTGAGATCCGACGTGATGAAGACTGGCTAGAGTTGCGGTTGAGTTTAAGATGATGGTACGTTTGCTGCACTCCACAAATAACAAAGAAAACAATTACAAGTAGGGGTCAGTACAAACACGAGTACTGAGTAGGTATCAAAGGCCAACTCAAAATAGAAAACATTATATATCAAATAATATCATAAATCAACTACAATACTCAACATGTAGCAACAACAAGTTCTATAATCATTAATAAGCACCGCCAAGTTCACCCATGAGGACTCAAGCCTCAATGCCATACCCATTTGGGAATTAGGTTCATTAGATTGAGTATATTAACGTCTTTCAATATTCATTATGCTTATTTCTCTCGTGTCGGTACGTGACACTCCGCTCCATATACTACGTGTCGGTTCGTGACACCCGATTCCCTAATTCTACGTGTCGGTTCGTGACACCCGATCGCCTAATTCTACGTGTCAGTTCGTGACACCCGATCCCCTAATTCTACGTGTCGGTTCGTGACACTCGATCCCCTAATTCTACGTATCGGTTCGTGACACCCGATCCCCTAATTCTACGTGTCAGTTCGTGACACCCGTTCCACTACTCTCATCACTTTAGTTCATCAAGCCTTCTTTTATACCAAGGCATCGTCAATCTCATTAACAAGGCAGATTAGGGTTTTTCAAGATTTAGGATTCAATAGCTTCATCATGCTTATTTTATCACAATTATGTAATCACATTCATACAAGCATACAATTAAGCATATAGAAGGGTTTACAATACTACCCAATACATATCATTCGCTATTAAGAGTTTACTACGAATAACATAAACCATAACCTACCTCCACCGAAGAATTCGTGATCAAACAAGCTAATCTTCAAAGTCTTTGCTTTCCTCTTCGTTCTTCTCTTTCTCTCGTACGTTTCTCCCTCTCTCTCTCTGTTCTTTCTATTTTTCTTATTCAAAACCCTTTTTCTTTTACCCTAATAATCATATAATTAAGTATAAAAGATGACAAAAGTAACCCACTAATTAATTTAAGGTTGTCTCCTTTAACCCCCAAGTAATTGAATTATTAATATTAATCCATTAACTTTATAATTATAAGCATGAAGAGTCCAAAACACCCCTTTTAAAACTTAACAGAATTTCCGACCCGAGTGAGCTTACGGAACCTGTGACGGTCCGTCACGACTGTGACGGGCCGTCCTGCAGGTCTGTCACAAAGCTCAGAGACTTGATTTTTGTAAAAGTTCTGTGACGGCCCGTCATGCCTGAGATGGTACGTCCTGCCACCCCGTCGTGACGTTCAGAGAGTCGATCGCAGTACCCAAATTTCTAAATTCTAAGTGCTTTGGAACGAGACCCCCACGACGGTCCGTCGTGCCCATGACGGTTCGTCGTGGGGTCCGTCGACTCAGCCAGTTTTTCAAGAAATAAAATCTGCTGCTCAAAACGACTAAACAGGTCGTTACATTCGCTCACCTAGTAAGATAAGTGTGGGTGCCACTCGCGGCTCGTTTTGGGTCGTGACATAGTCATAGTTCATTTTAATATGAATCTATTTCTAAATTGTGTATATTTATTCTTTCTATATCTAATTTTTGTAAATCTATTTCATGTCATTCTTGATTTAATATTTCTTCTATATCATGATCAAATATTTTTTTCCATATAATTCTTTTTATGTCAACAATTTCTATATCTTTAAGTATATATGAGATCAAAGTTTTATAGCTTTTTATTTCATCATACATTGTAATCATGTTTATTCATTTATGCAGGTTTGTTTTCAATTATTCCTTCCTATCCTATCATAATTACTTTAGTAAATTTGATTGTAAATCAGGATTTTATCCTTTAAAGTTAGAAGAAGAATCTAAAAAACTTACAGCATTCGCAGTACCACAAGGATTTTATGAATGGAATGTATTACCATTTGGATATAAAAATGCACTAGGTAGATTTCAACATTTTATGGATAACTATTTTAAACAACTAGAAAATTGTGTAGTATATATTGATGATATATTATTATATTCTAAAACACAAAATGAACACATAAGATTTTTAGAAAAATTTATACGTATAATACATCACTCAAGAATAAGTTTAAGTAAAAAAAAGCAGAAATAATGAAAAAACAAATAGAATTCCTAAGAATACAAATAGATAAAAATGGAATAAAAATGCAAACGCAAATAGTACAAAAAATAATAACCTCGAATGAACAATTAGGTACAAAAAAGAAATTACAATCCTACCAAGTAAGAGAATATATATCAAAATTATTAGAAAATTTAAAACCATTACAACAAAAACTAAAGAAAGATGTAGAATATCATTTTGATGATAGAGATCAAACACAAATACAAAAGATAAAATTATTATGTAAAACATTACCAAAATTATATTTTCCGGATGAAGATAAAAAATTTATTTATATAGTAGAAACTGATGCAAGTGGAAAAAGTTATGGAGGAGTATTAAAATATAAATATAATGATAATAATATAGAATATCACTGTAGATATTATTCAGGCACATATAAAAATACGGAAATAAAATGGGAAATAATAGGAAAGAATTATTTTCAGTATATAAATGTTTATTAGCATTTGAGCCATATATTGTATATAACAAATTTATTGTAAGAACAGATAATACACAAGTAAAATGATGGTTAACAAGAAAAATACAAGATTCAGTAACAGCGAAAAAAAATTAGAAGACTGGTATTAAATATATTAAACTTTACATTTACAATTGAAGTGATAAAGACTAATAAGAATGATGTTTCAGACTACTTATCAAAACAAAGCTTCTCAGACTGAGAACAAAGACGAAGATACAATTGAAAAGCTACTCAAAGCCATTACTACACTTTGTACTAAAGTGGATAGTATGGACAATGACATACAAAAGCTAAAGACTAATGAAGATAACCTGAAGTCTTAAGCTAATATAAGTCAGCAGCATGACTATAAAAATGCGGAGCTACGTCGATCGGAAGACGGTAAAATTCCAGAGATAAAAGGAGACGATGGGAAACTCCCTAAAACCCATAATGTTTGTTTAAATACAGCTGCAGGTACAAGCAGAAAATTTAGTGAAAAATCACGAAATACAAATTTAAATCAGTTATTTGCAAAACCATTATTCAAAATACACCAAAACAAATACACATAGAACCACAAACTTCTACCTATGCAGTGAGTATACAAAACCAGAGTGAAAAGAAAAGATACAATTATACTACACAAACAGAAGAAATAAAATTACATCATTATTATATAACCGGAATAATGGAGCAAAGAAAATATTTAATACTAATAAATACTAAGAAAGCTATATTACAAGAGAGTTTGTAATGGAAGATAAAATATTAACTACGGAACACTCATGTTCAGCATTACCAAAAGTATAAATAAATATTGAAGAAACAACGGAACAAGAAATAATAATTAGAGGTATACCAATGATAATTAAATTTAAAATATATCAAGGAAATGAAAATATAACATTATAAATAAAATGGCTAGAACAAGTAAAACCATATAATATAGAGGATAAACAACTAACGATAAATTATCAAAATAAAAAAAGTCATAATAAAAAAGACTTTAATAAAAAAAATATATGAAAATATATATACTCACGAAGATAATAATAGAAGGATATTATAACAGATATTATACACCAAGATAGATACAGGAGCAGAAGCTAATATATGTAAACACAATTGTTTACCAGAAGAAAAATAGGAAAAATTAAAAACACCAATAGTAGTGACAGGATTTAATAATGAATGAAGTATGATCACGTACAAGGCAAAAAATATAAAAATAGAAATATGGGATAAAATATTGATTGTAGACGATATATATAATTTTGAATTAACAAAAAAGGATATGTTATTAGGAATGCCATTTTTTAAAAAATTATATCCACATATAATAACAAAAACACACTGGTGGTTCACAACACCATGTAAACAAAAGATAGGAGCAAAAAGAGTAGGTAACAAAAGAAGAAAAATAACAGAATGGAATAAAGGCAGTGAAATAAAATTATACAAAAATTAGAAAATATAAAAGAATAAGACCCTAGAATAGAATTAATTATATTCTCCATAGATAAAGTAAAAATAATCCAAGAAAAATTAGAATTACTATATAACGAAGACCCTTTACAAGGATGGAAAAAACATAAAACAGAAGTTAAAATTGAACTGATTGATGAAAATAGTATAATAACACAAAAATCATTAAAATATAATTTTAATGATTTAAGTGAATTTAAAATACATATAAGTGAATTACTAAAAAATGGATATATACAAGAAAGAAATAGTAAACATACAAGTCCGGCATTTATTGTCAATAAATATAGTGAACAAAAAAGAGGAAAAAGTAGAATGGTAATTGATTATAGAAATTTAAATGCAAAAACTACAACATGCCAAGTTTTTTACTAATACTTTTTCCATTTTTACATATTCTTTATGTTTTTCACATAGTTCTGTAAATCATCGTTGTAAGAATTTCATTCTAACTCCTAAAGTATCTGTTAATTCTGCTTCATTCAAACTTTTTACTATTTTTGAACTAAAAGGTTCTGGTAATTTTGTAAAATATAATTTTCTTATTTCTTTACTTTCTTCCATGTTATATGTTCCTTTATAATAATATTCTCTAAATTCACATGTATATTCATCTACATAACACATATTACATATTACCAATTTTGCCATTAAATTTTTATTTATAACTTTTTCTTTATTTTGTTCTTCTACTTATGTTGTCATATTACTAAATTCATTTCTTATAGCTATTTCGTATTTATTTAATATTTCCATAGATGTTGTAGCTGTTTCTCCATTAAATTTTTTATTATTTCTTAAAGTCTTTATACTTTCTTCCGTTAAATTTTGTAACCATAATTTTACTGTTCCTATAATGTGTTCTTTCTATATATCCTGGTGTTTCTGTCATTCCTATTTTGTTATCTATTAATTGTTTTGATATATCACATCCATAATTAAATTATTTTATTTATATCTGCTACACAGTCTAAATCTAAAAAATTGTGTTGTTTAGTTGTTGGTCTAGGTGTCCATTTATTTAACCTTTTATCCCATAAAATTTTTTCTTTATCATATTTTTTATAACTTACATTATAATATGTTGGATTTAAGTATTTTGGATTTTTTACTCCTGATGTACTAGGTTTTTCATTCATGTATATATCTCCCGTATTTATTTCTACATTTTTTGTATTATCTATATTGTCTAAAAGTTTTGTATATGTTTCACTTATCTCTGAGTGTTGTTCTTCTAAATCATCTTTGATATCATCAACTCTTACTTCTGGCAGATTAGTTAGATTATCTTGATTACTTTCTTCTGATTTATCTTCTAACTAGTGAAACTATTCGCGCTTCGCGCGATTATATGAAATATTTATAAGATAATAATATGAAATATATAATATTTAGATTAGTATCGAATATATAGATAATATTTATATTTCTCCTCGTCTGCGATATTATAGACTTTTTAAAAACATATAAAATATATTTATTTGTTTTGTATATGTATATATTAGAACAAAACATTCACCGTGGTGAAGTAAATGGAATAAGGGATAATATGTTGAAATAACAATATATTGGTATTAGGTTGAAAATATTTTAGATGTTTTAATTTTCTCTATCTTTTCTAGGAGTAGTGATGTTCTATCTAAACTCTGATTTCGTCAAAATAAAATTGTTTTCTTTTATTTTATTATTACATTTGCTTATTATAATTTTTTAAACATTATTTAAATACTTGTATGATTTTTGAAAAATGAAGCATATAAAGTCATGATTCATATTTAATATTAAACTTTACAAGTAAGATGAAGAGACATGAGTTATAAATAATTTAAATGTATAATTTTATTAGCCACTAAATGTATTACTAATTATGTATTGATTTTATTTTTAAAATAAAAAAATAAAATAAGGTGTGAAAATATAAAAAATGAACAAAGAAAATATAATAATTGGTGACTACATAAAAATTATAAATACATTTCAAAGCAAAAAGAACGACGACAGATTGTTATATACGCAAAAAATGACATCATGAAAATAATAATATATTTTTCAATTACTTTTTATAATTTATAATAAAAGTGAAACTAATCATCATAAATTTTGTTGTTGTTAAAATGAAATAAATATATATATTTTTTTTATAACAAAGAGAAAATAGAATACTAAAGGATCAAATGATTAGTATTGACAATATAATACATTTAGCTAAATTATTTACATAAATTAAAACTTTAAAAACTCTAGCAAAAGTAATTAAGTTGCTAATAAATTTTAAAGTGAAAAAATAATCTCTAGTTATGCTTAATTTTTTTTCCTTGTACCATCTTCCTTTGCAAAGAGATCCGTCATCATGTTTTGATCCATATGTCAAACTCTTCATATATGCAACCTACTGAATAAAAAAAAAGCATATACGAATTAAAAATAATTATGTCAAAAAAAGAACGAAATATAAACCATATTTAATATATTTATATATTATCTTTTCAATAGTAATAACAATACTAAATAATAATTATTTCTTGAAATCTAACAAATATTATAATCAAACTATATTATATATGGAAAACTAACTATTAAAAAAAGTAATTGCATACGGACAAAACATTGTTAAGAATTAAAGAGATTTTTTTAATCATACTTACTTGATAAATTATAATACAAACATAAAAATATATATTAAGAAAGCATGTCTAAGTCCATAAAAATAAAAAGAAAGACTTAAGAATGAAATATATCTTACCTTCATATACTTTTTTTTGTTACATGTTAGCTAATTCACAAACAAGTATTATGGAGAAGAGAAATTATAACTTTGTATGTGAATCTTCATGAAAATAAATATGAATCTATGTAGACAAAATAAAGGAAATGAAAAAAATAAGGACTTGAGAATGATATATTGATTAACTTCATGTACTTTTTTTTTTGGTTACATGTTAGTTTCCTTCACAAATCAAATACGAATTTATAGACAAAAATAGATAAAATAAAAAATAAAAAGTTCAATGAAGTATTTCTTACCTTCATGTACTTTTTTTTTGTTACAGATCAAACTTATATGATGAAAAAAGAAAGAATAATTGTGAAAGTGAATCTTCATTAAACAAATATAAATTTATAGGCAAAATAAAGGAATTTCATAAGACACATAAACTTATAAATTTAAATTGGAGGTTATGAATATAAAAATTATGAGAGTCGTGAATATTATTAAAAGTAAAAATTAATGAAGGACAACTCATGGGTAGTAACTCCTAGTGAATAAATTCAAAAATAAAAATAAAAATACTTGAAATGTAAAAAAATAATACTATAATTTCATGATTAGAAGTGAGATAAACAAATAGAAAAAAAATATAGAATTTTTTTATTATTATAAATGTTCATACATTAATAAAGTATTTATTTGTATATTTTTATAAATGAAGTAATATATTTTTACAATAAAATAATTAATTTAAATTAAAAAAAGTCAAAAATAAATAAATTATGTTTCTCTTTTAATTATAAGTGAGATAAATAAATAAAAAATATGAAGAGTTTTTGTTATAAATGACCCACCATTAATAAATATTTATTTATAATAAATTTAAGTAATTTTTTATGATATATAATAATTATTTTTTAAAAAAAAAAAGATGAAAAAAACTAAATGCAAATGGAGGCCATATAGAGGTGCCACATCACCTCCTCTATGGTCCTCATTTATATATATATATTGATTGCAATCTTTCTTTAAATTTGTTTATCTCATTTGCTAAGTTTCTTTTCTGTTCTTTTTGTTTTTGTTTTATTTCATACATATCTTTCAACATTGCTAATTATTTTTCTAATTTTAAAATTTCTTTATTTTTTACTTCTTCTATTTGTTGTACTTCTTTTTTCGCTTGATGTTTTATTTTTTCAATTTCCATTATTCTATCTATTTCTTTATTTTCTTTTTCTATCCTCATCATAGCAGTTAAATTATCTTCTAATTTTACCGTTTCTTTTTCTAACATTAAACTTAAATTGTCACCTATTTTCTTATATATTCTTCCTAGATTAAAAAATATTATCCTTATTTTTAATCCTTCATAGTTTTCAAATATTTTTTCGTCTATTGCATATTCTTCCTTATTCATTTATAAATTATGTTGTAGTTTATATTCTAGATTATTTATTTGTATTTCTAGATATAAAATAGTATTTCTTTGTGCTATTATAGATTTTTCACAAATTCCTGCAAATATATTACTATTTAGTCTATTTTGTCTATATCTTAATTCTTTTCTTTTTGCCATAATTATTTTATTAAGTTCTTGTTTATATTCGTTATTCATTGTATTTTTAAATATTTAATATATTTATATTCTAATTTAGAAATAATATCTATCATTTCTTCTAATTCTTTGATGTTGGTTTTTGTAATATGAATGTTAGAGGGTGCGGAATTCATCATAAAGTAAGATATATATTTTATAGAGTAAAATATATTTTATCTAGAGTAAAATATATTTTATCATAAAGTTCTTTTAATAACTGTTCTAATCTAAATACAATGCTAGGGGGTGCGGAATTCATCATAAAGTAAGATATATATATTTTATAGAGTAAAATATATTTTATCATAAAATTCTTTGATAATTGTTCTAATCTAAATATATCTTTAATATTATTTATTATATATTCTATGTATAACATATCTTGGGTTCTTTGGTACATGTATAAATTTTCTTGCATTAATTGTTTTAATAATCTTATATTTTCCATAGTTCCTATCCAATATTCTAAATAGTCATAGTTCATTTTAATCTAAATCTAATCTTGTATATCTATCTTTCTGTATCTAATTTTTGTAAATCTATTTCATGCCATTCTTGATTTAATATTTCTTCTATATCATGATCAAATATTTTTTTCCGTATAATTCTTTTTATGTTAACAAATTCTATATCTTTAAGTATATATAATTCAAAGTTTTATAGCTTTTTATTTCATCATACATTGTAATCATGTTTATGTATATATGCAGGTTTGTTTTCAATTATTCCTTCCTGTCATATCCTAATTCAATTAAATTCATATTAGTTTATTATAAACTAGAGTATCGTTATCATATTTTTCGGTCACTACTAGCATCGTACTTTAGCGGATAATTACTGCTTATCAGCGCCTCAACCTTGTATACTCCCCTAACGGCATCCCTCGCCTACCGGTTTTCACTGTGGGATGACATAGTCTAGCAGTTTTCTCCCTGTTTCCCGTTTACTAGCAAACTAGAATTCATTATTCAAATATTTCTAGTATATAATAACTAACATAATTTAATCAATCATATATATGATATTCAGGAATATATGAAATTAGTTCTGCATAATTGTTAAACAATATATCTTTGTTTCTTGATTTTCCTTGTTATCTAAAATATCTGACTTGATTTCGAAATTCTCCATTTTTAACTTAGTTTATGTCTTTTGTTGAGAGAGGTTCTTGAAAGAGTTTTTATTAACTTAAGCTTTTGTTTGGCATTGCCTGCCTTTCATTTACAATTTGACAATCGATATATACTAAATTCTAAACATGCACATAAGTGCGCCTACTGTATACTTTACGACTTTTTAAACAAAACTTTACAAATGGCCGGCTATACACATTGACCTTTCGAAAAAGTAAAAGCTATTTACTATACAAAAGAATCTTATCTCTTATTTTTACATGTTTTCAAAAAAATCAATCCCTTTGTCTGTCACATTTTTTGTTTATATCTATCTGTATGTCTTTTTCTTCTTTTGTCTTTGTCGTCATTTTTCTTTGTGTACTATAACTCTTTTTATTCATCCTTATCTTATTTTGCATTCTTATCTCTTCATTTTTATTTTAAATCAATCATCTGGTATAACGTTATCTTCTCCATTGCATTTGAAACATCTGTGATCTGGGTATTTGTGTCCAATAAGTTTACAATATCTAATTAATAAGTCTTCTGAAATAAATTCTTTCTTTAATGCTCGTGTTGTAGGTTGTTCCTCTGGCTTTTGTAATGATAAAATTCATCGCTGAACCTCATCCATATCTGCTCTTCTTAATTGCCTTGAGTTTGAATATATCATAACTTGATCTCTAGTGTAATAGCTCCATATGGCATTTCCATTTAAATAATTATTTGCTAATTCTTGTATGATAGTTGATATACCAATTATTCTTTTATGCCAATAATTATCAACTATCATAAAAGAATTAGCAAATAATTATTTAAATGGAAATGTCATATCGAGCTATTACGCTAGAGATCAAGTTATGATATATTCAAACTCAAGGGTATATTTTGTAAGAACAGATAATACACAAGTAAAATAGTGGTTAACCAGAAAAATACAAGATTCAGTATTGATAAATTGGATGATTTGTCTTGTTTAATATTCTTATTGAGCAGTAGCTGATCCCGTCATTGGTTAGGTTGTGCAGTAGCTTGTCTTTATTAAAATAGGAATAAAATGTTGGTTTTGATCATGTTATCAAAGTTCTGGTGGGTTTAAGTTTCATTTTCTTGCTGTGAAGTTGAGTTTTTTTGGTGAAGATGCCTAAATTGTTTTAGCTCACAAAATTTAATATATATATATATATATATATATATATATATATATATATATATATATATATATGTGTGTGTGTGTGTGTGTGTGTTCATTTCTCTCGACCATCTCCGAATTTGACAATAATTCGGAGTCTTCACTGTTTGTTAGCATAGTTAGCTATGTGATAAATGTTTTTCATGTTAAGTCTCAGTAAAGTTTTACACTCAATAAGATTGCTTTGTTTAATTAGAGTAAGAACATGCCAATTTTATTTTGATAAGTCACCTTGGAGCATGATTTTATTGTCACTATGAAGTCTAAGATGTTTGTTTTGTATTTCTTGTCATGGTCCCATGCTAAATGTATGTTAATTGATACACATTCCCTCTTCTTCGTTTTGTCTAAGAGCAACCTTTTTGTTGTGATCTAAGGATAGTCTTGAGCAGTGTTTTGGTCTTGAGATTTCTAAGTTGCTTTTATCTCAATTTATATTGTCTATTTATTTCCTTTATGCGAACTTATATTTTCTTTCCTTTGTTATAAGAACCCTTTCGAGTCCATGGTGGACTTCCTTCCTTTGCATTTTCGATATGAGCCATAAAGGCTTGATCTTTTCTTTTGATCGAGTCGGCCAGCCATTAGAATTGAAGAGCAATTTCATAAAAATTGACGTACAGGTTCCACGTTAAAATGATTCAAACAGATTCAGAAGTTGAAGAAATTGGACCAAAGAGTCTAATTTTATTTTTTTCGGAATGTTGTATTTTGTATCTTTGGGCCTAAGCCCTCGTTGTCTTTTCTTTTTCTTTATTTATCAATTGTCTGGTTAGTCTAGGACATGTACAAAATGAAATAGGTTCAAATACCGATTCAGACTGATACAAATTAAATTTGGACCCAACTCTCCTTCTTTCTCTTTTACTTTATCATTTATCTGCTTGTTATTTAATTGTTGTTAGTCTTAGGGTTGAAACATTTAAATCCCTGCAAGACGTCGCTATATTTTAACTGTTTAAACTGAATCAATTAACTTTAAGCAGACTTAAAAAATAAATAATAAATAATGTTTGCGATATAAGCAACTCACTTGACTAATACGCTGATTTTGTTTTATCTTTTAGAAAGAATTCTAAATAAACTCAAATTAAGTTATTCTAAGCCAAACAAATTAGTTGCTGGATAACAGCAAGTAATCGGGTGTCTTAGATAATTTCAAAACCTTTCTAAGTCGCTAATATGAACCTCGAACCCCTTAAAAATTCTTTTCAATTGATTTCTTGTTTAGTCAGTTGAAAAAAAACTTAGTTTTCTTTATTTTTCTCAAAAATTAAGTGGCGACTCTAAATAAGTCCTAAAATTATATAAAAAAAATTCTATAAATAAAACAGTATCATTTTTTTCAAATCATCAAAAAGGATAACGTTATTCGTTATCTTCCAGTCAAGAATACGCGGTGTGCGATCTGAAGGATGGATAGCAACTGTGTTGTCATAAAATCATACTTGCAAGGCTATATGGAACTGGTTGAACTTGAATGATGAAGGATTTTTTTGCAACTTGCGTCATAATTTTTTTGCAACTTACGATTCAAGAAAAAAATTATGACGCAACAATTAACATTGGATTCTTATGTTATGTAATTCATAAAAAAAATTTAAATGGTGTTTCTTGTTGAAATTGTTGGAACCTATCTTGACTGAGAAGGTTATTTTGTCAGTGAACATGTTCATGTTGGTACATGAAGTCCAATGTGTGTGTACCTTCTTCTCCTATAATATTTGTAATACTAAATTAAGACGTTTAACGGAATATATAATTTCATAGAAATATCATTCATACACTGCATATGAATGGACAACCAAATTATTCATACACAAAGCATGAAATGAAATTCTAAGGTACTTTCAGACACAAATCATACAACAGTAATACATCAATTTATATATCAATTTCAACAACATTTATGTCACGACCCAAAACGAGTCACGAGTGGCACCCACACTTATCTTACTAGGTGAGCGAACCAACAAATCTAAACCCCAACATTTACCAACATTTTAACCATAATAAACAAAATATAATGCGGAAGACTTAAATCTTATTAATATAACCAATAAACAACTTCTAAAGTTTATCAACTATCATCCCCAAAATCTGGAAGTCATAACACCAAGAACATCTATCCTCAAATTTCTAAATCTAAGAGTAATTAAGAAACAAAAATAAGTAAAAAGATGGTCCATGTACGAACTTCAAGACATCAAGACGTGAAGGAGAGAATCCAGTCTGATGTGCTGGAAACTAGCTAGAGTTGAGGACGAGTCGAAGTCGATGGCACGCTTGCTGCACTCCACAAATAACAAAGAAGAAAATTACAAGTAGGGATCAGTACAAGGAACACATACTGAGTAGGTATCATCGGCCAACTCAAAATAGAAAGCAATATATATCAAATAATATTATAAAATCAACTACAATACTCAACAGGTGGCAACAACAAGTACAAGAACCATGGGCAACAACATCAAGCGCACCTATGAGGACTCAAGCCTCCACACCATACTCATTTGGGACGTAGGTTCTTCGAAATTGAGTATATTAACATGATTCAAGGTTACTTCTCTTTATTCTTATCGTGTCGGAACGTGACACTCCGGTCCCCTAATACTACGTGTCGGAATGTGACACCCGATCCCCTAATACAACGTGTCAGAACGTGACACCCGATCCCCTAATACTACGTTTCGGAACGTGAAACCCGATCCCCTAATCTCATTAATTTTATTTCATCAAGTCTTCGTTATGCCAAGGTGCCATCTTAACAGAGAGAACTCAAGATTGAAGATTCACAATCACAACATACAACACACAATCAAGCATATAGAAGACTTTACAATACCACCCAATACATATCAATCGCTATTTAGAGTTTACTATGAAGATAGCATAAACCATAACCTACCTCCACCGAAGAATCGCGATCAACAAGTTACTTCTCAATGCCTTTGCTTTCCTCTTTGCTTCTCCCTTTTCTCGCTCGTTCTCCCTCTCTTCTGTTCTTTTTATTTTTCCTCTCCAAATTCTTTTTCTTTTACCCTAATTATCATATAATCAATTATAAAAGATGATAAAAGTAACCCACTATTTATTTCAAGGTTACTTCTTTTAACCCCCAAGTAAATAACTTATCAAACTCACCCCACTAATTTCATGAAGTTTGTCATGAATGGTCCAAAACAACCCTTAAAAACTTTTAGCAGAAATCCGATCCAGTCGAGGTTACGCAACCTGTGACGGCCCGTCGTGTCTATGACGGTCCGTCCTGTAGGTCCGTCACAAGATTCAGAGAATTAAATTCAGTCAAGGGTTTTGTGACGGTCCGTCGTATCTACGACGGTTCGTGCTGCAGCTCCATCGCGGAGTTCAGAGAGTCGCTCCCAGTACCCAGATTTCAGAGTTGAAGTGTTTTGGCACGAAGACGCTCGACGGACCGTTGTGGCTATGACGGTTCGTCCTACTTGTCGTCGAGGGCAATGAGGAGAGCAACAGGAAAATTATACATGTGTGGGACGAAGGGGTCCATAACGGTCCGTCGCGTGATCCGTCGACCCAGTCAGTTTTTATCACAAATGATTGGACAGCCCGAAACGACTAAACAGGTCGTTACAATTTATAAACAAGTCATACGAACTAATACATCAATCTACACAAAAATCATATTGTATTACTACTTATTACAATTTTTAAAAAATTAATCTGTGACTTTCAAACTGCAAAATAATACTCATACAGGACTAATACATCAATCATACATAAATTATACAATGATAATACATATTATAATTTCAAAATCCTACAATGTGACTATCAAACTCATAAATTGTTCGCATACAATACTAATAATCAATTCCTACATAACTCATGTAAAATTCATATAAATACGATTGTCAAACAAATAAAAAATTAAACTCACATACGATACTAAAAAATTAATTCATAAATAAGTCATACATATTTCATACAAAATACGATTGTCAAACAAAATAAAAAATTAAACTCACATACATATAACATTTTACCCAGATTTTAAATTAATCATTTTACTGACCTTAACAACTTTTTTGACTTCCTTGGTAGTTTGTATCTCTGACTTCTTCTTTTTTGATGATGTTCTTGTTGATCGTCCAAGTTCAACATCTGTTGATTTTTTTTGATTTTTTTATTTTTTATTTCATCAACAAAGTCAGAATCAGATTTTGAAGAGGTTCGAATAACTTTTCCCTTCCTCTTCTTCCCTTTCTTTGGAGACCCTCCTTCCTTTGCCTCATTTTTTTGTCTTTTTGAAACTTAATATAACTACCCATCTCTTTTTCATTGGATTTTTGCGGTGTAGTTTGAGTAAAAATATTAAACGAAGAAACATGAAAATCATAAAATGATGACTCCTCGATAAATCTTTGACTTTTACCGGGTGTTCCACTGACTTTCTTCGACATTGTATACGAACTAAAACAAAAAATACTTTATGAAGATTCTAAAAACATACAATATTGTTGAATCGTGTTATGGAAGAGTTATTGGATCTTTAAGTTGTGGGTGTTCGGGAAGAAAGTGATCTGATGTGTTATAACTGAGGTGGAAGGTATGAGGAGTTAGGAATGAGGCAAGAGGCGTTAGGAGTGAGGCGTGTTGGGGAAGATGATTAATGATCGTGTATAGGTTGTGATGGGGGTGGGTTATTATTGGGTAACGGTAAAGTAGGAAGTTGATTAAAATCAAATCTGTAAAATTTATTTTTTAATTTAAAAAAGATAATTGTACTATTAATATTAATTTTGAATTTATTTTAAAATAATGTAACATTAAATTATTAATACTTATAATCTGTTTAAAATTTTAAAGAGTTTATTTTAAAAAGGTAACTGTAAAAATAAAAATAAATAATTAATCATATCAATTAGTATTTAAATTAGCTTCTATTTTTTTTTTATAATTAAATATATTTTTAATTGATATGCTATAACTCGAAAATAATCTGCTATCAGTAATTATTTTTAAAAAGTATGTCTATAACTCGATATATATAGCCTTAAATGTGTATATAGTTTCATTTTTTTTAATTGTTATTGGGTTATTGGATTTTTAATGGGCTTAAAAAATTATTGGGGTTTTGGTTAGATATCAACTTTTACTATTGGGTTATCGGGTAAACTAATAACCCAATAAGACCATAATAATTTATAGGAAAAATAATATAAATACATAACTATAAGTTTAGTATTCTCTAATTTTTTTATTTTTTTTAAATATTACATAATTCCCTTTTATTTAATGTTAGTAGAAGTTTAGAGATACATAGTCTTCTCTCTCCTATAACACACTTATCCAATATCATGCTTATTTTTTCTCCACTAAAACACTCAATCTTCTGAATCACTTTTTTAATTTTGAATTATTAATTTTAATTAAAAACGTTTCACAACATTTAATATGAAATTTTGAATTTCAAAATTCAAAAAAATTGAAATTTCTGAAAATTGGACCATTGTTCTCTGGTTCTTCTTCTTCTTCTTACTCCATCATCCGTCTATAGTTCTTCTTCTTCTTCTTAATCCATCATCTGTTCTTATTTTCTTCTTTTTTTCTTCTTGTTCATTGTTATATTACATCAGCCGTCTCTAGGTCTTCTTTTTCTTCTTACTCCATCATCCGTTCTTCTTTTCTTCTTTTTTTGTTTTTGTTCATTGTTCTATATATCATATTAATGGATTCTTTTACTAATAGAACTATTTATGATTCGGACGATGAAAATTGGAAAGAAAATAGAAAAAAGTATTTGCATGATCATATGAATGTTCGGAAGGATTCAAACAAAGATTTTGGTGAATCATCTAAATCAAAGGTTGACAAAATACACCAAAAAAGGAGAAAAGAGGCAGCAACCATTGTTGTCAGGCCTACAGTGCTTCAGGTATGTCTTTTTTATACTTATTTTAAAATTGTTGTTGAAATTAGTAAAAATTTTAAGGAATCTCATATGTATCATGAATTTTTGAAAATTGTTATGATGTATCAGACAATAAGGTAATAGAGATTTTAGTTCATAAAATACTTCATATATATTCTAAATAGATATTATGGACTATTCATGACAACAATTATAGAATTAATGCGTCATTTTTAATAATTTATTTAGTTGGTGGTTAAAGAAAATAACATTATAACTTATAGTGGGTCACTTTCACACTTTTATAATTATTCATAATAATAATCAGGGTTCCTATCTTGAGTCATAAATTCAGAGGAAACTTAGCGATGGAGACACGATTAGCAGAAGGCAGACGAGTTCCTCAGGATTTCCATGGGATATGGTGCAATGCTGGGCAATTGAGGTCAGGTAACAGGTAACTTATTTGATCGATCATTAGCTAGGTGGGTTTCGTCTCTCAGTGTTGTATTTATGATTTGTTGTGTTTACCCATTGAGAGCTTGGTGTTTCTGACATTTGGTCTTAAGATTTTGATGTTGTTGTGGTTACCAGAGACGATGAAGTGGTGGGGGTTATAGGGGTTGTTTTCTGTGCTGATTAGTTTGGTATATATATAATGATGAAAAGGTTGAAAAATGAAGCTTCCAGTGTGAGGAGGTTTAAATTGTCTTATGTTTTACTGGGTTTAGCTGCATTTTACTTGGTTCTTATCTGTGTGAAGTTTCCGGAGTTTCTTGAGAGCGCGACAGTTTTGAGTGGTGATGATGCTGATGTAGCTCTAGATGTGGAGGATGATAGTGGAGAATCCATTTATGTGTTTCATAATAGTGTGAGGGAATATTCTCAAGTGAAATCAAAAGAAGAGGATAATGAAGATGAAGCTTCTCCCCATAAAAATCCTCCTAAGCTTCACTATGGACGAATTACTGCAGCTATTTTGAAAAGGCAGAATATGGAGCAAAATCTGTCTATTTTGGATAGGATGGCAGATGAAGCTTGGAATCTAGGCTCAAAAGCTTGGGAAGAATTGGATAAATATGAGGAGAAAGGGATTGAGATGAATTTCATACTTGAGGGAAAGCCTGAATCATGTCCTTCATGGGTTTCTAGTAGTGGAGCACAAATTGCTAAAACAGATCATATGATGTTCCTACCATGTGGGCTTGCAACAGGTTCTTCTATAACACTTATTGGTACTCCTCGTTATGCTCATCATGAGTATGTACCACAACTTGCCAAAATAAGGGCTGCTGATGCATTAGTTTTGGTTTCCCAATTTATAATTGAATTACAAGGTTTAAAATCTGTGGTTGGTGAGGATCCACCAAAGATTTTGCATCTGAATCCTAGAATAAGAGGAGATTGGAGCCGTCGACCAGTGATCGAACACAATACTTTCTTTAGAATGCAATGGGGAACAGCTCACAGGTGTGATGGTTTGCCTTCAAAGTATGATGATGACATGCTTGATTGGAAATGTTCGCATTGAGGAAAAGAAAAGCATTGGAGAAGTAGCTTGCCTGATTTCGGTTCTTCGGTGGAGGTAGGTTATGGTTTATGCTATTTGATAGTAAACTCTTAATAGTGATTGATATGCATTGAATGATATTGTGAAGTTTTCTATGTACTTGATTGTGTGATTGTGTGGCTTGGTCGTGTGTTTTGTGATTGGTCTGAAATCCCGAGACCGTAGAATGTATAATCTTAAACCATCTCTATCGAAGTAATGCCTTGAATAAAGAAGGCTAGATGAAATATTATTAACGAATGGAAAAGTGGTGATACTAAATGATAAACTAATGATATTATAGGATCGGAGTGTCACGTTCCGACACAATATTCTTGGATCGGAGTGTCACGTTCTGACACGGTATTCTTGGATCAGAGTGTCACGTTCCGACACGGTATTCTTGGATCGGAGTGTCACGTTCCGACATGATATTCTTGGATCGGAGTGTCACGTTCCAACACGATAATAATAAAGGAAAAAACATGTTGAATTAATGGAAGATACTCAATCTCAAAGAACTGAACTCCCAAAATGGTTTGGTTTGGAGGCATGAGTCCTCATGTGTGATCTTGATATCATTGACTTATTACGAGCTTACTTTAATGTTGTTGATACTTGTTCATGTTGTTTGTTGTTTATCACCTGTTAAGTGATATAGTTGAGTTCATACTATTATTTATTGTATATTAGTTCCTATTTTGGGTTGGCCGATGATATCTACTCAGTACATGTTGCCCCCGTACTGAGTCCTACTTGTGTTTTTCTTTGTGTCCTTTTATGAAATGCAGCGAGTGTACAAATGACTTCAGATTTTCCTCAGCTCTAGCCAGCCTCCCGCATGTCAAGTTCCAGGGTGAGCTATTCATTCATGCTCGTGTTGGATTCTTTTGGTCATGACATGATGTCCTATACTTTCGGACACATACCATTTTATTCATTTATTTTGGTGTCTTTGATACTCTTAGACTTAGTAATTAGAGATTGGATGTCCTTGTTGTGATGACTCTCTGGTTTTTGGGAAACGATAGTTAATAAATTTTGGAGCTTCGGCAATATTTTGTTATTCACAGTTGAATTATTGGTACATGTTGGGATTTAAATTTCTTGGTTCGTCCACCTAGGTAGTTAAGTGTGGATGCCACTCACGACTCATTTTGGGTCGTGACACATAAGTACTCAGTGTGTTATAGTGTTTAGTCGATGCATTGATACATGAATTAGATGTGTATCATAAGATTTCCCATGTATCAAGAGTTTTTGAAAATTGTTATCATGTATCAGTCAATAAGTTTAATAACTGCGCCATCAAGTGTGCTTGCTGATACATATAGGCTCAGTGTGTTATAGTGTTTAGACGATGCATTGATACATGAATTTGATGTGTATCATATGATTTTCTATGTATCACGAGTTTTTGAAAATTGTTATCATGTATCAGTCAATAAGTTTAATAACTGCGCCATCAAGTGTGCTTGCTGATACATGTCGACTCAGTGTGTATAGTGTTTAGTCGATGCATTGATACATGAATTAGATGTGTATCACATGTTTTTCATGTAGTATAAATTTCTGAAAATTGATATCATGTATCAATAAGGTATTAATTGTTTATTTAGTATTAGTTGTTTTATTTAGTATTTATATTTCAATATCGTTACAATTTGTTGTTTTTTTCAAGTTGCAGCCACTCAAGTACAAGATTAAAAAAAATATCAACACATCTCATAATGTTTGCTGCCAATTTTAACAACACTTTCCTGAAGGACTTTGAAAAATACATAGGGGAGAATGTTATCCAACTTTTTAGGGATACAATTTTTGGACCCTTTTTAGATATTACTAAATGTAATTTTCAGGGCCAAATCACTAAGTGCTTGTTGTTGTTAGAGTTGGAACAAAGCAACCCTAATGTGTTGCATATTAGACATTCAAACGGGTGTGTCCTAAAATTTGGTATAGATGAATTTGCAATATTAACTGGACTTAAAGTCAAAGGCAATACCAATGATTTCAAATACCCAGAATCAACTAATTGTATGCTTTTCCAAAAGTATTTTCCTGGTGCAGTCAATAGTGTTATCAAGTATCAATTAGTTCAACGGTTTAAGATGGGTAATTGGGAGAACGATTAGGATGCACTCCAAATGTCTATATTGTTCTTTATTCATACATTCGTATTGGCTACTCTTGATAATACAACTATATCCATTGTGGATTTTCTAATGGTTGAAGATGGTAGATATCAAAATTATCCTTGGGGTCAGCTATCATTCTCAAAACTAATTGGTTCACTTAGACAGGATTTTGATGTTAGCAAAAAGTTGTATCGATTATATGGGATGCCGTATGCACTTAACGTTTGGATATACGAATGTGCATCCCAGTTAAATTCTGAAATAGCTGTGAAAGAACGAAATGTCATCCCAAGAATGTGCAATTGGAGAGTTGTGTCTGATAAGGCAAAGTTTGAAATGCTTATGTCTACCATTTTTCAAGAGGTAAAATTGAATTAATTTTTACTATTAGAATAAACTATTTTATGTTTGTCTATGTAATATCGTTATTTATGTCTTGTGATACATTGTGAACTGTTATTGTATTAACAGTTAAATTATCTTATGTGTTGTGATACATTCAGAATGCATGTTCAAACATTGTCCCAACAGCAGAGGAAATTGAAGCTTTTGACCTTGTTCAAGTTGAACATGCTCCTTCTTCTTCATTACCCTTAGTACAACCAAATGAGGAAGATGATTTTGATAATTTCTCCACCAAACCTCCCGAACAGTTATTGAGGAGATCTTCTAGAGTGTCTGATACATCTCATCCACCACCATCAAAAAGGAGAAAAAAAAGTGGTTATACAAAAAAAGAAAGTGTCAGAACCGAACAAGCCTGATCAATCAAATGTGTCTCCGACACCGGATGATGATGTACACGTTTCTATGTCAAATCTGCCTCCCAATTCGACTACTGATGATCTACATGGTTCTGTTTCAGATGTGTCTTTGAAATCGACTGCTGATGTACATGGTTCTGTTCCAGACGTGTCTCCGAACCCGGATGCTGATGTACATGGTTCTGCAGATTCTCAGAAAGTCAACTATGTAATTTCATATATTGAAGAGTTGAAAGGACATTTGAAAACTTACGTAAGTAAATTATTTTGATATTTTTAATCAAATATATTTTATTTTTATCCTAAATGTATCTACAATTTATAGGTTGACAAGAAATTTGAGGAACTGATTATATTGATAAAAGAAAATCACTCCTAGTTGATGCAATCTCTAGGCAAGGAAAACATCAATTTTGAGGCTAATACAAGCACATTTCAGTCTGACAAACAAACATCTCTGCAAATACCAATTGATCTTTCTGATATGGGTGGTGTAGTTGAGGATGGTGTTGGTTTTTCTGATAAAAATGGTGAACATCAAGTCATCGACGATGTAGGGGATGTCGTTGAGGATGGTGTTGGTGTTTCTGTAAACGAGGGTGAACAACAAGTCAATGATACTCCAAAGGTAATGTTTATGATACATTGTATATGATTTTTCATTTAGTTGATGCCATGTATCATGCACATATACTCAATGTTATGTATCATGTGAGTATAATAATTTTTACGTATCAGCACAAATTATATTAACAATTTTTATTTAAAAAATGCATATTCAGGATGGTGACGCACATCAATTGCACCAAGATTTAAATGAACATATCATGGAGAAAGATGGGGATGACAATGTTCAACACAACATCCCTCATGTTTTTCCCGAAAAAGCAACAATGGATGCATCGGTAGATTTTTCAATTTTGCTTTATGACACAAAATTTCATTACACACAAATTTATTTTAAAAATCATTACATCATATTATACATGAATCTTCCACCTCAACAACAATATCGCCATCAACTTAAGCAGCAATAGATGCATTTATCAAAGATTTGGGTAAAGATCCTACTAATGATAGACCATTATATTCTTAAAATCTACAGAATATAACTAGCAGCCAGTACTTGCTGACCGACAGTCAATTACCCACTGACATTCCAATAACTGAGATTGGAGTTAGAACCGATTCAGTCACTCCTGCGCATAGAAACAGAATGCCTTCAAGAAGGATTCAATCTCCATATTGTACTTCTTTTGGGTCAAGCGAGAAGGGAAAAGAGAAATTGAAGGATATGGCTCGACTCCATTTTCCGTTCGAAGGATGTGGCATCACAGATCAAGTTTCGCCAAAACTTAATGAGGATTACATGAATTGGTTGTCAAGGGGGCTCCTAAAAAATCATAACAATAAGTAAGTTTTATACATTATTTTTGCAAGTGTTTGGGGTAATTATTTTTTATATAACTAATTCATGATACTTTGTTTTATAAAAATTATAATTAAGTGACTGTTATGTATCATGTACATATACTCAAACTTATGTATCATATATGCAGGAACCCATCAGACGATAAATACAGATCAAAATCTTCTTCTTTTGGATTTACGATGATGGACTTTGTTGTTGCTTTTCCAATGAACAAGAATTGATTCTATGCCATGTCACAGCCAAACAAATGTTGGTCTGATGAGGTAAAAATCTTAAACTAATTATCAAATGTGTATCAGTCACACTTATATTATTATAACATGATACATTCTGTAGAAGTATCATACTATTTAATTAGCAAAATTTATGATCAATTTTTTATAATTATATTTTTTTATATTGTTTAGATGTATATAATTTCTTATTATGTTTTCATTTTGTTTATAGCACATAGATTTGATTTTTTACTACCTCCGTAAAAAATCAAAACTTTGCAACATGGATCAATACAGATACACAACAACTCACTGCTTGTTCATTCCACATCTAAAAAATTGTTATGATAGATATTACATGGACGATGATGATGATAGTCTTAGTACACAAGAACATCTTGATCGCACTTCAGTTGTATCTGTATATGAGAGGTCAATAATTAACATCATCAAAGGTTTTGGAATCCCAGCTGCTTTACCATGACATCTTGTAGATGAGGTCTACATCCCGATTAACTGCGATCAAGAATTCCATTGGGTGCTGGCACTTGTTGAGTTGAAAAACAAGGTGATAAAAGTTTTTGACTCATCAATATGCACAAGGAAAAAAGCAATTCCTCATGAGATAAAAATGTTGTCTAAAATGCTTCCTTCTTACATACTGGACAGTGGATTCTTTGAAGAAACTGAGCGCACAAATTTTGTTGATTGTCATTCATACAAAGACAACATTACTGGTTCACTTTTGGAGCCTCAAGTTCCTTTCATGATTGAATTTGCACAAGACATTGCTAAACAGAATTGTGATAGTCTGTAAGTATCAAGAATTTTTCGTTTGTCCTTAATCATGTATCATTAATTTTTTAATTTTTATTCTGTATTTTCTTGTAGAGACTGTGGGTTATATGTTACTGCATTTGCCGAGTATATGAGTGACCAAATCAATATATCATATGCTGATTTTAGTCCTGATTACCAACGTCAAAGATATGGAGCATTGCTCTGGAGTTATGGCAGCGAGAAGGCTAAGTGCGGATATGTTAGTGACAATGATGATCCACCAAAATCTAGGGGCGTAGTCACACCACCACCAGAAAAAGATCTAGTACACATAGTGTAGCATTTATGATTAAACAATGTTTTAATGTTATATTTCTTGTTTTGATACGTTATTGAACAAGTATTTTGATGTTTTTAATGTTATTTTTTTTGTTTTGTCAATTTCCATGAATATTGTTTTTTGTCACATTATGGAACAAGTATTTTTGTCTATAAAACATAAATATCAGCCATATTATAGCGTCACACAGGTTTAATAAAGTATAGTCAAAGTTTTTTAATTAAACATAGAAATAAATAGTTTATTTGAAAACTAAATTTTACATGATACTTAGTTACAATGAATAGCATAGTTGTATGAATTGCGATAGTTTTGTAAAAGTAAAGTTATTTATTGTATATTTGTCACGACCCAAAACGAGCCGCGAGTGGCACCCACATTTATTCTCCTATGTGAGCGAACCAACCAATCTAATCCCAATTTCTTACCAATATTTCAATCATAATAAACAGAATATAATGCGGAAGACTTAAAACTCATTAATATAACCAATAAATAACTTCTAAAATTTAATACTTATTATTCCCAAAATCTGGAAGTCATCACCACAAGAACATCTAACATCAAATTACTAAATCTAAGAGTATCAAAGAAGCTAAAATAAATGAACGGCTAGTCCATGTCAGAACTTCAAGGCATCAAGATGTAAATGAGAGAGAATCCAGTCCGAGCTAGGAACAATAGCTCACCCTGAAATCTGACGTGATGAAGACTGGCTAGAGTTGAGGACGACTTGAAGACGATGGCACGTTTGCTGCACTCCACAATTAACAAAGAAAAACAAATACAAGTAGGGGTCAGTACAAAACACAAGTACTGAGTAGGTATAATCGGCCAACTCAAAATAGAAAGCAATATATATCGGATAATAACATAAAACTAACCAAATACTTTACAGGCAATAGCAACAAGTATAAGAATCATTTGCAAAAACACCAAACACATCTATGAGGACATCAATCCTCCACACCGTACTCACTTAAGAATTAGGTTCTTCAAATTAGTGTATATTAGCATAATTCAAGATTCCTTCTCTTTGTTCTTCTTGTGTCGGAACGTGACACTCCGATCCCCTACTACTATCCTGGTGTCGGAACGTGACACTCCGATCCCTTACTATCCTGGTGTCGGAACGTGACACCCGATCCTCTACTATCCTGGTGTCGGAACATGACACCCGATCCTCTACAATCCTGGTGTCGGAACGTGACACCCGATCCTCTACTATCCTGGTGTCGGAACGTGACACCCGATCCATTACCCTCATTCTTTTAGTTCATCAAGCCTTCTTTTATACCAAGGCATCATCATTAACAAAGTGGATTTAAGGTCTAAGATTCACAGCCTCATCTTTCCAACCCACTACAATTACATAATCACATCATGCAAGCATACAATTAAGCATATAGAAGACTTTACAATACTATACAATACATATCATTCGCTATTAAGATTTTACCATGAAATAGCATAAACCATAACCTACCTCCACCGCAGAATCGTGATCGATCAATCTACTTCTCCAAATCCTTGCTGTCTCTTCGTTCTTCTCTCTCTCGCTCGTTCTCTCTTCTTTTTCTCTCTGTTCTTTCTATTTTTCTTATTCAAACCCTTTTTCCTTTACCCTAATTGTCATATAATTAAGTATAAAAGATGATAAAAATAACCCCCTTTTTATTTCAAGGTTATCTCCTTTAACCCCCACGTAATTGAATTATTAACATTAATCCACTAACTTTATAATTATAAGCATGAATAGTCCAAAACGCCCTTTAAAAACTTTTAACCGAAATCCGACCCTGTCAGGGTTACGCAGCCTGTGACGGTCCGTCACGACTGTGACGGTCCGTCACGACTGTGACGGTCTGTACTGCATGTCCGTCACAAAGTTCAGAGAGTTAATTTTGTGGAAAGATTTGTGACGGTCCGTCGTGCCAACGACGGTCCGTCCTGCCATTCCGTCGTGACGTTCAGAGAGTCGATCCTAGTACTCAAATTTTCAGGATCTAAGTGTTTTGGAACGAGACACCCTCGACGGTCCGTTGTGCCCATGACGGTCCGTCGTGGGATCCGTCGACCCAGACAGTTATTACCAGAAATAAACTCTACTGCTCAAAACGACTAAACAAGTTGTTACAATAGATACCAATTTACCCATCGTTCGTCCTCGAACGATCACAAGAAGAAAAACAAGGGCGAAAAGGAGTACCTGAATCTGTAAACAGTTGCGGGTATTTTTCTTGCATATCAGCCTCCTTCTCCCAAGTGGACTCTTGAACTGGTCGATTCTTCCATTGAACTTTGATGGATGCAATCTCCCTTGATCTCAACTTGCGGATTTCCCTATCCAGAATGGCAACAGGCTCCTCCTCATAAGATAAATTCTCATCAAGAAGAACTGAATCCCAACGAATAATGTAGTTTTCATCCCCATGGTACCTTTTCAGCATACACACATTAAATATCGGGTGCACCCCTGACAGTCCTGGAGGTAAGGCTAATTCATAAGCTACCTCTCCTACTCGTTTAAGTACTTCAAATGGTCCAATATACCTTGGGCTTAGCTTACCTCTTTTACCAAACTGCATCACCCCTTTCATGGGTGAAACCTTCAGCAAGACTTGTTCACCCTCCATGAACTCCAAGTCTCTAACCTTTCGATCTGCACATTCCTTTTGCCTACTTTGCGCCACTAAAAGCTTTTCTTGAATGAATTTCACTTTCTCTAATGATTCCCTCAGAAGATTAGTAGCCCAAGGCCTCACCTCGAATGCATCAAACCAACCAATGGGAGACCTACATCTCCTCCCATACAATGCTTCGAATGTGGCCATATCAATACTTGAGTGATAGCTATTATTGTATGAGAACTCTGCTAAGGGTAGGAAGTTATCCCAATGACCACCAAATTCTATCACACATGCACGAAGCATATCTTCCATTCTGAATCGTTCGCTCAGACTGACCATCGGTCTGAGGGTGAAATGCAGTACTAAGGTCCAACCTAGTACCTATTTCAGCCTGCAATGTTCTCCAAAACTTAGAAGTAAACTGCGTACCTCTATCTGATATAATGGAAAGTGGAACTCCATGCAATCGAACAATTTCTGAGATATAGAGTTTGGCTAACTTCTCTGCATTGTAAGTCACCTTGACCGGAATGAAGTGAGCAGACTTAGTTAATCTGTCCACAATTACCCAAATAGAATCAAACTTACCCAATGTCTTTGGAAGACCAACCACGAAGTCCATTGCAATTCTCTCCCACTTCCATTCGGGAATGGGCATTCTCTGAAGTGTTCCTCCGGGCCTCTGGTGTTCATACTTTACCTGCTGACAATTCGGGCATTGTGCGACAAAATCAACAATGTCACGCTTCATCTTACTCCACCAAAAATGTTGCTTTAGGTCGCGATACATCTTGGTTGCAGCAGGATGTATAGAATATCCTAAACTATGAGCCTCTGTAAGAATAGTGTGGATCAAATCATCAACACGAGGCACACATATCCTTCCATTAATCCTCAGAACACCTTCCTCATTGATTTTTGCTCCTTTAGCCTCTCCTCGCAATACCTTATCTCGGATCCGAATCATCTTCTCATCAGTAAACTGCTTTCCCTTAATTTTGTCAAGAAAGGAAGATCTTGCCTCCACACAGGCCAAAAATCCTCCCTTCTCTAGTACTTCCATCCTCATGAAGTCATTAGCCAGAGTCTGAACCTCTCTATCCAATGGGCGTCTAAAAACCTGCAAGTGATCTAGACTTCCCATGCTCCCTGCCTTTCTACTTAAGGCATCTGCCACAACATTAGCTTTTCCCGGGTGATACAAGATAGTGATATCATAGTCCTTCAGTAGTTCCATCCATCTTCTCTATATTAAATTTAAATCTTTCTGAGTAAAGACATACTGTAAACTACGATGATCCGTATAGACTTCACACTTAACCCCATATAGATAATGTCTCCATTGCTTTAATGCAAACACGACCGCGCCAACTCCAAATCATGGGTCGGATAGTTGCGTTCATGAACTTTTAATTGCCTTGAAGCATAAGCAATCACATTTCTCTCTTGCATTAGCACTGCACCCAACCCAGAATAAGATGCATCACAATAAACAATGAAATTCTTGCCTTCTACTGGCAAGGTAAGAATTGGTGCAGTAGTCAACAAGGTCTTGAGATTCTAGAAGCTTTCTTCACATTCATCCGACCATACAAATGGAACATCCTGCTTAGTCAAATTTGTCAGTTGGGAGGCAACCGAAGAAAATCCCTTGACAAATCGACGGTAGTAGCTAGCTAAACCAACAAAGCTCCTTAACTCTGTAACATTAGTGGGTCTTACCCAATTCTTCACCGCTTCGATCTTGGAAGGATCCACCATCACTCCATCCTTAGAAACTACGTGCCCCAAGAAGGACACTGAATCTAGCCAAAACTCACACTTGGAAAATTTGGCATAAAGCCTTTTCTCCCTCAACGTTTCCAACACAACCCTCAAGTGCTCCTCATGTTCTTTCCTGCTCTTTGAGTATACCAGTATATCATCAATAAACACAATGACAAAGAGATCCAGATATGGCTTAAAAATACCGTTCATCAGACTCATGAAAGCAGCGGGGGCATTCGTAAGTCCAAAAGACATTACTAAGAATTCATAATGCTCATACCTGGTTCGAAAAGCAGTCTTTGGCACATCTGCTGCCCGTATTTTCAATTGATGATAACCAGATCTCAAGTCGATTTCTGAGAAGGTACAAGCACCTTGTAACTGGTCGAACAAATCATCAATGCGAGGAAGAGGATACTTGTTCTTAACAGTTACTTTATTCAGTTGCCTGTAGTCTATGCACATCCAAAAACTCTCATCCTTCTTCTTCACAAATAAAACCGGAGCACCCCAAGGGGAAGCGCTCGGTCTAATGAAGCCTTTACCTAACAACTCTTGAAGTTGAGCCTACTCCCTTAACTCCGCGGGAGCCATTCTATAAGGGGGTATGGAAATGGGGCGAGTACCCGGCTCCAGATCAATGCAAAAGTCAATATCTCTATCTGGTGGCATACCAGGAAGGTTTGCAGGAAACACATCCAGAAACTCACGGACTATCAAAACCGACTCAATTGAAGGTACTTGGGTAGTATCATCCCTGAGGTGTTCCAAGAAAGATAAACACCCTTTACTAACCATTCTCTTAGCACGAAGAAAAGAGATGATACGAACTGGAGTGGAAGTGTAGTTACCCTCCCACACTGAAGGGTCTGTCCCAGGCTTGGCCAACGTTACAGTTTTAGCATTACAATCTAAGTTTGCAAAATTCAGAGAAAGCCAAGTCATACCCAGAATTACATCAAAATCAACCATTTCTAAGATAACCAAGTCTACATGAGTATTTCTCCCCACAAAAGTGACCAGACAAGACCTATATAACCTTTCAACTATCACAGACTCACCCACCGGAGTAGAAACACGAATAGGCATGTCAAGCAATTCACAAGGTAAATTAAGACCAGTAGCAAATGAGGAAGATACATATGAAAATGTGGAGCCAGGATCAAATAATACAGAAGCCATGCAATCACAAACCAAAAGATTACCTGTGATAACAGCATCAGATGTCTCCGCTTCCGACCGCCCAGGGGAAGTGTAACAATGGGCCCTATCACCTGTCTGCCCGTTGCCCCTATCATGTTGCGCTGCAGTAGTTCGCATTTTCCCATCACCCCGGCCGTTTTGGTGACCACCATTACCCCGGCCACCACGTCCTCCAGAATGACGGCCTCTTCCATGACCACCTCTACCTTTGACTATTGGGGGTCTGTAACTCTGTTTTGGACAATACCTCCTAATATATCCAGTCTCCACACATCCATAAAACTCTCTGGATTCAAGCATAGGTCTTTGTGAGAACGACGAAGTCTGGGGATAACCTCCAAACTCAGAGGAATGTTGGCTGGTCTGCGATGGACCCCCAGCTACAGCCTGCAGTGAAGACTGAATAGGTCGGGCTGGGTAACCTCCTGAACCCTGTCCTCTGGAGTAAGAACCATTAAACTCACCTCCCTTACGAAACTTCTTAGATGTCGATGCCATGGTGAAGTCGTCTGGCTTCACCCCTTCCACTTCTATCACAAAATCTACCACCTCCTGAAAGGATTTTGCTGTAGCAGCTACCTGTAAGGCTGAAATCTGCAATTCTGACCTCAACCCTTTCACGAAACGGCGAATCCGCTCTTGTGGACTGAAGCAAAGTTGGGTGGCATACCTGGATAGCTCGCGAAACTTAGCCTCATAAGCAGTAACCGACATCCTGCCTTGCTCTAGGCTTAGGAACTCATCTCTCCTCCTATCCCTCAAAGTCCGGGGTATATACTTCTCCATAAACAAGCTAGAGAATGATGCCCAAGTCATAGGTGGTGCATGTGCTGGTTGACACTCAACATATGACCGCCACCACATTTTGGCGTTCCCTTGAAATTGATAGGTCACAAACTCAACACCAAATCGTTCTACTATGCCCATCTTATGTAGCAACTCATGACAATCAACCAGAAAATCATAGGCATCCTCAGATTCAACACCCTTGAAGACTGGAGGTTTAAACTTCAGAAATTTAACGAAAAGATCATGTTGATCACTCGTCATTATAGGTCCTGTAGTCAATCGAGGGAACATGCCTATTTCCAATGAGGCATCCATGCGGGGAGCCACAGCAGCGGCATGTTGTACTCTCGGAACCTGAGGTGCTGGTGCAGAAAACACCGGAGGTGTCTGGCCTTGATCTGATAACCCGCTAAGATAAGCAAGAACCTGGTTAATCATCTCTGGGGTAGGTTGGGGTGGTAATTCCTCATTCTGCACTTGTTCATTTTCCCCTTCCTCACCCTCTCTTTCTACCTCATCAGTCGGTGGAGGAGTCACCGCCCTAGTACTAGCTGGGCCAGGTGCTTGTCCTCTTCCTCTAGAGGACGTCCTCCCGCGACCTCTACCACGGCCTCTTGCTATTGCTCCTCTTCGAGCTACAGCCCCAGTGGCTGGCTTAGACGCATTTTGTCTTGTCGGTGTTGGTGTTGGCGCAGTTGTTGCTCTAATTCTAACCATCTGTGAAATAGAGTGAAGATGGTCAGATACCAATTTGTATCACCTAGATACCAATTGGATCCAAGTAATAGCACGAAATAAAGAAGGAAATGGAATTTTTCCTAAAGTCATATAGCCTCTCAAAGAAAAGTAAAGGCGTCCCCCTACCATTCCTCAAGGCTTTACTAGACTCGTTCTTGTGTGATGAGACCAACGAACCTAATGCTCTGATACCAAGTTTGTCACGACCCAAAACGAGCCGCGAGCGGCACCCACATTTATTCTCCTATGTGAGCGAACCAACCAATCTAATCCCAATTTCTTACCAATATTTCAATCATAATAAACAGAATATAATGCGGAAGACTTAAAACTCATTAATATAACCAATAAATAACTTCTAAAATTTAATACTTATTATTCCCAAAATCTGGAAGTCATCACCACAAGAACATCTATCCTCATATTACTAAATCTAAGAGTATCAAAGAAGCTAAAATAAATGAACGGCTAGTCCATGCCAGAACTTAAAGGCATCAAGACGTAAATGAGAGAGAATCCAGTCCGAGCTAGGAACAATAGCTCACCCTGAAATCTGACGTGATGAAGACTGGCTAGAGTTGAGGACGAGTTGAAGACGATGGCACGTTTGCTTCACTCCACAATTAACAAAGAAAAACAAATACAAGTAGGGGTCAGTACAAAACACAAGTACTGAGTAGGTATCATCGGCCAACTCAAAATAGAAAGCAATATATATCGGATAATAACATAAAACCAACCAAATACTTAACAGGCGATAGCAACAAGTATAAGAATCATTTGCAACAACACCAAACACATCTATGAGGACATCAAGCCTCCACACCGTACTCACTTAAGAATTAGGTTCTTCAAATTAGTGTATATTAGCATAATTCAAGATTCCTTCTCTTTGTTCTTCTTGTGTCGGAACGTGACACTCCGATCCTCTATTACTATCCTGGTGTCGGAACGTGACACTCTGATCCCCTACTATCCTGGTGTCGGAACGTGACACACGATCCTCTACTATCCTGGTGTTGGAACGTGACACCCGATCCTCTACAATCCTGGTGTCGGAACGTGACACCCGATCCTCTACTATCCTGGTGTCGGAACGTGACACCCGATCCATTACCCTCATTCTTTTAGCTCATCAAGCCTTCTTTTATACCAAGACATCATCATTAACAAAGTGGACTTAAGGTCTAAGATTCACAGCCTCATCTTTCCAACCCACTACAATTACATAATCACATCATGCAAGCATACAATTAAGCATATAGAAGACTTTACAATACTATCCAATACATATCATTCGCTATTAAGAGTTTACTATGAAATAGCATAAACCATAACCTACCTCCACCGCAGAATCGTGATCGATCAATCTACTTCTCCAAATCCTTGATGTTTCTTCGTTCTTCTCTCTCTCGCTCGTTCTCTCTTCTTTTTCTCTCTGTTCTTTCTATTTTTCTTATTCAAACCCATTTTCCTTTACCCTTATTGTCATATAATTAAGTATAAAAGATGATAAAAATAACCCCCTTTTTATTTCAAGGTTATCTCCTTTAACCCCCCACGTAATTGAATTATTAACATTAATCCACTAACTTTATAATTATAAGCATGAATAGTCCAAAACACCCCTTAAAAACTTTTAACAGAAATCCGACCTAGTCAGGGTTACGCAGCCTGTGACGGTCCGTCACGACTGTGACGGTCCATACTGCATGTCCGTCACAAAGTTCAGAGAGTTAATTTTATGGAAAGATTTGTGACGGTCCGACGTGTCAACGACGGTCCGACGTGTCAACGACGGTCTGCCCTGCCATTCCGTCGTGACGTTCAGAGAGTCGATCCTAGTACTCAAATTTTCAGGATCTAATTGTTTTGGAACGAGACACCCTTGACGGTCTGTCGCGCCCATGACGGTCCGTCGTGGGATCCGTCGACCCAGACAGTTATTACCAGAAATAAACTCTACTGCTCAAAACGACTAAACAGGTCGTTACAATATTTCAAGTAAAACATATCAAAAAAAGCATTAGACAAGTTAAATAATATAAAATCACTTGATACATGATTTATAGTCATTGTAAACTACACACTATCCTCAATAAGTGTTTTATTTTTTATTTAATGGAGATGATACATTGGGCAAAGCAAATGATACATGTGTACTAAGTTACCCAAACACACATTTGTTTTTGTAAAAATTTAAGGAATCCCATAGTGTAATACAATAATTAAAAGTACATGATACATTGGCTAAAGCATATGTATCATGTACGATATGTTACCTAATAATCCTTAAATTTATATCTCTTAGTGTAACATAACATTTATAAAATTTTATATAAAAAAGAAATATTGACACAAATATATTTCTCAATACCAATAATAACAAAGTATTTATAATCAAAAGCGTGATTTAAAATTTAATTAACACAGGTTATTTATAAGTTTATTTATCAAAATCAAAAGTGTTCAAATTGCAACTGAAATGAATACTGAAAATCATTAAAATGTTTACGTTATAAATTATTCAAAAAAAATATTGATATCTTAGAAACATTACGACTAATTCACTTCTCTTTTGGGTAGAAAGTACAAGTTCTTCTGTTGTGTCCTTCTTGTCCACATTGTCCACAACAATTTGTGTTTACCAAAATCTTTTCATTTGCATTCTTTCTTCTTCTTTTTCTTGGTCATCCAGATGATCTTCTGTATCTAGGTGGATACACAGTTTCAGCTACCACATTATTAGGATCTGACCAATCTTCCTTATCTGGTATTGGTACCATTGGAATTTCATATGTTTTTGCCAATGCATCAGGCTTGTAGTAATCAGAGCAATACAGATTCATATCTGTGACATTATTTTTTTTCAATACAGCGATTGCATGTGATGAAGGTATCTCATCTAGTTGAAATCTACCATAAGAACATACTTTTCGCTCAAGACAAACAATATATCTTCTTCCAGTTTCATAAACTGAGAAAATAAATTCAGATGATGGAAAAATATATAATTTTTAAGAAACAAATCATGTTCAAACTGCAGAATGATACAATGAATTAGATATATATAATATAAAGTATTATATAATGATACATACCTCCATATTTGAACTTTTAGTCGCGTTTATAATCAACAATTCCTTAAATTTTCCCCCTAATGTGTCCTTTGTGTATGAGGCTACTTCTCTGTTTTTGCAATGCCAAGAACCAAAAAGAATTCTAACTTCTTTCAAGAATTCTAATATAGTTAATTAGCGTGCTTCAACAAGACAACCATTAATATATTCTGCAATGTTCGAAGTCATCATTCTACATCTGTTTACTGTTGCATGAACTCTTGACCACTTTTCGTAACCTGCATCTTTAAGGTACTCCTTAACCCTGTGATCAATTCTATCAACCTTAGCCATCAACTTATCAAAATCTTCCTTTCTATATACCTTGGCCATAGAGTAGAATAGATCACTTATGGCCTTTCTGCTCCTTTTGAAGTTTCCACATACATTCTTCCAAAGATGCCAGATGCATGCATAATGAGGTACATTTGGGAATACAATCCTCACACTCTTCATGATACTCTCATTTCTATGTGAAACAACACACATATCTTTTCTTTCGCCAAATGCATTTTTGAATTGTTCGAAAAATCATGTCCACGAACAATCATTTTTGGTGTCAACAACACCATATGTCAATGAAAATATGCAACCTGATTACACCCACATTATATCATTTGATACATAACATATAAAAACACATCACAACTATAAAAAAAATACCTGCGCCATCAAGTGTGCTTGCTGATACAAATGTCCCTTTGTAAGCTCCACTCAGATGTGCACCATCCACAACAACTACTGGTCTGCAGTAATTAAATCCCCTAATGAATGGTCTTAAGGCGATCAACAGATACATAAATGCATCCTCTTCAGTCTTATGCATTCTTATATAAGAATTTGGATACACAGATTTTAGCATGTGTATGTATCGCAACAACCATCTATATCCTGCAGATGGTTTTCCCCTAATCATGGAGAGTGCACGTTCTTTAGCACGCCATGCTTGCTGGTAAGATATTTGACCCTATAATATTCTCTAATATCATCAATTATATCTTTTGGAGTATAAATTCGCTTATGATTGACCAATTTTGGAACAGTAAGTCCACTTACAAATCCGACTGTTGCTTGGACCTTGGTTAATACCCTCTGCCTCATCGTACACGTATGTTCACTATTGAAATTTCTAACAATGAATATATCAGATTTTTTCCTGCAGGACGCCTTCATAGTCCAACCACATTTGTCTGAAAGGCATACCAACACATAGCGCGTACATTTTTTAAGCATATTAATACTTATAGCAATTGCATCATATAATATATTCAACAATAATGTTTAAAGTAATCAAACAATGAATTACACAAAAAGTATCTACCATTTTTTAAGAAAATTATTTTTTACACGTATCAGAACTTTTTGATATGCTTGTTTAAATTGATATAGTCCTTACTATATCAGCAGTAGTATATTAAAGTATCAAAATAGTTATTTCAATGTATCAAAAAAATTAATGAAATAGTGATACATTAAAATATCAAAGAACTAATGATACATGTAGGTTTTCATAGAAAATAGTAATGTTTCATGTACTAATTTTGAACAGCATGTAAATATATATATATTCAAAACACTATCATACCTTTGTTGATCAGACCTCTTTACTTTGCAATTGAAGTTGTTCTTTATCTTATATTTCGTCATCACATCTACAAGTGTTGCTTTATCCTTATATATCTGACCTGTCTTCACATCTAGACTATCTGAATTGATTATAACATTTGTAACTCCAAATTCTGGATTTTCATATGAATCAAATAATCTAGATTCAACCATTGCCAAAGCCTCTGTATCATGTGTTGTGCCTTCTACACATGTAATTTCTCCACATGTTTCATCAAAGTTATGTACAGTACCACCAATCTTTTCAATTGTGTCAATACATAATGGATACATTGAAAATCCAGGCTCATTTTTTTCAGTTCTAAATATAGTTTAACACTCATATCGTTCTTAAGCTTCATCGGACAGGAGTTACCTTCTACAATGTAACGAATTTCAATATCTTTCCTTGATACATCGATATCCAACTCGGCTGCAATTGCTGCTTTGAGATTAGAAAACGAAATTGAATCTCCAACAACGATTCCGTCGATTTTGTAACTTTCATACTGTAATTCGTTCACCCAAATTCCTGAATGTCTCATCAAAATTGACGTATTCATCATGAATCATCCACAATAACAACAATCAAATTTGTATTGTTCGAAATTTAACTGGATGTTCATAAAAATGTCTTCAATCTAGATGATATAATCTTGAAATTTTAAAATTTAAAATTGTTATCCAATTACGTGCTGAATTAATGCTTATTAATGAACTGTTACCGTAAGTTAATCTGATTTAGATAACAAATTTAAATGTTCCATTTTTCCCCTTTTAATCTTAACAGTTTTAAGTTAATGTGTATCATTTACCATGTATCACAACATACTAATGTATCACGCCACAACAATTTTAAGGGATTATTAGTAAATACTAAATTTTATCGGGACACAGTGTAATTATTGTATTACACTATGGGATTCCTTAAATTTATACTAATTTATAACTTTACCCTTCCTAAATATTAGATATTAATAATTTAATATATAACTAGACATCATAACTATATCAAACTATTAGTACTCTACCCACTTCACACTAGGTTCGCAATTGTAGCTATTTGATTTTAGTTTTAGTTTTAGCCTTGTTGGGCTATTTGCTTTTAGTTTTAGTTTGTAATCGTAGGTTGTGACTTTTGCAAGTTTGTAAAGGTTTGTAATATTGATTAACATAAGAAATTCCATTTTATGTTTTGGCGGTCATGACATGTAATTATAGCTTTTTAACTATATTTTCTTGTATTGATACAATTTTTTTTTATTTTTCTTGTTTCACTATATCAAATTATTTAGAGAAGGAGAAGTCATAAAATATTATACGATCATTTTCTTATTGGGTAAATCAAAAATCGTACCGATAACGATAAAAAATTTATAAATCAAAAATCGATAAAAAATATCTTATTAATTTGTTATTGGTTTAGCATATTTAAAAACTGAGAACCAATAAACTAAACCGTTAATACATAAAATCACACCGAACCGATTGATGTACGCCCCTATATGTAAGTCTCAATAAATAAGAGAAGAAATTAGTAATTAAATTATATAATATGATGAATAAGTAAATTTTAATTAGAATGAAAGCTCTAGAATAAGACCATACAATTTAGGAGAACTTAATAATAAGATAATAGAGATTCAAATATAATCCTAATCTTTTTATTAATTGAGAGATATCATACAATTTAATTGAAATTTGAAGCTAATACATTTCAATAGCAAAATTTATCGTGTCATATTTAATTTGGCATGCAACTCAATGGTTTTATCACCACACTGTATTTGCATAAATCTATAGCCGATTTTATTCAACACCAATGAAATTTATACCTTGTCCAAAAAATAAAATAAAAATAGATGGTGTTCGTGTTATATATATATATATATATATGATTGCCAAATCAATTGTATATGAAATTTTATAGAACATATCTGTAAAAAGTAAAATATCATGCTCTGACATACCGTATCAAATATCTTCACTTGGAGACACTGAAGTCGAAAGTTATTAAAGTTTATGTCGACACATTCTGATTTCTCAAGAAAATTGAATTGCAATCGTCAAACAAATGAGAAGAAAAATATATTCCCTATGTCTCATTTTAAGTGGCACTATTTTCTTTTTGATAAGTCCCAAAATGAATGTTACATTTTCTTATATAGTAATTATTAAAAGGTACAATTTCTCTTTTATCTTTATTGGTCCTACTTAATCTTAAATATAGTACTCAATACTTTTACGAGAAGAGAGAAAATTGAGTCTACTTTTTAAAAAACAATTTGATAAACATTTCAAAGTCTTCATTATTTCTTAAATTTTGTGTCCGGTCAAATGTTGTCACATAAAATGGAACATAAGGAGTACTAAAAACAATAGCAACTCATCATCAAAAAATGTAAATAAAAATTAACAACTCACGTATCGTATAGAGACATTCTCTATCCTTTCCGCATAGACTTGCTTTGCACCTGTGTCAAAAGCCACTTGAGTTTTACCTTCTAGTAAGAATGATAAAGCATTTGACAAGCTTGAATCCCTATAAAAATTTCGACCCAACAATTTAGCCCGAAAAGAAAAAAAGTAAAATAGAAGTTAAGTTTCTATTGAATTGAATAAGGTAGAAGTTAAGTTTCTATTGAATTGAACAAGATTCTTTTATATAGAAAATGCCCATGAAAAAGATTTTCTTACAAAAAGATCAAAAAAATATGAATTTTCCTACTGATTAACTTCTGAAGCGGATAAGATCTATTTCTTGTTTTATTATGCTTGCTCACAATTGTGCCACAAGCATTTTTATCACCAGTATTCATGATGAAAATGGTGGTGTAAAATATCACCCCAATGCTTGTGCACTGCGTGGGATGAAGCAATTATTTAGGCTTTTTAATAACTGCTATTACGTGGACTTTATTAGAAGTTGCTAGTATGTGGACTTACTGTTAGCATTAATGTTAGTTATTGGCATTACAGTTAATTATCATATTATGTTTTGTTAGGCTTTTCATATCTATATAATTGATAAATTATGAATTAAAAAATGCAAAAGAAAAAAAGAAAATAGATAATTATAAATGATGGTCATTAAAGGTGTCACATCAACAACTCCAGTTGGTGGTTGATAATAGATAGTAATGATGACGGTCATTAATAATAGTGATTGAATATTATAATAGCGATGATGATTGATAATAATAATAATTATAAGCTACTAATGATAAAAATCAATTAGGGAAAATGGCCTAAAATATATTTGAAGTATTAGAAATGGTATAAAATTATCCTTAATCCATCTATTGGCTTCAAAATACTCTTCTTATCCACCTATTAGCTCCAAAATATCCTTGTCATCCACATTTGAGTTTAAAATTGACCACTTATTTAACGGCTTTAAATTTGAACTATTTGAATATTCTTTTAAATACGTGGTGCTCAACTATTTGTTATAATTTAACTTATTAATAGAATTTATAAATCAATCCACAACTCACCCCATTACTAATTAAACTCACCCAATGAATAAACTCACCCCATTACTAATGCAACAACTACTGTCAGTGAGTGTGACTAAAAATTTGAGGCAAAAATGTCTATAGAAGTATATTATCATACATTCAAGTCCTCAATCAAAACATATTATAATTCAAGTGTCTAAATAAAAATTACAGATAAACTTAAAAGTCTAACTATGTTCATCTTAATTATTCTTTTGTCTCAATAATGTGATGGTACTCAATACATAACTTTTTTTAAAAAATAATATATTAAAGTTTTAACATTTATAACAAATCATAAATATTTAAAAATGATATTAAAAAATTACATGAATTAATTTGGGATGTACTATTTCTTTACCTTTAATCATAAATCTCGAATTCAAGCTTGAAAGAGAACCCTATTTAAGCTTCCTCCTGAATAAGCGGCTCAGCCTAAATTTAAATGGGGCTTCAATTCAGATTTGAATAATTTTGGATGTCATTTTCAGGATCTATAATTTCGTCGTATTTTAGTAGTGTTTTGCGCTATTATAATATTAGAATTGGTTTATTAATTAGGTGGGTAGTGGGTTGATTTATAAATGATACTAATAAATTAAATTATAATCAATAGTTGAGCGTCAAATATTTTAAAAAAAATATTTAAATGATTTAAATTTTAAAAATCATTAAATAAGTGGTCAATTTTGAACCCAAAGATAGATGAAAGGGTACTTTGGAGCCAATTTGTGGATGAGGATGACATTTGAAACTAATAGGTGGATGGAGGGTATTTTTGTACCATTTCCAATACTTTGAGGGTATTTTAGGCCTTCTCCGAATCAACTATAATAAATGACTAAAATGGTGGTCATTATTGCTGGGATAAGTTATACTAGATTAGTTATGTTGGGAGTAGTTTTTACTGCTTGTTTGGTTTGTCATATTCAAACTTAAATCTATTGCATAATTTTTTATAATAAGTTGTTTGTTTACAAAAGTACCCTCCACCTTATTTAATTTTTTTTTTACATTTTCTTATAAACTTTATTTACTAATTCTCAAAAGTCAAACTTTCAAGTTATTTAGTTTAAATATGTATTTTCATAATTGTGCCGTGTGTTTTTAAAATTAAACTTTCATCTTATTTAATTTAAAATTAAAACTTCCATTTTATTTAACTTAAAATAAAATTTTCATCTTATTTATCTTTAAAAATAAAACTTTCGTCTTATTTAGCTTAAAAATTAAAGTTTCATCTTATTTATCTTAAAAATTAAACTTTCATCTGATTTACCTTAAAAATTAAACTTTATCTTGTTTAGCTTAAAAATAAAACTTCATTTTAAGTTTATCAATGTAAAAGAAATTTTATTATTAAAGTTATCTTTATAATATGGAAAATGCACAAGTACCCCCTTAACATATGTCCGAAATTCCAAAGACAAATTTATACTAAGGTCTTATTAACCCCTGAACTTATTTTATAAGTATTTTTCTATCCTTTTTCGGCCTACGTGGCACTAGCTTTTAAAAAAAATCAACCAGCGTTGGACCTACGTGATAGTGCCACCTAGGCAAAAAAGGGATAAAAATTATTAATAAAATAAGTTCAGAGGGTAATAGGACCTTAGTATAAAATAAGTGTGTCTCTGAGATTTCGGGCATAGGTTGAGGGGGTACTTGTGCATTATCCCTTTATAATATGGGAAAATGCACAAGTACCCCCTCCCCAAATCTATGCCCGAAATTTCAGAGACACACTTATACTATACTAAGGTCCTATTACTCCATTAACTTATTTTATAAATAATTTTCTACTCCTTTTTGACCTACCTGACACTTTCTTATGGAAAAGTGAAAGAAGTTGAAGGAAGGAAATCCTGGTGATCGTCAAGACCACTCGGCGAACCCCTGAGAGTTTTTTAGCCCGTCCAATGTTCGAGCATGCCAACCCTTGGGAAGAAAAAACTTGGTGACAAGATTTGACAGTTGGTGGATCGCCGAACAACTCTGCGATCGAAACTTTGATTGTCTAAATTTACAGAACTCTAAGAATTGATAACCAATGTAAATTAGCGAAGGGCGGATCCCCGACTTGGTTGGCGAGGCACAATTTACTTCACCAAATGTCCCTGAAGGCCAAAAAGTTGGTCACTATAAATTGAAATTTAAAATGAAGAGTCATGTTTTTTAATCCCTAAGTTTTAGACTTTGAGTTTTCTTTATATATAAAAACGCTTTATCTAACTAACAAATTTAATTCATTTAAACATAATTGTTCTTAACAGAATTAGATAAAGCATTTTTTTTAAAAAAAATGAGTAATTCCTTACAACTTTCTATGAAATAATTTCTAACAATTCTGTATGAAATATTTTTGTGTTTCAAAGTTTGACTTTACACCTTCTTATTTTTAGTATTTAGTAAATTATTACCTAGTATTTAAATAATTAGATAATTAATGACATTTTAATTTAGTGTGAAGGCAATATAATTTGACTTTACATATTGGAGCTTCCCATTTTTTATAATTAGCTTCCAGGCACATGTGTTGCACGTGTGTTCTGTGTTAATTAGTACAACAAAATTAAACGATATAGATGCTACTAAAACTTGCAAGTAGTATAGATATCTCTATTTATAGTGTTGAGATATCATAGTCAAATGTCACCTTGAAATTATACATAGTTATCATCAAGGTTCATATCACCTTGGAATCTTATCACATTGAAAACACTAACACATGAATCCAATTAATTGTTGGATAACTCTAATGGATCATCCACATAACACAATAAATTTATAACACTCCCCCTTAGATGCCCATAGATGATGTGCCTCGTTAAACCCTTACTAAGAAAAACCCTGTGAAAAAAAAATTCCAGTGAAGGAAAAAGAGTACACATATCTTTTGATACGCACTATTTGTTGCCTCATTAAAAACCTTGTCAGGAAAACCCAGTGGGAAAAAACCTCAGTCAAGGGAAAAAGAGTGCAACGCGTATTTTACTCCCCCTAATTAAAACATCACTTAATTTTTTGTGATGATGTCTCCAATCTTCGTACATTGTGATTGGTATATTCTTTTTCAAAGAAAAACCACACATTTCTTGAATATGGTGTGTCATTTATCTCAACCAGACGCACTTTCGACTTGCTTCATGGAGGACTTTTATTTTTGCATAGCAACATTTGCTTCATTGATCGCCAGGATATTATTGTGCCTCCACATGCAAACACATTGCGTGCTTGAGATAGATCTTTATGCGGATCAAATAAATATTCTGCATCTGCGTAACCAATCAATTTTGTCTTGGATTCCTCGAGATAGAATTAACCCATAACTATGGTCCTTCGAGGATATTCAATCATGTGCTAAACACCATTTTAATGTCCTTTTATCAGGGAGAAACTGAATCTTGCCAGTAAATTTACTGCAAAACAAATATTTGGTTAAATATTGTTAGTAGGATGCACTAGTGCCCTGATTGCATCAAGATAGAGTTTCATCACCAAGAAAATCTTAATCCTTCTTTTGAGATCAAAGTGAATCATCATTTATGTCAAGTGTCACGACCCAAAACGAGCCGCGAGTGGCACCCACATTTATTCTCCTATGTGAGCGAACCAACCAATCTAATCCCAATTTCTTACCAATATTTCAACCATAATAAACAGAATATAATGCGGAAGACTTAAAACTCATTAATATAACCAATAAATAACTTCTAAAATTTAATACTTATTATTCCCAAAATCTGGAAGTCATCACCACAAGAACATCTATCCTCAAATTACTAAATCTAAGAGTATCTAAGAAGCTAAAATAAATGAACGGCTAGTCCATGCCAGAACTTCAAGGCATCAAGACGTAAATGAGAGAGAATCCAGTCCGAGCTAGGAACAATAGCTCACCCTGAAATCTGACGTGATGAAGACTGGCTAGAGTTGAGGACGAGTTGAAGACGATGGCACGTTTGCTGCACTACACAAATAACAAAGAAAAACAAATACAAGTAGGGGTCAGTACAAAACACAAGTACTGAGTAGGTATCATCGGCCAACTCAAAATAGAAAGCAATATATATCAGATAATAACATAAAACCAACCAAATACTTAACAGATGATAACAACAAGTATAAGAATCATTTGCAACAACACCAAACACATCTATGAGAACTCAAGCCTCCACACCGTACTCAATTAAGAATTAGGTTCTTCAAATCGGTGTATATTAGCATAATTCAAGATTCATTCTCTTTGTTCTTCTTGTGTCGGAACGTGACACTCCGATCCCCTACTACTATCCTGGTGTCGGAACGTGACACTCCGATCCCCTACTATCCTGGTGTAGGAACGTGACACTCCGATCCTCTACTATCCTGGTGTCGGAACGTGACACTCCGATCCTCCACTATCCTGGTGTCGAAACGTGACACTCCGATCCCCTACTACTACGTGTCGGTTCGTGACACCCGATCCATTACCCTCGTTCTTATAGTTCATCAAGCCTTCTTTTATACCAAGGCATCATCATTAACAAAGTGGATTTAAGGTTAAGATTCACAGCCTCATCTTTCCAACCCACTACAATTTCATAATCACATCATGCAAGCATACAATTAAGCATATAGAGGATTTTACAATACTACCCAATACATATCATTCGCTATTAAGAGTTTACTATGAACTAGCATAAACCATAACCTACCTCCGCCGCAGAATCGTGATCGATCAATCTACTTCTCCAAATCCTTGTTGTCTCTTCGTTTGTCTCTCTCTCTCGCTCATTCTCTCTTTTTTTTTCTCTCTGTTCTTTCTATTTTTCTTATTCAAACCCTTTCTCTTTTACCCTAATTGTCATATAATTAAGTATAAAAGATGATAAAAATAACCCACTTTTTATTTCAAGGTTATCTCCTTTAACCCCCACGTAATTGAATTATTAACATTAATCCACTAACTTTATAATTATAAGCATGAATAGTCCAAAACGCCCCTTAAAAACTTTTAACAGAAATCTGACCCAGTCAGGGTTACGCAGCCTGTGACGGTCCGTACTGCATGTCCGTCACAAAGTTCAGAGAGTTAATTCTGTGGAAAGATTTGTGACGGTCCGTCGTGCCAACGACGGTCCGTCCTGCCATTCCGTCGTGACGTTCAGAGAGTTGATCTCAGTACTCAAATTTTCAGGATCTAAGTGTTTTGGAACGAGACACCCTCGACGGTCCGTCGCGGGATCCGTCGACCTAGATAGTTATTACCGGAAATACACTCTACTGCTCAAAATGACTAAACAGGTCATTACAATAGATACCAATTTACCCATCGTTCGTCCTCGAACGATCGCAAGAAGAAAAACAAGGGCAAAAAGGAGTACCTGAATCTGTAAACAGTTGCGGGTATTTTTCTTGCATATCAGCCTTCTTCTCCCAAGTGGACTCTTCAACTGGTCGATTCTTCCATTGAACTTTGATGGATGCAATCTCACTTGATCTCAACTTGCGGATTTCTCTATCCAGAATGGCAACAAGCTCCTCCTCATAAGATAAATTCTCATCAAGAAGAACTGAATCCCGACGAATAATGTAGTTTCCATCCCCATGGTACCTTTTCAGCATAGACACATGAAATACCGGGTGCACCCCTGACAGTCCTGGAGGTAAGGCTAATTCATAAGCTACCTCTCCTACTCGTTTAAGTACTTCAAATGGTCCAATATACCTTGGGCTTAGCTTACCTCTTTTACCAAACCGCATCACCCCTTTCATGGGTGAAACCTTCAGCAAGACTTGTTCACCCTCCATGAACTCCAAGTCTCTAACCTTTCGATCTGCATATTCCTTTTGCCTACTTTGCGCCACTAAAAGCTTTTCTTGAATGAATTTCACTTTCTCTAATGATTCCCTCAGAAGATTAGTAGCCCAAGGCCTCACCTCGAATGCATCAAACCAACCAATGGGAGACCTACATCTCCTCCCATACAATGCTTCGAATGGGGCCATATCAATACTTGAGTGATAGCTATTATTGTATGAGAACTCTGCTAAGGGTAAGAAGTTATCCCAATGACCACCAAATTCTATCACACATGCACGAAGCATATCTTCCAACACCTGAATCGTTCGCTCAGACTAACCATCGGTCTGAGGGTGAAATGCAGTACTAAGGTCCAACCTAGTACCTAATTCAGCATGCAATGTTCTCCAAAACTTAGAAGTAAACTGCGTACCTCTATCTGATATGATGGAAAGTGGAACTCCATGCAATCGAACAATTTCTGAGATATAGAGTTTGGCTAACTTCTCTGCATTGTAAGTCACCTTGACCGGAATGAAGTGAGCGGACTTAGTTAATCAAACTTACCCAATGTCTTTGGAAGACCAACCACGAATTCCATTGCAATTCTCTCCCACTTCCATTCGGGAATGGGCATTCTCTGAAGTGTTCCTCCGGGCCTCTGGTGTTCATACTTTACCTGCTGACAATTCGGGCATTGTGCGACAAAATCGACAATGTCATGCTTCATCCTACTCCACCAAAAATGTTGCTTTAGGTCACGATACATCTTGGTTGCACCAGGATGTATATAATATCCTGAACTATGAGCCTCTGTAAGAATAGTGTGGATCAACTCATCAACACGAGGCACACATATCCTTCCATTAATCCTCAAAACACCTTCCTCATTGATTTTTGATCCTTTAGCCTCTCCTCGCAACACCTTATCTCGGATCCGAATCAACTTCTCATCAGTAAACTGCTTTCCCTTAATTTTGTCAAGAAAGGAAGATCTTGCCTCCACACAGGCCAAAAATCCTCCCTTCTCTAGCACTTCCAGCCTCGCGAAGTCATTAGCCAGAGTCTGAACCTCTCTAGCCAATGGGCGTCTTGAAACCTGCAAGTGAGCTAGACTTCCCATGCTCCCTGCCTTTCTACTTAAGGCATCTGCCACAACATTAGCTTTTCCCGGGTGATACAAGATAGTGATATCATAGTCCTTCAGTAGTTCCATCCATCTCCTCTGCCTCAAATTCAAATCTTTCTGAGTAAATACATACTGTAAACTACGATGATCCGTATAGACTTCACACTTAACCCCATATAGATAATGTCTCCATTGCTTTAATGCAAACACGACCGCGGCCAACTCCAAATCATGGGTCGGATAGTTGCGTTCATGCACTTTTAATTGCCTTGAAACATAAGCAATCACATTTCTCTCTTGCATTAGCACTGCACCCAACCCAGAATAAGATGCATCACAATAAACAATGAAATTCTTGCCTTCTACTGGCAAGGTAAGAATTGGTGCAGTAGTCAACAAGGTCTTGAGATTCTGGAAGCTTTTTTCACATTCATCCGACCATACAAATGGAACATCCTGCTTAGTCAAATTTGTCAGTTGGGAGGCAACCGAAGAAAATCCCTTGACAAATCGACGGTAGTAGCTAGCTAAACCAACAAAGCTCCTTACCTCTGTAACATTAGTGGGTCTTACCCAATTCTTCACCGCTTCGATATTGGAAGGATCCACCATCACTCCATCCTTAGAAACTACGTGCCCCAAGAAGGACACTGAATCTAGCCAAAACTCACACTTGGAGAATTAGGCATAAAGCCTTTTCTCACTCAACGTTTCCAACACAACCTTCAAGTGCTCCTCATGTTCTTTCCTGCTCTTTGAGTATACCAATATATCATCAATAAACACAATGACAAAGAGATCCAGATATGGCTTAAAAATCCCGTTCATCAGACTCATGAAAGCAGCGGGGGCATTCGTAAGTCCAAAAGACATTACTAAGAATTCATAATGCCCATACCTGGTTCGAAAAGCAGTCTTTGACACATCTGCTGCCCGTATTTTCAATTGATGATAACCAGATCTCAAGTCAATTTTTGAGAAGGTACAAGCACCTTATAACTGGTCGAACAAATCATCAATGCGAGGAAGAGGATACTTGTTCTAAACAGTTACTTTATTCAGTTGCCTATAGTCTATGCATATTCGAAAACTCCCATCCTTCTTCTTCACAAATAAAACCGGAGCACCCCAAGGGGAAGCGCTCGGTCTAATGAAGCCTTCACCTAACAACTCTTGAAGTTGGGCCTTTAATTCCCTTAACTCAGCGGGAGCCATTCTATAAGGGGGTATGGAAATGGGGCGAGTACCCGGCTCCAGATCAATGCAAAAGTCAATATCTCTATCCGGTGGCATACCAGGAAGGTCTGCAGGAAACACATCCAGAAACTCACGGACTATCAAAACCGACTCAATTGAAGGTACTTGGGTAGTATCATCCCTGAGGTGTGCCAAGAAAGCTAAACACCCTTTACTAACCATTCTCTTAGCACGAAGAAAGGAGATGATACGAACTGGAGTGGAAGTGTAGTTACCCTCCCACACTAAAGGGTCTGTCCCAGGCTTGGCCAACGTTACAGTTTTAGCATTACAATCTAAGATTGCAAAATTCGGAGAAAGCCAAGTCATACCCAGAATTACATCGAAATCGACCATTTCTAAGATAACCAAGTCTACATGAGTATTGCTCCCCACAAAAGTCACCAGACAAGACCTATATACCCTTTCAACTATCACAGACTCACCCACCGGAGTAGAAACACGAATAGGCATGTCAAGCAATTCACAAGGTAAATTAAGCAGTAGCAAATGAGGAAGATACATATGAGAATGTGGATCCAGGATCAAATAATACAGAAGCCATGCAATCACAAACCAAAAGATTACCTGTGATAAAAGCATCAGATGTCTCCGCTTCCGACCGCCGGGAAAGCGTAACAATGGGCCCTATCACCTGTCTGCCCGTTGCCCCTATCACGTTGCGCTGCAGTAGTTCCCATTTGCCCGTCACCCCGGTATTTTTGGTGACCACCATTACCCCAGCCACCACGTCCTCCAGAATGATAGCCTCTTCCATGACCACCTCTACCTTTGACTATTGGGGGTCTGTAACTCTATTTTGGACAATACCTCCTAATATGTCCAGTCTCCCCTCATCCATAACACTCTCTGGATTCAAGCATAGGTCTCTGTGAGAACGACGAAGTCTGGGGATAACCTCTAAACTCAGAGGAATGTTGGCTGGTCTGCGATGGACCCCCAGCTACAGCCTGCAGTGAAGACTGAATAGGTCGGGCTAGGTAACCTCTTGAACCCTGTCCTCTGGAGTAAGAACCATTAAACTCACCTCCCTTACGAAACTTCTTAGATGTCGATGCCATGGTGAAGTCGTTTGGCTTCACCCCTTCCACTTCTATCACAAAATCTACCACATCCTGAAAGGATTTTGCTGTAGCAGCTACCTGTAAGGCTGAAATCTGCAATTCTGACCTCAACCCTTTCACAAAACGGTGAATCCGCTCTTGTGGACTGAAGAAAAGTTGGGTGGCATACCAGGATAGCTCGCGAAACTTAGCCTCATAAGAAATAACCGACATCCTGCCTTGCTCTAAGCTTAGGAATTCATCTCTCCTCCTATCCCTCAAAGTCCGGGGTATATACTTCTCCATAAACAAGCAAGAGAATGATGCCCAAGTCATAGGTGGTGCCTGTGCTGGTTGACACTCAACATATGACCGCCACCACATTTTGGCGTTCCCTTGAAATTGATAGGTCACAAACTCAACACCAAATCGTTCTACTATGCCCATCTTATGTAGCAACTCATGACAATCAACCAGAAAATCATAGGCATCCTCAGATTCAACACCCTTGAAGACTGGAGGTTTCAACTTCAGAAATTTAACGAAAAGCTCATGTTGATCACTCGTCATTATAGGTCCTGTAGTCAATCGAGGGAACGTGCCTATTTCCAATGAGGCATCCATGCGGGGAGCCACAGCAGCGGCATGTTGTACTCTCGGAACCTGAGGTGCTGGTGCAGAAAACACCGGAGGTGTCTGGCCTTGATCTGATAACCCGCTAAGATAAGCAAGAACCTGGTTAATCATCTCTGGGGTAGGTTGGGGTGGTAATTCCTCATTCTGCACTTGTTCATTTTCCCCTTCCTCACCCTCTCTTTCTACCTCATCAGTCGGTGGAGGAGTCACCGCCCTAGTACTAGTTGGGCCAGGTGCTTGTCCTCTTCCTCTAGACGACGTCCTCCCGCGACCTCTACCACGGCCTCTTGCTACTGCTCCTCTTCGAGCTACAGCCCCAGTGGCTGGCTCAGGCGCATCTTGTCTTGCCGGTGTTGGTGTTGGCGCAGTTGTTGCTCTAGTTATTTTTAGTATTTAGTAGATTATTATTTAGTATTTAAATAATTAGATATTTAATGACATTTTAATTTAGTGTGAAGGCAATATAATTTGACTTTACATATTGGAGCTTCCCATTTTTTATAATTAGCTTCCAGGCACATGTGTTGCACGTGTGTTCTATGTTAATTAGTACAACAAAATTAAATGATATAGATGCTACTAAAACTTGCAAGTAGTATAGATATCTCTATTTATAGTGTTGAGATATCATAGTCAAAGGTCACCTTGAAATTATACATAGTTATCATCAAGGTTCATATCACCTTGGAATCTTATCACATTGAAAACACTAAGACATGAATCCAATTAATTGTTGGATAACTCTAATGGATCATCCACATAACACAATAGATTTATAACACTCCCCCTTGGATGCCCATAGATGATGTGCCTCGTTAAAACCTTACTAGGAAAAACCCTGTGGAAAAAAAATTCTAGTGAAGGAAAAAGAGTACACATATCTTTTGATACGCACTATTTGTTGCCTCATTAAAAACCTTGTCAGGAAAACCCAGTGGGAAAAAACCTCAGTCAAGGGAAAAAGAGTGCAACGCGTATTTTACTCCCCCTAATTAAAACATCACTTAATTTTTTGTGATGATGTCTCTAATCTTCGTACATTGTGATTGGTATATTCTTTTTCAAGAAAAACCACACATTTCTTGAATATGGTGTGTCATTTATCTCAACCAGACGCACTTTCGAGTTGCTTCATGGAGGACTTTTATTTTTGCATAGCAACATTTGCTTCATTGATCGCCAGGATATTATTGTGCCTCCACATGAAAACACATAGCGTGCTTGAGATAGATCTTTATGCGGATCAAATAAATATTCTTCATCTGCGTAACCGATCAATTTTATCTTGGATTCCTCGAGATAGAATAAACCCATAACTATAGTCCTTCGAGGATATTCAATCATGTGCGAAACACCATTTTAATGTCCTTTTATCGGGAAGAAACTGAATCTTGCCAGTAAATTTACTGCAAAACAAATATCTGGTTAAATATTGTTAGTAAGATACACTAGTGCCCTGATTGCATCAAGATAGAGTTTCATCACCAAGAAACTCTTCATCCTTCTTTTGAGATCAAAGTGAATCATCATTTATGTCAAGTGTCACGACCCAAAACGAGCCGCGAGTGGCACCCACATTTATTCTCCTATGTGAGCGAACCAACCAATCTAATCCCAATTCTTACCAATATTTCAACCATAATAAACAGAATATAATGCGGAAGACTTAAAACTCATTAATATAACCAATAAATAACTTTTAAAATTTAATACTTATTATTCCCAAAATTTGGAAGTCATCACCACAAGAACATCTATCCTCAAATTACTAAATCTAAGAGTATCTAAGAAGCTAAATTAAATGAACGGCTAGTCCATGCCAGAACTTCAAGGCATCAAGACGTAAATGAGAGAGAATCCAGTCCGAGCTAGGAACAATAGCTCACCCTGAAATCTGACGTGATGAAGACTGGCTAGAGTTGAGGACGAGTTGAAGACGATGGCACGTTTGCTGCACTACACAAATAACAAAGAAAAACAAATACAAGTAGGGGTCAGTACAAAACACAAGTACTGAGTAGGTATCATCGGCCAACTCAAAATAGAAAGCAATATATATCGGATAATAACATAAAACCAACCAAATACTTAACAGATGATAGCAACAAGTATAAGAATCATTTGCAACAACATCAAACACATCTATGAGGACTCAAGCCTCCACACCGTACTCACTTAAGAATTAGGTTCTTCAAATCGGTGTATATTAGCATAATTCAAGATTCATTCTCTTTGTTCTTCTTGTGTCGGAATGTGACACTCCGATCCCCTACTACTATCCTGGTGTCGAAACGTGACACTCCGATCCCCTACTATCCTAGTGTCGGAACGTGACACTCCGATCCTCTACTATCCTGGTGTCGGAACGTGACACTCCGATCCCCTACTACTACGTGTCGGTTCGTTACACCCGATCCATTACCCTCATTCTTTTAGTTCATCAAGCCTTCTTTTATACCAAGGCATCATCATTAACAAAGTGGATTTAAGGTTAAGATTCACAGCCTCATCTTTCCAACCCACTACAATTTCATAATCACATCATGCAAGCATACAATTAAGCATATAGAGGATTTTACAATACTACCCAATACATATCATTCGCTATTAAGAGTTTACTATGAACTAGCATAAACCATAACCTACCTCCACCGCAGAATCGTGATCGATCAATCTACTTCTCGAAATCCTTGTTGTCGCTTCGTTCTTCTCTCTCTCTCTCGCTCGTTCTCTCTTTTTTTTTCTCTCTGTTCTTTCTATTTTTCTTATTCAAACCCTTTCTCTTTTACCCTAATTGTCTTATAATTAAGTATAAAATATGATAAAAATAACCCACTTTTTATTTCAAGGTTATCTCCTTTAACCCCCACGTAATTGAATTATTAACATTAATCCACTAACTTTATAATTATAAGCATGAATAGTCCAAAATGCCCCTTAAAAACTTTTAACAGAAATCCGACCCAGTCAGGGTTACGCAGCCTGTGACGGTTCGTCACAACTGTGACGGTCCGTACTGCATGTCCATCACAAAGTTCAAAGACTTAATTCTTGTGGAAAGATTTGTGACGGTCCGTCGTGCCAACGACGGTCCGTCCTGCTATTCCGTCGTGACGTTCAGAGAGTAGATATCAGTACTCAATTTTCAGGATCTAAGTGTTTTGGAACGAGACACCCTCGACGGTCCGTCGCGCCTATGACGGTCCGTCGTGGGATCCGTCGACCCAAACAGTTATTACCAGAAATACACTCTACTGCTCAAAACGACTAAACATGTCGTTACATCAAGTGATCTTATAATCATTGGGGTACTCAATGAATGCGATTTATCCATATAAAATTGCATCAAAACTTTTCAGTGTATGTGCACTATTAGACAAATATTTCATTTGTCAAATTATCAATCTGTAGGTCAAGACAAAATTTTGTCTTACCAAGACCTTTTCATAAAAATACAAGGACAATTAGGGTTATTCTTTTGTACCTTTTTTCTTCCTTGACTATTTCAATCCATATAAGGATTTTTAAAGCTTTATTGGAAAAGTTTCTTTCAAACTCTTACATGCTTCATACACCTCGATTGTTTCAAGGATTTTCATATAACCTTCATTGTCTAGCTAGACATTACAATTGTTCATTACATGCATTCAAGTTTTCATACGTAGCCAGATCAAAACAAACCTTATTGCATCCATCAAAGGAGAAAACATCTCCAATAATGTCAGGATTTTTGTGATAAACCTTTATGCCCCAAGGCACAAACTGTATTTGATATCTTACTATTTTACTATCACATAATGATTTATTTGTACCCCATTGACATTATACCTTGATTTATAGGCTACCAGTCCAAAATGTCACTTTTCTAAGTGAAACAAAATATACTTAAATTGTGCATTTTACTTGGCCAACCATTTATCTATCCACACTATATGACATATTTGAATTCAAGATCCTCGTCACAATTTATATCATTGAGCGCTACCTCATATCAAGAATATCATCGATGGTTATTTGATATCGATTCCAACAAGACATAACTTATCGAGATCTCTTCATTTTTCATTATTTCAGGTACCTGAACCTTTTTCAAGATTTTGTGAAGTGTTATGTCAATGTGCTCTTTTATAGAACTTGCCTCATTATCATGACCATATTGATCATTTGCTCCTTCCTTCTTCAAGGAATTTTATATTTGGAATCGATTGGTCTATTACGCTTCCGGCGTATCATAGACTCTGTCCTTCAAGGACTTCACATTGGAGCATTTGCAGCTGAATTATATCATAGGGTCAGTGCATTCATCTGGCAACTGATTTGCAACATTATGCAACTGAATTATCCCTTGAACTTTAAGTTCACATATTTATTTAACGAGGATCTAGATAATTCATAATTAACATCACACATAATTTTCAGTTTTCAATCATCTCTCCCCATAATGTTAGAAAATCTAACATTCATTTCAACCTTATTTGAAAGTTCACCTTTGTGCGTGGTGGAGCAATTAAAATCATAACCGCATATTCATTATTTTAGATGAAAATTATATGGTTCCTGACCCTGAACCAATTTTAATGGGGAAACCTTGTTGGTTTGATGCATACATGTGTTGCTACATGTTAAATAAAATTATCTCATACCAAATCTTATTTGGGAGTTTTGTTCTTATAACCATGATTTAGCTATAATTGGAGGCATACAATTTCTGCTAAATCAACCAGCATTATCAATATAATTTCATAGTTTGAAACTGTGCTCTTAATTTTAACAATTCGAGCAAACAACCTTACAAAAACCAATTTGTAAGTTGACAAAAAAATACATGTGACCATCGCATAGATGCATCAATCATATAGTTGCAAATGATCCACATGACAGGTGAACGGGCCCATATTCACCCTTTTATATGTTCCAAAAATTTTAGGGTATTACAATCCCAACCTTAGCTGGTACTATGATCATTTTATCAAGAGAACAAGCAACACAAGAGAATTCTTGAAGAATCTTTATTTCTTCATCATATAAATCACCTGAATTCTCAATCACGTTTGCATCAGATTTAATCGGAATGGTCAACCAGTCATGCCAACTGATCTTTATTTTAGTACACTTATAATTTACTTTTACATGTGATTTCATCAGCATGTACATGTTTGTATGGAACAAACAAGAGGAAAAGTGGGTAATCTTTTACATAAACATTTATAACCCTCTTCGATTGTAGTGATTTATAGTCTCAATATTTATTTTCAATTCATCCGAAACTTAAAAAGCTTCTTTTGAGACTTACTACAAGCACAATATTATTCCTCTGATAATAGCACAACTCGTTAGAGCTTGCAATTAATTTTGTGTACTATCACATATTACATGACACCATCCCTATGGTGAGCATCTCCTTCAAGGAGGATATTGTATTATTATTGTCATGGTTAAAATCATTACGAGCAAGACGTCTTTCTTGCTTTACTTTTGTTGTACCATAGGTACACTATTAATGACAAATTTGTATTGCCACACAATAATGACCACAACCCTTATAGGCAAGAACTATTTCTTTCTTTTGCCCTTTCGGTAGTTCACAATAAACATACCATAGTGACGTATAAAACGTACAAAACAATTAGCCATTTCTGCCAAACAAAATTTATTTCCTCTCAAATCTCCCGTAGAGATGAGAAGTAACATATATCATTTTTTCTCAAACCTTCCATAGAGGTGAGTTGTGGCATATATCTAACTCATAATGATTTTATCACATCTGGACCCATTCTCTTATAGAATGGTCGAGCATTCACGATACTCATCACAAGTCACATTCTCTTCAAGGAATGAACTAATTATTTATATGTACTTCATAAATTTGCATTATAAGAACATTGTTATGGCTTTAAAATTCATCATATTTTCATGTCACACCTCAACATCACTTTGAAAGATCAAGTGTACCATCACTTTATCTTCTTGTATCATGATAGAGGATTTATAAACTTGTCAAATTATTGGGTTGACAACATTCACAAGCCTAATGACCTTTCATACCATTTTGATAATAAAAATTGCCTTCACATTTTGAAGGACTATTTGAAGAACTCATAGTGTTCTTCCTTTTATCATTACCACAATAATGACTATTATAATTTTGTCCCTCCACGCCCTTATTCATATCATTAATTATTTGTCATCTTTCAGACTAATCATTCACTGCTACCACATTCATATGACTGAATGGAACAAGTCAACAGGCGGATTTCAGAGTTATCACATGTTGCTACCACATTCTTTTCAAGGAATAGAGCAAATTCAATATGATGAATTTCAAGACATTTCATCAAAAATATATTATTTTTCTTAGTCATCATTTTATCATCGCTATGGTGCATTGGCTCAAACTCAATGTCTTACCCATATAAGGCATGTTACGCCATAATTCTATAGGACTTGAACCCAATCACGTGTTAGGATCGAATTCACACACACACACTAGATAAATGATGAACACAAGAACTTTCAAGAGAAAGAGATGAGAGATCTAGAGAGAGAAAGAGAAAACCCAATGTTTCGTGGTAAAACCCCGTGAGTAAACTTCCACGGCGGTGAGGTATATTTATATTAATAAATCAGATTATTTTTGGTTACAGAGAATAAATAGGAAAACCTAAAATAGAGAATAAATTGGAAAACCTAAAATAGAGAGTAAATAGGAAAACCTAAAATTAATCAGGCTCCACTACCTAACAATTCTTCCACTTGGAGACTGACTCAGTCATCCAAAAAATACATTCTCAAAAAAAATCTCTTTATCATCAACATCTTTACCGCACCGCAACATCTGTAGCAACAACTACAGAAGACCAACCGAGGTTTTACATAACCTCAGTTTTTCAACATCAACACATTTCGTCAACATGTCTGCCGGGTTCTTTGCACCCTCTATCTTATCCAAGCACATATCACCATCCTCCACTGCCCTGCGAGTGAAATGGTATTGCCTTCTGATGTGCTTTGTCTTCGAATGATAGACTGGATTTTTCACCAACTGTATGGCACTCTGGCTATCTGAGTAAAGAATCTTCTCGCTCTAATTCTTGCCCAATTCCTCAAGATAATCTGCCCGTCATATTATATCTTTCCCAGCTTCAGCTATTGCCACATACTCAGCTTCAGTAGATGAAAGAGAAACACACTTCTGAAGCCTGGACATCCAACTCACTGCTGTTCCACCTATAGTGTAAATGTACCCGGATGTACTCTTGCTCGAGTCAACATCCCCACCAAGATCAGCATCCACAAAACCCTATAGAGTCACCTTGCCTTTGCCAAAACAAAGTGAAGTATTGGATGTACCTTTCAGATATCTCAGAAGCCACTTCACAGCTTCCCAATGCTCTTTCCCAGGGTTTGCCATGTACCTGCTAACTACTCCCTCTGCATGTGCTATATCAGGTCTAGTGCAGACCATAGCATACATCAAACTACCAACTGCTGAAGCATATGGAACAAGTGCCATGTGATCACGCTCCTCGGCAGTCTTGGGTGACTGCTCCTTTGACAATTTAAAGTGATTTGCCAATGGAGTAGTCCTAGGTTTAGCATCATTAACCCTGAATCTGCTCAGCACCTTCTCAATGTACAACTCCTGAGATAGATTTAAAGTGCCAGCAGATCTATCCCGAGAAATCTTCATCCCCAAAATCTGCTTCACTGGACCCAAATCTTTCATCTCAAACGCTGCAGACAACCTTGTCTTCAGATTGTTAATATCCCTCATACTAGATCCTGCAATCAACATATCATCCACATACAAGAGTAGAAAGACATATGAATCAGTGTATTTCTTGAAGTAACAACAAAGATCCTTTTCAGCTTTGCAAAATCCACTCTTGGTCATGAAGGAGTCAAACTTCTTGTACCACTGCCTTGGTGCTTGCTTTAGTCCATACAAGCTCCTGGTGAGCTTGCACACCATGTGTTCCTTGCCTGGAACCACAAATCCTTCCGGTTGCTGCATATAGATCTCTTTGTCCAGATCTCCATGTAAAAATGCTGTTTTTACATCCATTTACTCTAGATGCAAATTTTCCGATGCAACAATACTCAACAGAATTCGAATAGAGGTTAACTTCACAACAGGAGAGAATATTTCAGCATAATCAATACCTTTCCTCTGTGAATATCCTTTAACCACTAAACGAGCCTTGAACCTTCTTTTGCCATCTGGTTCAGTCTTGATTCTGAACACCCACTTGTTCAGCAAAGCTCCCTTCCCTGCAGGTAACTCAGTCAACACCCATGTGTCATTCTTCTCAAGTGACCTCATCTCATCATCCATGGCTTGCTCCCACTTGATCGAATCCTCCACCTGTAGGGCCTCATCAAAAGACTCTGGTTCCCCCTCATCAGTCAGCAATAGATAGTGTAATGAAGGTGAATACCTATCTGGTGCCCTGATGGATCTGGATGATCTCCTTAACACCATTTCAGGTGTAACTTTCTCCACTTTAGATTCTTCAGTAGGAATTGGTTGAGTATCTGCTTCGACATCTCTGGGTTACTTTTCTCCAACTCAACCTCAACTCCCACTTGCTTTGTAATCTCTAGAACCTTCTGCTCTCTGTCCTTGTACAGGACAGACTCATCAAATGTCACGTCACAATGTCTCAAGATCTTTCTGTTCTTGTCATCCCAAAACCTGTAACCAAACAAATCAGAACCATATCCTATGAAGTAACACTTCACAGCCTTGGCATCAAGCTTGTCTCTCTTTTCTGAATCAACATGAACCTAAGCAGTGCAACCAAAAGTCCTCAAGTGTGAGTACTTGAGTTCTTTTCCTGTCCACACCTCCTCTGGAATCTTGAACCCTAAAGGAACTGATGGTCCCCTGTTGATCAAGTATGCAGATGTGCTCACAGCATTTGCCCAAAGTGTTTTGGGCAGCCCGCAGTGTATCCTCATACTCCTTGCACGCTCATTCAATGTTCTGTTCATCCTCTCAGTAATTCCATTCTGCCTTGCCTTACCAGGAACTATTCTCATCAATCTGATTCCCTCAGCTGCACAGAATTCCTTGAACTCTGATTTGTCATACTCTCGTCCATTGTCAGACCTTAGGCATTTGACTTTCAAACCGGTCTGATTCTCAACTTCAGCTTTCCACTTCTCAAAAGTTTCAAACACATCTGACTTATGCTTCAAAAAGTAAACCCATACCTTCCTGCTGAAATCATCAATGAAGGTAACATAGAATCTGGATCCTCCAAGTGATGATACTGGAGATGGTCCCCACACATCTGTATGGACCATTTCCAACCGCACTTTCTTTGGCTCTCTAGAAGTCTTTGTGAAGCTTACTCTTTTCTGTTTGCCCATAACACAACTCTCGCAAAGACCCATATCAACAGACTTCAGACCCTCTAATGCTCCTTTTGCAACCAGCATCTTCATTCCTTTAGTACTCATGTGTCCAAGTCTGTTGTGCCACAGACATGAACCGGAAGCACCTTCAGCAACAGCGGCCATGTTTATACACCCTGCAGTGGTGTACAAGGTTCCAGATTTGGTGCCACGAGCTACTACCATAGCACCTTTCACGATTTTCCACGAACCTTTCTTAAACTTTGCTGCATATCCCGTGCTATCCAACTGACCAACAGAGATCAGATTTTTCTTGATCCCAGGAATATATTTGTCATCCTCCAATGTCCACTGGTTTCCCGAGGTGATCTTTATGCAAACATCCCCCTTTCCTTCAATCTCTAAGGCTTTATTGTCAGCAAGATATACTTTTCCAAAATTTTCAGATTTGAAGTTTTGGAACAACTCCTTGCTTGGAGACGAATGGAAAGATGCACCAGAATCCAAAATCCATGATTCAACCGGGTTGTTCACACTAAGGATTAGAGCATCCCCAATGTCCTCTGCTGAATTTACAGAATCATTGTCATCTCCAAATTTCTGATTCTGTTTCTTCTTTGGCTTTGTACAGTTCGTCCGAAAGTGTCCTTTTTCTCCACAGTTCCAACAAGTCACGTTTGATCTGTTCTGTGATTTTCCTTGATTCTTTGATTTTGATCGACCATGTTGATTTTGGTCTTTCGTCTTACTTCTCCCCCTTCGATCAACGCTGAGAGCACTGCCCAATGAATATCCCACTTCTCGTTTGCGAATACTTTCGCTAAGAACAACATCACAGATTTCATCAAACTTCAGTTTCTCAGATCCACGAGAATTGCTAATCGCAGCAACAACAATATCCCAAGACTCGGGCAGAGATGACATCAAAATCAACGCCTTAATTTCATCTTCGAAATTAATATCCACATAATTGAGTTGACTCACAATCATATTGAACTCGTTTATATGATCAGAAACGGATCCATTCTCAGACATCTGTAAATTGAACAATCTACGCATTAAATATTCCTTGTTCATAGCCGATGGTTTTTCATACATGTTTGACAGTGCCTTCAACAGACCGGACATAGTCTTCTCCTTCACGATGTTGAACGCCGCGTTTCTTAACAAAGTCAACCGGATCAACCCTAGAGCCTGGCGATCCTTGAGTTTCCACTTTTCCTCCGTCATGGATTCCGGCTTCACCCCGGTCAACGGTTCGTGAAGATCTTTCTGGTACAGATAATCTTCGATCTGCATCTTCCAGAAACTGAAATCGGATCCATCAAACTTCTCGATTCCAAGCTTTGAACTATCCATCTTCAGTGATCGTGTTGAATCTCCTTAGCTCTGATACCAGTTGTTAGGATCGAATTCACGCACACACACTAGATGAATGAAGAACACAAGAACTTTCAAGAGAAAGAGATGAGAGATCTAGAGAGAGAAAGAGAAAACTCAATGTTTCGTGGTAAAACCCCGTGAGTAAACTTCCACGGCAGTGAGGTATGTTTATATTAATAAATTAGAGTATTTTTTGTTACAGAGAATAAATAGGAAAACTTAAAATAGAGAATAAATAGGAAAACCTAAAATAGAGAATAAATAGGAAAACCTAAAATTAATCAGGCTCCACTACCTAACATCAAGGTGCATCAAAACTCTAATTGATGTCTTACCCTTTTGGTGCGATAAAACTTGAATCTATCATCTTGTCCTCAAATATTTTTCATTATGGTGCATCCGGACTTTAACCTGATGTCTTACCCTTTTGGTGCGATGAAACTTGAATCCATCGTCTTACCCTTAACCAACGGTATAATAAACCGAAGTACAACATGATTTATTCTTTGAGTCTTTCAAAACAATCAAAATAATATTCAAACTCATGCTATTAAAATTTTATACCTTCTTCCATTTAAGAAGTTTTGTATAGCATGTCATATTCAACCAATAGTAGTATATGTCTTCGGTTCCTGATAATTGTTAGTGACTGAATACTATTTTATTCTAAATCATAAAATATTTTAGAAAATACATACCTGATTTTATGCATATAATACTTTGATCTTCATAACGAGATCAACCAAAATATGAGCTAAAGAAAAACAAGAACTCACCCTCAATTAGATAGAGACTCGTGTTGATAACGTGTTATAAAATCAAGCTCATAAGAATATAATCATAAAGAGAAGAAGACAAGAGAAGTAGATAGAAGAAGAAGAATTTTTTCTTCATATTCAAGTATATACAATGTTGAATGATATCTCTATTTATAGTGTTGAGATATCATAGTCAAAGGTCACCTTGGAATTATACATAGTTATCATCAAGGTTCATATCACCTTGGAATCTTATCACATTGAAAACACTAATACATAAATTCAATTAATTGTTGGATAACTCTAATGGGTCATCCACATAACAAAATAGATTTATAACAGTATTTAAATAATTAGATATTTAATGACATTTTAATTTAGTGTGAAGGCAATATAATTTGACTTTACATATTGGAGCTTCCCATTTTTTATAATTAGCTTCCAGGTACATGTGTTGCACGTATGTTCTGTGTTAATTAGTACAAAAAAATTAAATGATATAGATGCTACTAAAACTTGCAAATAGTATAGAGTAATTAAAAAATTGAATTGGTACATGTGATATTTTTCTTATGTAGTTCTAATGTATCTTATACTTGGTACAACATGTTTCTTTTTATTTTATATATTTTCACAACAAATAGTTTATAAAACTAATCTTGATGCTTAGAAAATTAAAAATGATTAAGAAACATTTTAGAAGTGATGTAACTCATAACTAATGATTAAAAGATTAACTTTTATATTAAATTAATAATTAATAATTAATTAATATAAATATTTTATAATATTTTAATTTAGCGCAGAGATAAAAAGGTAATTCTAACTCTATACCTCAATTTTTTTTTTCACCTTTAACTAAGCCACGTTGACCATTCAGATTTGTTTCCTCCGTTTGAGCTCCCATTTACTCACTTTCACTACACATTTAACCTTAGATGATTGAAGATAGATACTATGGCTACTGCTGAAAAAAAAAGGGCTCCATATGGATCATGGAAGTCACCTATCACTGCAGATATCGTCTCGGGTTCTGATAAACGCCTTGAAGGCTTCACTGTAGACTTTCATGGCCACTTAATATGGCTGGAGACTCGCCCTGCTGAGTCTGGACGAGCTGTGCTTGTTAAACAATCAGGGGAAGATATTACACCTAAAAACTTCAATGTTCGAAACACTGTTCATGAATATGGTGGTGGGTCTTTTGGGGTTTCTGGAGATGTACTTGTTTTCTCCAATTTTGATGACCAGAGATTGTACAAACAGATTCTCACCTCTTCAGGTTAGCTATCCATTAATAAATTTTAGTACTATTAAATTGATTATGCAGAATGGAGTCGAAGTGCTATTAAGTTTTTCAGTGGAACAGTATTAGTGTAGCAGCTAAGAAAAGGGAAAAAACTATTTTAGGGTTAAATATTGATGCATTTTATTCCCCTGGAAAAATGGGATTCGCAAATAGCTATCTATTTAATTGTCTTTGTCAATGACATCTCAGTTGAAGCATCCTTCGCCATTCATCAAATTGGTGGAATAGCTTTAAATGCCAAAGCCTATATTGTGTGATGAGTAAAATGCATTTCTCTAGTGTTACAAGAATAGGGTGTTGATCAAGCTAAGAAGCAGCAACATATTCTTCTACCACACTTTTTAATGTCAACGCTCTTGACAGTTTCAGAAACCAAAAGACTTTCGAGATCATTGTCTTTACTAATTGCATAATGGATGTCAATCCCTATAAATGACCGGGGATCCTCATCATCATTTGATCTGTTGCTTCTTCTTTCGGTGATCATTGTCAAATCCTCAACTGATGTATCAACTACTTCTCTCTCATTTCGTTCTTGTTGTCCAGTTGGATTTTACAAATAATAGCTTGTCTTTCTTCTTCTCCAGCCGGCACCTCACCATTTTCCGACTCCTAAGTTGTTGTTTCTTCGGTTACCGGAGCCTGAACTGCAAGCTCATCTTTGTTTGCCTGGTCAGCAAGCTCTTTTTCTAGAAGGAGCTGAAGATGTCCTAGTTCTTTTTTTCACGTGTATGGCTCATTTGTCTACATACACATGACAGAAAAAATTAAACAATTATTGATTTGTTCCAACAACTACTGAAGTTGTTGGAAATAATTATTAGAAGAAGCAGACGCAACAATCCCATAACAATATAGAAGTTCTTGTTTGAAATTCCTATTCTCTACTCTATCCATACCCAGCAGTTCAGTTCTCCCCAAAACCCTAAATTCGTGGCCCAACATTTCAAATAAGCAATAGAAAAAGAAAAATACCGTGATGAACTGAAGTTATGAAGTAGCAAGTCTATTAAATTTCACAGAAGTTGAGTGAGAGGGCATATTGAATTGATAATTTGTTAATTATAGATTCAGGTCCAGTGCCCATAACTACAGATTATGCGGGACCTCATGTAAGATATGCTGATGGGGTCTTTGATAGTCGTTTAAACCGTTATATTGCTGTAAGAGAAGGTACATACATCTTTACTTATAATCACAACATGTTTTGTTTAAATAATTTCTGGAAAGGATATTTTCTCTACAGTATTGGTCGCTGTAACTGTATATTCTTGGTCTTTTCTATCTACAAATAGATCATCGAGGGGTTGATGCAAAGCCAACTAATGAGATTGTGAGTGTTACTCTTAATGATAACACCACTGAAGGTATGTAAATTGTAAGTTGCAAAGGCTTTGAGGTAATTGTGAATTAATTGATCTATTATGTTAAAATGGAGAATGCAAATGAATTTTTGCTTCTGCTTTAATTTATGTATTTCAGAACCAAAAGTCTTGATTAGTGGGAATGAATTCTATGCATTCCCACGGGTGGACGTGAAAGGGGAACGTTTGGCCTGGATAGAATGGAGCCACCCTAACATGCATTGGGATAAATCAGAGCTTTGGGTTGGGTATATATCTGAGAGCGGGTGAGTAAGTCTTCTTACATTCTCTCTACTGATTAAAGGAAGTCGTCTTACATCCACCCTTTATTAGAGATAATGACAACGTTGTCCACATTGGTAGATAGATGTTCTCCCTCCTTTTGTTTTCATGCACATTGAATCCATTTTTGCTATAAGTTGTTAACAATTGGTTGAACTAACTTAAATAGAGACATCGAGAAGCGAGTAGTAGTTGCTGGTGGCTGTCCTTCTCTGGTGGAATCGCCAACTGAGCCTCTATGGTCATCCAAAGGCAGGATAAGTTCTTAGATTCTGCTGTTCACTCCTCATTCTCAAAAGCAGAATAACTGCCACCTTCAATATGACTTTGAATATCTGAAGCAGCCTCCTTTAATTATTTCAGGGGAATTGTTTTTCATAACAGACAGACATACAGGGTTTTGGAACATATACAAATGGGTAAATACACTACACCTCAAGAGTTCTGTGAATTCTTTACTTCTTGGTGTTGGTTGATAGTTCATCTTTTTTTTATTACTTCTACATCAGGTTGAAGATCAAAATGAGGTCCTTGCAATTTACTCTTTGAACGCTGAGTTCACTAGACCATTTTGGGTTTTTGGAAATCGATGTTATGACATCATTGAGCGGAAAGAGGAATCAACAATTATTGCGTGCAGCTACAGGTCTCTGGCTCCCTCTCTCCACTGCAATAGCATCACAGTTCTTTTCATTATTTCCCCAGCCTCTCTTTGAGTTAAGTTTACATGTCTAATAAAATCACTTTCATCCATGATGGCTTGCAGGCAACATGGAAAGTCATATCTTGGTGTTATAAATCAAGCTAAGAACTCTTTCTGTTCAGTTGATATTCCATTCACTCACATATCAAATATTGTAAGTTGCAGCTTATATTATTAATTGTCTTATTGGTGCAACATTCAGAAAGTGTAACTATCTGCCTGAAATGTTGTTTAGGTCGCAAGTGGACAGATCCTTTACATTGAGGGTGCATCTTCTGTTCTTCCTACTTCTTTAGCAAAGGTTATCTCTTCTTCTATTCTGTAGTGGTGTCTTTTTCAAATAACTAATTTCCACAGTTTGTCTTAATGAATTCCACGCTTTGCAACAGGTGATACTAGATGATCATATGTCAAACGTTGTAGATTTCAGTATCATGTGGTCATCTTCTTCAGACATTGACAAGTACATACCATATTTCAGCAACCCAGAATTTATTGAATTTCCAACAGATGTGGCTGGTCAAAATGCCTATGCATACATCTATCCTCCGTGTAATCCAGAATATAATGGTAGTCAAGAAGAAAAACCTCCACTGTTGCTAGAAAGCCATGGTATATTATTTGTAATTCCTTAGTCATATTCATTATGCACCTAGTGCTAATTTAGTTTTCCATGACATTGATTGAAGTGCTGAAAAATTAAGGTACTAGGCACTGTACATAAAAAGATTGTTACATGGCAATGCTGTTGGCCAGTTTCACATCTTCAAAAATAAGAGTCATGAATGGAGCTGTCAATGAAAGGAAATACAATGTTTTTTTCCTCTTTTCGTACTGGAAAGTATCTCTTTTTCAATGGTTTGTGGCTTAGTGTAAAGGGAAGTGCTTGTCGTCTTCTCAGCTGTCTTCTGGCTGAAGTATTCCAAAGGCTGATCTTTCTACAAGTCTATAACCATTGAGAGCGCGTGCATTGCATACATGCTCATTTAGATACACACATGTACTGTGAATACAGGGCTATCCAGATAAGTGTGTGTCTTTTCTGTGTGTCCTAGTTAGGAAATAATTCTGTTTACTTTTTTATCCTTATCAACCATTATGTTGCTTCATGTTGGGACTGATTTTATCATCTCAATGGCAAGATCACTTCATTTCTCTATTAGCTTTGTTGGTAGTTTCCAGATTCTAAATGTGCATATGATTCATTTATATATAAAATTCCATATCAATATGAAGATCTGTTTAAAATAATAACCACGTTTACTTCTAGCTTGTAGTTTGATCATTATAATGTGGAAATTATGTAGCCACTTGCTGTTCGTAATTATCATATGATAGAGCGTACTTACACCTTACAGCACTTCCTCAATTGAGCTCGAATACAGTGTGATTCTAGATTATTAAAATGCAATTCTGTGGTTTGCTTTCATAATATCTATTGTTTGGTTCGAGCTAGGAATATAGTCAACAATAACAGAGAGATTGAAACTTCCAAAGATGCTATGCTAACTGCTTCATTAATCTTCTATTCATTCCGAGTATGCACAAGGTTAACCGGTTTTGAACTGTTGCTCATGTGTATAACAGGAGGGCCAACAGACGAGGCACATGGAACCTTAAATCTTAGCATCCAATATTGGACTAGTCGAGGATGGGCATTTGTGGATGTTAACTATGGAGGAAGTACGGGTATGTTATCAGAGTTTGAACAATTTATTTTATTAACTTCTATATTTCTTGGATCCGGACAAACTTTTCATTTATTGTTTATAGTTATCCAATTCTGCTGTATCTTATTTACTGCATACAAACTTTCCAAATTTATGTTATATTTCAGTCCACTAAGTTTGGTTACATTACACTCCATTAATGTTTGAAAGTTTACTTGTCCCTCTCTCTATATAAGATAGCTAAGTCTTCATATATTTGAATTCAAGGTTATGGCAGGGCATACCGAGAACGCCTTTTGGGAAAGTGGGGAATCGTTGACATCAATGATTGTTGCTCTTGTGCTAAATATTTGGTAAGTTAAATAAAATTGTCACTAACCCTTAATTGTTAGTTTTCTCATTTCTTTACGTTAGAGGTTTTAACTAGGAAGATTTGTTGATTAAGGTGGATGAAGGGAAGGTTGATGGAAAGCGCCTTTGCATAACTGGGTGTTCTGCTGGCGGTTACACAACATTAGCCTCTCTAGCTTTCAGAGATACATTCAGAGCTGGCGCTTCTTTATTTGGAGTAAGTCAATATGCAACATCAATCTAGTATTAAGGAGGGCATGGTTGTTATTATGGTATGACTAGCCGAAGTAAAATGTTTAGTAAACCTTACCCTGTGCACTCCATGAACCATCATGTGCTCGTATGTAGAAGATAAAATGGGAAAAGGAAAATGAGATGGCATAATTTGAAGTTTAAGTCATGGTTAATCTCATTTACTAATGTTTGTTTTCCTTAGGAATAACTGGCTTAATTGAATTGCATCTACTTGATTCTCTATGTCCTTTATTGTAGGCCATACACTGTTTAGTTTCTATGATTTCTGCACTGTTTTTTTCTTCTTTGTACTTGAATTTGTTACATTTGAGCCAAGGGTCTTACGGAACAGCCTCTCTACCTCCACGAGGTAGTGGTAAGGTCTATGTACACTCTATCCTCTCCAGACTCCGCTTGTGGGACCTTACTAGATATGTTGTTGTTCTATGTCTGCATCTGATATGCTGAAAAGTTTATTTGAGTACACTGTTTACATTATGCTCAGCTTATCAGATCTCTTGTCACAAACTTTTACCTCCTATGCTCTACTGCACTATTGGACTGGGGGAGGGGGTGAGTGGTTTCGAAAACATGGTTCTGGTGGAACTCAGTCACGAGCTGACACACTTTCTGCTGTTTTAACAGATTGCTGATTTGAAGTCATTGAGTGATCATATGCACAAATTTGAATCCCACTATATCGTTAATCTTGCTGGTAATTATTTATTCACAACTAAAAAGTTACAACTATTTTTGGTCACAATTTAACATTGTTGTTCTTAATACAGGTAATGAAATCGCTTTAAATGAGCGGTCTCCTATCAACTTTGTTGATCGATTCTCTTGCCCCATAATAGTGTTCCAAGGATTAGAAGACACGGTAAACTGCTGCAACTTGTTCTTTTTTTTTTTTTTTCGTTTTACTCTGCATTATTGATGGCAGGAAACTGCTGTTGTTGAGTAAGTAACATTCTTATTTAACTAAACGCTTTTTAAGAAAGGAAATTGAACCGTATTATTCAATTTTGATCTCAATGGAGCCCAAAGATTTTCAGCTTTCCTTTTGTGATGAAAAACTAGTATCTTGCATCGAACAACTATACAATTATTGAAGCTCCTTGTAAGGAAAATAGAAACATTTGCTTACAGGTTGTCCAGCCAGAACAGGCCCGAAAAATCTACCAGGCCCTGAAGAAAAAGGGGTTACCTGTGGCTCTCGTGGAATATGAAGGAGAATCTCATGGATTTCGTAAGGTAAGAACTAATCATCACATGTATGTATTTATACCATTTCCTCCACATTGATATTACATTTTATGATGCTACTGCTACTTTTTAATGTGGTTTGTCATTGCGCAAAGCAATAAATTGAGTGTTGTGCTCAAATTGAAGCATGAAATTTGGGAGTTCCTAACTGACCAGATTTTCCACAGGCGGAAAACATAAAATACACTCTTGAACAACAAATGGTGTTCTTTGCTCGAACAGTTGGACATTTTGCAGTGGCTGATGATATAACTCCCACACACATTGACAACTTTGATCAAGTACAACCAGTATCGCGACTGTCCTCATGAGGTGAGAATGAGAACTCCAGTTGCCATTTCCATCAAATGTTGGATTCCGCCACTCAATAAGGAACTTGTAGTTCGCCCTTGTCCACATCTCCCTATAGAGGGTGCTAAAGAATAAAAACTTTGGACTATGGTGTGTTGTTAACCAGACAATAAACACGAATCCTTTTTTGTTGTTGGAGTTGAACCTGTGAATTCAATAAGGAATATGTTTAATACGAAGTCATTTGGATCTGATGTTCAGGTGAAAGTTCATATAGCATAAATACACATATCAATCAACATGTACGAATGATGTTTGTCATGAAATTCATGTGATTTGCAATGTTAGACTTCATTTATATAAACGTAGTCAGGAATTCCTGATGATAAATTGAATTTCCTAAATTCATCATTCGAATGACAATTGCCAAATTGTTATAAAATATTATAGTGTGGATGTTCACTACACCAAGAAGTTACCCATTATCTCCACTATTCTTGTCATTATGAAGATTATGAAGATGATCATAACCTCCACAACCTCCATCTTTATAACCGTTATTCTTGTAACATTTCAGTTTCATAACTTCCCCATTATATTCATGGTAATGTCATGTTTATGACTAACCTTTTGTAAGTCTCTATGTTACACTATAAATAGAGGCATAAGGGTTCATTTTGTATATACTTGAATGTTTGGTGAATACTTGAATAAGAAAAACTCTCATCTTCTTGTCTCCCTATTTCTATTGTTTTCATATTCTATATCTCTTTTCTTATATTCTTCTTTTCTTTATCTTTATATTGTTAGTTTGCTTTAGTTTTACAAAACGTTATCAACACGATTGTTCTACTATTGAAGGATTAAAACAAAGAAAATATAAAGAAGGTAAAAATATGTGTTTATTTTTCTCTCAAGGTAAATTACTATATAATTTATTTTATATTTTACTTTTGATTATGCATCATTAATTTTCTTACCTTCTCAGAATCATATGAGTTCAACAAGTTGCTTTAACTTTTAGCAAACTTTTAGTTTGATCACCTATATATTTAAAAAGTAAAACTAGTTTTTTAAGTTATCAATTTGTAAAGAAATTGTTCTTTATGATCTTGTTTTATTGAGTTATGTGAGATATACATATTGATTGGATTATTATTGTTGGTTACTTTTGCACCTCTTTATTTTTCTTTATCTAAACATTTACTTGTTGAGTTATTAACATATTATTTGTATTAACAAAGCTTGTTTTGTAGTTTTTCTGAAATGGTTAGTAAATTATAATAATCTTCATAACAATGTTGAGAGGGACCATTAAAATGTTTGAATTTATTTTAACTTAGGACTTTTATATGATTATAACATGTTGTTTTATTTAATTGATTTTGTTCATTTTTCTTGTATATCAAGTCGAATTCATATTATATTTATGATTTCTGATAATTATTTTTTTGGTAATTTGTTTGATTTATTTTAAGGCTTTGGTTGAGGATAAGACGGTGAATTCAGGTTTCACCGCATCAAGTGGGTAAGACATCGAGTTAAAGTCTTGGTGCACTATGATAATAAGAAGCTGGGTTCAAGTACCATTGATTTATGTCAGAAGGTGTCTTTATATGGGTAAGACATTGAGTTAAAGTCCTAATACATTATAGTGATGATATAATGATGACTGACATAAAGTTTTATACTTTTGAATGAAAGTCATTGAATTTACCCAATTAGTTTGCTCCATTCTCTTATGTGAATGTGATAGCAGTGTATTAATATGTGTAAAAAATGACAAGTGGTTGAATGTATGAATATGAGTATAGTAAAATGTTAATGGTCATCATTGTGGTAATTAAAAGGAAGAACATTGTTTCTTAAGATGTTCCTTCAAATGTGAAGGTAATTTTGTCCACTAAAATTGTATAAAAGGTCATTGGACACATTCTTTCTTAAGACGGTCCTTCAAATGTGGAGATAATTGTTAAAAGTAATTTTTATCTATCAAAGTGGTATGAGAAGTTGAGCACATTGTTGTAGGTGCAACCCAATTTAAAAAGTTTTTTAAATCTTCCATCAAGATAAAGGAATACAAAGTGGTAGTACCTTTGGTACGTTTGACCTCTTAAAGTGATGTTGAGGTGAGTCACATGATGCAAAAACATGACAATGAGTTTCTAATAAAAACTTATGAAACATGTACAAATGATTAGTGTCCATTTCTTGAAGAAAATGTGACTTATGTTCGTATGGATAAGAACATGTTCATGTATTGTTGGATGAATGTCACATCTCACCTTAAAAAAAATATTTTGATATAAATGGTCATTTTGGTCATATATATACTTTGAGTATTACACAAATAGTGCGATATGTTTTAAAATGAACTATTTGAGGAAAACTGAAAGAAATAAATCTTTTCTGTAAAGGTTGTGGTTATGACCAAGATAAATGTTGTGTTCCAACACAAATTTGTCATTGGTTATCAAGAAATAAGTCTTGAATGTAATAATTTTAACCATGACAATAATAATAATTTTCTCCTTGAAGGAGATGATCACCATTAGGATCGTGTTGTGAAAATTGTCGTAGTACACAAAATTAATAGTTCCAAAGGGCTAATTTGTTACTATTTGGAGAAATGAAATTATTCACAATATTGGGGTTGTCGCAAGTCTCAAAAAAAACTTTTTAAGTTTTGAAAGAATTAAAAACAAATATTACATTGAGACTATAAATTATGGGAAGATTTAATATCTTCAAATTACTACGATCAAAGTGGGTGACAAATATTTACGTATAATATTATCTATTTTTTTATTGTTTGTTGTATTACAAATATGGGCATGGTGATGCAATCACATGCAAAAGTAAACTAGAAGCTTACTTGAATAAATATCAGTTGGCATAATCGGTTGGTCATTACGATTCAAATCTGATGCAAAAGAAATGAAAAATTCACGTGGCTATATGTTAATAGATTCTTCAAGTATTCTCTTTTGTGGCGTGTTCTCGTGATAAAATGATCATTGTATCAGCTAAGGTTGGGATTGTATCCCCTAAAATTATTTGGGACATATAAAAAGGTGAATATGAGTCCATTCACCTGTCATGTGTACCGTTTACTATTATGATTTAATAGATGCATCTATGGTATGCTCACATGTGCATTTGTATCAACTTACAAATTAATTTTTATAAGGTTGTTTGCTCCAATTATTAAATTAAGAGCACAGTTCTGAACTATAAAGTCATGTTGATAATGCTGGTTGGTTTAGCAAAATTTTGTGCCTCCAATTATAGCTAAACCATTGATTTTGAGAACAAATCTCTCAAATAAAATATGTATGAGATGAGCTTACTTAACATGTATGCATCAAGCCAACAAGGTTCTCCCAACACAATTGGTTCAGGGTCAGGAACCAAATAATTTCCATCTAAAAATTTAATGTGCGCATGTGATTTTATTGCTCTACACACCAAGATGGATCCCCAAAATGAGGTTGAGGGTGAATGTTAGATCTCCTAACACTAGGGGGAGATATGTGTAGAAGCTGAAAATTACATGTGGGTGAATTATCTAGATCCTCGTTAAAAACAAAAGTGAGCTTGAAGTTCAAAAGATAATTCATTTCCAAAATGTTGCAAGTAGTTTGCCAGATGTATTTGCTGACCTAATATTTTAATTAAGCTGCAAATGATCCAATAAATAGTCCTTGAAGGACAGAGTCTATGGTACGCCTGAAGCGTGATAGACCAATCGATTCCAAATGTAAAACTCCTTGATAAAAGAGATGAACAAATTATCAAAATAGTCATTGCTAATGAGGCAAGTGCTTTGGAGATCACTATGACATAACATTTCATAAAACCCTGGCAAAGGTTCAGGTACCTGAAAATGATGAAAAATGAAGAGATCTCGATAATTTATGTCGTATTGGAATCGATATCAAAATGGTCGTCGACGGTATATTTGATATGATGTAGCACTCAGTGCTATAAATGGTTACGAGGATCTTAAATTCGAATCTGTCATATAGTGTGGACAGATAAATGATTGACACTATTCAAGTATATTTTGTTTCACTTAGAAAAGTGATGCTTTTGAACATATAGTTCATAGATCAAAATATATGTCAGTGAGGGTACAAATGAATTATTGTGCGAAAGTATAACCGTAAGATATAAAGTATGGTTTGTGCCTCGTGGCATAAAGAATTTTTGCAGAAGTCCTGACGTTATTAAATGGAGATATGTTCTCCAGACTTGTCTCAGTCTGGCAATAGATGAAATATTTGAATATGCATAATGAATGATTATTACGTCTAACTAGACGATGAAGGTTATATGAAAATCCTTAAAGGATTTAAAATGACTTAAAGTTATTCCATTGAGTACTCAATGATTTTGAGATTGCTTAACACAAAGAAATGATCTTTTCAACCTCATGAAAATGATTTAAAATGTTATGTATTAGTGCAATTGGTGCATGTGACGGCCTGTATAATGTATATGCTAGTTCTATTCATGTGATACTTGACATAGACTTATAGTGTAGGTGAGGGATCATGTTTTATATGGTTAGTGTTGGTTTAAACTAGCTCGGAAGGTGATGTAACGCCTTGCACGTTTCAGCATGTGTATTGCACGTTAACTTTGACGGAAAGTATTTAAGTAGATATTGTAAGGTGGTAATTGAGCTTAAAGTTAAAAGTTAAGTACTAAGTTGAAGAACAAGGCATTAACATTCAAAAATGAAATAAAATAATTGAGTTGCTAGTTTGGCTTAGTTTAAGCTAGCGGTTGCATCACCTACTTAAGCTATATAGTTAAAGGGTCAAGTTTGATGGACCAGATTTAGGCTTATATTAATGGGTTGTCACTTGAAGCCCAAACCTATTAAATGAAAGTAAAATTTGAAAGAAATCCGAGCAGCCAAATCTGCCAAGTACCAGTATGGATAAAACCCAAGCGAAAGCAACTAGGTGCATTACCTAGTTTGGCCTTTTGAGTTGCTTGATGTGCACAAACATGCGCATCACCTACTTGGCCAATTAGTGGCTGAAAATGGACCCCAAAAAATGGAGGTTCTACAGGATATATTTGTGGTCAATAAAGCTCTCTCTCTATATATATCCAATATGAGCAGATATTCTTCACCAATTTAAAACATAAAAATAAAATTTAACTCCAGCTCTCTCTCTCTCTTTTATCTCAAGGATTAAATCAGCAGCCTTAAAATTTTCTAAGGTTCTTGAAGAAACCCTTATATCTGCAAACCAAGGTAAGTGAAAACTCATGGATTTAGCTTAATTCTCCCATGGATGATTAGGAAAACATGTTATTCATGCTCTAATATAACTACAAAGGCAGAATATTTCCAGCAGCTACTGCTCACTTCCTTAGTTATTAAAATACCTTTCTTTCTTCTTTGGTTCAAGTGTGAAGGGAAGCTGAAGTTCTAAAAGAATTCAAGTTATAAGGAGAAGTTGCAGAAATTGAGGTAAGGTGACTGCTCCATTTTTGTCTTCTTTATGTATGAGTTTGAGTGAGTAATAAGTGGTGTGCTTTCATGAAGAACTCAAGGGGGTGGTTAGTTTAATACTTGGTTGTATGATAAAGAATATTTGGGACTGTTTTATGTATATTACTCTTGGCGCAACTTGGTTGATCTTGGGAAAAGATGTATAATGTATGTGATTGACAAAGAATGAGGGTGTGGTGATACACATTATGTTAAGGGATGTATGGGCTCATTATCAGTCAAAGTTAGCTAACGTTTTACAACACTCACGGTGTAATAGCTGCTAATTTTAGTTTACAATGACTTAAATTGTAGATGAAAACCAAAAAGGGGAGGGTGAATCGTGATAGTATATCAGTCCGAGGATAAGGCATGTAAAGCTGTTCGATTCTATATCGCTTTGGCATGAAATCTGACACTTGCAACTAATATCAATGAAGTGAATCTCATAAGTTCTATTCCTAGAAAAGGAAACATAATGGCAGCGTACTATCTCCAAATAGCTAACAATATTTCCCTCTCTCCGTAGTGCATAGAACTACTTCATTATCTGTTCACTATTTTATACTTGTGTAGTTATCCCTCATGTGCTGGTATAGAAATGGTAATTGCAAAAACAAGTCTATGAATCCTCATCTTTGTTGTTTGAAGTCAATTGTGTCATTAATCTCTTAAAGTAATGTGTTGATGTCATATAGCTCCTTATGTCATTGTTATTTCCTTGAAGTAGTATTTTCATGTATTCTATTATTGGTTAGTTCTTTCATATCTCCAAAATGATTATGACCACAAAAATAGCATCTCAAAAGAGTTATGAACTAATAGACAACAATCTCAAAGATTAAAGAATATAAGTGAAGAAATCTATATAATTATGGTTGGCATCCCAAGGGCGAAAGTCTCGCATGATTCGATCCTAATTGGTATATAAGGGTGAAAGCCTAGCATGGGCCAATACCTATTGGTATAGATGGGTGGCAGCTCAGGGGCGAAATCCTAGCATCACCCGATCCTAAGTTGTGTAATTATGAGGACCGCATCCCAGGGGTTAGTACGCCTAGCATGGGTCATCTTCTTCTACCACTGATCAGCTGGTCACTTGTATCACATGCCCTACAAAGATTATAACATGCAGAAAAGTAAAGAAAAGAATGTAACTTACTTGATCCCACAAGAGTAAGCAAATGTGGTCTTTTCTCCTAACTATGCACTCATATGTTGTGATTTGATTTCATTTGAGCTCTCGTATTACATATGCTATTGCCTTACATATTTAGTACATTTTTTCATATTGACTTCCCTCGCGGGACGCTGCATTTTGCACATGTACTCCAGCTAGTAGACCTCCTCAGTAGGATCACACGAAACTCTGCTACTTTTGGGTGAGCTCCAAGTTGATTCGGAGGTTTATTGAGTCTTTCGTAAATTCATTTTGGTATTGTATCGTAGTTAAGGGTAAGGTGGGATCTGTCCCGACCTACTCTAGTCTTTTATATTTTAGAGGCTTTGTAGACGTATGTAGATGGTTTAGTTGTGTCTTAAGGAGTTGTGGCCTTAATGGCCAAGTCTTGTATATAACTTTTGGACCTACTTATGTTGTTTTGTATCGCTGCATCCTAGGTGAACTTTTCACAATTGTTATAGTTATATGCATAGTAAGAACAAGTTGCAGGTTGGTTCTCTCGGGCCTTTAGGGCATCGGGTGTGTTCGTCTTAATGAGTTTTGAGGCGTGACAAAAAGTGGTATCAGAGCCATGTCATCCTAGGGAGTCTACAAAGCCGTGTCTGTGTAGAGTCTTGCTTATGGATGTGTTGTGCACCAAATCTATAAACAGGAGGCTACGGGACATTAGGAGTTCTCTCATTTCTTAGATCATGCGATAGAACTAGGGTTGTAGGTGAATCATATCTAATTTTTCAATTGTTTTATCATAGAAAAGATTCTGGTTACGAGAAGGAGTAAAAGTATTGGTAAACGATTAAATGTGGCTGCCGAAGAAGGGACCAGCCAACCACCACCAAGTCAAGCTGTTCAAAGTGGGGCTCAAGATGAGTCTCTATTGCAGAATTCCTCGATGCCTCCATCTCCTGAAGAATTAAGGAGGGAAGATGAACCTCAGGAACCCCCTATCAATGCTACCGAGCAAGATTTGAGGAATGCAGTCCAATTATTGACTCGTAATTGTTGCTGGTCATGGCCAAAGGCAAGAAGGTACAGTTGCAGATACTAGTAGTGTAGATAGATCAGCTGAAACACGAATACGTAATTTTCTTAACTTGGACCTGCCATCATTTATCGGGTAAGATACTAATGAAGATCCGCAAGACTTTATAGATCAAATCAACTGCACTTTGGATACTATGCATGTAAGTGGTAAAAAAGCACTTGAGTTAGCTGCATACAAATTAAAGGGTGTGGCTATATTGTGGTATGAAGCTTGGAAGCAATCTAGGGGAACAAATGCACCTTCAGCTACATGGAAAGAGTTCAAAAAGGCATTCCTTGATCATTATCTTCCATTGGAGATCCGAGAGGCCCGTGCGGATCAGTTCTTAAATCTCCACCAAGGAAATATGAGTGTGAGAGAGTATAGTCTCAAATTTAATTCCTTGGCCAGGTATGCTCCTAATGTAGTAGCTACTATGGAGGATAGAGTTCATCGATTTGTGTATAGATTAGATTCATATCTGGTTAGAGACTGTACATTTTCTTCTTTGAATAAAGATAAGGATATAGCAAGGAAGCAGGCTTTTGCGCAAAAGTTGGAGGATCAAAGGCAAAGGAGAAGGATGCAAGAGTCGGAAACAGGGCATTCTAAGAGAGCCAGATCCATTGGGTAGTTTACACCATCCCAAGGTGAGTTTAGGCCTCGGTTCTCTAACAAACCACCTAGGACGTCATCTTTCTACTCTATAACTAGTGCTCCACCACGGTTCCAAGGGTTTAGGGGCAATCAGTTTGGGCAAAGAAGTGAAAGCCAAGGCTCACAAATAGCGAGTCATCAAGAGTAGGGAAATACGAGTCAATCAAGCCCTCCACGACATCCTTGTAAGTAGTGTGGGAGGAATCATTTAGGTGCATGAAAGTTTGGGATGGATGTTTGTTTTTGGTGTGGCACAACAGGGCATATGATGAGAAACTGCTCTCAAAGGGGAGTGGGTGGCATTGCACAACCAACTAGATTAGTTGTTGCGTCAACCTCATCAACCCCTTCTTTAGGTAGGGGACTACATATGCCTACATGTCGTGGTAGAGGATCTAGGGGAGCAGCTAGTTCTAGTGGAGGTCAGAATTGCACATATGCACTAGGGGATCGACAAAATTCAGAAGCCTCGCCGGATGTGGTTACAGGTACATTTTCCATCTTTTCACATATTGTATATGCATTAATTGATTCGGGGTCTACACTATCATATGTTACACCATTGATTGCTGGAAAGTTCAAAAGAACACCAGAATTATTAGTGAAGCCATTTGAAGTATCTACACCGATTGGTGAGTCTATTATAGCTAGAAGGGTTTATCATAATTGCATTGTAACTGTTTGTGGTCGCGATACATTGGCTGACCTTGTTGAGCTAGACATGGTAGATTTTGATGTTATAATGGGTATGGATTGGTTAGCTTCTTGTTATGCCACGGTAGATTGCCGAACTAAGATAGTGCATTTCCAGTTTCCAAAAGAGGTAGTCCTCAAATGGAAAGGTAATATTGGGGCGCCAAGAAGTAAATATATTTCTTATCTTAAGGCAAGGAAGATGATTTTCAAAGGATACATATGACATCTGGTTAAAGTGAAAAATGTAGATGTGGAGCCACCAACCCTTCAATTTATTCCGGTGGTAAATGAATTTCTATATGTGTTTCTTGAAGATCGTCCAGGTTTGCCTCCAGAACGAGAAGTAGAGTTCGGTATTGATTTGCTTCCAGATACTCAACCTATCTCAATTTCTTCGTATAGAATGGCTCCGGCAGAATTACGAGAGTAAAAGGATCAATTAAAAGACTTATTAGAAAAAGGGTTAGTAAGTTCTAGTATGTTCCCATGGGGAGCACCAATTTTATTTGTATGCAAAAAAGATGGCTCGTTAAGAATGTATATCAACTATCGGCAATTGAATAAGGTAACGATTAAGAACAAATATCCCCTCCCTAGAATTGATGATTTGTTTGATCAATTACAAGGTGCTAGATGTTTTTCCAAGATCGACCTGAGGTCAGGTTATCACCAAGTGAGGGTCAAGGATAAAGATATACCCAAGACAGCTTTCCGAACACGGTATGGTCTTTTGGAGTTCTAAGTTATGTCATTCGGGCTAACAAATTCACCAACAACTTTTACGGATTTGATGAATAGGGTGTTCAAGCCATTTTTAGATGTGTTCGTGATAGTGTTCATAGATGACATTTTGGTGTATTCATGATCGGAAGAGGATCATGCTAATCACTTGCGGCCGGTTTTACAAATTCTCCATTATCGTAAATTATATGCAAAATTCTCTAAATGTGAGTTATGGTTGAAATATGTGGCATTGCTAGGTCATATCGTATCCGAGGAAGGAATAAGGGTTGATAACCAGAAAATAGAAGCCGTGAAAAACTAGCCAAGACCTACAACATCTACGGAGATCTGTAGTTTTCTTGGATTGGCAGGTTATTAGAGAAGGTTTGTTGAAGGATTCTCTTCCATGTCTGCACCCTTAACAAAGCTAACACACATAGAAACCAAGTTTCAGTGGAGCGATGAGTGTGAAAGAAGCTTCCAAGAGCTGAAGAGTAAATTAACTTCTACACCTATGTTGGTACTTCCAGAAGGTACAAAAGGCTATGTAGTGTACTGTGATTCTTCGGGAGTGGGATTAGGTTGTGTATTGATGCAACATGGTAAAGTTATAGCTTATGGATCAAGGCAGCTGCGACCACATGAGAAAAATTATCCAACCCATGATTTAGAGCTAGCAGCAGTTGTGTTTGCTTTGAAAATATGGCGCCTTTATTTGTATGGAGTTCATGTTGACATATACACTGATCACAAAAGCTTGTAATATATCTTCAAGCAAAAAGACTTAAATCTGAGGCAGTGAAGGTGGTTGGAGCTATTAAAAGATTATGACATTGACATCTTATATCATCCTGGTAAAGCTAATGTAGTAGCTGATGCTTTAAGCCGTAAAATAATGGAAAGCACTTATAGAAAGTCTGTAGAAAGACAAGGAATGACTAAGGATCTTCGCCAAATAGTGAACTTGGGAGTTCGCCTTCTTGAATCTCAGGACGAAGGGGTTATTGTGCAAAATGCGGCAGAATCCTCATTAGTAGTGGAAGTGAAAGAGAAGCAGTACACTGATCCAATTCTTTTACAACTTAACGAGAATGTACTACATAGTATGACACAAATATTTGAGCTTAAGAAAGACATAGTACTTTGATGTCAAAACAGATTGTGTGTACCTAATATAGATGAATTAAGAAAGAAGATCATGATGGAATCACATAATTCAAGATACTCTGTTCATCCGGGGTCAACTAAAATGTATCATGACTTGAAAGAAATGTATTGGTGGGGGGACATGAAGAAGAACATTGCAGAATTCGTGGCTCAATGTCCAAATTGTCAACAGGTAAAAGTAGAACACCAAAAGCCCGGAGGTTACATGCAATGTATAGAACTTCCAATTTGAAAATGGGACATGATCAACATGGATTTTGTTACTGGTTTGCCTCGCTCATTCTAGAAGTTTGACTCCATATAGGTAATAGTTGACAGACTTACCAAAGCAACGCACTTCTTACCAGTGAAGACTACTTATACAGCTGAAGAGTATGTGAGTTTGTACATTAAAGAGATAGTTCGACTACATTGAGTGCCAATCTCAATAATATCTGATAGAGGTTCTCAATTCACTGAAAATTTTTGGAAGACGTTTCAAAAGAGTTTGGGAACACAAGTGAATATAAGTACATCCTTTCATCCTCAAACGGATCGCCAGGAAAAACGTACAATTCAGACACTTGAGGATATGATGTGATCTTGTATATTAGATTTCAATGATGATCACCTATCACTTATTAAATTTGCTTATAACAATAGCTACCATTCGATAATTAAAATGTCACCTTATGAAGCTTTATATGGTCGTAAGTGTAGATCACCAATTGGTTGGTTCGAAACAGGTGAAACTGCCTTATTTGGGCTAGATCTTGTTCATCAAGCTATGGAAAAAGTCAAAGTGATACATCAGCGGCTAGAAACAACTCAAAGTCGACATAAATCATATGCAGATATTAGAAGGAAAGGACTAGAATTTTCTATAGGGGATTGGGTGTTCTTGAAGGTGTCTCCGATGAAAAAGGTAATAAGGTTTGGTAAAATGGGAAAGCTAAGTCCACGCTATATAGGTTCGTATAAGATTATCCAAAAATTCGGCCAAGTAGCCTATGAGTTAGAGCTACAACAAGAGCTTTCATCAGTTTATCCGGTGTTTCATGTCTCAATGCTACAAAAATGTGTAGGTGACCCATCTCGTATTACTCCTACTGAAGATGTACAGATTACGGGAGATCTCACTTATGAAGAAGTACCCATTGCTATTCTGGATCGACAAGTTAGAAAGTTAAGAAATAAAGAAGTATCTTCTGTAAAAGTACTATGGAGAAACCAACAAGTAGAAGAAGTTACATGGAAGCAGAAGAAGAATTGATAATTAAATATACTCACCTCTTCCAGACTGGTGAGAAAGATCAAAATGTTAGTGGATTCATTGACAAGTAAGTATAAGTTTATATGTTAAATGTGATTAATAGTAGTACTAACTTATGTTTGAACTTGTTTGGGCTGGACACCATTGCTAACATTCGAGGGCGAATGTTCTAAGGGAGAAGGATGTGACAACCTCTATTATGTACATGCTAATTCTATTCATGTGATACTTGACATAGACTTATAGTGTAGGTGAGGGATCATGTTTCTTATATGGTTAGTGTTGGTTTAAACTAGCTCAGAAGGTAATGTGACGCCTTGCACGTTTCATCATGGGTATTGCAAGTTAACTCTGACGAAAAGTATTTAAGTAGATATAGTAAGGTGGTAATTGAGCTTAAATTTAAAAGTTAAGTGCTAAGTTGAAGAACGAGGGATTAGCATTCTAAAATTGAAATAAAATAATTGAGATGCTTGCTTGTCTTAATTTAAGCTAGCAATTCCATCACCTACTTAAGCTATATATTTAAAGGGCCAAGTTTGATGGACCAGATTTAGGCTTATATTAATGGGCTGTCACTTGAAGCCCAAACCTATTAAATGAAAATAAAATTTGAAAGGAATTCCAGCAGCCAAATCTGCCAAGGCCCAATATGGATAAAGTCCAAGTGAAAGCAACTAGGTGCATTACCTATTTTGACCTTTCGAGTTGCTTGATGTGCACAAGCAGGTGCAACACCTACTTGACCAATTAGTGGCTTTAAATGGACCCCAAAAAAAGGAGGTTCTACAAGATATATTTGTGGTCAATAAAGCTCTATATATATCCAATATGAGCAGATATTCTTCACCAATTTAACACATAAAAATAAAATTTAACTCCAGTTCTCTCTCTCTTTTCTCTCAAGGATTTAACCAGCAGCCTTAAAGTTTTCTAAGGTTCTTGAAGAAACCCTTATATCTGCAAACCAAGGTAAGTGAAAACTCATGAATTTAGCTTAATTCTCCCATGGATGATTAGGAAAACATGTTGTTCGTGCTCTAATATAACTATAAACACAGAATATTTTCAGTAGCTACTGCTCACTTCCTTAGTTATTAAAATACATTTCTTTCTTCTTTGGTTCAAGTGTGAAGGGAAGCTGAAGTTATAAAAGAATTCAAGTTGCAAGGAGAAGTTGCAGAAATTGAGGTAAGGTGACTGCTCTATTTTTGTCTTCCTTGTGTATGAGTTTGAGTGAGGAATTAGTGGTGTGCTTTCATGAAGAACTCAAGGGGTGGTGAGTTTAATACTTGGTTGTATGATAAAGAATATTTGGAACTGATTTATGTATATTACTCTTGGCGCAGCTTGGTTGATCTTTGGAAAAAGATGTATAATGTATGTGATGGACAGAGAATGAGGGTGTGGTGATACACATTATATTAAATGTTGTATGGGCTCATTATCAGTCAAAGTTTGCTACCGTTTTACAACACTCACGGTATGATAGCTGCTAATTTTAGTTTACCATGACTTAAATTGTAGATGAAAACCAAAAAGAAGAGGGTGAATCGTGATAGTATATCAGTCCGAGGATAAGGTATGTAAGGCTGCTTGATTCTATATCGCTTTGGCATGAAATCTGACACTTGCAATTAATATCAATGAAGTGAATCTCATAAGTTCTATTACTAGAAAAGGAAACATAATGGCAGCGTACTATCTCTAAATACCTAACAATATTTGCTCCTCTCCATAGTGCGTAGAACTACTTCATTATCTGTTCACTATTTTATACTTGTGTAGTTATCCCTCATGTGCTGATATAGAAATGGTAATTGCAAAAACAAGTCTTTTAATTCTCACCTTTGTTGTTTGAAGTCAATTGTGTCATTAATCTCTTAAAGCAATGTGTTGATGTCATATAGCTCCTTATGTCATTGTTATTTCCTTGAAGTATTATTTTCATGTCTTCTATTATTGGTCCGTTCTTTCATATCTCCAAAATGATTATGACCACCAAAATAGCATCTTAAAAGAGTTATGAACCGATAAACAACAATCTCAAAGATTAAAGAATCTAATAAAAGAAATCTATATAATTACAGGTGGCATCCCAGGGGCAAAAGTCTAGCATGAGTCGATCCCAACTGGTATATAAGGGTGACAACTCAGGGGCGAAATCCTAGCATGGGACAATCCCTATTGGTATAGAAGGGTGACAGCTCAGGGGCGAAATCCTAGAATCACCCGATCCCAAGTTGTGTAATTATGAGGAACGCATCCCAGGGGTTAATAAGAATAGCATGTGTCATCCTCTTCTTGTAACGACCTGTTGGTCATTTTGAGCAGTAGAGTTTATTTCTGGTAATAACTGTCTGGGTCGACGGATCCCACGACGGACCGTCGAGGGTGTCTCGTTCCAAAACACTTAGATCCTGAAAATTTGAGTACTGAGATCGACTCTCTGAACATCATGACGGAATAGCAGGACGGACCGTCGTTGGCACGACGGACCGTCACAAATCTTTCCACAGAATTGAGTTTCTGAACTCTATGACGACTCAGCAGGACGGACCTTCACAGTCGTGACGAACCGTCACAGGCTACGTAACCCTGGCTGGGTCGGATTTCTGTTAAAAGTTTTTAAGGGGCGTTTTGGACTATTCATGCTTATAATTATAAAGTTAGTGGATTAATATTAATAATTTAATTACGTGGGGGTTAAAGGAGATAACCTTGAAATAAAAAGTGGGTTATTTTTATCATCTTTTATACTTAATTATATGACAATTAGGGTAAAAGAAAAAGGGTTTTGAATAAGAAAAGATAGAAAGAACAGAGAGAAGAGGGGAGAACGAACGAGAGAGGGAGAAACGAAGAGGAAAGCAAAGCATTGGAGAAGTAGATTGCGTGATCACGATTCTTCGGTGGAGGTAGGTTATGGTTTATGCTATTCCGTAGTAAACTCTAAATAGCGATTGATATGTATTGGGTAATTTCGTAAAGTCTTCTATATGCTTAATTGTGTGCTTGCATGATGTGATTATATAATTGTGATAAATAAGCATGATGAGGCTGTTGAATCTTAAACCTTAAAACCTCTTTGTTAATGATGATGCCTTGGTATAAAAGAAGGCTTGATGAACTGAAAGAATGAGATTAGGGAATCGGGTGTCACGTTCCGACACCAGGATAGTATGGATCGGAGTGTCACGTTCTGACACCAGGATAGTATGGATCGGGTGTCACGTTCCGACACCAGGATAGTATGGATCGGGTGTCACGTTCCGACACCAGGATAGTATGGATCGGGTGTCACGTTCCGACACCAGGATAGTATGGATCGGAGTGTCACGTTCCGACACCAGGATAGTAAAGAGAATTAATCTTGAATTATGCTAATATACTCAGATTTAATGAACCTGTTTCCCAAATGAGTATGGTGTGGAGGCTTGAGTCCTCATAGATGTGCTTGGTGTTGGGGCCAATGGTTATGGTACTTGTTGTTGTCACCTGTTAAGTATTTGGTTGGTTTTGTATTATTATTTGATATATATTGCTTTCTATTTTGAGTTGGCCGATGATACCTACTCAGTACTTGTGTTTTGTACTGACCCCTACTTGTATGTTTTCTCTTTGTTAATTGTGGAGTGCAGCAAACGTGCCATCGTCTTCAACTCAACCGCAATTCTAGCCAGACGTCAGCATAATCAGACTTCAGGGTGAGCTATTGTTCCTAGCTCGGACTGGATTCTCTCTCATTCATGTCTTGATGTCCTTGAAGTTCGGACATGGACCATTTGTTTACTTATCTTAGCTTTCTAGATACTCTTAGATTTAGTAATTTGAGGATAGATGTTCTTGTGGTGATGACTTCCAGATTTTGGGGATAGTAATTGATAAATTTTAGAAGTTATTTAATCGATGTTTATTAATGAGTTTTAAGTCTTCCGCATTATATTCTGTTTATTATGTTTGAAATGTTAGGGCTTAGATTGGTTGGTTCTCTCACATAGTAGGATAAGTGTGGGTGCCACTCGCGGCTCGTTTTGGGTCGTGACAAACTTGGTATCAGAGCATTAGGTTCGTTGGTCTCATCACACAAAAACGAGTCTAGTAGAGTCTTGAGGAACGGTAGGGGGACGCCTTTACTTTTCTTTGAGAGTCTATAGGACTTTAGGAAAAATTCCATTCCTTCTTTCTTTCGTGCTATTACTTGGATCCAATTGGTATCTAGGTGGTACAAATTGGTATCTGACCATCTTCACTCTATTTCGCAGATGGTTAGAACTAGAGCAACAACTGCGCCAACATCAGCACTGGCAAGAAAAGATGCGTCTGAGCCAGCCACTGGGGCTGTAACTCAAAGAGGAGCAGTGGAAAGAGGTCGTGGTAGAGGTCACGGGAGGACTTCCTCTAGAGGAAGAGGACAAGCACCTGACCCATCTAGTACTAGGGCGGTGACTCCTCCACCGACTGAGGAAGTAGTAAGAGAGGGTGAGGAAGGGGAGAATGAGCAAGTGAAGAATGAGGAATTACCACCCCAACCTACCCCAGAGATGATTAATCAGGTTCTTGCTTATCTTAGCGGGTTATCTGATCAGGGCCAGACACCTCCAGTGTTTTCTGCACCAGCACCTCAGGTTCCGGGGGTACAACATGCAGCTGCTGTGGCTCCCCGCATGGATGCCTCATTGGAAATAGGCACGTTTCCTCGATTGACTACAGGGCCTATAATGACAAATGATCAGCACAAACTTTTTAGTAAGTTCTCGAAATTGAAACCTCCAGTCTTCAAGGGTGCTGAATCTGAGGATGCCTATGATTTTCTGGTCGATTTTCATGAACTACTACACAAGATGGGCATAGTAGAACGATTTGGCGTCGAATTTGTGACCTATCAATTTCAGGGGAACGCCAAAATGTGGTGGCGATCGTATGTTGAGTGTCAACCAGCACAAGCACCACCTATGACTTGGGCATCATTCTCTAGCTTGTTTATGGAGAAGTATATACCCCAGACTTTGAGGGATAGGAGGAGAGATGAGTTCCTGAGCCTAGATCAATGCAGGATGTCGGTCACTGCGTATGAGGCTAAGTTTCGTGCATTATCTAGGTATGCCACCCAGCTTTGCTTCAGTCCACAAGAGCGGATTCGCCGTTTTTAAAGGGATTGAGGTCAGATTTGCAGATCCAGCCTTACAGGTATCTACTGCAGCGAAATCCTTTCAGGAAGTGGTAGACTTTGTGATAGAGGTGGAGGGAGTGAAGCCAGATGACTTCACCATGGTATCAGCAACTAAGAAGTTTCGTAAGGGAGGTGAGTTTAGTGGTTCTTACTCCAGAGGGCAGAGTTCAGGAGGCTATCCAGCCCGACCTATTCAGTCTTCACTACAGGCTGTAGCTGGGGGTCAACCGCAGACCGGTCAACATTTCTCTGAGTTTGGAGGTTATCCCCAGACTCCGTCATTCTCACAGAGACCTATGCTTGAACCCAGAGAGTGTTATGGATGTGGGGAAATTGGATATATTAAGAGATATTGTCCAAAACAGAGTTACAGACCCCCAATAGTCAGAGGTAGAGGTGGTGATGGAAGAGGCCGCCCTTCTGGAGGACGTGGTGGTCAAGGTAATGGTGGTCACCAAACCAACCGGGGTGGAGGGAAAGCCGGAACGACTGCAGCACAACATGGTAGGGGCAACGGGCAGACAGATGATAGAGCCCATTGTTACGCTTTCCCTGGGCGGTCGGAAGCGGAGACATCTGATGTTGTTATCACAGGTAATCTTTTGGTTTGTGATTGCATGGCTTCTGTATTATTTGATCCTGGCTCCACATTTTCATATGTATCTTCCTCATTTGCTACTGGCCTTAATTTACATTGTGAATTGCTTGACATGCCTGTTGGTGTTTCTACTCCGGTGGGTGAGTCTGTGATAGTTGAAAGGGTATATAGGTCTTGTCTGGTGACTTTTGTGGGGAGCAATACTCATGTAGACTTGGTTATCTTAGAAATGGTTGATTTCGATGTAATTCTGGGTATGACTTGGCTTTCTCCGAATTTTGCAATCTTAGATTGTAATGCTAAAACTGTAACGTTGTCCAAGCCTGGGACAGATCCGTTAGTGTGGGAGGGTGACTACACTTCCACTCCAGTTCGTAATATCTCCTTTCTTCGTGCTAAGAGGATGGTTAGTAAAGGGTGTTTAGCTTTCTTTGCACACCTCAGGGATGATGCTACCCAAGTACCTTCAATTGAGTCGGTTTCGATAGTCCGTGAGTTTCTGGATTTGTTTCCTGCAGACCTTCCTAGTATGCCACCAGATAGAGATATTGACTTTTGCATTGATCTGGAGCCGGGTACTCTCCCCATTTCCATACCCCTTTATAGAATGGCTCTCGCTGAGTTAAGGGAGTTAAAGACCCAACTTCAAGATTTGTTAGGTAAAGGTTTCATTAGACCGAGCGCTTCCTGTTGGGGCCAATGGTTATGGTACTTGTGTTGTCACCTGTTAAGTATTGGTTGGTTTTGTATTATTATTTGATATATATTGCTTTCTATTTTGAGTTGGCCGATGATAACTACTCAGTACTTGTGTTTTGTACTGACCCCTACTTGTATTGTTTTCTCTTTGTTAATTGTGGAGTGCAGCAAACGTGCCATCGTCTTCAACTCAATCGCAATCTAGACAGACGTCAGCATAATCAGACTCAGGGTGAGCTATTGTTCCTAGCTCGGACTGGATTCTCTCTCATTCATGTCTTGTGTCCTTGAAGTTCGGACATGGACATTGTTTACTTATCTAGCTTTCTAGATACTCTTAGATTTAGTAATTGAGGATAGATGTTCTTGTGTGATGATTCCAGATTTGGGGGATAGTAATGATAAATTTAGAAGTTATTTAATCGATGTTTATTATGAGTTTTAAACTTCCGCATTATATTCTGTTTATTATGAATTCTCACCTTTTTTGTTTGAAGTCAATTGTGTCACTTAATCTCTTAAAGCCAATGTGTGATGTCATATACTGCTCCTTATGTCATTTTTATTGCCTCCTTGAAGTATTATTTGTCATGTCTTCTATTATGGTCGTTCCTTTCAATCTCCAAATGATTAATGACCACCAAAATAAGCTCTTAAAAGAGTTATGAACCGATAACAACAATCTCCAAGATTAAAGAACTAATAAAAGAATCATATATTACAGGTGGGCATCCCAGGGGCAAAAAGTTCCTTAGCATGAGTCGATCCCAACTGGTAGTAATAAGGGTTACAACTGCAGGGCGAAATCCTAGCATGGGACAATCCCTATTGTATAGACGGGTGACACTCAAGGGGCGAAATCCTATAATCACCCTCGATCCCAAGTTGTGTAATTATGAGGAACGCATCCCAGTGGTTAAATAAGAATACATGTGTTTCTCCCGTGTCATCCTCTTCTTGTACACTGTTGGTCATTTTGAGCAGTAGAGTTTATTTCTTGGTAATACTGTCGGGTCGACGATCCACGACGGACGCGTCGGGGTGTCTCGTTCCAAACACTTAATCCTGAAATTTGAGTACTGAGATCGACTCTCTGAACATCAATACGGAAGCAGGACGGACCGTCGTTGGCACGACGGACCTTCACAAATCTTTCCCAGAATTGAGTTTTCTCCTGAACTCTATGACGACTCAGCAGGAGGAAGGACTTCACGTCGTGACGCAACCTCACAGGCTACGTAACCCTGGCTGGTCGGATTTCTGTAAAGTTTTTAGGGGCGTTTTGGACTATTCATGCTTATAATTATAAAGTTAGTATTAATATAATAGTTAATTACGTGGGGTTAAAGTAGATAACCTTGAAAATAAAAAACAAAAAAGTGTTGTGGGTGGGTTATTTTTATCAATCTTTTATACTTAATTATAATATACAATTAGGTAAAAGAAAAAGGGTTTTGAATAAGAAAAGATGAGAAAGAACATAGAGAAAGGGGACAGCACGAATGAGAGAGGGAGAAAACGAATAGGAAAGCAAAGCATTGGAGCCGTATGATTGTGTGATCAGATCTTCGGTGGAGAGGTTAGTTATAGTTTAATGCTATTCCTGTAGTAAACTCTAGAATACGATTGATATGTATTTGGGTAAATTTCGTAAAGTCTTCTATATTCTTAATTGTGTGCTTCATGATGTGACATTCTATCGCCTTGTGATAATAAGCCCATGATAGGCTGTTTGAATCTTAAAAAACCTTAAAACCTCTTTGTTAATGAGATGCCTTGGTATAAAGAAGGCTTGATAACTGAAAAGAATGAGATTAGGGAACTGGTTTCCACTTTCCTACCCCAGGATAGTAATGGATCGGAGTGTCACGTTCTGACACCGGGATAGTAAGGATCTGGTGTCACGTTCCGCACCAGGATAGTAATGGATCGGGTGTCCACGTTCCGACACCAGGATGTATGGATCGGCGTTCACGATTCCTAACACAAGATAGTATGGAATCGGAGTGTCACGTTCCGACACCCAGGATCGTAAAGAGAATTAATCTTGAATTATGCTAATATACTCAGATTTTAAACCTATTTCCCAATGAGTATGGTGGTGGATGCTTGATCCTCATGATGTGCTTGGGTGTGGGGGGTGGGAAAACGGGAGCGACCATTGTTAATGTACTGGGGGCCTGTTTTTTGTTCACGGCGGAGTGTTTACAGGGTGAATGTTTGGGGTGTGGGGGTTGGTTTGTGGTATTAATTATGGGTTGCTATATATTGGGCTTTCTATGTTTGATTTGGGCAGAGACGAACGCAACGGTGGGGGGGTGACGACCCCGACGGGGGAGGGGCGCGGGGAGTGGCACAAACGCGCGCGGCAACGCAAAGCACAGGCCGAACCACGCAGCAGAAGCAACGCAGGACGAGGCCGACCACGAGGCGCGCGCAGGCAGAGCGGAGGCCGGAAGGCGAATTACTATTGGTGGACGGCTAGTTTGGGGGGGGAGCGGAGTCGGTAGTTCGGGCGGTTTGAGAGCGGCGGTAGGATGGAGGTTAAGTTTGCGGGAGGAGAGGGGCGGGGGGGGGGGTTGAATGACGGGCCGTGCCCCATGGAGTTTTGGTGGGGAGAGGAAGGGGGAGTAACATGGGGAGGAGAGGGTTGGGGAGCTGGGAAGCGGGAGGTGGGTGGGGGTAGGGTGATAAGGGGTTGTTTTTAAATGTCGGCTCCAAGGATGAGTGTCTTGTTTTATCTTAAGTTGTTGTGGTGTCGAGGGTGTAGGGTGGGGTGGTCGTCTGGGAGGGGTTGGGGGTGGGGGTTGTGTGGTGCGCAGCCCATAGTTGTGAAAAAAAAAAAAGAAGGGGGGTGCTTGCCACTACGCGGCCGCGTGGTGTGGGGCGGGACACTTGGAGATCAGGCAGGAGGGCGGGGTGGCCGCAGCACACAAAAACGGCGAGGAGAGGCGGAGACGGGAGGGGGACGGCCCGGGCGGTGCTTGAGAGTCTAGAGGCCGTATGGAAAATGCCAGGCCATGCCGGCGGGCGGCGTGCTATTACACTGATTGGATGCCAATTGGTATCTAGTGGAACAAATTGGTTTATCTGACATCTTCCCCTCTTTCGGCAGATGGTATAAACTAAGGAGCAACCGAAACTCGCAACATCAGCACGGCAGAAAAGATGCGTCTAGAAAGCCAAACCACTGGGGCTGGTACATCAAAGAGGAGCATGGGAAGAGTCCGGGTGGTGAGTCCAAGGATGCTTCCTACAGAGTAAGCGACAACACCTGACCCATTCTAGTACTGTAGGAAAAGTGTAGGGCGTGACTGCGCTGCCACCGACTGAGGAGTAGTAAGATAGGTGAGGAAGGGGAGAATGATGCAGTGGAAGAATAGGAATTCCCAACACCAACCTACCCGAGAGATGATTAATCAGGTTCTTGCCTTATCTATAGCGGGGTATCTGATCAGGGCCAGATACACGGGGGGGATGCCATATGGTTTAATTTCTCTGCACCAGCACCTCGGGTTCCCCGTGGGTCAACCATGCAGCCATGTGTGGCTCCCCCGACACTTGATCCTCATGGAATGGAGGCAAACTGTCCTCGATTGACTACATTGGCCTATAATACAAATGATCAGCACAATCCTTTTTATGTAATTCTCGAATTGAAACCTGAGCCCTCTCAAGGGTGCCTAACTGATGATGCCTATTTTTCTGGTCGATTTCATGAACTAACTACCAAGATTTGGCATAGTAGAACGATTGGCGTACGAATTTTGTGCCTTCAATTTCAGGGGAACCCAAATTGTGGTGGGGTGCGATCGTATGTTACGTGTCAACCAGCACAAGCAGCCACCTAATATATTGGGCAGTCATTCTCTCGGCTTGTTTATGGAGGAATATATTCCCCCCGACTGTTGAAGGATAGGAGAGAGAATAGTAAAGTTCCCTGCGCCTATATCAAATGCCGTATGTCGGTCACTGCGTATGGAGGCAATTTTCGTGCGAGTTATCTAGTTCTATGCGAAAACCAAAAGGGGAGGCAGAAGAGCAGCGTTGCTTCAGTCCACAAGAGCAAAAAAACGGATGGTGCCGTGTTTTTAAAGGGATTGTAGGTCCATGATTTTTCCTATCCGACGCCTTACAGTATCTACTGCAAAGCGAAATCCTTATCAGGAAGTGGTAGAAAAAGACTTTGTGATAGAGGTGGCGAGGGAGTGAAGCCCGATGCCTTCACCATGGGATCAGCAACTAAGAAGTTTACGTAAGGAGGTGAGTTTAGTGGTTTTCTTACTCCAGCGGGAAGAGTTTCATTAGGCGTATCGCAGCCCGACCTTAATTCAGGTCTTCACTACAATGTCTGTAAAGCTGGAAAGGTTAATCCGAAGCCGGGCACGACCGGTCAACATTTCTCTGAGTGTGGGGTTATCGCCAGACTCCAGTCATTCTCACAAGAAAACCTATCGTGAACCCAGAGAGGGTTAGGGATGATGGGGAAAGGATATAGGAAAGATAATGTGTCCAAAGACAGAGTTAAGACCCCACCCCCCAATAGTCAGAGGTAGAGGTGGTGATGGAAGAAGGCACGACGCCCTTAGCCTGTATGACTACGGTGGTCATGTATGTGGTGTTTGCACCAAACCAACCGGGGTGGAGGGAAAGCCGGAACGACTACAGTGCAGACAACAGTGTAGGGCAACGTGCAGACAGATGATAGCGATCCCATTGTTAACGCTTTCCCTGGGCGGGTCGGTACGCGGAGCACATCTGAAAGTTTTAGGTCACAGTAATTCTTTGTGTTTGTGATTGCATGGTCTTTCCTGTATTAATATTAGATCCACGGGCCCACATTTCAATATGTATCTTCCTCATTTGCTACTTGGCCTTATTTACATTTGTGGAATGCTTGACATGCCTGTTGGTGTTTCTACTCCGGTGGTGGTCTGTAGATAGTTTAAAAGTATAATTAGGTCTTGTCTGGTGACTTTTGGTGGACATACTCATGTAGCTTGTTATCTTAGCATTGTTGATTTCGCTGTAATTCTGGGTATGACGTTGCTTTTTCTCCGAATTTGCAATCTTGATTGTAATGCCAAAAAAAACTGTAACGTTGTCCCAAGCCTTGGACAGATCCCGTTAAGTGTGGGAGGGTGACCACTTCCCTCCCGTTGCGTAAATATCTCCTTTATTCGTGCTAATAGGATGGTTTAAAAGGGTGTTTAGTTTCTTTGCACACCTAGGTGATGCTAACCCAAGTACCTTCATTGAGTCGGTTTCCGATAGTCCGTGAGTTTCTTCTGGATTTGTTTACCCTGCAGGAGCCTTCCTTAGTCTGCCACAGATATAGATATATTGACTTTTTGTCATTGATCTGGAGCCGGGTAACTCTCCTCCCCATTTACCATACCCCTTTAAATAGAATGCTCTCGCTGAGTTTGTAATGGAGTTTAAAAAAAGACCCAACTTCAAGTTGTTTAGGGGGTAAAGGTTTCATAGCCGTGCGCTTTCCATTGGGGTGCTCCCGGTTTTATTGTGAAGAATAAGGATTAACTTTTCGGATGTGCAATAGACATACAAGCAACTGGAATAAATAACCTGTTAAGACAAGTATCCTCTTCCCTCGCATTGGTGATTTGTTCGACCAGTTACAGGTGCTTGTAACCTTCTCAAAAATCGACTTGAGATCGGTTACCATACAATTGAAATACGGGCAGCAGATGTTGCCAAAGACTGCTTTTCGACCAGGTATGGGCATTATAATTCTTAGTAATGTCTTTTGGGCTTACGAAATTACCCTGCTGCTATTAACACACATGAGCTTGCTGATGGGTATTTTTTAAGCCATACCTGGATCTCTTTGTCAATTTGTATTCCTTGATGATATACCGGGTATACTCAAAAAAGCAAGAAAGAAACCTGAGGAAGCTCACTTGAGAATGGTATTGGTAATGTTAGATGGAGACAAGCTTATGCCAATTCTCTAATTGTCGATTTTGGCTAGATTCCGTGTCCTTCCTTGGGGTAATTTGGTTTTTTCTAAGGATGGAGTTTATGGTTGGATTCTTCCAAGATTGAAAGCAGTGAAGAATTGGGTAATACCTACTAATGTTACAGAGGTAAGAACTTCGTCGTTGTTTTAGCAAGCCTACTGCCGAATCGATTTGTCAAGCGGATTTCTTCCGTTGCCTTGCTTCCCGACTGACAAATTTGACTAATCAGAGTAATACATTTGTATTGGTCTGACGAATGTGAGAAGTTTCAGCAACTCAAGACTTTTGACACTGCCGGTGGGAGAAAGGGGGGGGGAGAAACCAATCCCTTACTCTTGCCCTGGAAGGTAAAGAAGTTTCATTGTTTATTGTGATGCAATCCTATTCCCTGGATTGGGTGCAGTGCGTAGACAGAGAACAGAAGTAATTGCTTATGCCTCGAGGCCATTAAAGTTGCATTAACGTAATTACTCCGAACCCACGATTTGAGTTGGCTTTGCAGTAAGTGTTTTGCATTAAAGCAATGGAGACATTATCTATATGGGGTTTTAAAAATGTGAAGTCTATATGGATCATTGCCGTATTTTTTACAATATGTCCTTTACTAGAAGAATTTGAAATTTGGAGACAGAGGAGAATGGATGAACTACTGAAAGAACTATGATATCACTAATTAGTAATCATCCGGGAAAGCTAATGTTGTAGTCAGATACTAACTTTAAGTAGAAAGGCAAGGGAGACAATGGAAATATCTAGGCCCCATTTTGGGCAGGTTTCTAAACGCCCATTGGCTAGAGAGGTTCATACTTTGGCTAATGACTTTATGAGGCTATAAAGTAAATGATAAGGAGGATTTTTGGCCTTGTGGAGGCAAGATCTTCCTTTTCTTAGATAAGATTAAAGCATAAGTTTACAATGAGAAACTGATCCGGATTCCGAATAAGGTGTTTTGCCAGAGAGGCCTAAAGAAGCAAAAATTATCGATGAGAAGGTGGTTTTTTTGAGAATTAAGTGGAAGGGTATGTGTACCCCGTGTCGATGATGTTGATCACACTATTCTGACAGAGCTTCATAGTTCAAGGTATTTCTATACTCCTGGTGCAACCAAGATTGTAATCGTGATCTAAAGCAACATTTTTGGTGGGTAGGATGATGCGTGACATTGGTTGATTGTTGCTCATGCCCGAATTGTCAGGGTCAGGTAAAGTAATGAACACACCAGAGGCCTGGAGGGACACTTCAGAGAATGCCCATTCCTAAATGGAAGTGGGAGAGAATTGCAATTGACCTTCGTGTGGTGGTCTTATCCAAACAATGGGTAAGTATGACTCCATTTGGGGTAATTGTTGACAGATTTATAACGAAGTATGCTCATTTAATTCTGGTCAGGTGACTATAATGCAGCAGAAGTTCGCCAACTTTACATGTCAGAAATTGTTCGATTGCATGGGAATTCCCCTTCCATTTATCAGTATAGGTACGCAGTTTACTTCTATGTTTTGGAAAACCAATTGCATGCCGAATAGGTTACTAGGTTGGATCTTGAGTAACCACCCGCATTTTCACATTTCACCTCAGACCGATGGTCCATTTCTGAGCGAACGGATTGGTTTTTTGGAAGATATGCTCGTGCTGGTGTGATGAAGTTTGGTGGTGCATTGGAAACTTCTGACCCTTAGAATATTCTCATACAAACAATAGGTATCCTCAAGTATTGATTGGCCCCATTTTGAGGCCATTGTATGGGAGAAGATGTTAGGTCTCCCATTGGTTGGTTTGATGCATTTGAGTTTTTTAGACCTTGGGGTACTGACCTTCTGAGGTCAATCGTTGGATAAGTGAATGCATTCAAGAAAAGCTTTTAGCGGCCCTCAAAGTATGGTAGAAAGAATATGCACGCAAAGGTAGAGACTTTTGTAGTTTTATGGAGGGTGAACAAGTCTTACTGAAGTTTCATCTCCCCCATGAAAGGGGTGATGGCCGGTTGGTAGCGAGGTAAGCTTATTCCCTAGGTAAGATTGGTCCCTCTGAAAATTTCTGAAGTGGCGTGGGGGAGGTAAACATATGAATTAGCCCTTGCCCCGCAGGAATGTCCAAGGGTGCAACCCGGTAGTTCATGTGTCTATGCTGAAAAGGTACCCTGGTCAATAGAAACTACATTATTCGTTGGGATTCGGTTCTTCCTTTCTTGATGAGAAATTTTGTCCTTATGAGGTGGGAAGGAGCCTGTTGCTATTGCCTGTAAGAGAATCCCTCAAGTTGAGTGATTCGGGGAGATTAGCCTCCATCAAAGTCAATGGAAGGAATCGACCGAGTTTGAAGAGTCCACTTGGGAAGAAGAGGCTGATATGCAAGAAAAATACCCTCTTTGTGTCTTGCCCTTTTTACAGATTCAGGTACTCCTTTTCGCGGCCTTGTTTTTCTCTTGGGATCGTTCGAAGACGAAACGATGGGTCAATTGGGGTATCTATTTTTAACGACCTATTAGTCAATGTCTTTGAGATTAGAGTTTATTTTCTAGTAATAACTTCCTGGTCGGGGGGGTAAGCGGTCCCACGACCGAGCCGTCATGTGCGCGACGGACCGTCTGGGGTGTCTCGTTCCAAAACACCTTAGTCCTAGAAATTTTAGTACTCTGATATCGGGGACTCTCGAACGTCACGACAGAATAGAGACGGACCGGTCGTTGGAACGACAGACCGTCACATACTTTCCCACATATTGAGTTTTTTCTGACTCTGTGACGACTCGCAGGACGGACCGTCACACTTCTAAACGTAACCCTTGCTGTGTCGATTTTCGGTAAAACGTTTTTAAGGGGCGTTTTGGACTCTTCATGGGCTTAAATTATAAAGTTTAGTGGCTTAATTTAATAATTTAATTACGTTTGGGTTAAAGAAGATAACCTTGAAAAAAAAGTGGGTTAATTTTTATCATTTTTTTATACTTAATTATATGACAATTAGGGTAAAAGAAAAGTGTTTTGAATAGAAAAAGAGTTAGAAAGAACAGCAGAGAAGAGGGGAGACGAACGAGAGATGTGGAGAAATGAAGAGGAACCAAAGCATTGGAGAAGTATTGGCGTGATTCACGATTCTTCGTGGAGGTAAAGTTTTATGGTTTATTGCTATTCCAATAACACAACTAAACTCTAAATAGCGACTGATATGTATTGGGTATTCGTTAAAGTCTTCTATATGCTTAATTGTTGTGCTTGCAATGAATGTGATTATATAATTGTGAATAAATAAGCATGATGTGAGGCTGTTTGAAATCTTAACCTTAAAACCTCTAATCTGAATATAATGCTGATGCCTTGGTAAGAAAGACGGCTTTGATGAACTGAAAGAATGAATTAAGGGAATCGGGTTCCACGTTCCGACACCCGCCAGAAGGATAGTGTGGATCGGAGTGTCCACTTTCCACCCATGATAGTATGGGATCGGCGGTGTCAGCGTTCCGACCACCAGTGATAAGTAATTGGATCGGGTGTCACTTCCGCACCAGGATATTATGGATCGGGTGGTCCACGTTCCGACAGCCAGTATAGTAACAATGGATCGGAGTGGGTCCCACTTCCGACACAAGGATAGTAAAGAGATTAAATCTTTGAATTATGGCTAATATACTCAGATTGAAATGACCTGTTTCCCAAATGAGTATGGTGTGGAGGCTGAGATCCTCATAGCTGTTGCTAGTTTGGGGGGGGCCAATGGGTATGGTACTTGTTGTTGTCAGCCACCCTGTTTAAGTATTTGGTTGGTTTTTGTCATTAATTATTTGATATATATTGCTTTCCTTTTTGAGTTGACGAATGATACCTACTCAGGTACTTGTGTTTTGTACTGACCCCCTACTTGTATGTTTTCTTTTTTTCTCTTTGTTAATTGGGAGTCAGCAACGTGTCATCGTCTTCAACTCAACCGCAGATCTAGCCAGACGTTCAGCATAAATCAGACTTCAAGGGTGATCATTGGTTCTATGCCGGATTGGATTCTCTCTCATTCATGTCTTGGAATAGTCCTTGAAGTTTCGGGACCATGGACCATTTTGTTTCTTATCTTAGTTCTTATACTCTTAGATTTAGTAATTTGAAAGGAGTAGTAATCGTGTGGTGATGACCTTCCAGTTTTGGGGATATACATTGATCAATTTCGACGTTCTTTCCTCAATCGCTGTTTATTAACGGAAGTTTATAAGCTTCCGCCTTATACTTCTATTTATTATGTTGAATGTTGGGGTGTAGCATTGGCTTTTTTTTTGTTCGCTCCCTCGTATTATCATGGTGGGTGCCACTCGCGGCTCGTTTTGGGTCGTGACACTTCTACCCTGATCACTGGTCAATTGTAACATTACCTACAAAGGGAACATACAGAAAATTAAGAAAGAATGTAATTACTTGGATCCCACAAGATAAGCAATGGTGGTCCTTTCTCTCCCTAATCTAGTCACGCATATGTTCTATTATTGGATTTCATTTGAGCTCTCGTATTACATTTCTATTGCCTTACATATTCATTCCATTTTTTTCGTACTAACGTCCCTCGGGGGGACCTGCATTTCATGCTGCAGCACAGGTAATCAACTATACGACTTCTCAAAGTAGGAGCACATGAACTCTGCGACTCTACTTTTTTGGTGAGCTCCAGTTGATTCCGAGCCTTTAAATTTGATTTTGTGGTGATTCTTTGAGGTCTTGTATCGTAGTTTAAGGGTAGGAGGAGAACTCATGTTTCCAACCTACTCTATTTTTCCTATCATCTTTTAGAGAGGCTTGTAGACGTATGTATATGGGTTTAGTTGTGTCTTAAGGATTGTGGGGCCCAAGTACGGCCAAGTCTTGTTATATAACTTTTGGACTTACTTATTTGTTGTTGTAAGCCCGGCTTCTCCTACTGAACTTGTTCACAATTGTTATAGGTAGATGCACATTAAGAACAAGGTTTCTTTGGTTGGTTTCTCTCCTTACTTTAGGGTTCACAGGTGAGTTTGTCCCGTCCCCGTCTTTAATGGTTTTTGGAGGCGTTGACTACACTTACAGATTGTTGTTATAACAATTCTCAGAAGAATGGGTGACCTTTCTTTTGTAGCAGAAAAACCGACTTCATGAAATGGATAAATCAGCATGATCAAAAATGATTTGATTATTAGATGTAACATAGTTATTTGATCTACAAAAGCTTAATCGCAAATGAGCTAATTTGCTTACATAATGAAGCCACCAATATATAGAAAATTGACATTACAATAAAAAAAACATTTTAACCCCTTCTTCGTTCAAATCATATTGATCAATCGAAGTAAGTCCAAGGTTTGTTTTGATTGGAATTTAATCCATCAGAGTCGCAATAATGGTGATGTTCCTGTGATAATGACTTCCAGCACGATTACGAAAAAAATATATGCATTAATTGAATGGAGGATACAATCAAAGGAGTGTCACACAACACACCATCTTTCACCAAAAAATCTTTTTCACACTTGATTTTAAAAAACTGGTGAGATAGACCGTTCAAGGTTCATTCAAGTGATATCTTATACACTTATTCACTACGGATTCACCAAACATTCAATATTGAGAGTTTGTTGATTAAGATCGGAATGCAAATTCAGTCTCCACAAATATTAGTAAAGTTTTTTCATGGGGAGAAACAATATGGTTGTACTCTTTTCCTTAACCATGTTTCCCCACATAGTTTTTCTGGTACGGTTTTTAACAGGCAACATTCAAGCGTATAAAAGATATGTGACTCTTTTTTCCTTCCTAGGATTTTTCCACAGGTTTTTTTCTAGTAAGAATTTAACAAAGACATATTAATTTATGGACATCCAAGGGGGAGTGTTATAAAATATTTAGTGTGTATGTCCACTACACCAAGAAATTATACTCACCCATTATCTCCCGATTTTCCTCATTATGAAATGATCATACCCCACAACCTCCACCTTTCTACCCGTTATTTTCTTGTACATTTCACTTTCATAATCTCCCCATTATATTCATGTTAATGTCATGTTTAATGACTCAACGTTTGTATGGCCTCGTTATGTTCCACTATAGATAGAGGCATGATGGTTTCATATGTATACACTTGAAGGTTTGCGTGAATACTTGAACAGATGCTCTCATCATCGTGCTCCCTATTTCTAATTGTTTTCACATCTTCTATATGCTCTGTCTTGTTTCCTTCTTTTCTTTATCTTTCAGCTTATATGTTTGCTTTAGTTTTACAAAAATAATAATTTTAAAAAGTTTAATTGAATCAATGTAATTAAAAAAAATTAAGTTATACGTGTAGGCTGCGTTTGTATTTCAGATGAAAAAACAACCAAATTTTGGATTGAATTGTGATCTTTATCCCTATTTATATTTTGAATGAAGAAATCAAGCCATTTTGGATTAAATTATGACTTTTTGAAAATCATGAACTATACGTATAGGTGATTTAAAAGATTATGTTGGGACTCCTCTCAAAAATCGCACTGGGGCAGGACTCTAGCAAAACGCCCTGACACTCAAGTGGCGGGCTTAGTTCTATAAGACTTACACCCCAAACACCCGACTATACGCCCTAAGTTCACTCAATGCTCGAGGCTCGCCTAACATATCTTGCATCAAATTATGTATTATAATCTAGTTAACATTGCTGACCCTCAGAATTCTTGTGAAACTTAATAGATTTTTAATCTATAGAGATAAGAAGATTGAGAGCAACTCAAATAACAAGTTGTAGTATCGTATCTTTACTATTTCGTAACATTGTGAAAGTGATTATATAATATGTAACATCTGCCGCTACCCTTCGGTACGCACAAGGTAAAACTCCCGCTCCTATTAAATAGCTAGCAAACTATGTCTCAAAATTATCATATTTTATTTAGCTATTGTTCTAAAATAATATATTGTGGTTGTCCACTACATCAAAAATTTACTCCATTACTTTCATCCATTATGAAGATAATCAAAACCTCCACCTTTGTAACCAATATTCTTGTAACTTTTCATTTTCATAATCCCCCCTACCCCATTATATTCATGTTAATGTCATGATTTATAACTAACTTTTTGTATGCCTCTATGTAATATTATAAATAGAGGCATAAGGGTTCATATTGTATAAACTTGAACATTTTGTGAACACTTGAAAGAAATAAAGTTCTCGTATTGTTCCACTTGTGTCATGTTCTTCTTGTCTTTATTTTTATATTATTTTCTTGTTCTTAAGTTTTACAACACGTAATCAGCAGGATTGCTCATTCTCCATCATGTATCAATGGTAGGTGATATGAATTATCCTAGTCGTTACATGGTATAGTTCATATCCTATATATTATTTGTACTAACAAAGCTTGTTTTGTGGTTATTTCAAAATTATTAGTAAATTATGATAATCTTCATAAGAATGTGAGAGGGACTATTAAAATGTTTTAATTTGTTTTAATTGGAGAATTATATATGATTCTAACATGTTCTAATTAATTGATTTTGTTCATTTTTCTTGTACTTTAAGTCAAATTTAGATTATATTTATTATTTTTATTAAAAAAAATTGGTAACATATTTGGTTTATCAAGACATTGATTGAGGGTAAGACGGTGAATTCAAGTTTCACAGCACCAAGTGGGTAAGACACAAAGTTAAAGTCTCGGTGCACCATGATAATAAGAAGTTGGATTTTAAGTCCTAGTGATTTATGGCCAAAGACGTTTTGTATGGGTAAGAAATTGGATTTAAGTTCTAACGCACTATAGTGATGATATGATGATAACTAACATAAAGTTGTATACTTTTGACTGAAAGTCATGAAATTTACCCAATTAATTTGTTTCATTCTCTTATGTGAATGTGATAGCAGTGTATAATATGTCTGAAAAATGACAAGTGGTTGAATGTATAGATATGGTTGTGGTAAAATGTTAATGGTCATCATTGTGGTAATTAATAGGAAGAACTTTATGGGTTCATAAGATGATCCTTGAAATGTGAAGGTAATTTGTCTATTAAAGTGGTATAAAAGACTTTTGGACATATTGTTTCTTAAGATGCTCCTTCAAATGTGAAGATATTTTTTTATGGTAATTTTTATCCATCAAAGTGGTATGAGAAGTTATTGGGCACATTGTTGTTGGTGCAACCCAAATTTGAAAAGTTATGTAAATCCTCCATCAAAATAAAAAAAAATACAAAGTGATAGTACATTTGGTACATTTGACCTCTTAAAGTGTTGTTGAGGTGAGTCACATAAATTTGATAGTGCCAAAGCATAACAAAGAGTTTTTAATAAAAACTTACGGAGCATATACAAATGGTTATGGTCAATTTAGTGAAGAAAATGTGACTTGTGTTCATATGGATAAGACATATTCATGTATTGTTGGATAAATGTCACATCTCATCTCTACGGGAGGTTTGAGAGATTAAAAAGAAATATTTTATCATAAATAAGTATTTGGGCATATACTTTGAGTACATCACAAATATTGTGGTATGTTCTATCATGAACTATTGCTAACAAAAGAAAGAAATAATTTTTTCCTATAGAGGTTGTGACCATGACCAAAATAAATATTATTATATGGCAACACAAATTTGTCATTAGTAGTCAAGAAATAAGTCTTGCATGTATTCTCATTGAAGGAGATGGTCACCCTAAGAATGATGTTGTGACATTTGTAGCAGTACACAGTCTTAATTAAGAGTTTCGAAAGAACTAATTTGTTACTATCCAGAAATGAAAAGAGTTCATAATATTGAGGTTATAGTAAGTTTCAAAAGAAACTTTTTAAGTTTCGATGGAATTGAAAATAATTATTATATTGAGACTGTAAATATTGAAAGATCAAATGTCTTTAAATTACTACAATCAAAGCGGGTTATGAATATATACATAAAAGGTTACCCGTCTTTCTCTTGTTTGTTGTTTATAAATATAGACATGATGATGTAATCACATGCAAAAGTAAACTAGAAGTTTACTATGATAAATATCAGTTGGCATAACCGGTCGATCATTTCAGTTCAAATGCAATGCAAAAAATTAAGAATTCATGTGGTTATATGTTGAAGAAATAAAAGATTCTTCAAAAATTCTCATGTGTTGCTTGTTCTCATGATAAAATGATCATTGTACCAGCTAAGGTTGGATTGTATCACCTAAAATTATTTGAAAAACATATAAGAAGGTGAATATGAGTCTGTTCACCTGCCATGTGGGTCGCTTACTATTATAATTTAATAGATGCATCTACGGTATGGTCACATTCCATTTGTATCAACTTACAAATTGGTTTGACTTAAGTCATTGACTGCCCCTTAAAGTTGTCTCCATATTCCACTAGACGCCTCAACAGACCATTTTTCCTATAGACACTCCAATCTTTAAAAATAAATATCTATCAAATATTTTTCTGGCACATAACCATAAGAGAAAGTGTGTGTAATGCACATACACATGATGTGGCAAAATAACAAATCAGGTGAAAACATGTGATATTTTAATTTAAAGTAATTATAAAAATAAATTTTGAATGTAAACAAATCTAAAAAAAAAGAATTTCAACTTAAAAAAGAAAAGAAAAGAATTGTACACCCTCAACCCCCCCCCCTCCCTGCACCCCCCACCGTACCCCACCCCTCCCTTACTTCTCTTTCCCTAACAACTATCCTTGTCCACCAAGGTTAACTCTCAATATAGAAAAAATGGAGGTTTTAGTATGACTTTATTTTTTTATTTCTCTTCATGCCTTCTTTCTTATTTTCATTATTAATAGTATTTTATTGAAAGATCTGTATTTTTATTGTGATTCGAATTTTTTATTACTTTACTGTTTATGTTCAATTTGTGAAGAAAAAGAGATGTGGATCGATGAAGAGAAAGAGAAAAAATATTTAATTAATGGTCTTCATTTGTTCCGACAAAGAAGATGTGGATAGAGGTTTCCATTATCTCCGGAAAAATAGACGTAGATGATGATGTCCATTTTTCGATAAAAATGAAGGGTACATTTGGAAAATTAATAGTATAGTGATAAGAAGATTAAAAAAAATGGTGTGTATTCTTGTGAAAAAATGGTGGACCAAGATCTTATGGTGAAATATAGAAAGATAGATTTTTTTACTAATAATGAAAAAAATAGAAGAAAAAATTGAAAAAGTAAAAGAAAAATGATAATATATTAGTTTCACGATTACACCTTTTATGTCACATCCGCATAAGTGTCTAAGTGGTTCAAATCCGAGAGGGTATAGATGTTTAATAGTTACAAATCCTAGTTGAGGTGTCTAAGTGAATTATGAAGACAACTTCAAGGGGTCAGACATGACTTAAGTCAATTGGTTTTTGTAAGTTTGTTTGCTCAAATTGTTAAATTAAGAGCATCCAAACAGAGTATAAAATTATGTTAATAGTATTGGTTGGTTTAGCAGACATTATTTGCCTACAATTATACCATTGATTATGAGAATAAATCTCTCAAATAAAATTTTGTATGAGATGAGTTATTTAATGTGTATACATCAAACGCACAAAGATGGATCCCCAAATGAGGTTGGGGGTAAATGTTAAATTTCCTAACATTAGGGAGAGATATGTGTAGCAGCTGAAAATTATGTGTAGGTGAATTATCTAGATCCTCGTTAAAAAAATGTAAACGTGAAGTTCAAGAGATAACTTATTTGCAAAAATATTGTAAATAATTTGTCAGATGTATTTGCTGACCCACTATTTTAATTAAGTTGCAAATGCTCCAATAAATAGTCCTTGAAGGACAAAGTCTATGGTACGCCAGATGCATGATAGACCAATCAGTTTTAAACATAAAACTCCTTGAGAAATAAGAGAAACAAAATAACAAAATGGTCATGATAATGAGGTTAGTGCTTTGAAAGAGCAATATGACATAACACTTCATAAAACCTTGGCAAGGTTTTGGTACCTAAAAAAAATGAATTATGAAGAGATCTTGATAAGTTATATCGAATTGGAATTGATGTCAAAATGACCATCGACGGTATGTTTGATATGAAGTGGATCTGAATGCTGAAAATAGTTACTAGGATCTTAAATTTGAATATGTCATATAGTGTGGACAGATAAATGATTAGCCAAATAAAATGCACTGTTCAAGTATATTTTGTTTCACTTAGAAAAATGATATCTTTGAGCTTATAGTTCGTAGATCAAAATATATGTTAGTGGGGTACAAATGAATCATTGAGCGAAAATATAACCATAAGATATAAAGTAGGGTTTGTGCCTGGGGCGTAAGGGTTTTTGAAAAAGTTCTATTATTATTAAATGGAGATATATTCTCCAGTGGTGGGTGTTATGAGACTTGTTTCAATATGGCAATAGATGAAATACTTGTATATTTATAATGAATGATTATTATGTCTAATTAGACGATGAATGTTATATGAAAATCCTTAAAGGATTCAAAAGGTCTTAAAATAATTTCATTGAGTACCAAATGATTTTGATACTGCTTAACAAAAAAAAAACTTTTTAGTCTCAAGAAAAAAATAATGAAATGTATTAGTCCAATTGGTGCACATATAGATTGTTGGTTTTGCAAATGCTACAAGATTATTGATATAGATAACGAAAGTTATGCGAAACAATTCTCATATTATTATTTAAGTTAGGACAAGAGACTAACAAAGAAAGTGAATTAACACATAGAAGATGTGTGATTTTCGTTAACAAGAAAAGACGAGCTTCGATAAAATTAAAATGATCAATCTCCGAGTCAGAAATGATTTGATTATGTAGATGAGGAATATTTATTTGATCCGTATAAAGCTTAATCGCAAATGGACTATTTATTTACATATGAAGGCACAACAATATCTTGGCATTCAAAAAATCAAATACTAGTAACCACTTCTTCAAATCATGGAGAATTAATATTGATCTATGAATTAAAAAGAGAGTGTGTTTGGTTGGAATATAATCATGATCTATCATATTCAGAAAATATGTGATTTTCTTTTGAAAAGAATATTCCAGCCACCATATACGAAAATGATATATAGCTCAATTGAAGAGAAGATATAATCATAGGAGAATGGACAAAATATATTTCACCAAAAGTCTTTTTTCACGCATGATCTTCAACAAAATGATGAGATAGACGTTCAAAGATCCATTCAAGTGATAATCTTGTAAACTTATTCACTAAAGATTGCCAACATCAATATTTGAGAAGTTGTGATACAAGATTGGAATACATTGTTTTCGAGATATCAAGTAAGGTTTTTATCAGGGGGAGAAAAATACGCATTGTACTCTTTTCCTTAACCGTGATTTTATTCCAATTGAGTTTTTCTGGTAAGATTTTTAACAAGACAACATTCAAAGCGTATTAAAAGTTATGTGTACTCTTTTTTCTTCACAAAGATTTTTTTCACGAGATTTTTTTCTAGTAAAGGTTTTAACGAGACATATTATCTATGGACATCCAAGGGGAGTGTTCTAAAATAATATATTGTGGATGTCCACTACATCAAGAATTTACTCCATTACTTTCCTTCATTATGAAGATAATCATAACCATCTCTACCTTTATAATCATTATTCTTGTAACTTTTCACTTTCACAATCTCCCACATTATATTCATGTTAATGTCATGTTTTATGACTAACCTTTTGTATGCCTCTATGTTACACTATAAATAAAGACATAAGGGTTCATATTGTATATACTTGAAGATTTGGTGACACTAAGAAAGTTATCTCATATTGTTCCTCTTGTGTGTTATTTTTCTTGTCTTCATCTTTATGTTATTTTTTTGTTCTTAAGTTTTACAACAACAATTTGAAAGTAATTATTATTTATATCATAATGAAGTGATGTTTTTACCATAATACTAGTAAGTTTTATTGAGTATTTTCTTGGGGGGGAGGGGGGTGTAAATTGTATAGTATGATAAAAATAACTTTTTGAAAATAATTATTCTTTTAATATTAGAAAGTGAATTTATTTTCTAGATTTTTTTTAATCATGTTTGTGATTATTAGAATTGTCAATATGGGCTAGCCCACCCCATTCGGGCTAACCATACATGCTTCGACATTTTACGGGCAAGCCCATTTTGGTGTGGGCCAGAAAATGGCTGGCCCAACCCATAAGTATGTGGGCTACAGGCTTGCCGGGCCAGCCCAGTTTTTAACAAATTATATTATTTTTAGAATTATTAAATTGAATTACAAATTACAATTCAAAATATTATCATAAATATCGACAAAACAATATTATATGATGTTAATGTTACTATTTTTTTAATCAAATCCACAAATAAAATTATTTTTATAATATTTATCAAAAAAATTCAAGTAAAAGAATAAATATCTAAATAGAAATATTAACTTAATTGTTTTGAGTTTGGACTCTCTTTAATTTTAAATTTTAATATATAATATATTTTTAATAAATTTGTATTGGCCCACGGGCTGACCCTACCAATATTTCTCAAGCCCCACAAATCAGCAGGCTTATTCAGGCTGGGCATCTTAAATGGGCTCCAAAAATCGTAGCTCAGCCCTATTAAATTCCGGGTTAGGTTAGGCTGGCCCACCAGGCCTAGCCCATATTGACGACTCTAGTAATTATTTCAAATTATTGATGTATTTTTATAATTTTGTGTTATTATATTATTATATTAATTTAAAAATCCATAGGACTTACACCCCTCAAAATTTCGGATGATAATTGAATTTTCTAACTTCATCATTCGAATGAAAATTACCAAATAATAAAAAAAATTAATTGAATCAATGTAATGAAAAAAATATTTAAGTTGCACTTGTAGTCTGTATTTGTATTTCAGATGAAGATACCAAACCAAATTTTGAATTGAATTGTGATCTTTATCCCTATTTATATTTTGAATGAAGAAATCAAACCACTTTTGATTAAATTATGACCTTTCAAAAATTGTGAATTATACGTATTTGATATGTTCAACGACGACGTTCAAAAAATAGTTACTCCTTCGTTCACTTTTATTTGTCATGATACGTTTTTCGAAAGTCAATTCAATTATTTTCAAAGTTAAATTAGATTACATTAATTTGATATTTTTAATAAAAAAAAATAGATATACAAAAATTATATGAAAAGTACTATAAAGTGCAATTTTCGCATATCAATATGATAAAAAAAATACATCTTAAAATGTTAGTCAAATTTATTATAGTTTTACTTTAAAAATGAAAATCATTACAATTAAAAGTGAACGAAAAAAGTAAAAGAAATATTTATATATGATTTATTGAGATCTTCCGTTTTTAAATAGATTTTGAGGAGTCAATCACACAAATCATAAGTAAATTTGTTAGTAAATCTAACAAAATTTTGAAAGTGAAATACATTTATGAATTAAATAACAGTTAAGCTCTAGCTAAAAACTTAAAGTAGGAAAACTTCAGTTAATGAGATTGAATTTCTATCTAAAGTCAGTTATTTATAAAATTTTCTCCTAATTTTATATTTATAATTTTCTTAGAATAGTTCAATGCATTAAACACAATAACAGACGAAGCATGCCAATGAAGAGGCATAACTGCAAAATTGATATACATGCTTACAAATTAAAAAATAATGTGTATTTAATAAAACGATAAAAATATATTGTAATTCTTCTCTAGGTAGATACTGCGATACATTATCATAATTCAAATGTCATTTTTATCTTTAATAGGTAATTGAATATTTTTTATCAAACATATACGACATCTTTGAATATACAATATATGTTTGACTAAAATATTAATTTACCTCATTCACTATTCTTAGAATGATTGATTCACTTTTGGGTAAATTCTTATGTTCTAACATTAGTGAAAGTCAATTTATCTATTTATTTTCGATATAGTCATTTCATCAACTTCCATAGATAGATAAATGACAATTTTATAAATGCATGTTTTTCTTAACCATATTAGTTTGACCACTTTGGTGACTAACAAACTATATAGATATGCATACATAATATCATAATTTTGTGCACGTGAATACTTTTAGCATATTTTTTCTTGATTATACTAGTTTGGCCTCTTTGATGATTGACAAACTATATAAATACAAATGCATACATAATATCATAAAATTTTGTGCATGTGAATAATTTTATACATTTTAGTTTGACCACTTTTGTGACTGACAAACTATAGAAACATAATACATGCATTAGGTTGAAAAACCAGACTCATTCTCCCTTGGAATATTGGATATGCCAATAGATAATGAATTGTACTAACCCACATATGCCAAGTGATCATAAATATTATAGGTGTAGAAGTTAATTTTTCTAGTTTGATCTCTTTAGTTACTAACAAACTATATTGCATTAACTATACACATATTATTTATTGCTTAATATAACAACCACTTTAATTTATCGAACAATCTTAAATAAAACATAATTATTAATTTATATAGGGGAAGTGAGCAGTGATTATTCTTTATTACCCTACCAAGGTTAATGGCTTGATGTGGCTATATAATATATGAAGATTGGTCATTCTAACAATTCAGGCTCTGATACCAAATGTAAGATTAATTAAATACTTTAATATATATTAGAATCTTGAACACAATATATATTATCACAGAGAAAAGCGAAAGTGTTAGTTGTAAATTGGTTTACCCCCTTGCCCTAGCCTTACTTTACCACAATCGATGGCTATGAAATTATTGTGGCGAATATGTGATTACCCTTATGGGTTTGAGGAGGACCAATTTAAAGAGATTAAGACTTAATCTGGTACATCTATTCAGTGTCGGCTCTTGTCTATGATTTTTTTGGGTCTCTGCCTTAGGCCCCCAATTGTTTATTTTATTTTTTTGCGGGGTGGGAGTGGGGGGGCTCAAATTTTGATAAATAAAAAATCATGTTTAATTTTTTCATGAAAAAAATTAATCATTCATAATAAAAAGTATATATATTTTGTTTTTGCTAACACTCACATTTTTTAAAAACCTTTTTTAACTCCTTGTGCACTATGTTTTTTCAAATCTTTGACAGTTAAAGTAATATTCTGTCAAAAATATGAAACAATAGCTGAAAAGTGTTGAACAAAGTAAATTACAAAAATTCTTTTAGTTTTTCATAATTTTTATATTAATGTAGGATATATCAAGTTATCAACTTTTTGAGTTAGATTCTATAATTCTAACTTTTACTTTATTTAAAGTATATCAATTTATTACTTATAGAACTATGTTTTCAATTCATATCATAATTTTCTCGATAAAATGATGTTTTCAATATTGAATTGATAAAATCTTGCTTAAAATAATATTTAAAAAAAGTATTTGAAAAAATCATTTATAGAAAAGATATCAAGTAATAATTTACATTTAATATTTTTAGAAAAATAAATAAATACAAATAATTTTAAAAAAAAAATAGGCCTCTAATTAATTTCGCTTTAGAGCTCGAATTATGTTGAGCCGCCCCTGCATCTATTAAGTAATCAATGTACTAATGAAATTTATTATTCATTAAATATTATTTATGGTATTACTTGGAGTACAAGTAAACTTGGACTATAAGTAAAAATAAGTAATAAATCTTATATTTAGAACCATTAAATTGTAGTACAGGTTTCCATGAGTTAAGAGTTGACAACAATCAGAAAATTGAAAACTAAGTTTGAAAAGTCATGTCAATAATTCATTGTAGCAAAGATAAAAAAAATAGTGATTCATAATTTTAAGTCAATTTTTTGTCTAATCTTGGTCATAACTTAGAATATTTGTCCAGTGAACCAGAGGCGACTTTTCCAAGGCTTAGGGTTTTTTTCTCTCTTGAGATAAGCACTTCTCTTTCATCTTTTCACTCCATAAATTCAATTTCAAGGATCAAATGGTATGTTTTTCATAAGATTTTATGGGGTGAATCCTAAGGACTATTATTTTTGTGGAACAGCATATTATGCAATATAATTATTTATGCGTGTTTTCAATTCTAGATCGTTAAATTCTATCTTCTAGTGGAATTATGAACGGAATATTTAACAACAATATTGAAGAACCTAGAAGCCCCACAAAAGTGGATTCTTTGAGTATATGAATCGCTCAAAAGAGGTTAATGGGGTTAAAATTTCATGATGGAAGTGTTATGTTGTGGAAACCTCTGATTTAATGAAATAACCATAAACTAATAGTTTGACCCTCTAAAAAGATATGCAATCACCACTGAAATTGTTCTGAATTTTCAAAAAGACACCTTAACTTTGTAAACACCGTATCACCCCACAAAAGTTTTGAATATCTTTGCAAATGAATGAGGAAAGATGCAAAGCAAGAACAAGTTAAAAGAAATAGAAATGGTCAGGTCGAAGGAAGAAATGGAAAGTGAAACTAAATGGAAGGAAGAGGTACAAATAACAATGATTGAAACAAGGCACCATTAAAACAACATATGATGGATTCACATCCTCTTATTTTCTTAGCCACCGTATCAAAAGATAATACATACATAATTAGATTTGATATATTTCCTCTAAATATTGTTATTAGAGATTCTCACATCCCTTAGAATTTTGGCAGCATCCTCTGGGAAAACAGGATTTATGTAACATCCCGTTGCTATCTCGAATCCACCAACTCCACTCAAATGGGGAGCGATTTGTAAAAACCAGTGTGTAGAAGGTGCATTTGAGGGGTCATCCTGAAATGGGGAAGAATGAATCAGAAGATTGAATGGCGGATTGTTCAACTGCAAAGACATCTTCAAAAGCATGAGTTTCAACAACCCTCCAAGATCAACTGCCTGCATATTTAAATGGTAAAACATTAGACAAGCTATTCTACTGAGTGGTTGTCGAGAAAGAAAAAGAATTTGAAAATTAGTATGACCAAAAACATTGTAATCTTTTTCGTGAATCAGTTTCCACCTCCTCAGCCACATATGCTAGGTGATTTCTTTTTTCTTTTCACTAATCAGCAATTCTACTTGAAAAATGACGACACTTTCATGGTTAACTTGACAGAAGTTGTAATCCATTAAGGTTGTAAGTTTCTCATGTAGAATTTGCAGATAACTGACATTTGACTACTGTAATTTCACATCATTCTCTCATGAAAACAAACCATGGATAAAAAAGAGCCTTCCATTACCTTCTCACTATCTATTTCATGAAAATGAGAAGAGTGATCACGAGGAATTATCCAAATCTCAAAAGCAAAAGTTGCAGCGAAGGGAACCAGTGATATGAAATGGGCTGATTCAGCAATTAACAATTCATTTGGTTGAATATCACACAGGCTGCATTTTCCAGTCTGCTTGTAGTATTCCATCATACTGTCGAGACGGGCAGAAACTGTTGGAGGAACAATGGGAAGAGCAATCATCTGGCTGTGAGAATGGCTCATCGAAGCACCAGCAGAGGCTCCATGGTTTTTGAACACCTTCAAAAGTCAGTGAGTGAATCAACATTATATAGTGCAGTAGCCTTTGATGGGACAAACGTGCTGACTACGAACAAACCATTAGTATTCAACAAGAAAGAGGAAAAAACAATAGATGTCGTTTCATGCTGCAGATCCTTTGCACATATTCGACGACAACAACAACATACCCAGTGTAATCCCTAGATGGGGTCAGGGGAGGGTAGTTTGTACGTAGACCTTACTCCTACCTCACGAAGGTAGAGATTGTTTCCAAAAGACCCTCACCTCATGTAACACATATCAAAGCAGTTTGGAAAAAAAATATAAAAGACAAGAGGACATAACAATAATAGGGAAGGCATAACATGGCATTCAGAAGATAAGAAACTGATAAGGAAACAATGAAAAACTTGACTTTAGAACCACCTTGCATCTAGATGCTGAACATTGTGAAAAAACAGAAAGTCACCGATTGCCTTACGAAACTTAACTTGGGTGATTGTGCAGGAATCATCCCAACATAATGCTCGAATTGGTATGAAGAAAGATGAATGTGAAGACTGTCAGCCTAGCTGACAATTGCCAGCAGGCTGTCATACTGCTTCAGTACTACTAAATCTCCATTGTGCTCATTCATCCCTAGTTTCATGATAATTTATCAATTCTCTTGCATAGATTTGGATGACAAGCAGATTATCAATAACTGACTAACTTAGGAGTTCATATTTTAGAGAATTCAGCGAACGGGAATCCAATACGTAAGTATGAGAAGCTAACAAAGAGAACATACCCGTTCTCAAAAATGAATTATAGTTTGGAAGCTCAACTTGATACCAAAAGTATGCTACATTATTTACAAGTTTCAAGTGTTCTTTCATTAAATAGTTCAAAATTGTCAGTCCAATGTGATATTTTAGCTATTTACCCCATCAAACAAACTTCATTCAAACATTGCTTTTCTCCTGTCACTATAAATACAAACGCAAAACAATCTACCATGCCAATCAACCAGTTAACAAAAAATGGATGGAGAGTTACGTATCACAAGCCCCTGCTCGGATTAGCATAATTTACCTCTTAAGTACTTCACCTAAATACTTATTAAGAAACTGTTTTAATTGTAATGATATCCCTCAAGGGATTGATAGACAACGAAATTTTTAGAACTCGTATGGAAAGTATACACTAACTAACCATGAATTGCTAATAACTTAATCCAACAAAAACGTCTATTCATAATTGGTCCAGTATTTTAGCAAGTCAGTCTGGTCAAAAGCAAGAAGATTGAAACATTTGGACTAGACTTATGATTGTTTGTTACGATGAAAAGAAAAATACATTGTCCAACCTCTCTCCGTTATACGCAGTAAAATCATTTCGTTTGCATACCCAAGGCAATACAGAAAATGAAAACTAGCAGAACTAAATAGATTAACAAATATGGCTAATCAAAGTAGTAAGGTTAAAAGTCAAATTTAAACAAAAAGGAATTTCATATGAGGAAGATCAATTGATTCATCACAAAACAAGAAAGTGATTCTAAACTTTATTTATTATCATATCAAAAAGTTCAGTGCAATTACAACTAGTTTTCTATTTTTATGTAGTTTTCAGTGCATTTATTTAAACTTCATACAAAAACAAGGAATGAATATGCAAATCAACTAAAAAGTAGACAAATAGATTTCAAAACAAATCACGCATTTTGAAATGGGATCAGACTAAAACCTGAACATACTTGATAGAATCACAACTTCGAAGCTGCTCGATCCTCTTCTTACAAGCTAGCAGAACCTCCCCAACATGAGCCGGAGAAAGATCACTCAAATTTACTGAATGAACCGGCGATTCAATAACCACATCGTGAAACCCGAATCCACTAACCGCTATGTCACCGACTAGAGAAACTGGATTTTGGAAATCCAACTCTCTGCTGACTGCCGGATAAAGGTTCTGGATAACTCTGATTTTCCAATCGTTGGTGGAATCTGCTGGCACACGGAATATCTCCGGCGCACACTCGTGCTCGTGGCCGGCGCAAAATGGACATTCTGTTTGATTGTTCGGTTGTGGATTCGATTTGTCCTTGAAGTCCGACGGTCGGCGCGATCTCGCCGGAGAGAACAGTACCCACCTGTTGTGGATTTTGTCTTTCCGGATTTCGGGGCTCCGATTTGGCGTTTCTGCCTCCGCCATTTTAGTTTCGGGGTTCGATCTAATTTGGGGTGAGGATTTGTACTACTGGAAAAGCTCACACTCACAAATATTCGGATCATTTGGCGCTGAATTTTTATAATTTAAAGAAATAATACTATGATATTTTGTTTAGTATTAAATTGATAAAAACGAACAATTTAAAGTTTTTCTTTTTTTCTATTAATCCTATTATATTTTTTTTTTCCTTCTAGTTTCTCCCAGATTATTATTTCTTACATCCCTAATTACTTATTACGCTTTTGAATTAAAAAAATAAATAATTGATACATTAAGTTTACTATTTTACTGCTATGAATTATAAAGTAAATGAAATAAAAATTTCAAAAAGTTTTACTTAAAAGTAATAAATTGAGAATTGAGGTAAAAGAAAATTATTTAATTTGTCAAAATTGATAAGTAATTAAGAACAACTAAAAAAGAAATATGAACAAGTAATAAGAAATAGAGAAAGTATTTATAAAAGGTAAGAAACATGATAAGTTAGTTTGAGACACATGAAAAAAATAAATATGCAATAGTCAGTAGGGGTGGGCATTCGGTATTTCGGTTCGGTTCGGTTTCTTTTTCGGTTTTTTCGGTTTTCGGTTTTTTAAAATTACGTATCGAATACCGAACCGAAATATTTCGATTCGGTTCGGTTTTTATTAATTCGGTTCGATTTTTTATTTCGGTTTTTTAATGGGCCTGTTTAGTGGGCTTTTTAAAATTTTAAACTTTACAATTTTTTCAATTTTTTGTTTGATTTTTCAACTTAATGGGCTAAAAAGTAAAAATAGACAATAAATCAAAGAAGTGCATTACTAATTTACTACCAAATTTCAATATATCAATTATCAATGATTCAAATCTTCAATATGTCATTAGGCATTAACACCGCAAATTTTAAATTCAGAATATCACTAAAACTGTAAAACACAATTTGAAACTCACAATGACACTAAAACAAAAGTTGCATTGTATATTTGTAGTTAATGTCTTCACAAATACAACATAATAAGAATCTAACAAGTAACAATAAAGTCTTTCATTAACTCATAATAAACAATAATAAGCAACAAACAATGTATTTTGAACTTCTTGTCTTCTTCCATGAGATTACTTTCAACAATAACAAACAACAATAATGAGTTTCTTGACTTTCTTCCATGAGATCGCTTTCAACTTTCAAGTGTCACGTGCCAACAAAATTATTTCTTCATTGTCTTGACCCTTGGACCTTTTAAGATAAAATCAAATATTAGAAACTTAGAATACTACTTTTAAGATTAAAAAATGATATGATTAAATAAATAATGTATTAAATTCACCGCTTGCAAGTCAATCATAGATCAACAATGGAAGAGCTTCTTCCACTATTTGCCATCTCTATAATTAATAAAAAGAAACATGTCATACAAGATACAAAACAATAAGTATTTTATTTTTTCCATAAATAAATAAAAAATAAAAAGTCTTACCAAGTTCAATTTTTTCAAGAAACTCCAAACTTTCTTCAACACAAATAGGCTTGGTTTCTTGTCTAAGCCAATCTTGGACACAAATAAGACATTGCACACATTTGGGAGTCAATGAACTTCTAAAGGGATCTAGAATTCGACCACCGGTGCTAAATGCACATTCCGATGCCACACTCGACATAGGAATAGCCAATACATCTCGAGCCAACTGTGAAAGTACTGGAAATCTAGGAGAATTAACTTTCCACCAACTCAAAATATCAAAATCTTCAGATTCAGGTTCTTGGTCTTCAAGAAGATATTTATCCAACTCAGATTTAACACCTAAACTTCCAGAATCATTCTTTTGTTTCTTCATGTGCAACTTAGTTCTCAAAGAATTTTTGGACATATTTTGAGAAATACCACTACCAGAAGAATCAGATGAGTCAGATGAAGATGGTTGACTTTTAGAACCTTTTCCATACTTACTTACATATATCGCAAACAAATCCCTCAAGTAAGCCTCTATTTTCGTATTCACTACATTTCCCGTTTCTTCCCCAAGTAATTCTTCAAGAGCAAAACTAACATAGACAAATTTATTGCGAGGATCCAAAACAGAAGCAATAAAAATCATTTTGTTCATTTTTTCAGGAGTCCTCCAATATTTCTTGAATTTTTCTTTCATTCCCGAAGCCATTTTACTCAAATCAAGGTCATCACTTGCTACACATAATTTCAAATAAGCATCAAGTTCACATATATCTTCAAAATGAACATTACAAGTAACATACCGTGAACCTGAAACTTTCAAAGTGAGTTCATAAAATTTTTCAAGAAACTTTGTGACATTCCTCACATTAGCCCAATCTTCATATTGAATTGACCCTGCGATACTTCCATCTTCACAAACATCAGTAGCAAGAAAAGAATTAAAATTACCATCATAAAGATCAAACCTCTCAAAAGCCTTCTCAAACTTTTCTGCTGTGTCTAACATCAAATAGGTGGAATTCCACCTAGTAGGCACATCTAAAGACAACATCTTATCACATTCTATCTTTTGCATTTCAACACATTTCAAGAAATTTCTTGCTCTTGAAGAAGATGATCTAACATATTTCACCATTTGTCTCACCTTTTTGATAGAAGGACCAATTTCTTTCAAACCATCTTGCACAATTAGATTAAGTATGTGAGCCATACATCTCACATGGATATGCTTACCTTCCATCAAATTAGTTCCCCACATATCTAATTTTTTGGACAACTCTAAAACTGCCACATCATTTGAAGAAGCATTATCAACCGTAATAGTAAAAACGTTATCCAACTTCCAATCAAGTAAATAATTACTAATAGACTCAGCCAAATGCTCACCTTTATGACTGGTGATAGGACAAAAATTCAATATTCTTTTATGAAGCACCCAATCCCTATCAATAAAGTGAGCAGTCAAACACATATAATTGATTCTTTGCACTGAAGTCCATGTGTCTATTGTGAGACAAATTCTTGGTTGTATTTCTCTTAAAGATTGTTTCAAATTTATTCTCAATTCACCATAAACTTCATAACAATCCCTTGTTATGGTTCTACGAGAAGGAATATGAAACAAAGGCTGGACTTTACTCATAAACTTCTTAAAGCCTTCTTTTTCAACAAAACTAAAAGGTAGTTCATCCAAAATAATCATCTCAACTAAAGCTCTCCTACATACCTCCTGCTTAATTTCCAAGTCTCTAAATTGTTATTTTAAATATTTAATAATTTTTGAATACCGGGTGCAACAGTCGGAGGTTTATACACTTTACACCGATAAGTCAAATGTTGTTTTAGTCCACTTGTTCCATTTCTTGTTGTATTGGCAGCATAATATTGTTTACAATGTAAGCACTTTACTTTAACTAATACACCATTTTCAAAAACCTTTTCAAAGTGTTGCCAAACAAGAGAACTAGGATCCATTTCTTTTCTTTTTTTTGTTATTTCTGTACCAATCGACAAATCATTGCTATTACTAGGTGTATTATCCGTAGAATCAGCCATACTTATTCGACTTTGATCAGCTACACCCATATTTAATTCTGTTTGTTCAGTCATCTATATATATAAAAAAATCATAATAAATTCCCAATAACTATTAACTAGTAATAAAAAAAAATCAGATGAAAAAAATCAAAAAAACTGAAATTACGATTTACGATTACATACCTGCACCTGGGTTGGCTGGTGGCTGGCTGCTGCTGACCTGCTGTCGTCGGCGGCTGGCTGCGGCTGACCTGCTGGCTGCTGCTGACCTGCTGTCGCGGCTCGCGGGCGGCTGGCTCCTGCTGACCTGCTGTCGCGGGCGGCTGGCTGCTGCTGACCTGCTGGCTGCTGCGGCTGGCTGCTACTGCTGCGGGCGGCTGGCTGCTGCTCTAGGACGGCGGCTGGCGGCGCTGCTACTGGTAGCGGTGGACGCCGGCTGGAGTAAAAGAGGAAGAGGAGAAAAGAAGGCAGAAGTTGTGCTGAAGAGTGAAGAGGAGAGGATGAAGTTGAAGAGAGAGGAAGAGTTAAAATGATAGGGTATTAGGGATTTAGGATTTTTTATTTTTTTAAAAAAAATTATTTAATATTAAGAATTATTAAATATAATATAATTTATAAATTAAAATATAGTATTTCGGTTTAAATCGAAATACCGAATTCCAAAGTAATACGTACCGAAATACCGAAAATACAAAAAAATAAACCGAATACCGAAATACCAAAACCGAAATTTTGAAAAATTTCAGTTCGATTCGGTGTTTCGATTTTCCGGTGTTTATGCCCACCCCTAATAGTCAGATATCATCGTAGGAAATTAGTTTATTTCAATTTGGAAAATAAGATCGGAAAGGGATATAGCATCTAAAGGAAGATGAGATTAGTAATTAGAAGATTTGCTCTAAAAATAACGTCAAACTTTAATTTTTTTTATAAGTAATTAAATTCTATTCATTCTAAGTATATAATAAGAGGGAAATGATTGTCGATCATTACAATCCCTATGGAATGGGCTTGGCCTTCATATTGGAAGGGGTTCCGTTCTAAGCTTTACAACTACTAGTTCAGACTACTTGGGAAAAAATTCAGATTCTTGTTTATTTTTATCTATCAATCTTTTGCTATTCTTCAGAGCAAAAGCTACTACAAAATCATCTTCATCAAATATTCCTCCTCCGAGATCGGACTTTATTTACTCATAGTTACTTTGATTCATATGATTATTACTTCAGTCAATTCAATCTGCGTGTTCTCTAAATTACAACTATACCTATTTTGGAGTTGACGTGACCGTGGGGCCAAGGACAATTGTGATTTTATATTGATTCTGATTGTTCATTGCTAAACATTTTGCATTTGTGAAGCTGAAGAACCAACTGATTAAATGGCTCATCAGAAATAATGGAAGAGACCAATGCCAACAACGACCCGCTCTTGCACTATCCCAACGATCACGAAGTTTAGGCAACTTTCTCAACATTCCAGAAGGGACCTCTGCTCAAATAATGATACAAAATTGTTTGATTTTTCATCAAGAACAACCTCCATTTATCCAGACTCCAGAGTACTAGAGGTTTGTTTGAAGGACCCTTAGACCTAGCAAATGCCATTATCATGTCAGCTTCTTTCAACCATTGTTGGTGGCCCTATATACACGGGCGAATATTCAGCTTGTACAAAGATCAAGAAGCTCACCAGAGAGAACATCATTTTGTTTGTTGGCTAAAAGGAGTCGAGGGAAAACTGGTTCTTGAACTTTGGATGCAATTCTCTTACCTTATCAAAATTACTAAAAGAATCATGCTGTTGTCACATTAGCCCAGACTTATTTACCACAAGTACTAATAGTAAGCATCTCTTAGAACAGAATTTCTAGCTCGAATTGAATCTCTATTTCTCTTCTCTTTCCTTCCCAACTGAATTTGTTAAATTTCCGCTTAAGTTGGTTCTCCCCAAGCAAAGACAACTATAACCAACCAAATTCCTTGTCTATGTCAATCCTTATGTATCAACCTGCCACAGTACATGTTACTGTTGCTATCATATTTGTGTTTGCGCACACAAAAATTCCATTACTACTTTGATGACTTTACAAAGTCGACCTAAGATAAAATGCTGAGCAGAGACAAAATAACAGAGAAGGAAATGGAAACATGAGACAAATAAGTTTAGCAACCATCAAAGCATAACAGAAATCCTGTCACAAATCCTCGTCAACCAGCATTAACCTGTAAACCAATTTAAATCACCCCCAAATATAAACTTCAAAAAGAAAAAAATAATTTTTATCCAAACTCCTAACTAAATGGCACAATCAACTATAGTTCAGCTAACTGATTGCTCATGATTCCCATATCCATTGGAGGATGCCCCATGAGCTGCTCCAGCACCATACATGGAATCTTGGCTCTGCGATGCACCATACCCATAACCACCATAATTCTGCCTTCCATAATAACCCCCATTCCATTGACTACCAGAGTCGGTTCTAAACTGCAAAAACAGAGCAAGTATAAGTTTGTATTATATAGCAAATATTTTATAAGCTTCTCTGGGTGTCTGTTTGGGGGAAAGAAGAATGTTTTCTACAGGCTACAGCAAATGATTTCTTGGAATCATTTTCTTACTTGTTTCACAGTAGTATTTGGCTAATTTGAGTGGTTCCACTAAATACTTTCTTGCGTTTAATTGGTTAGTACTCTCTCTATCGTTATTTATGTGATGCACTCAACTTTTGACTCTATCAAAAACAATTATACCTTTTTATTTTAAAAAATAATATTTTTTTCTCACATTGACACCCACTTCAGAACCAACCTTTTCTAAGTACGACAAATCTTATTCTACTCTCAATTAGATCATCTATAGCTACACAAATATGCATAGTTTATTCTAGACCACAAGTTCCAAAAGTCTTTTCTTTCTAAAATTTTGTGCCCAATCAAAGTGTATCACATAAATCGGGAAGGAGAAAATAATTATTTTCTCGCAGAACTTAAGTGAGAGATTATATATAATCAAGTCAACTGTGGTGAACCAAAGGTTTTGTAGTATTTCATAATATTAAAATTGTATTTTTCATTCTAAGAAAAAAAAAGGATAACCTAGAGCAATAGAAGAAGGAAATTCAAAATAAGGACGGAGAAGTTAAAAGAATGAAGGGGCACGACATGTGTGGAGGTTCTCAGTCTAGTGGTATAGGGTGTGATTGATGGTATATCTAGGCCTCTTGATAATGGAGTCATTCTCCATTCTTTCTAGCCTGCTTACAACTATCTATTTGCACAACTCTAGTGACTCCTACTTTGTGCCCTTGAAAATCGACCCCAAACATTTTCCCACTCTTGTTCTGCTGCACAAAATACTTAGTCCAAAGAAATGTTTTCAAAAAATAAGTGGAAAATCACTTCCCAGGACCCAAGGAAAATCATTTCCAGCTATAAACTAGATCTGAAATCCAATATAGGTCAACTACTAAAAAAGTGCATAAACCATGTCACTCTTGAGCTCTAAATGTTTCAATTACTTCATAGCGAGGAAATCCAAGAGTAATATACTAATATAAGTCTGTCGTTATTTTTTATTTTTTCTGCATTATCAACAGAGGAATACTCCAGCAAAAGTCCAGTAATACTTACAAAACAAAGATCACAGAACTGTAAAAACTAGCCTTCTATAATCTTATAAGTCGTTATTTTACAGCACATCCTCCAGAACCAGTGAGATTACGTAAAAGAAAACATCCAATGTAGTCAATAAGGAAAGGTAAGACACCAAATAAATTCTAAATACATTTGGTTACAAAATAAAAAATTGATTTATCAATGGACAGCTTACTATTAAAAAAAATCGGTTTGGTACATACCTGCTTGTTTGCTGGATTGCGACCCCAGGAAAGACGAACTGTCTGAGCTCCAATAACTGTTCCATTCAATTTTTCTATTGCATCCTCTGCTGCACTCCTATGGAACATAACACGCGAGTAGGTTACGCAACATCAACACTACGTCCATCCAGTGATGATGACAGAAAATACCTCAAGGGTGTTCAAGATTTAATATATGCATATACAAAGTAATATTTGACCTATACACACAGTATAATTTTCTGGCGAAGGGTGTTCAACTGACAATCCCCTGCCTCCATAGAATCAGCAGTAACAACAAAAAATTGACTATATACATCACTTTAGTTTATCTGTGAGTTCATGCAGCAAGTTCATTTTCAACCGTTGGCTAGGTTTTGATAATATGATTAGTTGATTACCTCTACGGGTGATTCCAAGTTGGTTATAAATGACATATTTTCCTTCTATTCAAGCACGATAAAAATCAGTACATTAGAATTTTCCATTTTGAAACAATTTAAATTTAGTAACCAAGATATATTCCTTCATCAATCTGTGAACCTCTCTTTCTTTCTCAGAAATACAGTTGCTAGGTAACAGGAAAACATCTTATTGTTATGATCAGTATGTTACCCTGATAAGTGTGGTTGCAGATTCTCAAGTAACAACAATAAACCCAGTGTAGTCCCATAAGAGGGGTCGAGAGAGAGTAGAGTGTGCAAAGACCTTACCCCTACCTCGAGGAGGTAGAGAGATGTTGCATACTCTCAAGTATCACAAATAAAGCCAAACCAAACACTAAGAAAATACTAAACTAGTACCAGCCTAAAAGCTCCAACCATTTTCATCCATTGATAGTTACGTAGGTTCTATCAAATCAGACCAAATAAAGGTAACTCGAAGACTTCAATCTGTCCCCACTATTCCTCAGTCGTAACAGTCACTTCTCCTCATTGCCTTGTATGCCAATACATTGCACTAAATTTCTAAATATCAGCTTATCATGTATAGCAATATCGCACATTACCTTTCTGAAAATTGTACAAAACCACATCCTTTTCCAGCTGGAATTTTCACAGAAACAACATTTCCAAACTGGCTAAATGACTGCCTGAGTTCTTCATCAGTAACTTCCGAGTCAAGTCCTCCCACAAAAACCTACACAGTAAATCATAAGTTTGAAAGCTAATTGAGTAACTAGGACCAATTTCCACAAGAGAGAGAAGCACCCACTGTTGTGTTGGATAAATCACTATCAGTCTGGGAAGTCTGGGTTGCAGCACCATTTGATGCATGTCCACCTGCTAATATTACAGCTGAAAAAGAGTGTCAGCAGTTCAACACCTCAAGAAGAAAATGGAAGAATAAGATCCAAAAATTTTGACAACAAAAACAAATGTAGGCACATAGTTAAGTAGTAACTAGCATAGTTAAACTACCAGAAGAGAGTCAAAACTGTTCAGCCAGGTAAAAGACATAATGCCTCTTCCAAATTAAATATACTATTACATTAATCAGTGATCAAGTTGATTAACTTCCAGAGTTAATGGAAAATTAAGACAGTAAAATGGCAATATATGGATAATATGTGAAAGATATATGGTAATGTCCGCATAGTAGAGAAAATGATTAGAATGACCCTGTGGAAAATAGCTCATTCAATAAAGAATGAGGGACTACGAACAACAAGAAATTATGGTAATTTGATTCACTATATTTGGTATAGTATAGTAAATGACTTGCAGCAAAACAGGATACAATATCTTGTACCTTGTGAAGAATATTGTTGCATTGGTGATGGTTTCTTTGGAGTAGCAACACCAATACGCATAGCCCTGCTAGAACAATATATGCCATTCATTTCAGTCATGGCTCGAGACCTCTCACTTTCGTCATCAAACCTAACAAAGCCGTAGCCTTTTGAACGACCTGTGTTCGAATCTATTACTACTTTTGCACCTTTCACAGATGGATATCTACTGGAGAATGTGTCACGCAACATTGTATCAGTGACATCAGAGGCCAAATCTCCTACAAAAATCGATAAATCAGACCCGGAGCCAGCACCAGCACCAACATCTGCACGCTTTTCACCAGAGCTAAAGGCTGACCAATTTAGGCGGAAAGGTTGCTCTGCATTTGGCATCATAGTGCCATTGTAGCTCTGTAGGACTTTTTCTGCAGCTTCGTGGGTATTGAACTCAATAAACCCATAACGCTCTGATTGACCAGTCTGCTTATTTCGAATGACCTTCACAGAAATAACCTGCATGTTTTATGATAAGTGATCAACCAAGAGAACTTATGCAGACCATTGTTATTACACTAGCTGATTAAACACCATAAGCCATGCTTGTTTTGACATAGGACCTAGTCCAGAAGTGGTATTTCAGGAAGAATTTTCTACTGTAACTTTTTTTATTTATACAAGATCTCTTAAATTGCCTATCAAAACAAATTACTATATGAAATTGCCTCCCACAGTGGTTTTCATTCTCTTAGCATATCTACCACCCATTCTATTGCATGATGTGACAGATCCTTACGTGGCTATACACTCAAAAAAATTCCAATCAATCCCCTCATTTTACCCATCATATACAAGTAGAATAATAAACCCTCACTTTCCTGATATACATAAGACTGCTACAAAAAACACATAACATGTACCTAGCATAGCATGTACATCATCTGTGAGGGACAAATTGCACCAAAAAGCTACCAATGCAATGTATTTGTGTTTAAGACTAAGTATGCTTCTACTTATGTATTCAAAAAATTTGTTGTTTTAACTCAAGACATACAGTCCCCTAATTGCTCGTGGGATAGTATTCCAAATCTTCTGGAAATTCTCATTGGCCTGTTTTCCCCATCCAAGCAACATGTCTACAGGAGAGCATGCTAAGGCCAGCTCAGGGTCGGCTCAATAAGATTGGTGGCCTAAAGCTAAACTCCAATGAAAGGCCTTATTATTATTTTTATTTGAAATATATATTTTTAGTTTTTGAGATGTTAAGTTGTTAATAATTTTCTTAGAAACCATTTAATCTTTCCCGACACATTGTTGATCTTGGGTAAAAGAAATTAATTCAAGAAGTTATCAATAATTTTTTGATGCTTCAATTAACTTGTTGCAACACATGAAACTTCAGAAAAAAGTAAATGTAGAATGTAAATAACCCCAAATTTGCATTCATGATAATGGTTTAGGGGAATTTATTCTCCTTCTCCAAATTTTTTTCAAACAACTACACAAAACTAAAATTTATCTTCTAGGTTTGTAAAATTTTTTACCTTTCTACTTTGAAATATTAAATATCTTTCAAAAGAAAAACTAACATACAAATTTATTAATAGTAATAAAAAAATAGAGTTTCACTATAAATGATTGTGGTGGATGGACAAGATCCTCTTCCCTTAAGCAGAGGTATCAAAACCGAGCCTTGAAATAGAAAAATCTTTCTAGAAAGCGTTTCTCCGTGTAATGGGCGTTACCTGACACGACTTCGGATTAATAGAGGGGTCTCAATACTAATACCAATCACCTAACAAAAAATAAAAAATGAGGCCCGATAAATTTTGGGGCCTAAAGCTTTGCTTGAGCGGCTTCACTCTCTAGCGGGCCCTGGACTTGCTCAAGCCAAGTATGGGTTTATTAGAGCCAACATATGAAATTTTAGAAAAAAACAATTGTAGAATGTATATAACACCAAATTTTGCATTCATGATAAGGTTTTAGGGGAAGTTATTCTCCTTCTACAATTCTTGTCCAAACGATTATATCAATCACAAAACTAAAATTTATCTTCTAGTTTTGTAAAATATTTTAGCTTTCTACTTTGAAATATTATATATCTTTTAAATAAAAACTAACCTCTAAATTCATTACTTCACTAAAAAGAATAGGGCCCCACTAAAAATGATTGTGGCGGGGTGGACAAGATCCCTGTTTCCATAACAGAGGTATCAAGGTTGAGCCTTGACATAGAAAAAAAAAAAAAAAGAACTTTTACTAAGTGATTCTCCATTTAATGGGCCTTACCTGACATGACTTTGGATTATTTGAGGGGTCTCTATACTAATACTGAACACCTAATGAAAAATAAAAAATGAGGCCCCCAAAATTTTGGGGCCTAAAGCTTCTCTTTAGCGGCTTCACCCTCTAGCCGGCCTTGGGCCTGCTCAAGCCAAGTATGGGCCAACTGAAGCCAATACATGAAATTTCAGAAAACAGCAATTGTAGAATGTAAATAACCCCAAATTGTGCATTCATGAAAACGGTTTAGAGGAAGCTATTCTCCTTCTCCAATTTTTGTTCAAACAATTACATTAACTATAAAACTAAAATTTATCTTCTAGTTTTGTAATATATTTACCTTTCTACTTTGAAACATTAAATATCTTTAAAAGAAAAACTAACCTATAAATTAATTACTTCAGTAAAAAAGTAGGGCCCCAGTATAAATGATTGTGGCGGGATGGACAAGATTCCTCTTTCCATAACCAGAGGTATCAGATAGGGTTGACCCTTGAAATAGAAAAAAAAATCCAGAAAGTGCTTCTCCATTTAATGGGCCTTACCTGACACAACTTCGGATTAATTGAGGGGGCTCCCCATACCATTACCGAACACCTAAAGAAAAATAATAAATGAGGCCCCAAAAATTTTTGGGCCTGAAGCTTCACTTTAGCGGCTTCACCCTCTAGCCGGCCTTGGGCCTGCTCAAGCCTCAAGCCGAGTATGGGCAAAAGCATACATCAAATCTGATTTGTACCTTACAGTGCAAGGTAAGGTGGCAGGCACATGCAGCTCGGAGTACAATAAACTAGTTCTATGCTATTAAACCCCACATGAACACTTTCTCATCATTTTTACCAATTTGCATCCCCAATTATAATCAGGTGTGAATTATTGTCATAAACTGGATATTAAGTTAATACACAAAACTATAATGAAATTGAAGGTAGTAAAATGTATTTAATTCTTCCAAATCCTAATTATCGTAGAAGCAGCAAGACATTCTTAGTTTTACCGATACAACTAACATTTTCAACTTCTGAGTCTCCATTCAAACAGATGGCCAAAAGGGAGGTTGGGGGCGGGAATACCATATAATCCAACGAATCATTCATTAAATCTCAGTCGTTTATTATCCCATCAAATGGAATCTCGTTTCTGGTAACGTCTTGGTCACGGTCAATGGCACATTAAATGGGAAATCAAGCAGGTTTTAGAGGTTCACTTCCTAAATTTTCAATCCACTATACCTCAATCTAAAACTAGTCAGAATCCACTTTTGTAACCTTATCCACTCTTCTTTAGCAATCCCATTTCATAACACAAATATGGTCGAAGCTACATCTCAATTGTCAATCTCAAACAAACCAGGATCAACTTCATGAATCCATTGTTCATTCCACCCTATTTTAGTCCATTTGTAATTTACAAGTAACTATACATCAATCTCAAACTAATCGGCATCTCATCACTCATCAGCATCCACCTTATGAATGTTCTTTCATTCCCTAGAGCTATGAGAGAAACTATATATCAATCCCAAGTTATTCAGGATCCGCTTTATCAATTCCACTCAATTCAGGCAAAAGAAACTCTAAATAAGCAAATGTAAGAGAAAGAAACTATATCTCAATGTCAAGCTATTTGGAATCGATCCAGTTTATGAATTCGGCTCTATTCAGATTAATTTCATTGGAAAAGAAACTCTAAATAAACAAATGCAAGCGAAAGAGAGAGACAAAAAGAAAAAAACCTCTCCAGCTTGAGCGAAGCATGTATGAAGATAACCTTCATCCATCCACTGTTGAAGATCGCCAATCCAGATCGTCCTGTTATCTTCGCTTGCGTTCTGCTGAATCTGAATCATCTGCTGGTGTTGTTGATGATAGTAGGGCATGTACTGCTGACCATACATCATCTGTTGCTGCATTACCATTGCCGCCGCTGGTGGATACTGCTGCATCGCCATCCATTGCTGCTGATACTGCTGCATCGCCATCCACTGTTGCTGCTGTTGCTGCTGCAACTGCTGTTGTTGTTGTTGTTGATTCATGTCCCCATTCATCTTTCCACACACCCTCTTTCTCTCTCTTAGTATCAGGAGGGTATGGGTTTTGTTTTAGAGAGAGAGAAAATGAGGCAGGAGAAACAGAGAGAAAGTCGGCTTATGAGCTAATAGAGAGAGATACATATTAGAGGGAATCTAGGGTCAGTCTTCGTGCGTAACGATGCTGAAATATACACCGTTAGATTGAAATTCAAGGGTTTTAGTTTTACCGTAGGCGTTGATAAGGAGTTTGATCCTAGTTAGACCAGGTGAGCAGTGTATGGGGGTGGGTCCGGCCTTTGTCTCACCATAACTTAACTTTGAAGTCAAACATAGATCATATCTGGTAAGAATTATGTAAGTATTAATAGTACGTATATTAGTATGTATTATTTTATATAAATACTAGTTATGAAAAGTTTAATGATTTATGTATAATTATTTAATTTTTTATTTGGTAAAAGATAATATATAGGTTCTTTTTATAATTTATATATGTATTCGTTATGAGAATTTTTAAATTAAATATTGTATTTATTTTATGCATAAATGTGTCATGGGTACTCTGTTTTTGGAAAAATAAAGAACATTGTTATAGAATCAGCTATTTTAGGAATAGAATAAGTTTTGTGTCCTGGTCAAATGATGATGTGGGGTGATAAAGGTGTTTTTACCTAAACTAGGCAGAAAGAACTTGACTAATTCGCTAATGTGTCGTAATCAGATGACGTGGGATGATGAGGAGCGCTTTATCTGAACTAGACAGGAGAACTGGGTTAATCTTCTGTTTTAGGAATAAAATAGAATGAAATAACTTATGGCCTGATTAGATGACGTGGGGCGATCAGGGTGGCTAATTCGCTATTTTAGGAATAGAATAAGTTGTGTCGTAATCAAATGACGTGAAGCGATGAGCGTGTTTTATCTAACTAGACAAGAGAACTTAGTTAATTCGCTACTTAAAAAATATAATAGAATAAGTGTGTCCTAATTAGATGATGTGGGGCAATAAGGGTGTTTTATTTAATTTGACAAAAGAATATGGTTAATCCGCTATTTTAGAAATAGAATAAGTTGTGTCCAATTAGATGTTGTAAGGTAATAAGGGATACTTTATCTAAACTACAAGGGAGAATTTAGTTAAATTTCTTATACTTTGATAGCATCTCTGAACGGTGGGTACTCGTAACCTAGTAATAAAGGAATGACTCTATTAAGTGAGAATGAATTCTCATAAGACTTCTTACCTCTTAGCCAACTATCAAACATGATACTATTATTTATGTAGTATTTATACCTGCATTACTGATCGTGGTAAAAGGCAGAAGCACTTACATTATATGTGGGAGTGCACGTGTACACGTTAACTTGAGAAGAAATCATGTGTGTGTCTATATATATTACCCTATATTATAAGCCAACAAGGTTGGACTATCACAGCAATAATCAATTACAAAAGGTTATGTTATTTGTACAACTGACTTGGGACTTATTTAACTGGGTATTGAATTACCATCTTAACACGTGTATTGTCATTAATTTGAAGCAAGCAACGTATACCAGTTCATATGCAAAAAAAAACAGTAATCGAGTTTCTATGTCCCCTGTTTGTTTCAGATCCACCTTTCCCACTCTTCCTCCATGCAGAGAATCATCAATTGTGTCAAACTCTTGCAACCATGGTTGCTTTATCTAGTCTTCAAAGCTTAATCAATTCTTCTTTCATCAAGATGTGACTTTTATTCGTGATTTTGTAAAAGTTATCTTAAAATTTGTTATTTTTAGTTGTCAACTTTGATAAAAAAAAATCATGTTTAATCTCACACATGATCATGTTTTTGATAGGTTTATACGCAGCTAATAGGTTAGCATATGGGAAAATGTTTAGGTTTTGCAATTTGCCTCAGATCATGAATTTTGATTTCAATTTTCGAGTATTTTACGTTTTAATACTGATTCTTTTTTAATATTTTGAGTATTTTGGTTTTGAATTCTGAAACTAGGAAGAGAGTTTATCTGAAAATATAATTTATTATATTGATAGGGGATAACTTAATACAAAAGTACAAAAATGGAGTATGTCATATACTGTTTTCCACATTTTCACCCGTGAGGGTAGCAATTGTGTTTTCCTCATGAATGTAGATCAAGGTTATTCTTATCTATTGTTGTCATACATTTCTAGAATGTAGTATCTAATTGTTCGATTCCAAATATGCGACGTGAGTAGAGGTTGTGTTTATTATTACATGCTTTTTTTTGGGTAAACTTTCTTCATTCATTTGGTAATGTTATCTACATGTTCTCTGCAATTTTTATTTTTGTTAGGAAAATCTCTCAAGCAATTTCTCCAAGCAAGTGTTTCCAATAGAAATAAGAAGGAACTTGTGCTTTTTTGCCTTTCTAAAGTTTGTTTGCTTTAGTTTGCATCTAATTCTTTTATTATCAATGTATGTGAGCTTGTGAGGCTATCTCTAAACAATGTGGATATTCTATTGATATTATTCAAGGTAAAACCCTGGAAAATAACAATATAATAACAATTGTTCCAATGGCGTGAGTTTGAACATGAAAAATTGTAATAGTTGCCTGTCGTTTTTTACTGAAATTTTGATGCAGACTAGAGAACTGAAAATGAGGCGATGAAACAGTAACTAAGAAATGAAGAAGAAAAGAGGAAGTTAAGTTGAATAGCTATTTACGGCTAGGGAGTTTTTTCATTATCCATTGATGAAGAAGAACATTACAATATATAATATCTTTACCCTAGCTGACTCACTATCCTTCTCCTTAAGAAACAAGGAACAAGCAGTACTATTTCTGCAGAAAAGTAAAAAGGACTAGATAGGGACCCTTCTAACAATTATGGGGTCCAAAGTGTAAATAATAGCAATAAAGGGAAAAAGCAAAAAGTAACAAGTAACTACTACTCATAACGGCTAGGTACCACTGAGCAAGCTTAAGGTACAACTCTCACAGTCTACTTCTCCTTATTTGTAACTCTCCTCCACCTCAATCTGCATCATTACTCCTTATTTAGAAACTTCCTTGTCCTCAAGGAAGAATGAAGGGAACCTTGTCTTGATCACATGATAATCCTCCCAAGTGGCTTGCTCTTCAGACATGTTTTTCCAATGTATCAAGAGTTAAGCCACACCCTTGTTTCCCTTTTTTATCATCCTTCTTCCTAAGATGCGCCATGGTTCTTCACAGTAAGGGTTGGCAGGATCAACAATGGGTGGGTGAGTGAACTCAGCAGGCACCTCATGACATATCTTCAGTTGAGAGACATGGAAAGTAGGGTGGATAGCTACTTGTGGGGGTAAGAGGAGCTTGTAAGCAACATGCCCCACCTTTTGAATCACTTGATAGGGACCATAAAACTTGGTTGATAGCTTGGTGAATGATTGGTTAGACATAGTAGTCTGTCTGTATGGTTGTAGTTTGAGATAAACCCAATCTCCAACATGTAACTGTCTGTAACTTCTCCCTTTATTAGACAAGAATTGCATTCTTTGTTGAGCTCTATGCAAGTGAAACTTGAGTAGCTGGATCTTAAGCTCCCTAGTGACCAGACTTTTATCCACTTCCTCATCAGTAGAGTCACCAGCCATGTATGGTAAATTAATGGGTGGGGGTTGCCCGTATAATGCTTCATATGGGGTGGTCTGGATAGCAGAGTGGAATGTGGTGTTGTACCACCATTCTGCCATGGGCAAATAAAGTGACCAATCTTTTTGACTGTCACCGCAATAACATCTAAGATAGTTCTCAAGAGTCCTATTTAACACTTCAGTTTGACCATCAGTTTGAGGATGGTAAGCAGTTGAAGTGCTCAAAGTGGCTCCATGTGCTGAGAATAGCTCTTGCCAAAACCTGCTGATGAATATGGGGTCCCTGTCACTCACTATATTCTCAGGCATGCCATGAAGCTTGAAGACCTGATCCAAGTGGCTTAAAGATATCAAGTGACTGTTTTTAGTCAACCTATCAACTACTACCATGATGGTGGTTTTTCCTTTTGACTTTGGAAGGCCATCAATGAAGTCCATGCTAATGCTGGACCAAACTGAGGTAGGAATGACTAGTGGATGCATGAGACCTGGTGATGCTGCAACATCATACTTGCTACTTTGGCATACAGAACAGCTCCTAACATACTGGTTAATGTCATCTCTCAAATTCTTTCAGTAAAATAGTTAAGAGATTCTCCTGTATGTGTTCTCCATTCCTGAGTGTCCACTACTTGTCCTATTATGCCAAATCTGCATTATGTCTTGCCTGAGTTGTGCATCCTGCCCTACCACTATCTTTCCATATCTTTTGAGTTGTTGGTTGTAATAAGTGAATCCCTTTTTGACCTGATCTGTTATCTCCTGAATGACTTCTTTCAACTTCTCATCCTCTTCCCAGCTGGATTTGATCCTATTGAAAAGGTTAGTTTCCACAGTATTGATAGACAACGTGAATAGATGTGTTGCTGGCACCCTGGAGAGAGAATCAACAGCCTTAATTTCTTTCCCCTTCTTGTACTCAATTTGGAAGTCAAATTGCATCAGTTTGGCTATCCATTTCCTCTGAGTACCTGTGTGTAATTTCTGATCCAGTAAGAACTTTAGGGCCTTCTAATCTGTTCTTACTACAAATTGTCTCCCTAAAAGGTATTGAGACATTTGGTTACTGCCAGGACTAAGGCTAGTAATTCCTTGTCATACACAGACAAACCTTGGTGCCTAGGTGCTAATCCTTTGCTCAGATAAGCTAGAGGGTGCCCTTCTTGCATCAAGACTGCCCCGATCCCAGTGTCACATGCATCAGTCTCCACCATAAATTGTAGTGTGCTGTTAGGTAAGCTGAGTACGGGTGCACTTGTCAAAGCTTCTTTGAGTTGGTTGAAAGCCATTGTTGCCTTGTCATTCCAGATAAACCCATCCTTCTTAAGAAGATCAGCCAAGGGCTTGCTTATCCAACCATACCTTCTTATAAATTTTCTATAGTAACCGGCCAATCCCAAGAATCTCCTCAACTCCTTCACAGATTCAGGAGTTGGCCATCCCTGAACAACAACAATCTTCTTAGGATCAGTGGCCACACCTTCAGCAGAAATGAAATGTCCTAGGTATTCTACCTTAGTAGCTCCAAAAGAAAATTTGTTTTTCCTGATTAAGAGCTGGTGTTTGATCAACAAATCAAAAACAATTCTCAAGTGTTGCAGGTGCTCTTCTATGTTCTAACTGTAGACAAGGATGTCATCAAAGAAAACTAAGATGAATTTCCTGAGATGGTCCTTGAATACATGGTTCATGAGTCCCTGGAAGCTTGAGGGAGCATTTGTGAGACCAAAGGGCATCACTAGGTATTCAAAATGACCCGAGTGTGTACTAAAGGCAGTTTTTTGCACATCTTCTTTGGCCATTCTTATCTAGTGGTAGCCTGATCTTAAGTCCAGCTTACTATAAACCTTTGAACCCCCCAACTCATCCAACAATTCCTCAATGATAGGAATAGGAAACTTGTCCTTGATGGTAATCTTGTTCAAGGCCCTGTAGTCCACACACAACCTCCAAGAACCATCTTTCTTTCCCACTAGCACTGCAGGTGAGGCATAAGGGCTGCAACTTGGTTGTACTATGCCTTGGTCAAGCATTTCTTGGACCAGTTGCTCAATGATGTCCTTTTGTTTGCAGGAATACCTGTAAGGTCTATTGTTTGCTGGATTACTATATGTTTGCAAAGAAATCTTGTGATCAAAAGTGGATCTTGAAGGTGGGAATTGTTTTGGGTCACCAAACAGCAACTGGAACTCCTCAATCAATGCTAAAATACCAGGGTGTATTTCTCTTGTTACTTCTACTGTTGATTATTTTGTGGGCAAGACTCAAATCATGGACAATTGCCCCCCATTGTGAGTCATATTATCCAACCCCTTGGCATTAACCACCCTGGTAGTCTCCTTATTTCCCTGTAACAAAACCTTCTGGCCTTGATACATAAAATCCAAAGTGAGTTATTGGAAGTTCAGCTGAAGATCTCCCAAGGGTAACAACCACTGCACCCCTAAGATCATATCACAAGACCTCAAGGGAAGTAGTAAGAAGTTATCCACAAAAGTGATCCCTTGCATCATCTAGGTAAGGGCCTTGCACATCTCAGTAGTCTATATGTTGCCTCCATCAGCAACATTAATGGACTGAGGTCTAACCATCAATACCTCAAGCTCTAACTATCTGACTACTTCTTCATCAATGAAGTTGTGAGTGCTACCGGGATCTATGAGAATATTAAGGGGTCTTTTTTCACTGTACCCCACCACCCTAAGTGTGTGAAATCCAGGGATTCCATTCAAGGAATGAATAGAGATCTCACAATTCTCCCCTCCTTCTTCTTCCACTTCAAGTACTTCTTGGGCATCTGAATCATGTTCCTCCTCTTGTTCTTCTCATCACACACCTCCAGCAAGTATAGTTGTTTTGCAGCATTGCATTTGCGACCAAGAACAAACTTCTCATCACAAAAGAAGCATAGGCCCTTTTGTTTTTTTTCACTCATTTCAGCTGGAGTGAGTCTCCTGGTGTTGCTTCCATTGAAACTCACACTGTGTGTTTTTTTGGGGGGTTGATACTCCACCCTGTATGTGACTCCCTTGTTTTGGCTAGATCCTCTAGTGTACATAGAAGATTTAGTCAACCTCAGTTGGGCATTCACCTAGGCTTTAGTGTTTCTGGCCAGTTGGTATGCTTGAGGTAATGAGTAAGGCTTATGATTCTTTACAGTGAATCCTATCTCTGGTTTCAACCCAGTGATAAAGGCACTGATTGCATATTCTGGAAGCAAAACCAACCTAGTCATGATTCTGTCAAATTCTTTCTGATAATCATCTACCAGCCCATTTTGTTTAACCAATTTTAACTCAGACATAGGATTTGCATACTCAGCTCCAAACCTATCCATCAACGCATATACATATTCCTCCCAAGATGGAAGAGAAAGGTGGTTCCTGCTTCTAATGTAAGCCAAATGCCACTCAATGGCTATGTCATAGAAATGAATGGAAGCCACTTTAACCATTTGACTGTAATCTATCTCATCCAAGGAAAAGAACTGCTCCACCTTGCACAACCAAGTTCTCAAGTTGGTGCCATTAAAACGAGGGAACTCCAGCTTTGTCATCCTTGTCATAGTTAGGCCACCATGGTGATGGTTGGTCTGCATAGATGGTCCTGTAACACCATTTCCTCCTGGTGGTTGGCCAGTTTGAAGAGGCTGAGAGTTCTGACCTATGTTAGCACTATTTTGGTGCATGAAGTTTAACCTTAAAGGGTACCCTGCTGGGGAATGAGGGGGCATAACTGGTCTCCCTGCAAGAGGAGGTACCCATGCCATTGGGTTCCCAGATGGGGTGTAAATCTCCCCACCTCCATCTTGACCCTCAGCATTCTTTCCTCTATCACCCCTCCTTGCCTCCTCCAAAGATTCTTTAAGTTCACCAAATGCCTTCTCATGTTGGTTTTCCCATTGAGTTTGCCTAACAGTGAAGTTAGTAATCTCTATTGTCATCCTTTCAAACATAGACTTGATTTCATTCATCTCAAAGGCCATAGTTAGATACCACAGAGCTCAAGAAAGTGCTCTGATACCAAATGATGCCGACTAGAGAACTGAAAATGAGGTAATGAAACAGTAACTAAGAAATGAAGAAGAAAAGAGGAAGTCAAGCTGAACTAGCTATTTATGGCTAGGGAGTTTTTTCATTATCCATTGATGAAGAAGAACATTACAATATATAATATCTTTACCCTAGCTGACTCACTATCCTTCTCCGTAAGGAGCAAGGAACAAGCAGTACTATTTCTGCAGAAAAGTAAAAAAGGACTAGATAGGGACCCTTCTAACAATTATGGGGTCCAAAGTGTAAATAACAGCAATAAAGGGAAAAAGCAAAAAGTAACAAGTAACTACTACTCATAACGGCTAGGTACCACTGAGCAAGCTTAAGATACAACTCTCACAGTCTATTTCTCCTTATTTGTAACTCTCCTCCACCTCAATCTTCATCAAATTTATCATGAGATGTCTACCTATCCAAGATATATCATATATTTTATCTCTAAACTCAGATGAAAATATAAGTTCGTACAATAGCTAGCTTGGAGGTTGCTATGTCATGCTTATCAACTTGAACCAAAATGACAGGTGACTAGAATTTATGATTTAAAACAGATATACTTTCTCTGTTTCTTGTATAATTTTTTTCTAAAATTTAATTATATAGTTAGCAGTAGGAGGTTAGTCCGGAGAATTTCAGTAGCTAAACAAAATTTGCTCTATTATAAACACCAAATTAGCTAATTTATGGGACTATTGGTTCTCATGGGTACCACATGCAGAGAATGTCATTGTCGTCAATGGATTGCTGTCAAATGTCAATGGATCTCTCACTTAAAGTTGATCACATGTAGCTACAATACATAGCCATCTCAAGTGAAGTATGAGGGCGTGATACTCTACGAGATTATTGAACCATGGCTTCGACAAGACGAATGAGTGCTGCATATTTCGAAAATAATGGTCTTCAAACACTCCTTTATGTAAGCAGGTGCATCCGTGTATGTATCTGTCATAGTCCATTTCAACTCTCCTTTTCTATATAAAATTAACTGATCTATGAGTCAATATCGAGTTTTATGCTCATATTGAGAAATGTAGGGTATGTTCCATTTAATACACCAATGACCCTTGGTACATACAGCATAACATCCGGTCATCTTTTGTGCCTGTGTTAGATCACTTTTTTGTGTCAAGAAGCATATTCACTAATTAATTTTTTATTGTTGAATTTATTATCAGCCATGTAGCAAAAGTTAGTTGCTAAGCTTTTAGAATCGGAAGCTAGCACGACCTTATTACTTGCTTACAGGGTTTATATAAAGCTTAAATTACGATAGTAGACTCATGAGACTATCAATAATGTTTAATAAAGTTAACTCTCTACATTCTCATTCATTGTCAATTTTTATGCTCTTTCTGTACTATGATTATGCCTATGTGGGGGAATTTGTGCAAGACATTGATGTATAATTAAAAGGGGTTGTGGAATTTGTGTTTCGACAGAAAAAAGTAGTTTTTTGTATGGAAAGATACTGGACTCGTGCATTGAGAAATATGTTGTTGTAAAGCTACTATAGATTGTACGAAATAGTTTTAAAAACTTACTTCTTTAATATTTATTTATTTAGTAAGTTATTTTTGGATCCTGTAGGGAATGTCGAGAATTTGAGTATAGAGGGTCATGACTTCTCAAGTTGAGATGTCTAGATATGCACTCTCAAAGTTTGAAATGCTTACTTATTAGTCGAGGCTAAATTTAAGTGTTTGTCTATACATTATGCCTTCTTATCGTTGTTGTTACTCTTTAAACTATTAAATTTCATACTGAAGTAAGTATACTATGTAGAGAACAGGAAGGAAGTTAATTGCTGGGAGTGCAATGAGACTATGGGAGGAATGAAAGAGACTCGAGAAATGTTGAATTTTGCAGCAAAGCATAACATACGTAGAGATGGACTACACGAATATAGCGTTGTAATTCCTTGTGAAATCCGATGTCAAGAATAAATTTGTGTGAGACATGGGCAAAAAAAATAAACTCTGTTTAATCTCAAAATCATTTTTCAATTCTTGTGCATGGTAGAAGTAAGAATTTATCTCAAGCAGTTTAGTTAGAGAATTTGGGAGGGAGTTTTACTACTCGGTTGAACTTGATCTCAGAATCTTACATCATGATGCTTCTGAGTAAAACAAAAAATGATACTGAAGGATTTAAGTTTTCGCTAATATTATTGAGTTTTTTAAGATCTGAGGATTAGATGAGCCATTTTCTAGGCATTGATGATGTTTTTTTGTTGGCCAAATATATAAACAGATCCCTAAACTTATTTGGTTTTTCTCCTCAGGTACCTCAACTACATCATTTTCCTATTGAATCATTGAACAACTCATAATTTGTTCCATTTAAACAAACACCGTTGTCTGATGTGGAACTAGATTTGTGAGGGGTATTGATAGAAGATACATATGTTGTTCCAGAACTCATTAGTCCAATTGATAGTGAAAATGTTCGAGAATAATTGTATTTTACTTAAGTCATTTGAATATATTCAAAAATAAATGAGACTAACACGGTTTGTCTTTATTTCTTCAGTCAAAATCATTATAATTTGAATAAAATTGAAGGCATTTACAATAAAGAAGCTGATCAAAATCAATCAATAGTGTTTTAAAAGAACAAATTATGATTGATTCAATGATTCAATAGGAAAATGACGTAGTTGAGGTAATACATGAAGAGACAATGGCATTTACAGTTGTCTTTTCGAGCATTTATCACTTTAAAAATGTAAAAGATGTTGGGCCCGTGCTGAGCACAGGCTATGTCCTCTAGTGTGTGTGTGTGTGTATATATATATATATATATATATATATATATATATATATATATATATATATATATATATATATATATATATATTGAGAGGAAGAGAAATTTTTTTTAGTAGAAACTAAATATAATTAATAGCATTCCCGTAGAAAGCATGTAATGGTACTTTGTACAGCTGGTACAAAGTACGAGTGATGTGAATTTTTTTAGCTTAATACTAATGCATCTGGAGTTTTCAAATCATGAGTTCGCCTATAGTATCAACTGTTCCCCATATGGATGTGCAGACTCTCTAGTGGGTACTAATTTTTCGAAGTGGATTGATAAGTATTGAAGTCATTCCCACAGTTTAGACTGCTCAGATTCTGATGAAAGAAGAATTAGTAAGAAAATAGTAGAAGATTGGAGTTTTGAATTCATCAAGCTTAAACGAGTTCCATAAAACATTCAACACGTTAGTAAATTATAGTTTTTTTTATTTTATATTATTTTATATTATGTAATTCATGATCCTGTATTATGCTTCAATTTCGTACATAACAATTATGCTATCCACTTAATATAATTTTGAATTGTATATTTTTTTTTTCTTTACACGTGAAAAATATGTTACTATTGATATAACCCAATAATTTTAGGAGTTAAGTGACATATTTCAATTATTTTCATTAACAAATATAAAGGTGTTAAAGACCATAAATTTAGACGGATCCGGCTTCTTTTTATTTTTCTTCTCTTCAATTTTTTCAAGTTTCTATTTGGATTAATCACACATGTCATAGGTTAAAATAAATGGTTAAGATTTAATTTTTTAAAGTAAACCTTAATCATGATTTAGTTAATAAATATATTATATATCAAGTATCAAAATTATTATAATCTCACAATCTTAGCAACATATTATTTTGTCCATATTATTTCTGTAAAAAAGTTTTCTTCCTATTATTTTTTTACGTAGGATTTTTTTTTATTTTTTCTTTATATAATATTTTTATTGTAGTCTTTCGTTTAAGGTATATTGGTCCGTGATTAATAAATTACCTAGAGATAATCAAACCATTTTGACAAACTTATTTTAATTTCATAATAAGATTAAGAATATAGTGTATCAGTACATACGGTAGGTTAATTATACTTTCCATACTTCTATTCAGTTTATTATTCTTCTAATTAGATTAAAAAATATTATATAAAAGAAAAAAAATCCAATGTAAAAAGAAATAATAGGAAGAAAACTTTTTTTTACCTATATTTATGGACAAAATAATATGTTACTAAGAGTGTGAGATTATAATAATTTTGATACTTGACATATAATATATTTATTAACTAAATCATGGTTAGAGGTTTACTTAAAAAAATTAAATCTTAATCATTTATTTTAACCTATGACATGTGTCATTAACCCAAATAAGTACTTGGAAAAAAATGGAGAGGAACCGGATTCAATTTAGACATATCTTCTCATTTTAAAAATATTTAATTATTTATTTTAAACAAATTCAAGTGGCAAAAGTAAAATTCAATATTTAACAAAATAATCAAGTTATCTATTGCTGTAAAAAAAAAAAGGTCCTCATGATAGCTTTTATGATGAAATGTTTTTATGAAAAAAATATTTTTAACTACTTTCTTTTTTTCAACATGAATTTCATATCCATTAATTTGCAAAGATAGTTAATCAATTTTATGACTACTATTCATGTTCTTTCTCATTTTCGTATTTTATTTGAGCCTACATATTGATTTCCATAATAATATTTTAACGATATTCATTTAACTCGTGTTTTTTATGTTTTGATAGTGTAAAATTATGTATTAGTATTAATTTAAAACTAATTAGATAACATATATATGTAATTCATAAAAGATAATTGATTTGTTCTATTCTTAGCAGAAGCAAAATTTAAAAAAAATAAAATAAACCGTGATTAAATTTTACTTAAAAGAACAAAAGGTAGAATTGTTATTTGCTATATTCTCTGTATCTATCCCATTTTCTCTATCTTTCTTCCTTGTCTAATTACAAACCATATGTGTGTTTTTATATATAACGTATTACCCTAATGGGTTAAAGCACCCCTTATGAGTGAATCCGAACTTCCCTATATATATATAAATCACTTTAATAATTCAATACTTTAATATTTGAAAGATATTTTGATCAACAACATTTATATTTGTACAATCAACGCCACACCTTGCCATAATTCTTCCAATTTTATTGATAGTTTTCATGATAAAATGTTTATTTATATATGAAAGAAATAATTTTAACTATGTTATTTTTTTTAGCAAATTATTAATTTAAATTAAATGATATAGTCATAGTTTATTTTATTTGTAATTCGCAGCAAACATCTCATATTTTTCATCTGTTTCGATATACAATTAGTCATTTTATACATTTTGGTATAAAATATGTTTGTGTATATAAGCGAGAGAAAAGTGTATATACAAATGCATATATTTTCGTCATATACACTTATAATTATATAAATACATATCTTATTATACAAATTACAATATATAAATGAATTTATACAAAACTGAACAATTTGTATAAAATTGAATGTTTGTAGCGAATTATACAAAACAAAAGTTTCATAACAAACATAAAATTTGTTATGAAATACAAATATACAAAGTATAGCTATAACATACAAGTATGATTTTTATGTTTGCTATATATATAAATTGCTTTTTTTAACATAAAAATATGTATGTATATTGTCTACCATCTTGCAAAAGACAATTGATCAATTATGATTGTTTTTTTTTCTCATCATCCTATACTCTACTTGAACATATTTATAGTAATTCTACAACAATATTTAATCAATAGCTATTCAATTTTTAATTTACCATGCAAAATCACTTTTCTATTTGTTCTCACATAAAAATAATCCAATTTAAAGTTTATGACAAAGATATTTTCTATTTCTTGTTGCATGTGGGGAAACAAATGCTAAGTACACGAACATCACAAATAATTTCCTTTTTCTTTGAAAAACGAAAAGATGCATTACACGTCACTTATATCGTGGTTGTGGTGGAATATACATTTTAGAGTTGTAAAATGATAATTTAAAGAATAAAAATAAAAATAATGTAAAGTTGATTTAAATCTAAAATCAGAAAACCAATTATATATACCTATCATTAACACAATAGAACCTTTTTATGGAACAAAGTATATATGGTAATAGATGAACTAGAGTGAAACCAAAAGATATATCGAATCAAAAACTAATTTGAGAAAAAAAAAGAGAAGAAAAACAAAACGAAGGATAAAAGGAACTCAAGTATAGGAGTCGAGCAAGGGTTGGTGTTGTAACGATCCAGCAAATAAAAAATAAAAAAAATAATAGGTACTTAAGGTGATTTAATTATTAATTAATTTTTTTTTTAGAATTTTAAGGGCATAATGATCCTTTCGCGTATTAATTAAAATAAACTAGATTTGTATTAATTTAATTTAAATTCTATTTGACTAAGTCTTGAATTTAGTCTCCTAATCCTAATAGTTCTCTCTCTCACACTTCTTAACTCTCTCAATATCAACAGTTCTTCACGCTTGAAGAACTCACCTGAAATTTTAAGAGAAAAAAAACAAAAAAAAAAACAAAGCAACCAAAAATATTAAGGCGAAGAGAAGTTGTTTGTTGAGTGGTTTGGAGGAGTTTTTCGGGCAGCAACATCAACGTTTGAACATCGATTACGGTATGAGTTTCTTCTCTCTTGGCTCCTTTCCCAAGAGGCCCTTTACGATTCAAACTATTCACCTCGAAACTAAGGCTGTTTCCCGTTGCATGCCCCTGTCACTAGCTCCCTATGATCTTAGGTTGGCTACTCTTGTTGGTAGAACTTAGGGATACTTGTTTGTGTTGACGATCTCATTTTGAGTATGTGTTCATGATGATGTGATTATATTTTATGTCTTTCGGAAAGTATGAATGTATATACGTATGTATTTGTTCAAGATTTTGACCATGACTTTGAGTCTTTCTTTAGCATGTTATTAGATTAGAGATTACTCGTGTTTTATGTGCAAATAGAGGCTCTTAAAATCTTGATGTTCACTTGGTTGAAATGCTAGATATTTTAGTTAAATAAATGACCAAATCATACTTTTAACTTGTCTTAAGAATCCTTACGAACAACAAATAAAGAGGTGCTTAAAAGTCGCGTAAATCGCTTCATAAAAATGTGTAACAAAGTTCCAGAATCTGGAAATTCGCTACTGGTGAATTCTGAAAATTTTGGGTGTCAAAAAAAATTAAATAAAAATAGGTGAGGTCTGCAGGGATCGAACCCGAGACCTCACCAAAGTAAGCCTTTAAAAAAAATGTGCCAGGCGGGGCACGAACTGGGGGCTGGGACCAGCGAAATTCGCTAAAAATAAAGGAAAATGGGGCTGGCGGGGATCGAACCCTCGCCCCTGTCTTGCGCAAAAAGAAAAAAGAAAAGAAAATGGGGCAGGAGGGGATCGAACTCGCGACCAACCCCTGATTTCGCAATGAAATAAGAGAAAAATAAAGGGGGGCTGGGGGTTCGAACTCGCGACCAGCTCCTCCCTCGCGAAAAGAAAAGAAAAATTAAAGGGGAGGCGTGGGATTCAAACCCACGACCTTCTAGTACGCGAAGTGAAGGGTTTTTAAAAGAAAAAATAATAATAAGAATAGAGGGGCTGTGGGGGTTCGAACCCACCACCTCACAGCCCCCCCCCCCCTCAGCGAAATTGAAACAAAAATAAGAGAGGTTGTGGGGGTTCGAACCCACAACCTCTCCATTGTAGTGAATTTAATTAAATTAAAAAGTTAAGAGGTGGTGGGGGCTCGAAACCCCAACACTACGGTAAATTAATAGTAAAATAAAAAATAGAAATTTTATCCCTTCATGTAAATATTGAGATTTAAATTAGAATTCTAATTAAAATAGAAAATTAATTCTTTCATGTAAATATGGAGATTTAATTTAGAATTCTAATTAAAATAGAAAATTAATTCTTTTATGTAAATATTGAGATTTAAATTAGAATTCTAATTAAAATAGAAAATTAATTCTTTCATGTAAATATGGAGATTTAATTTAGAATTCTAATTAAAACAGAAAATTAATTATTTCATGAAAATGTTGAGAATTAATTTAGAGTTCTAATGTTACGAATATTAGAAATAAAATCATAAAAAAATATAAATGATATCCAAGTGATTCAAGAATTGGGTTCCCGTGCCCAAACCTGTGTATTGACACATAAGTCATACGTGAGTAAAATATTCAAGAATAATGCCATCTACTTAGATAAAAAATCAAGATCTTGGCATATATGCAAGATACATAAGTCTTGCAATACATAATCTTATGAAAGTAAGAATCACTTAGCGAACTATTAGTGAAGCCCCATGGCTTGTATGTATAGACACATAGTCTAACATACTTTCTAAAATTAAGTGAACCTAAGATGAACATAAAGAAATGATGAACCTTATGAGGATTAAGTATGAGTTTAAGATATACTAAATGGTCAAGTGCATTTACATATGATGAGATGAATTATGAAATGAAGAAATGAACATTCACGTAATAAGAGGTGAGTAACTATGAAAAATAAAGGTGCTAATAATGAAGAATGTAGTGACAACATGACGTGAGGCGAATGTATATGATGAGAGCAATCTCAAATGAGTCTAAGTAAATGTTATCAATACGTACTCACTAATGAGAGTGTAAGATAATGAAGAGACCAGTCTCTATGAACACTCTACTGAAAAATATTGAGTTTAAAACACTTAATACTAATGATGAGATGAGAAATCATCTATTGAGCTATGATGTCCTCATACTAGAAGTTAGCTTCCATGATGTATGAGTTGAATGTAATGGAACTTTATACTGAGCACCGATAGGATAGATATGAGCGGTGATGCCTTCTTTCGGGAAGGACGGAGGTTCAGTAACTCTCATGAGATGGACTATCCGGCTTGCCGGGTATGGGTCTCCATACATATCCTAGTTTTTGAACCTATATTGCCACTATAGGGATCTGGCGGGGTTAAATTCCCATATACGCTAGCATGTTGTTGAGTCACTTTGGCCGGTGATTCCACCTCTTTTCGGTGTGGGGGAGACACTGGATTTCATGATGCTCACATGATATATGTCGGTTAAAGTTAAAGTTCTCAATGAATGAATGAGGCCAGCCTCAAATGAATCATATAAAGAAATGAATGATACCGAAGGTGTTAGGATAAGATAATCAAGAGGTGAGCTAGATTCAGGTAATGGCATTAGGTTATTCCTGATCATTGCACATCAAACCCTATGAAAGTCTTAAACTACATCCTAGGTATAGCTGGTGTCCACACTGACCTATGAATGAACTGAAATGAGGTACGTATGAATGAATGAAACAGACTCTGTGTTTGCTAAAGAAGGCTCCCTAGTTGAGGTCCCATATGTTGAGCCCTCTTTTTGGAAAGTCTTAAGGTCAAGTCCACGATAACAAGGTCTTATGGCATATGCATGAATAATATGAAAGAAACTATGTGCTATATGTTATGTGCTATACGAAGATGTTATGTGTTGCGTGCCATACGATAATTATATTGATGCATGTTACTCTCATGGCATAGCTTTCCCAATCTCAATTTAGCAAGTCCACTGACTTGACTTCCAAAAATCATGTTGTTAGGAAAGATCTATTCTTTCTCATGCATGTCCCTGGTGTGTGCTTGCATATACCCTTACTTAGTACAAGTGTGTACTAATTCCATACAAACATCTACTTTTAGGTGCAGGCACAGGTGGACGGTAGAGCTACAGGTTTGTTGTTGCAGCTATCCGAACGTCAGCATTCATCTGGAGTTTGGTAGGTCCTCATGCTTTCGAGGATGCTACTGTTTTACATTCTAGCGTAGTTTTAGAGTTGAGCTAGTGGAGCATGTTCCACTAGCGTTTCTTTCCTGTTTTGGTTCAGACTTTGTATTGGTCCTATTTTGGCCGATGTATAATTAATACTTAGTAAATTATTCCTTTCAGTTGCTTATCTCTTAAATCTTAGATGGTTGATGATTAACGATTACGAAATATCAAGAATGTTTAGCAAGTATGATTAAAGAATCAAAAATTTCAAATTTTCTGCTAAAATTAACCTATGTAAAGTAAGAATGACGTAAGTAGGCTTTTTTGCGACCTCTGAGAGGTCAACAACGCCGGTCTCATCTGAGGTCTAGATTCCGATCGTGACAAATTTTGTATTAGAGCATTAGGTTAAATGTCGCGAAAAATGAGTTCACATCAACCACATTGAGTAGTTTCTAAGTCATGGTAGTGAAGTGTACCACTATTCTGGATTAGAGAGTGCATGATGCGTAGGAAATATTTCCCTTCTTCTGATCTTATCGTGCTTTTCCTAATATTTGAATTCTTGGTGTTATGAACGTGTCTAACATCAATCCTTGTTGTTTTCAGAGAATGAACACTTGGAGAACTAAGGGTCTGAGGACGGGAGCAGCATCAGCTAGGGGTAATCAAAATCCACCCCAGGCTCCAGCTGAAGGAGTGGCCATGCCAGTTAACCCAACTAGATTGACTGATGCGGAAGTGAGGGCATCTCTAGCCCAGATGGCACAAGCCATCACGATGCAGGCTCAGGCTATGACTGCCCAAGTCAACCGACAGAATATTCAGAGGGAGAACCCACCGGTTCGCAGCATGGCTGACAGACTGCAAGATTTCACAAGGATGAATCCTCCTATGTTCACAGGGGCTAAGACTTCAGAGGATCTTCAGGAGTTTATAGACGAGGTGCATAAGATCCTGGTGTCCATGGGGGCCACTGATATGGAGAAGGCGGAGCTGGCTTCCTACCAACTGAAGGATGTTGCACAGACTTGGTGCAAGATGTGGCAAGATAGTCATGTTCTAGGTGGAGTGTCAGTCACATGGGAGCTGTTCAAGACAGCATTTCTAGAAAGATTCTTCCCCAGAGAGATGAGGGAGGCCAAGATAGTCGTGTTCTATGACTCTTTGATCCTACATAAAGGGCTTGGTAAATTTTTACATTTCATTTGTTATAATATTATCCTTTTTTTTGTTGTCTTTTTTCCCCAGAATGGAACAAGAAAAATCACATTTAAATAACAGTATTGATCATCATGTTTGTCATGCTATACTCCTTACTAGGTGTTGTTTTGACGAAAATGATATTGAATACTATATTGCTAAGGACAGTTGGGGTTTACATAGATGACATACGTATAAGGCTTGATCTCATATCTTTCATTTGTTTGATCAAGGAGACGTATATTGGAGAGAGTTGACAGGACCTAGTGGAGCTGCTTTAGCTTAAATGAACTTTACTCGTATTATCTCATTACTTGTTAAACTCTATTTTTTGGATACTAATATTTCTTGATTTTTGAAACTACTTATGATTTCAATATATTTGACGACTTCAAGTCTTTTTAATTATTTTCCTCTTTTGTTACTTTTTTTAAACCTGTTTACTTATTCATTTTTTATTTGATATATTTATTACGAAAATAATAATAATTGATATATTGAAATTACCATTAACTCTCAAAGTTCATGATATATTTGTGTTTCCCATTTAATAAATTACATGAAAATAGAGATAAAACGACATTTATCTAATGAAATCTGAAATAAATTTAGTAATAAAATAACCGACCCTGTACTACATGCAACTCGTTCAATTACACAATTCTTTAATTTCTTTAGGTACTTTTTTTTCTTTAGATATTAGGTGTTCATTCTTAGGTTGGACAATTAGGATCGAAGATGGACAATGACTCATTCTCGGAATTGTCGTTCTTAAAATCCGAAGAATTGAAGTGAGCTCCTTGTAAATTTAACCAGTAGTATATTTAGGGAAATTCCACAAGTAATGTTTGAGAAAGATAAAATGTGAGTTGATTAACTTCGAAAGATCATTGACTCTAACACAAATAAAATAGTTATGAAAAAATAACATAAAAATATGAGACAACTAACAAGGAAAGGATATTTGGATAATGTAGTACAGGAGTTTAATAAGACAGGATACGATAGTTATTAAATTTGGCGGGTCAAAATACATACTGGTTTTGTGATAGAGTTCTGACTATTATGATTATCCTTGTGGGTGTTTGGGTATCTGTGAAATTTAACTTAAATATTATAAAGATGATTTTATTTGTGCATTTGATTATTACGTAGTAACACTAACAACATGTAACATTGTCTTGGCGATATTTATGATAATATTTTTAAATTATAATTTAATTTCAAAAATTATAAAAATGTATACTTTTAAAAGAAAGTGGGTTGACTCGACACAACCCGTAGTCCACGTACTTGTGAGTTAGGATGGTCATTTTTTGGCGTACACAAAAAAATGGGTTGACTTTTCAAAGTTGATATGAGTTGGCTCAAATATGGTGGATCAACTCGTATTAATAGCTCTAGTTGTAATGGATATTTAGATGATAAAAACGTAGGGGTTGTTTGATAAAGTGTATAAATAATGCATGATTAACTCTTTGTATTAGTAATATCTTGTTTGGTACACTTTTTCATGTTATGTATAATTAGAGCCGTCAAAATGGGCTTTGTCCATGGGTCCGCCTAACCCAATCTGTTATTGGGGTAGGGTTGAGTTAAGATTTTTCAAGACTTTTTAAAGTTAGGGCTTATAAGCCCGGCAATAGAAGCCCTTAGCCCTTGAGGCTTGATCGGGGTCGGGCCAGGGTTGGCCCAAGTGCCAAAACTTATTAGGGTAGTTTACAATAATCTAACTAGTATATAATATAATACTTAGATACATGCTATGTTGTGTAATATATATATATATATATATGGACTCAAAATTAGGAAAATATGTTCTAGATACACTCTATCAAAGTAGATTCACATGTATCTAGGATGCATAGTCAAAATCTCGCAACCTCGCCTCCATCCAATCTTGCTTATCACTTACTTATCTTGCTCGCGTAGCTGGTATGTGAGATACATGCTAATTACACTAGACTTTTTGTTAGTGTTACTAAAACAACACCATTGTATGTCATATTTGATTCGACAATCTTTTCATTTTCTTGATGTTATAGAATTATAAGTTTGAAAAGAAAAAAGAAAAAATAAAAAAGAAGGGCAAACCCGCCCCAGCCCTCGGCCCTTCAAAGATTGGGTTGGGTTGAGAATATTCAGGCGCCTCCGGTTGAAGCACCAGCCCACCCCAGCCCTTCAAATTCCTTGGCCCGCGAGGCTTGGGCCAAATGGGGTTGGGCCGACCCTTTTTGACAGCTCTATGTGTAACTAATGCATTAGATATGCATTTTATGATGTATTAAAGTGTGTATTACTAATATCATGAATTTCTAGATATTAATAATGTAAGGGGTTTTAATGCATGCATTAGCATGGCCAAAAACCTCATTGTCCCTCAAAATGATTTTATATATTTTCTGTCATAATTGAAAAAAGGTATCTTTGTAAATAAAATATTAATATGCAATGCATGTTATTTAATACAACAAATCAAACAATGCATAAACAATAGTCTATATATAATTAAGACAAACATCACTAATACAAGCATTATAAATACAATCATTATTAGTACATTCTATTTAGCATTACTTTTATACATCCTACCAAACGATCCTATAGTTGTTTGAACCGTTGAAGGTGAAAACTCTTATTTGTAGCATGACTATGCAAGTGTAGAATTAGTTTGGTCATGTGAGATGAAATCGTGATATGAAATCACATGAGATAAGGTTGAAACTTTGTTTGGACATACAATTTGAATTTTAAGATGAATTTTTTGTTCACATAAATAAATCTCATAAGGTGTGAAAATTATCAAAATTGCCCCCTTATACAAAAGGATAATATTCTATCAAAAATTATTCTTTAATAAAAGCGCAACATGTGACCCAATTTTTTTTAAAAATGTACTATCACAGATTATTCTAATTAAAAGGTATATAACATTTATTAATCGAACTTTAGTTTAAAATAAGATACAAATTGGATGAGTTGTAGGGCGCTATATTTTTTGAGTTACCTCTTAGTCAATATCATTAGTAACTATGTTATCATTTACATATTTCGTAAATATTTCATCACTCATTTGATAATCTCGCAAAAAAATATATAGATATAAATGGTAGAGATTTTAATATAAAATATAATTTTTGGGTCAATTTTTATATTAAAAAATGTGAAAATCATGATATAAAATTTTCAAATCAAGCTTTTGGAGAATTTGGAATTTCACTACATGCATAACTCGAAATCAGAAAATAAAATCGCATATCCAAACATTGATTTCAAGTCACGAGATGAAACCACATATTCAAATGCCAACAACAAGGACGGTGGGTCATGAAATGAGAAAATTTCACAAATAGCAACACTTTGATGTCTTTTTTACCAACATAGTGATAATTTGGCTAATTATCAAGCATATCGACAATACTACAATTTATGTCGTCAGAAATTTTAGAACTTTCTAAAATTTGTTGTGCCTGTGATATAACTTTCTAAAATACGTTATATATCAATAATACAACAATGTACTCTATATCAGTGTATCAACGTATTTTAAAATTTGTTGAGTATAAAATAAAAAACTTCTCAAATACAACTTAGCTACAAACTTCGATTTAAAAATAAATTCCTAGATACAATTAAAAAATATTTCAAATACAAAAAATCTACCATCCAGTTATTACTTTGTAAGCCACAAGATATAATTCAATATTTTCAGTGTCAATTCCAATTTCTAAAATAGTATCAGTATAGAGAAATCATCCTAACCAACTGTATTTTTATGCCAAGATTGTCAACAAGGGAGGATTTAGGTGTAGAGAGTCTCGAGGTGGGGAGGGGAACTAGATGAAAGAAAAAAGGTGAGAAAAAACTTTAGGATTAAATTTTAGGGATCTACATTGAAATTCAAAGCAAGAACATTATTTGATAATTGATAATCATTATATAGGCTGAGACAAGATGAAGTTGTTCAGATGGTACGAATCGTTCACTTTTAATCTTTAAGTTGTGAATTTGATTCAAGGGAGAAAAAATATAAGAGTTTTGATCGTGGTAAAAAAAGAAAGAAAAAAGTGTACGATATAAGGTGCTCAATTAGATAATTAATCCCATATGAAATCAGGACTAATTCAATTTGATTTGGCATATTTTAAGTATTGGTATATCTAATATATAGAAGAGTGAAGTGGTAGGACAAGCAAGGGTAAAATTATAATTTCATTCTAACAAAAATTTATTAAGAACGATAGTAAATAATCTAGAAAGATCTTTCTATATATAAAGTCAATAATGATCATGGGTAAAAATGTAATTTCACTCTATCAAAAATGATAACAAGAAAATTAAATATTTCTAGAAACATGTTTAGTTATTTTTATTATTATTAACTTATTTTGTTATTACTTCACTTTTTTTTATGAGTCATTGTAATATCTATTCATTAACCTATTATGCTTATAAAAAATACCTACTTTAATATAAATATACATTATGAATTATTTATTTTCACCTTTATTTTGACTCTAATTAATATACTTGAAAAGAAATAAGTGTGATAAAATTAATAATATGTATTAGATTGAAATAAAGAAAAAGATGTTAAGAAGTAATTTTACAAATAAAAATGAATAGGATGATATATTTACATTTAAGACGATCAAGAATTGAAATGAAATTTCATTCTAACAAAAATCTATTAAGAAAAATAATTAATTCTACAAACATCTTTCTATATATGAAGTGAATGGTGATCAAATATAAAAATATAACTTCACGCAAACAAAAATCTATCAAGAATGATAAAAAGAAAACTAAATAGTTCTAGAAGTATTTTTAGTTATTATTATTACCATCAACTCAGTTTGTTATTACTTTACTTTTTTATGAGTTACTGTGATATCTACTCACTACTCTATTTTACTATTACTTTAATTTAATTCTTAATATTTTTTCTATTCATTATACTTACTAAAAATGCCTACTTTAATATAAAATTTATTATTTAAAAAATATAATTAATTACTTTTACTTTGGCTCTAATTAATATCCCTGAAAAGAAATAAGTGTGATAAATTAATAATAATATTAGATTGAAATTAAAGAATAAATAAAAATAGTTTTAATATTGAAAAATAATATTTTAAAGATGTCAAAGTAATTTTACAAATAAAATAAATAGGATGGTATATTTGCATTCGAAGTAAGCTAAAAATGTTTATTAGATTATAAAAAGGTAGTTCTTCATTAAAATATATAATAATTTTTTTAATCTTATTCGATTTCAAAAATATTAATCTGAATAGTGAACTAATGTAAGTTTGATTTAAATTCAAAGTTGACAGGTCAAAATGTGATATTTTTCTATTATGTAGAAATATGAAGTTGAGGACGATCAAGGATAATATGATCATTTTCATATATATTTTATTTTAAAATTCTATTTTTAAATTTGTCAAAATATTTCTTCAACTGACTAAATTTCCTGCATAAATTACATGATTATTCTAGAAACTATAAGTTATAAGATTTTTCTAGAACTAAATCTATGATACAAGTAAATAGACACTAACACATTCTTCATTTGATTCACTCCACAAATCTCTCACCTTTCATGTTTTATACCAATAAATTTCTCGCCAATTATTTCTAATTTGCATCCTAAAATAATACACATTTCGATATAGATCTCTTATTAGGAAGATCAATAATGCAACTTTTTTTTAAACATTAAGAACTTCAGTTTTGGTTAATTCCATACATAATGGTCTTACTTTTGTAAAACAATTATAAGACAAAAGTAAATTTCACTATTTCTCAATGTTACTTTAGAAGAAAGTTTTTCCTTACCATCTTAAATTGTTCTCCTAATTTTAATGAATATAAAGACAAAATATAAAGTGAATTTTTTTTTTATCTTTTTATCATTTCGTAAAGAATGAGATGATTCATTCTAATATTTTGTTAAATAAGTCATTATTTTTGTTTATTAAACACCTATAAATTTTTTTATAAGTTTACTCAAAACTAATCTATAGATGGGATCAGTACAAAAATTGTTAATATGTTAAGAGTCTGTTTGGCTTAGCTTAAAAGCTGGTCAAACTGACTTAAAAGCTGATTTTTGACTTATTTAGCTGTTTGGCAATATTCAAAATAACTTATTTTAAGTTTAAAAAAAAACTTATTTTAAGCCAAAAGTTAAAAGTTGGGGTAGGGGTGTTTTTTTTTTTAGCTTATAAGCTGTTTTAAGTTGACCACATTTTTACATTTTTACCCTTAATATTTTTATACAATATCCAGATTACCCACATAACCCTAACATCTCTTTCTTCCATTTTTCCCTTTTCACGTTTAGCATAGCTGCTGAACTTCTTCCCGTTCTTCCAATTTGAAGTGAAGATAACCCTTGAAGTATGTTTTTTCGATTTTTTTTATTAGTTTTCTTCCTTTTCTCTCGATTGATGCCGATAATATATTGAAAATTCGAAATCAGCTAAAAAAATTCCCGAATTAATTTGTTGATAAAGAAGTATGTGGATGATAGACAATTACTATTACTAATGAATGAAAATAAAATAAATCATAAATCTTTTAAGTAATATATTCAAATTATATATTATTAAAATTTAAAATAAGTTGCACATATAACTTAAATAAAAATTTATATTTCTCTTATAAATAATTTGTGATAATAAAGAAATATGTGACTGATAGACAATTATTATTACATATGGATGAAACTAAAATAAATCTTAAATCGTTCTTTGATCTATTCAAATTATATATCTTTAAAATCTATAATAAGTTTATATTCCTCTTATAAATAATTTGTGATGAGAAAGAAATATGTGAATGATAGCAAAATATAATTATTTATGGCTGTAAAATATAAATTAATTAACTTTTATTATGTTAACAACTTTTAAGGGTATTTCAGATATTGTAATTTAAAAAACTGTTTATCAGCCTTTATTTGTCAAACATTGCATAACTGCTTATTTTAAAAATAAGTTTTAGCACTTTCAAAAGTACTTTTTTAAAGCTGCTTTTATTAAGCTCATCCAAACGGGCCCAAAGAATTTGTTTGGATAGACTTAAAAGCTGGTCAAACTGACTTAAAAGTCAGTTTTTGACTTATTGAAGTGTTTGACAATTATCAAAGTAACTTATTTTAAGTCAAAAATGACTTTTTTAAGCCAAAAGCTAAAAGCTAGGTTAGGGGTGCTTTTTTTTTTTCAATTTAAAAGTCATTTTATGTTGACTATGTATATTACCTTTTTACCCTTAATTCTTTTATTATTATTATTATTATTATTATTATTATTATATTTTATTATTATTATTGTTATATTATTATTATAATTATTAGTATTATTAATATTTTATTATTTATTATTATTACTATTTATTTTATTATTATTATTATTATTATTATTATTATTATTATTATTATTATATTGTTATTATTATTGTTGTTGTTATTATTATATTGTTATTATTATTATTATTATTATTATTATTAATATTTTTAACATTTTATTATTGTTATTATCATTCACTGTTTGGGCCCACGTGGCATATTTTACAACACTCCCCCTTGTATGTCTATGTAAGTATATAGACATACATATTACGCATTACTTGCTGCCTCATTAAAAACCTTTCTAGGAAAATCCAGTGGGATAAAAACCTAGACTAAGGAAAAAAGAGTACAGTGCGTATTTTACTCCCCCTGATAAAAACCACGATTCAAATGGTTAAGTTTTCGCATTCCAATTTTGTGAATCATCTTCTCAAGAGTTGAGGCTGGTAAAGATTTGCTAAATAAATCTGCTGGATTATCACTTGAACGAATTTGTCGCACATCAATATCACCATTCTTCTAGAGATCATGTTTGAAGAGCAATTTTGGTGAAATGTGTTTCGTTCTATCTCCTTTTATAAAGCCTCCTCTTAATTGAGCTATGCATGTAGCATTGTCTTCAAAGAGCATTGTGGGTATCTTGATGTCACACTTCAAACCACATCTTTCTTTGATAAAATGTATTAACTGATCTTAACCATACACATTCTCTACTTGCTTCATGAATGATTATTATCTCAGCATGATTTGAAGAAGTAGCGACAATAGACTGCTTCGTAGATCGTCATGATATAGCAGTACCTCTGTATGTGAACAGATAGCCTGTTTGTGATCGAGCTTTATGTGGGTCAGATAAATAACCTACATCTGCATGACCAACAAGATCTGCACTATCTTTTTTAGAATAAAACAGACCCATATCACTAGTTCCCCTTAGATATCGCAATATATGTTTAACTTAATTCCAATGTCTTCGTGTAGGGGAATAACTATATCTTGCTAATAAATTAACAGAAAATGCTATGTCGGGTCTCGTAGCATTAACAAGATACATAAGTGCTCCAATTGCACTGAGATAAGGTACTTCTGGACCAAGAGGTTCCTCATTTTCTTCTTGAGGTCGGAATGGATCCTTACTCACTTCAAGTGATCGGACAACCATTGGAGTACTTAATGGATGTGTTTTGTCCATGTAAAATCGTTTCAAGATTTTCTCAGTATAGGCAGATTGATGGATGAAGACCCCATCTACTAAATATTCTATTTGTAGTCCAAGACAAATTTTTGTCTTTCCAAGGTCTTTCATCTCAAATCCTTTCTTTAGATATTCAATTGCCTTTTGAACCTCTTCTGGAGTTCCAATGAGATTAATGTCATCAACATAAACAGCAAGAATAACACACCCCAATGTTGTTTTCTTAATAAATATTCAAGGACAAATGACATCGTTTATATAACCTTGTTTTATCAAGTACTCACTAAGGCGATTATACCACATGCGCCCTGATTGTTTTAAGCCATATAATGACTTTTGTAATCTGATTGAATACATTTTCCGAGATTTTGAACTATATGCTTTAGGCATTTTAAGTCCTTTCGGAACTTTCATATAAATTTCATTATCAAGTGAACCGTAAAGGTATGTTGTAACCACATCCATTAGATGAATTTCAAGATTTTCATGTACAGCTAAGCCGATGAGATATCGAAAAGTTATTGCATCCATAACAGGTGAATATGTTTCTTTATAGTCTACACCGGGTCGTTGAGAGAATCCTTGTGCAACAAGGCGTGCCTTGTATCTTACAATCTCATTTCTTTTTCGTACAAAGACCCATTTATAGCCAATTGATTTAACATCACTAGGCGTTTGGACTACTAGTCCAAAAACCTCACGCTTAGCAAGTGAATTTAATTCTGATTGAATTGCTTGACCAAAAACCTCACGCTTAGCAAGTGAATTTAATTCTGATTGAATTGCTTCTTTCCATTTTGGCCAATCACATCTTTGTCGACATTCTTCGAAAGATAAAGGTTCAAGATCCTCATTTCCTTTCATAATGTTAAGTGCAACATCATATGCGAAAACATTATCCACTATGATTTTTGATCGATCTAAACTTATCTCATCACCTGTAGAAATTATTGAGAGTTCTTCATTTACTTGAGTCTCGGGTTCACTGATCTCTTCAGGAATATCAGGATTAATTAGATCTTGAATTTCTTCATGAGATTCTTTTGTAGTGTCATTTTTTGTACTTCTTTTTCTAGGATTTTTATCTTTTGAACCCAATGGTCTACCACGCTTCAGGCGTATTTGTGATTTAGAAGCTACGACACTTGTAGATGGTCCTTTTGGGACGTCGATTCGGATAGGCACATTAACTGCAGGAATATGCGACTTTGTTATCCTTTTTGAATCAGTAAATGCGTCTGGCATTTGATTTGCTATGTTTTGCAAATGGATGATCTTCTGGACCTCTTGCTCACACACAGGGGAGCGTGGATCAAAATGAGATAATGATGAAACTTTCCATGCAATTTCACTTTTAAGTTTCTTTTTCTCTCCCCCTAATTGCGGAAAATTTTTTTCATCAAATCGACAATCTGCTAATCTTGCAGTGAATAAATCTCCCGTCAATGGCTCAAGGTAGCGAATTATGGAGGGTGAATCAAACCCAACATATATGCCTAACCTTCTTTGAGGGCCCATCTTGGTGCGCTCAGGTGGTGCTACAGGCACATATACAGCACATCAAAAAATTCGAAGATGAGCAATATTTGGTTCATGGCCAAACACCAATTGTGATGGGGAATATTTATTATAATGAGTTGGTCTGAGACGAACAAGTGATGCTGCATATAAGATAGCATGACCCCAAACAGTAGTAGGCAACTCACTTTTCATAAGTAGAGGTCTTGCTATCAATTGTAAACGCTTAATAATGACTCAGCAAGGCCATTTTGAGTATGAACATGAGCTACAGGATGTTCAACTTTTATCCCTACCGATACGCAATAAGCATCAAAAGCTTGGGATGTGAATTCGCCAGCATTATCGAGGCGAATTGTCTTAATGGGATAATCTGGAAATTGCGCTCTTAATCGTATTATTTGTGCCAATAATTTTGCAAACGCCAGGTTGCGAGATGATAAGAGGCACACATGAGACCATCTTGAAGATGCGTCTATTAGGACCATAAAATATCTAAACGACCCACTAGATGGGTGAATAGGTCTACAAATATCCCCATGTATTCGTTCTAAAAATTGAGGGGATTCAATGTTAACCTTCATTGGTGATGGCCTAGTAATCAATTTGCTTTGGCAACAAGCAGCACACGAAAATTCATCATTTGTAAGAATCTTCAGGTTCTTTAATGGATGTCCATTTGAGTTTTCAATGATTCGTCTCATCACTATTGATCCAGGATGACCTATTCGGTCATGCCAAAGCACAAAAGTCTTTAAGTCAGTAAAATTCTGGTTTACGATAGAGTGTGCTTCAATCGTACTTATTTTTGCATAATATAGGCCAGAAGATAAAGTTGATAATTTCTCCAACACATATTTCTGGTGTGAGACAATTTTGGTAATACCAAGGTATTCAACATTCATTTCATTTATTGTCTCAACATGATATCCATTTCGGCGAAAATCTTTAAAACTTAACAGGTTTCTTGGAGATTTATAAGAGAACAAAGCATCTTCTATGATGAGTTTTGTCCCCTTAGGCAGAAATATAGTAGCTCTTCCGGAGCCTTCTATTAAGTTTGAATTACCAGAAATTGTAGTAACATTTGCTTTTCTTCTAAGTAAGTAGGAGAAGTATTTCTCATCTTTGAATATGACGTGTGTTGTTCCACTATCAATTACACAAATATCTTCATGATTGATCATTGAGGTATCCATATACTCTTCAAGATAAAAGATATAAACGAAATAAATATTATAATATTATTACTAAACAAAAACATTACACAACCTTTTAGTTATTTACAAGTCTAGGAAAACATATTCATACTAGTTCATACAAACGACGAAAATGAAATATATTTACATTATCACAGATCCATCACCTATCAGGTGATCTATCTTTCCTTCGGGATTCTCAAAGAAATCCGCTACATCTAGATGCATGGGTTCAACAGTATCTTCCGAGATAAAGTTGGCTTCAGCGTTATTTTTCACCTCCTTCAGGGAAGCTTGATATAGCTCAACCAGGTGCCTTGGTGTACGACAGGTACGTGACCAATGTCCTTTTCCTCCACATCGATAACATTTGTTGTCTGAATTTTTCTTCTGCACTACATCATGTTTTTCATTCTTCTTTTTACACTACTGGTGTTGAAGGTTATTATTTAGTGCAAGACGATCACCATGATTGAAATTTTTTCCTCGACCACGACCACGGCCACGACTGGGGCCACGACTTTTTTCACGCCTAGAATGGTAAAAATTTACCGTATTTACTTCAGAAAATGGCATAGAACCAGTAGGTCGACTTTCAAGGTTTTTCATCAGTAAATCATTATGTTGTTCAGCAACAAGAAGATGTGAAATTAATTTGGAATATTTTTTAAATCCCATTTCTCGACATTGCTGCTGCAGAAGCATACTCGAGGCAGGAAAAGTGGAAAATGTTTTCTCCAGCATATCATGGTCAGTGATATTTTCTCCACATAATTTTAATTGTGAGATAATTTTAAACATGGAAGAGTTATACTCACTGATAGATTTAAAATCTTGAAGTCTCAAGTGGATCCAGTCATAACGTGCCTGTGGAAGGACGACCAACTTCAGGTGGTCATATCTATCTTTTAAATTGTTCCACAACACCAGAGGATCCTTAACAGTGAGATATTCCATTTTCAAACCTTCATCAAGGTGATGACGGAGAAATATCATCGCCTTAGCACGGTTTTGATTCGATGCTTGATTATTTTCTTGGATGGTGTCTGCTAGACCCATCGCATCCAGATGAATTTCTGCATCGAGTACCCATGATAGATAGCTTTTTCCCGATATGTCTAGAGCAAGAAATTCAAGTTTAGAGAGATTAGACATTATTAAGAAAAGAAAATTTACACCTCCGAAGCTTTTAAAGTCTTTAGTTGAACTGACAGAGACTCGTGCTGATAACGTGTTATAAAAGAACTTACTAAAATTAATATACTAAAAGAAGAAAAATTTAGGAAGTAATAATATTTCATAAAATTGTATATAATGGCTATTTATAGCCATAAGTATATGTATCACTTTGGCCATTATTGGCCAAGTGATGTACACCTTTGGCTTATTATTGGCCAAGTGATGAGTTGCACAAGTGATGCAACTCATTCACTGTTTGGGGCCCACGTGACATATTTTACAACAATTATTATTTTATTATTATTATTATTATTATTATTATGTATTATCATTATTATCATCATTATTATTATTATTATTATTATTATTATTATTATTATTATATAGTTGTTATTATTATTATATTATTATAATATTATTAGTATTATTATTATTATTATTTTCGTATTATTATATTATTATTATTTATTATTATATATTATATATTATTATTATCATTATTTATAAACAATTTGTGATAATAAAGAAATATGTGAATGATAGCAAAATATAATTACTTATGGATATAAAATATAAATTAATTTTGTTTCATTTTTGTAACTATAAAAATCTTTAGTTAATCAATTTTTATCACGTTAACAACTTTTAAGGGTATTTCGGACATTTTGATAAAAAAAATGTGTTTACCAACAATTATTTTCCAAACACATTAACAACTTTTATTTTAACTTCAACACTTTTATCCAAACACATAACTACTTATTTTAAAAATAAGTTCCAGCACTTTCAAAAGTACTTTTTAAAAGCTACTTTTTTTAAGCCAATCCAAACGGGCTCATAATTATAATCTATTTTCTTAAGTGATTTTTAAATAAAATAGAAAAAGAATTTCATTAAATTAATTATTTAATTCAAATATATATTTCTGACATGATATTAATCATTGAAGAATCTAATATATTATTATTATCTCTTATTATATTTATTTGAAAATGTCAAAATAATTTTTCTTTTCGAAACTAATTCAATTACTATTATAAATATATATAATGATGTAATATTAAACCTGTAGAGAAACCTTTCGTTACAAATTGGTTGATCAATGATTAGTATTTTATCAAATGCAAAGCTTATGGTGCAAATATTGCAAAAATAAGATGATAACATTGTAGAAAATAGATACCACTTGCGAAAATGTATGAAGATCGATAAACTTTTTCAAAGATATTAATATTTCATGTTCCTCGAATGTGAAATATTTTAACTCATAATCTAATACAATTCTCTATTTCTTTACTGCATAAAATTTTTTGAAATTCAACTTTCTCGATTTGGATTGTAAACGATGCATTTATGTCGTATGAACATTTGAAAAAGATTATTAAGTAATATATTTAAGTTGTTTATTGTAAAAAAAAAGGTATAAGGTATAGAAATATCATATATTTAGAGGCTAATTACATCCTTTTGTAGAAGTTTTCTCAATTACAAAAATCTCAATTTTTTTGTTGCTCTCGAATACATTCCTTGGTTGTCTGATACATTATTAATGATATACATTACTTAATGGGAGGGATGTATCCAAGAGGGGATAAAAATATATCTGAGAGTGGATTATGATATTTTAAGTTGTAAATTTATGTAATTTTTCCAACAAAATATATGAAATTAGATTGCAGGCCTCAAATTAGCTAGTAAGTTTGAAAAGTGTTTGTAAGTATTGGATTTTGAGGTAAAATGATAAAAATAAATCAAAGATCATAAATTAAGATTTTTAACTTGTGATTTATAAGTTAAAAACTAAAAATCAACTTAAATCGGCTATAAAAGTCCTCTAACTTTTTATTTATTTATTTTCATTTGAGAATTCATAATGAGCTGATATTCTAGTATTCAAATATTAAAAAGGAATTGTTCAAATAATTTTAATTTTAATTTGGAAGAGTTTTTTAAGTTTACTACCTAAATAAACACTCGAAAGATTGCACTTATACAACTATGCGCAATTTAATGTCCCTAGGGTTGGACACACATCCTTGATATTTGTGGCTCCTCCAATTCGCCTCCAATACATTTAAAAAAATAATAATCTAAAAAGCAAGACAATATTGTATTTCATTGATCAAATAAAATAAAATAAAAATCATCACATTACTAGCATTTAATTAATGGTATAGTCACCATATAAATAATTTTGCATTATAATATTTGTTTAACATTATAATATATGAATCAAACATATTAAACATTACATTTGGAGTCTTTTTGTCAGATTGTTTTTGGGGAAATTTTTGTAAATAGTTATGATAATAAATTTAAGTATGTATCGTGGTTATGGTTTATGTGTTTACAGATTTTGACTACAGTTTAAATTGCATAGTTTGTATAATTTATGAGTATATTAGTATAATTTAATTATTTTATATGAATTGAAAATAACGAATAAAAATAAATATCTTAATTTAAGCAGTTATATAAATTATATTATACAGAAATTATATAAATTTTAAATTATACAAACGTGTAAGTTATACTAAACTAATTCATTATTTTAGCTAAAAGTAGATTGCAAATTGTAACAAAAACAAATTGCAGCTATGTTAATTAATATTTAATATCGCTTATACACATAATTTCCATGGAATAATAATTATTTTCTCAGAGGGCATTCAAATTAAATGAGTTAATAATTTTCACATCAAGAATTATAATAATTTTTATACTTACTTTTTTTACAATAAAAAATAAAACAAGTTGGTTAAGGTGAAGCTGGCGGCGGTCAACTCAAAACGAGGTTCCACACAATTTCTTCTAACATGGCCAACATGTGCTTTCATTTTGGGATGACTTTTACTTAGTTGGTACAAAAGTAATACTTATAATAATACTAACATTATAAAACATATTAATAAAATAATATGCCAACAAAATATGATTAGTCCTTGTAATTTTGTAGGCCAATTGGGCAAGTTGGGATGGAATCTTTCTTGATTAGATTTATTAGTAAATGAGGCAAATGAATTTTGAAAATTTTGTTCATCTTTTCACACTAGTTACCCACGTCTAACATATAAAAAATAATGGATTCTTGTTTGTCAATTGTTATAAAATTATTTATTTTAAAATAGTTTTGTAGAAAGTTCTTTTTGACTCTTTTCATTTGTCTTCTCCATCCATTTTACGTAAATAAAAAGGGTTGGTAGAATCCAACGCTACGTCCCATGAATTCAACGAATGCTTAAAATTTTGGTTTTGCTGTCCTACTGCTTTTCCTAGTCCAATGATGACTTCACCACCCACCCCTCTTTATAAACCAATGAATACTACATTTGTTGTCTTGTAAATTATATTTAGCACTTAAAAAGAGCCCATTTTGACTGATGTAAAAAAAAAAATTAAGTTAAAAATAAAAAATTAAATTAAATGATTTTTAAGTCAACATAATAATAAAAAAAGTGTGTGTGGGGAAGAGGGGGGGGGGGATTTGTGTCACGACCCAAAACGAGCCGCGAATGACACTCACACTTACTCTCCTAGGTGAGCGAATCAACAAACCCAAACCCCAACATTTACCAATATTTCAACCATAGTGAACAAAATAAAATGCGGAAGACTCAAAACTCATTGTTCCCAAAATCTGGAAGTCATCACATCAAGAACATCTATCCTCAAATTACTAAATCTAAGAGTATTTAAGAACTAAAATAAGTAGAAAGATGGTCCATGTCCGAACTTCAAAGACATCAAGACGTGAAGAAGAGAATCCAGCCCGAGCTAGGAATAATAGCTCACCCTGAAATCTGACGTGCTGAAGACTGGTTAGAGTTGAGTACGAGTCGAAGTCAATGGTGCACTTGCTGCACTCCACAAAACAACAAGAAAGAAATAAAAGTAGGGGTCAGTACAAGGAACACGTACTGAGTAGGTATCATCGGCCAACTCAAAATAGAAAGCAATATATATTAAATAATATTATAAAATCAACTACAATACTCAACAGATAGCAACAACAAGTACAAGAACCATGGGCAACAACATCAAGCGCACCTATGAGGACTCAAGCCTCCACACCATACTCATTTGGGACATAGGTTCTTCGAAATTGAGTATATTAACATGATTCAAGATTCCTTCTCTTTATTCTTATCGTGTTGGAACGTGACACTCTGATCCCCTAATACTACGTGTCGGAACGTGACACCCGATCCCCTAATACTACGTGTCGGAACGTGACACCCGATCCACTAATCTCATTAATTTTATTTCATCAAGTCTTCGTTATGCCGAGGCGTCATCTTAACAGAGAGGATTCAAGAATAAAGATTCAACAATATCAACATTCTAATCCACCACAATTACACAATTACAACATACAAACCCACAATCAAGCATATAGAAGACTTTACAATACCACCCAATACATATCAATCGTTATTAAGAGTTTACTATGAAATAGCATAAACCATAACCTACCTCCACCGAAGAATCGCGATCAAGCAAGTTACTTCTCAATGCCTTTGCTTTCCTCTTCGCTTCTCCCTTTTCTCGCTCGTTCTCCCTCTCTTCTGTCCTTTTTATTTTTCCTCTCCAAATTCTTTTTCTTTTTTACCTTAATTATCATATAATCAATTTTAAAAGATGATAAAAGTAACCCACTATTTATTTCAAGGTTATCTCTTTTAACCCCCAAGTAAATAACTTATTAAACTTACCCCACTAATTTCATAAAGTTTGTCATGAATAGTCCAAAACACCCCTTAAAAACTTTTAGCAGAAATCCGACCCAGTCGAGGTTACGCAACCTGTGACGGCCCGTCGTGTCTATGACGGTCCGTCCTGCAGGTTCGTCACAAAGTTCAGAGAGTTAAATTCAGTAAAGGGGTTTGTGACGGTCCGTCGTATCTACGACGGTCCGTGTTGTAGTTCCGTCGCGGAGTTTAGAGAGTCGCTCCCAGTACCCAAATTTTTAGAGTTGAAGTGTTTTGGAACGGAGGCCCTCGACAGTCCGTCGTGACCATGATGGTACGTCGCCTGATCCGTCGACTCAGTCAGTTATTTTCAAAATAATTTTACTGCTCGAACCGACTAAACAGGTTGTTACAATTTGTTAGGACCGAAAATAAGCATGTGTAAACGCGGAAGCTAGCAAAGCAAACCTCAAAAGATCACGAGTAAGAAGACAACGAGAAATATACCAAAAGACACAAAGATTTAACGTAGTTCGGTCAATCGACCTACGTTCACAAAGGAGATGAGCCATCCACTATAAATATGAGAGTACAAAATACAGAGGGAAACAACCTCAACCAATTCACTCAGAATACATGAGAGGTTTACACAAGTGATAACGTATCAAGCTTGTGACCACAATTTCTCCCCCTAACCAAAAACTCTCAAAACCCTTAAGACTACATTGTGAATGCTGATTAAGTTAGAAGGAACATTGCTCTATTTATATAGTCCTAAACCTTTTCCTACAAGAAAAAGATTAGTCAATTCAAAACCTTTTCCTTAAAGGAAAACCTATTTATGGTAAGAAATTTAGGACAAATAAAACCTAACAGGATTTACTTATTTGAAGTTATTTTTGACCGTGTTAAATACTTTTTAAATTATTTTAAATTTATTTGAAGTTATTTTTGATCCTGTTAAACACTTTCTAACTTATTTTAAATTATTTTAAATTTATTTTAAGTTATTTTTTATATATGTCAAACACTTCTATAAGTCAAAAGTTGACTTAAAAATAGGTTTAGCTAACTTTTAAATCAGTCCAAACACATTTTTAAGCATGAAAAAGTATAATAGAGTTGAGGATCTGTCAAAAAATAATTTTTATACCTTTATAAAATAAATGTAAGATCTTCATATATATTACTTTTTTTAAATCGTGCTTATAGAATTATATTAAATATGTTATTGTTAAATCACGAAAAAATGATATGTATCCTCACTCAAATTTATAGTTGTTTAGGTTTAATTATTTGTTAGCGTAAATATATAGTATAAAGGTACATAAAAATAATCACGGCACATGGTTCAATCGAATCATCCTAAGATGGATAGTGCTAAATGAATAGAAAATTCGATTAAAAAATTAAAAAATTATAATATTTTTTTTTTGAAAAAGTATATTAAAGTTTAAAATGTAAATATATATATAAAATATATTTTTTTAATTAAATTCTAATTAAATTTTCTGAAAAGAAAAATATGTGACAAGTCATACAGACATAGAAATAGATCAAGACAAAAGTATTGCATCGAGACAGCCGACACTATAGCCATTACAAAACCGTCACAAGTGAAGTCATAGGTTACTCTTTGTTATTTAATGTCATTAATTATGTAATTTATCATGAATTATAAGGTCATACATTACTCGTTGCTCTTTAATAACATTAATTATGTCGTTTATCATGAGTTATGAGAATTAATCATAGTCAATCAATTTTCAGAGCCCGTTAGAATACTTGGGAAAAATATGGAGAAAACTTGGTAAGTGTTGTTTGATTATATAACTTGGAAAATATGTTTGTCAAGTATCCCAAGTACTAGAAAAAAATAGTATTTAGATCAAGTTCTAATATTTGGAAATTGTAGAAAATTTAGAAATTATCTCAAATTTTAATATTTTACGAAAAAACACCTATTATTTATTAATTCTAACTATTTTTTGTTATTATCTCCTCCAAAAAAGTTTAGTTTCTAATTTGAGTGACAAAAATTGAAAAAAAAAAGAGAACAATTTGTGCTTAATGTGATATAGTCATAATTGAATTAGTGATAAGTTTGAATATACGTCTTGCCTATGTTGTTATTGTTGATTGTTATCAATTATATTATAAGATTATTATTTAACACAATATTTTTATTATAAAATGATTATACAAATTTATATATATTTTAATTGTTTTTAGAACTTATTCTTAGGAAAACTTGGGGCCCAAGTCCAAAAGTCATAATGTAATTTCACAAAAAACTCGATCCAAGGATTATTTACCAAGAATATTTAAAAATTTGAGGCCAAACGCTAGCCCAGAAAATGATCCGTATACAAGTTATAGAATCATCACTTTGTAAAGGAAAACAAAATCATACTTTACAGAATACTATCATTTTCTTCCTTTTCCATTTTTGTTGTTTAACACAAACTATGTTAATCTTTAATTTACTTATCACATTCGATTTATTATCTAACTTATCTTTCAGGTATTAATAGTTTCTTTTCTTAGAATCAAGAAAATTATTTCTTATCAACTATACCTTTTTTTTTTTGGGTTAAACACAAGAGTGCTCAAGTATTTTACCTTTAGCTAGTAACATGACACAGAAGAATCATCTGAGACTACACCTTATGTGCTACGCAGGAGAAGTGCAAGGCAACACTTAAGTATGGAAAACAGAAAGAAACATTCATAACAAACTTAGCAATTTTTTTTTAATCATATCAGTTACAAGTTCCTAAAACTTGTGAAAATGCAAAGCATTTGCAAACAAATTTCTAGTTATAGTGAAAATCAAGACACTACTCATTACCTGCTACTCAGAACTAGAAGATGCCGCTACCAAAATCTACTCTCCCCTGTTAGCTTCTGCTAACAAGTATATCTTTCTCGACCTTTTGGCTAAGATCAAGTGTCTCCTAACAGTAAATAATGAAAGAATTAATTGAGTTGAACAACAAGCTACATCTGTACATGATGACTGCAATCCTATATTTTGTAATCTGCATGTAGGAAGCTTTCATATGGCGTTCCCTTGAGTGTCTTTTCAACATCAAGCCAATTTTCAACTTGTGAAGACAATGTTCCTTTGTGTATCTTCACCTGACGACTGTGAAGGTCCCTTTTAGGAACTTTCAGAAAATCTTGAACATCGTTCAGTATCTGTGAGGAAAATGGCAAACTAGAAAAGTAAGTATGATGAACAAGACGAATAAAGTAAGCATGGTAGAATATGCATAACTCTTACTGTTTGATTCTTTATTATGTCCTCGTAGAACAATATCATATGTCGTGTGCTATTGAAGTATTGCACAGCTTTTATAGCCATGTTGTCTACTTGCTTCAGGTTGCGGATAAGCAAAGTTGTGTTTATCGTGGGTTTGTAACTTGCAAGCATCTCAGCCTGAACAACAATTATATCTCTTGAGACACCATAGAGACAAAGTATTGGCATCTACATAAGAAAGAAATACAGCGCAAAACTGACCTCCTTGGGAGAATGCACATGAGACTTGTGGGTTCCATTTACCAGCTTAGCACTCTGATCATAGGAATTTGCTAGCATTGAAATCATTCGGCGCAACAGATTTCTTCTGAAGAGAAAAATAGCAGAAACTCCTCTGGTTTTGAAATAATCAACAATTTGCTCATGATTCTGCATCAGACCCTGTAATGATATTCAAACAGAATTGCAATCAACATCATTTTCCATAACCATGAAAAGAGAAAGCAGTTATCAAGGAACTAGCTTTTTCAGAATTCACATAATTTCATTCTTACACATGGTGGACATATCATGTATGCCGTTTTTAACTTTTAATGTTCTTGCATCTTCTTAAAAGTAACCGTTTCTTCACATTCAAGACAGTCAAGAAAGAAAAGAATGCAAAAGATGAAAACAGAGTTTTTTCAAAGAATGTGTTCAGTCTAATTTTAGATTTTCTGCAGCTGTAAGGGACTGGTGAAGCCAACACTCCATTAGCAAAGTAGTTATAGTTTTAAAGACCATCTTCACCTATCATACAAAGGTTGGGGGCCAAGGTAAGGTTGGGAGAGAAGGAGCAAAACATTTAATATCTGGTAACTGTAATTATTTCCTACTAATCATATGTCAAGAAAATTTTATTTCAATAGCAAAATACTAATGGTTCTTTTAGATCCATCTTACTCATTATTCAAGCATTTAGCCTCCCATAAACTCTATATAACATCCTTTTGATCAATAAGCAAAACTTTTCATTAATCACCCAATATCCGTGCAGCACTAAGAATCTCAGATAGTCCAAGGCATTATTCGTCAACTTTGTAGCGTTTCAAATTCAGCAGCCAAGAGATGAGCAACTTTAAAGAACTAAATGATTCTGCTAGTCCCAAATGTAAGTGTTGATATGCTTCAGCCCGAACTAGTTGAGCTCTATACAATTCTTACAGCATATGAAAACAGAATACAAAGTAATCAGCATTTGGCTAGATTCTCAATCGTAGTTTTTCCTGGCATGTTTCACTTTAAAACAGCACATAACGGGGATAGCACATTTAAAAGCACACTTCAGACCAAAGCTGACAGAACTGGAAAGGATGTTCATCTATAGCCTCCCCTTGTTTTAAGCATCAACTGTATCCATTAATAGTCCCCACTTTAAGCATATGAATAAACAAGTTAGAACTTGATAGATAATACCCAACCAAAACAAAATTGCTAGATAAATATCTCAGCATTACACCAGTGATACAAGCTCGAATATTTGACAAATTAATTTTAACATTACAAAACACACTATCACAGAGTGCAAACTATTGTAACAGGTCGTTAATTAGGAAGATCAACATAACCAAAGGTTCTGTGATAGCAATAAAACAGAAATACATTCAGAAGTACACCTTCACTATCTCATAGCAATTATATCACAATTTTCAAGAAGCTCTTACCTGATTAAGCATCCACTTGAGACCAACTGCAGCAGTACATTCATTCTTGGAAGCACTCGTAAAAAAGTCTAGGTTATAAAGTTTGTCCAGAGTGTCCAAAATTGTTGACACGTTACTTTTCCGGACTTTAACAGAAAAAATCTCTCCATTAGAGCTTATATTCATATGACTGTTTAGCAATGTCTCAAACCATCCACTACCAGATCTCTGTGTCGACAATATTGCAAAATTCCTTACAGGATTGCAAGCACATTCCGCCCTTAATACATGGAAGACAGCAACTCAGTAATATTATCCACCAAAAGAAACCCAAAACAGAATAATAAAAGTCTCACCGGCTAAAAGTCTTTGGTTTGGGGAAGTGCACATAAGGTTTTTCTGAAGGTTCAATATCAGTTGCCTCACACGGCTTTTCAACCACATGAACACTTACTATCCGTCCAGTGGTATGCACACCAATTTGTTTCAAGCCAATTGAACATATATAAACTCCACATACCATTGCAAAGATTAAGACCACCATCCTCAGCATCATTGGAGAAGCCTTTGGTGGCTTTATGATGGACTCCTGAATCGAATTAAAAGATAAACTGCTTAGGACATGAATCTTCTTTTACCTCCTTTTTATCATCAGTCTCAATATAAATTAAGTTTCTCAAAACAGTTATCAAGCAAGTATACTTCAACCCCAAACTAGTTGCACTAAGCTACATCAATCCCAAGTACATACTCCACTTATTCCCATCCTATTCCAAGTTTTTTTCCCTCGAGAATTGCAACTTCTAACAGGATCTCCTCATAAGAATATAACCAAAAAAAGAAAAATCTAGATCAAATAACACTTCAAGGGGTCATTCAATCAAAGTAAATTCTACAGTCTAAATCATCTCAAAGCACTTCATAACCTAGATAATCCATATCCATCATACATTCTTTTAATGAGCCAGTTTACTGTCATTACTGCAAAAGAATATGCTTGAGCTTACTCCCCACTGCTATTAAAAGACCTAAAACTTTAAGCAACTAAAAAAAAACAAATTTCTGTAATGCATAAGAATCTCAGATTCTCATAGTACAAAGCTAAGCTTAAAACAATTTTTAAACCTAAAGAAACACATAAAAGCTGATTTCTTCCCCCTTGGATACTAATAAAAACAAAAAAGGTTTAAACTTTAAGCAAATAATAATAAACAAAATTTCTTGTACACCCAAATCAAGAAACCAAGAATTACAACCAACGAAAATTTAAAAACGCAAAATAAACAAACACAATAGTGAATATAACGCGGAAACGAATTAAAAAACAAACCTTGCTGAAAAAACAAAAATCGTCAGCCATTTTTGTGCTTAAAAAAAGGGATTAAGAGAGGAAACGCTATTGTTGGCAGCTCAAATTCATGTATTTTTTCCTCATTTTTATTCAATCTCTGTAGTTTCCAAACTCATGCATTACGATAGGTAAAATATGGATAATGCAACTTTTTGTTTTCGAATTTTTGCTTCAGATTTGCACTTCTGCGTACAATTTGCCATTGGAAAAAGAGCTGAGGAAGGGAAAACGACCACTAAAACGATGTCGTTTCGTACTACCTGCGTTGATTTCGTCAAGGGAATCAAATTAATTCCTTTTATACAATTTTTTAATATATATAAAAATTCTAGTAACTTACCGTTTACTTTAACGGCAGGGAACGCAGCTTACGAGGAATTCTCACGCCATTCATTATCTGACGCTAGTTTTTTAATATGCAAATCATAAGAAATGGAATTCTTTTAAATAAGAGAAAAGATATGACATCCGAAGTTATTTTGATTTTTTAAAAAGATATTTAAATTATGTAAATATTTTATTATACTTTTAAATTATTCTGAATTGATATAATTATATCTTTTTATATATTTGACATGGAAAGTGTATGTACTCTGTTAAAGAGCATGAATAAACTAAAAAAATGAATATAATTTTATTTTTATGAGTATTTTGCTATAAAATATATTATCTTGCTTTTCTTATTGTTTTAATTTTTTTTCTTTATTAATTTTCTTTTTTTCTTCTTCCTTCTTCAAAAAATCATTATCATTTTCATGATAACTTTTCACTTTCGTATCATTTTTTATCACAACTCCACCTCTTTTTTTTTACTACTATTAGTTTAACTCTCTTCACTTTAAAATTATATTTAAATATTTTATTATATTTCGAACAAGTTGATAAACCACTAGATTTCAAGATGATTAGTAGGTATTATTTATTTTTTAAAATCCAAATTTCACTTAAATTTTTTTAATTTTCGGAGAATATGATTCTTACAAAATTATCATTTCTAATTTTGAAGTTATATGAAATGAGATAAATTAATTGATGATACCTTCAAAATTTTAATTTTCTTAAAAAAATATTTGTTATCAATATCACAAATACTAAAAAATAGTATAATTTTGAAAGAAAGAAATTTGATCGAAGAAGAAGAAGAAGAAACAATGGAGTGGCACAACTTGACCTAGGGGTAGGGTGGGTGAGGGTGGGAGGTGAAGAAGAAGAAAAAAAAAAGAAAATGAAGGGAGGGATAACTTGAAAGTAGGGGTGAAAGATAAAGAATTTAAAGTGAAATTAAAATTAAAGTAATAAAATTAAAATAAATCAAAAAGTAAGAGAGAGAAATAAAGAAGACTTAAAATTAAAAAATATATATGTATATTTCAAATTCGATTAACATGTGTCACATAATGATTGGTGCGTGATAACCACTTGCTATTTATAATTTGATATTGATCGAAAAATGATGTAATAATATATTATCGGAATTGTTTAGGGGATAATAGGACGTCCGCATAGTTAAGATGTCTTTTTAAAAATTCGGGACAACTTCAGGTGTCACTTTATGTCTTTTCTCTTTATATAAATTGAACAATAATATATTTAGTGTAATTTTACAAGTAAATTGTCGGAATCAAAAATGTTCGTAAATTTTATCACGCAAATAATGTAAACTTGAGTTTAATGTACTTGAGTTAAGATTTTATGCTCCTTTCTTGTTTTCTTTTTTTTTTGTACTTGAATTTAATGTACTTGAGTTAAGATTTTATGAAAATAGTCTCTCTATCTCTACAAAGTTATGATAAGGACTACGTACATTATGTCCTTCGCAGACTGTACTTAGTGTGATTTCATTGAATTTTTTGTTATTATTCGTGTTAATCGTCAATACACAAATGAGGCAACAAAGTAAATAACCACGTAAGAAGGATACTATATTTACCTAAAAACTATTTCATTTATCAATTATTACAATAATTTCTAAATTAACTAATATATTATATTTTTAATCAAAAATTTTCTTTTGAAATTTAATAGTACATGAAATTCTTTTTCAACAATATAATACAAAATATATCTTTAGAAAAAAATATGGAAATAGTTAGAGACCTTAGCCAATTTCTTTAGTGCCTTAATATAAAGCTGACTCATGCCTCTCAAGGTCGTTTGGTTGCTCATAAGAATTATATATGTATTAGTAGTATCATATCTTGTTATGCATAATTAAGTTATGTAGAGATTAACTAAATAAAAATTATAATGTATAAATTATTTCTAATTAAACCCCGTCAGATAAGATTTAATTTTCACTATATTCTAGCTTAAAATAAAATATAAATCATACTTGAATTTAAATTCTTATATCGAACAGGGTCAATCTTGAGACACACTACAACATTGGTATATGTCTTAAACATGACATGATGCTTAGAGCCGCAAGTAACCCCAAGCTAATCTCATGACATGTCATGACACTATAGCAAAATCAGTTAAAAAACAATTGAAATACACATATGGACACTAAACATGAAATATGTGAATAACACCCAATACTGAAATAGGAAATATGTGAATTAAAGACAACCTATCAGATTCTAACTGTCTGCCTGAAAAGTGTCACGATTCGAGGGTACCCCTTAGTTGTAATACATCGTAGTTGATCCCGAAGGGGTCTCATACAAGTCCTTAGCATAAACGTCATTGCATGAGACATTAAATAATACGGAGATTTAAAATTTTTACCAATCAATGTTAAACTCTTCACAACAGAAAATAGAATATCTAGACGTTATCTCATCTACCATCTAAGTACAACATAGAAGTTTCAAATTGGAACCTTAGCCCTTTACAATAAAAGTGTATCATAATACGAGTACATAAGTAACCTACTACAAAGAAAGAACATAGTGACATCATGTTGTCCTCGGAACTTGAGGACATACAGAAGTCTTGAAGAATGCAATCGAAGCCTTCATTTCTCCACTATAAGGACTTACTATCTAGGACCTACACTTCGTAGAAAAATAGAAGAAATATAGGTTAGCACAATCAATTGTACCAAGTATGAAAGTCATGCAATTAAAACCATTAAAAACATGCATAAAATGGACTTTTAGTTGAAAACATGTTATTTCAAGTTAAAAATCATAATGCACATTCAAGTAAGACATAATCAATCTATACTATAAGATAAGGAGACATTCATGATCATAAGTAACCTCATACATAGACCATACTATTTAGTATAGGTAAGGGCATGAAAATTTACCTATACATTACACAAGTGTGTTATTTGAGGAGTTTTTGTGAGAGTCCTTCATGTACGGTGACTTATGAATAATGGTAAGGATGGTTTCACCTATTATGATTTTGATTATGTATGTGACTACACTTATGTCTTCTTGATGACTTTACTTAGTATATAAGGGGGTATAGGACTTCATCTGTGATGGTACAATAGACTTTACTTGGTATATAAGGGGGTATAAGACTTCATCTGTGATGGTACAATATTAATTGAATTCGATAATTAAATCTTAGAAAATAAATAATAATTCAAACCTTGAATATATGAATATACATTACATCCATATTAAAACTAGAGAAAAGAAACACAACAATGGTTCTTTAAAAAACTAGAGAACAATGAGTGGAAGTATATGTGGTGTCTGCATAAAAGCCACGTGGAATGAGCATGGTCTAAATTAACTAATATACCCTCCGATATGAATTTATTTTCAAAACTCTGACATGTTGATACCAAACTCCTTCACACATGCTTATCAAAAATATGAATTCGAACGAACAAACAACCACAAAAACGATCAGAATTAATATTAATCTCTCACACAAACACGCGCTGGCCGGCATTGCTGGGTTTATTGTAGGGCCTGGGAGAGGGGACAAAATTTTGTTTGATCTTTTTTTTGGAACCTCAAGATAATCCGTAATTATATAAATTCTGTCACAATTTCTGTCCTTTGGGTGAGCACTTTATGCACATTGGATAAACCCCCTACTGTGTAATAGCCTACAAACTACATGGGGATGTAAATCGTACTAGGCAAGCCTTATGCGACAGACTCGACTTAGAAGGCATTGAGGGGGATTGATTCCGGGTTATCCGTGTGGATAACCACCCTTCAAAACAACTAAGTCAACCCAAAGGACCTTTCACTACATAGAAAATGATCATATATGTATTTTTAGCAGTAATTAACACTCTTTGTATATGTCCTTAGAGCCTTTAGCAACATTGGTTCTAATGACACTTAACGGTAAAGACTTTAGTACTCTTTATTAATGTCAATATTTAATGCCGCTAAAAGTTAAAGTTATATTTGTTGTAGCATTTGTTTGGATCTTCTTACACTTTGTTTGGACAAAAGATGAAAATTCCTATAGGAGTATAAAGTAATTCCAATAAACGTGCTCATACCCAATGTCCTCTGCATGAGTGAAATATCAAAAATTGTAACCTAGAAAGCTCCCTTAGGTTATGGAAAAGACAAGTATTACAGAAAGTTATGAAAATTGAAAAGTTAATCGGTCAAATATTTTATTGTTTCTTATCCACACATCAAAGCAATGAACACAATAATGGATTTAATTTGGAATCTTAAAATCAAATATATATTCTAAAAAAATTAGCATAAACTGTGGCATACACCTCATAGCTATCAGTAAATAGTAAGACTGGGCAACGGAACAAGATGTATCAGTATCGTTTCGATTGCTTACGGGACGGAACAGAATATTCTGAACCGGTACACAGAACGAATTGGAATCAAGGTGTGATACCGGTTTATCCCGATTTATTTCGATTCTGGTCTGGTCCGTTCTGATTTCAATTAATTAATATTTATTAATTAATTTATATTATATATTTATAAATTATAATTCATATTTTATAATATGTGTAATTATTTTATCCTTATTTTTATTTAATTTTTTAAAATTACAAATTTGAGTTACTTAAACTACAAATTATAAATATAACTTATAACTTATAAAATATTATTAAATAATAAGTAATAACTTATAAACTTCAAAAGATTTAAATCTTGAAAACATAATTAGACTTAACTTGCAAACTTAATAAGTAAATTTTTTTTTAAAAAATATCTTTAAATAAACTTAAATAAAAAATTACATTATAAATTTAAAAACTAATAATTTAAACTTAGAAAAATAAAAAAAATATTTTTTATTTTAGTAATTCAAAAAAATAATTTTTTGAAATAACTAGATGTGTCATCATGTTTCATTCTGGTCCGTTCTGATCCATCCCGATATATAGTGGGATGGGACGAAATCGAGTATCCGTCTCGGTAATTTCAATTCGATTCATCTCGATACCAGTCAACTCATTCGATTCCGATCAAGTGCCAGTTCGTTCCGATCCGGTGATCCCCTTGCAGTCCGTTGCCCAGTCTTAGTAAGTAGTGAGACCAAAAAGGTAACTTTGATCAACTTAAGTAGTTAGAACTAGTAATTAAAGTTATTGTGTTTCTTTATTTATTGATATAAAAAATATACTTAGTTTATTAGTGGTGGGCATTCGGTATTTCGGTTCGGTTTCATTTTTTTTCTGATTTTTTTGCTTTTCAGTTCTTGTAAATTGTGTACCGAATATCGAACCAAAATATTTCAGTTCGGTTTGGGTTTTGTTAATTCGGTTCGGTTTTTATTAATTCAGTTTTTTAATGGGCCTAGTTAGTGGGCCTTTTAAAATATTAAACTTTACAATTTTTTTGTTTGATTTTTCAACTTTATGGGCTAAAAGTAAAAATTGACAATAAATCAAAGAAGTGCATTACTAATTTACTACCAAATATCAATATGTCAATATGCCATTAGGCATTAACACCACAAATTTTAAATTCACAATATCACTAAAACACACAATTTTTAATTAACAATGATACTGAAACAAAAGTTGCATTGTAGATTTGTAGTTAATGTCTTCACAAATACAACATATTAACAATCTAACAAGTAACAATAAAGTCTTTCATGAGCTCATAATAAACAATAATAAGCAACAAACAATGTATTTTAAACTTCTTGTCTTCTTCCAAGAGATTACTTTCAATTCAAATGTCAATAATAACAAACAACAATAATGAGTTTCTTGACTTTCTTCCATGAGATCGCTTTCAACTTTCAAGTGTCACGTGCCAACAAAATTATTTCTTCATTGTCTTGACCCTTGGACCTTTTAAGATAAAATCAAATATTAGAAACTTAGAATACTATTTTTAAGATTAAAAAATGATATAATTAAATAAATGATGTATTAAACTCACCGCTTGCAAGTCAATCATAGATCAACAATGGAAGAGTTTCTTCCACTATTTGCTATCTCTATAATTAAGAAAAAGAAACATGTCATACAAGATTCAACTTAATAAGTATTTTATTTTTTCCAAAAATAAATAAAAAATAAAAAGTAAGCCAAGTTCATTTTTTTCAAGAAACTCCAAACTTTCTTCAACACAAGTAGGCTTGGTTTCTTGTCTAAGTCAATCTTGGACACAAATAAGACATTGCACACATTTGGGAGTCAATGAACTTCTAAAGGGATCTAGAATTCGACCACTGGTGCTAAAGGCACATTCCGATGCCATTCTCGACATAGAAATAGTCAATACATCTCGAGTCAACTGTGAAAGTACAAGAAATCTAGGAGAATTAACTTCCACCAACTCAAAATATCTAAATCTCCAGATTCAGATTCTTGGTCTTCAAGAAGATATTTATCCAACTCAGATTTAACACCTAAACTTCCAGAATCATTCTTTTGTTTCTTCATGTGCAACTTAGTTCTCAAAGAATTTTTGGACACATTTTGAGAAATACCAATGGCAGAAGAATCAGATGAAGATGGTTGACTTTTGGAACCTTTTCCATACTTACTTTCATATATCACAAACAAATCCCTCAAGTAAGCCTCTACTTTCGTATTCACTACATTTTCCGTTTCTTCCCCAAGTAATTCTTCAAGATCAAAACTAACATACACAAATTTATTGAGAGGATCCAAAACAGAAGCAATAAAAATTATTTTGTTCGTTTTTTCAGGAGTACCCCAATATTTCTTGAATTTTTCTTTCATTCTCGAAGCCATTTTACTCAAATCAAGGTCATCACTTGCTATACATAATTTCAAATAAGCATCAAGTTCATATATATCTTCAAAATGAACATTACAAGTAACATACTGTGAACCTAAAACTTTCAAAGTGAGCTCATAAAATTTTTCAAGAAACTTTGTGACATTCCTCACATTAGCTCAATCTTCATATTGAATTGAACCTGTGATACTTCCATCTTTACAAACATCAGTAGCAAGAAAAGAATTAAAATTACCATCATAAAGATCAAACCTCTCAAAAGCCTTCTCAAACTTTTATGTTGTGTCTAACATCAAATAGGTGGAATTCCACTTAGTAGGCACATCTAAAGACAACATCTTATCACATTCTATCTTTTACATTTCAACACATTTCAAGAAGTTTTTTGTCCTTGAAGAAGATGATCTAACATATTTCACCATTTGTCTCACCGTTTTGATAGAAGGACCAATTTCTTTCAAACCATCTTGTACAATTTGATTAAGTATATGAGACATACATCTCACATGGAGATGCTTACCTTCCATTAAATAAGTTCCCCACATATCTAATTTTTTGGACAACTCTAAAACTGCCACATCATTTGAAGAGGCATTATCAACCGTAACAGTAAAAACGTTATCCAACTTCCAATCAAGTAAACAATTACCAATAGACTCAGCCAAATGCTCATCTTTATGACTAGTGATAGGACAAAAATTCAATATTCTTTTATAAAGAACTCAATCCCTATCAATAAAGTAAGCAGTCAAACACATATAATTGATTCTTTGCACTGAAGTCCATGTGTCTATTGTGAGACAAATTCTTGGTTGTATTTCTCTTAAAGATGTTTCAAATTTATTCTCAATTCACCATAAACTTCATAACAATCCCTTTTTATGGTTCTATGAGAAGGCAAACATATGGTTGGACTTTACTCATAAGCTTCTTAAAGCCTTCTTTTTCAACAAAATTAAAAGGTAGTTCATCTAAAATAATCATCTCAACTAAAGCTCTCCTACATACCTCTTGCTCAAATTTCCAAGTCTCTAAATTGTTACTTTGAATATTTAATAATTTTTGAATACTGGGTGCAACAGTCGGAGGTTTATACACTTTACACCGATAAGTCAAATGTTGTTTTAGTCCACTTGTTCCATTTCTTGTTGTATTGACAGCATAGTATTGTTTACAATGTAAGCACTTTGCTTTAACTAATACACCATTTTCAAAAACCTTTTCAAAGTGTTGCCAAACAGGAGATCTAGGATCCATTTTTTTTGTTATTTCTTTGCCAATTCACGGATCATTGCTATTACTAGGTGTATTATCCGTAGAATCAGCCATACTTATTCGACTTTGATTAGCTACACCCATATTTAATTGTTTTTGTTCAGCCATCTATATATATATAAAATTCACAATAAATTCACACTAACTAGTAACAAAAACAAAATCAGAAAGAAAAAAAATAAAAAAAGTCAATAACAAAAAAGAAAATTACAAAAACAAACCTGACTAGGCAGTGGGCTTGAGCCTTGCGGCGGCTGCAGGCTGGCGGATGGCGCGGCTGCAGCTGCTTGCTGTCGGACGGCGCGGCGACGGATGCTTGCTTGCAGATGGCGCGGCTGCGACTGATGCTGCTGGCAGACGGCGCGGCCGCGGCGCTGCTGCTGCTGGCGGGCGGCTGCAGGCTGCGGCTTGAAAGAGGAAGATGAGAAGAGGAAGAGGAAGAAGAGAAAGATGAAAGAACCAAGAGGAAGTCAGGAGGAAGATGAAAGAGAGAGGAATAGGACAATAGGTCATAGGGTTTCTTTTTTAAAAAATTATTTAATATTAATAATTATTAATTAATATAATATAAATTATAGTGTAATATTTTGATTTAAACAAAAATACCGAAAACCAAAATAATACGTACCGATAATCGAATTGAAATACCGAAAAATACAAAAAAGTAAACCGAATACTGAACCAAAATATCAAAACCGAAATTCTGAAAAATTTTGATTCGGTTCGATGTTTCGGTTTTTCGGTGTTTATGCCTACCCCTATTTCTTATAAAGTAATGATTATTGATACATGCATATTTTTATGATTAAATGATTCATTTGTTGTGGATCAAAGCTATCAATAATTTGCTCTTTAATTTAGCATACAATCGAATGGCTCGTACCTAGCAAACTGCCTGCAAAATCTTATCTTTCATCAACTATTTTGTTTTTTCCCCTTCATTACTAGAATAAAAATAAAAGTAGACCCCACAAGTTTTCTTTATAAGAATTTTACACCTAGATACTTCTACTTCTACTAGATCATTCTATAGAAGTAGTGGTTCCTCAAATACTACCAAACTAATAAAAAAAGATCACCTACGGTTAATTTTGTTTGGACGACCAAAAGGACACGCTGGTAATTCCCTCTTTTTCAGGCTTTCGGAGCTCAAATTTGTTTGCTCAAATAAGAGGGAATCAACACATGTATGTGGTTACACTTCCTTCTTTTCACTTTTTCATATTACATCTTATCATTAGACTCTCATTATATTCTATTCTAAATTGTTTTTCTCCAAACTTTGACAAGAAAAATTTAAGCGCTCTTCTAATCATGGATGATAAAAAATATAAATGAATGCTACTCAAACTGAACAAACTAGTAATTCACAAAATATTGCGAAAAATCTTAAACACTGGATCGCGTATCAACAAATGTCTACTGAAAAAAAAAGAGCTGTTCTAAAGCGTAGTCAGACAAAGTACTATGCTCGAAGAGATTCTCTTCCTCAAAAACTTCTTCTTCCTCCTCATTCCTCATTAACTACTTCTGTGGTTGAACAACTGATTCAGTGTAATAATGTCTACGAAATAGGTTCGCCACAACTGCATTTTAAATTTTTCCGTTACTTATAAACTACCATTAGATAGTTATTTTCTATACTATAGGTTAATGCACATAATCCTACAGGATCAACATCCACAACATTTAATGACCGTCCCAGTTTACTTCAGTCATAACCAGCAGTGAAAGGTCTATTCATATACCTGCCTCTGTTGTTATTACCATCCTTTATTTTTAACTTAACTTTTGCTAAGTTGTATTCTCATTCTGCAGAACGCAGACCGAGACAAATGGGTTATTCGAATAACAACCCATTACCTAGTAGCCCTGCTTTTTTAAAGAAAATTTCAAACTGCAAATTCTGCAAAGCCAGAAGATTTCAATATGAATCCCCTGATTTTTGTTGTAGCAGTGGCACTGTAAATTAATTTCACTTACATCAGAAACGAATTCAATTATTTTCAAACTTACATCAGAACATACAATAACATGTCACCTTTACTTCACTTTGAGTAAAATATGATAAGGAATTAGCAAAAAGGAATCAAGGTATATATACCTTTAAAGTTCAAGGACAAATGTATCATTTCATAAATAATCTCTTCTCCAGTGATAATCAGGTGAAAAACTTACAAGTTTATTCTATGATAATGAGGACGATATAATTAACAAAATGATGTTCCCCGGAAATCTTGAACGAACAATTGTTGCGAAGTTACTAGATATCCTAAAGATTAATCCATATTCCATGTTTCTGAAATTCTTAACATGCATTATAAACTTATGTAACTTCTACATTGCACTTAAATGTGATTCTACATTGGACCAACGAACACATAATTTACCCAGTTTCTGAACTTGCTGCTAAATTGGTTGATAAAGACTCAAATAATGTTATTTCTACGCCTCACATTCGCATTTACACTCACTGGGATCGTATTCAATTAGGTATTATTACTATGACAGTTACGATTCATTACAATATCCTCTGTTGTTTCCCTATGAAGAAAATGGGTGGCATTGTGGCATTCAAAAATTACTTTGGACAACCCATTTCTTCAGCCAATCATTGTACGTCTAAAAATAAACAACTTCTTTAAGTATCTAACTGGTCCTCAATCGATGGACTTCTTAATGTTGAACAACAATTCTTAAAAAATTAAAGGCAAAAAAAAATATTGTCTCATGTCACGAATATTACTGTTATAAACTTTAAATTAGAGATGAAGAAGAAAATGGAACGTTACATTCTGGAGACTGTTCCAATAATATTCTGTGGATGAATTTATAAAAGTTGAAACAGAACGATTTGATTTCGTGTGGTTCAATTAGGATTTATATAGATTTGATGTATGAAAAAGATGGGACAATGTAAATTTAGGTATCCTAAAAATTATGCCTGCACTACATCCTTCATATCCAATATACAAAAGATGAGACACAGGAAAATATTTCAAAATTAAAAAATCAATGTCTTGATAACTCATGAATTGTTCCTTAAAATCCCTATCTCTTAGATAAATTTAACTGTCACGTAAATGTTGAAATTTGCTCGGACATTATAGTTGTCAAGTATATTTTTAAATATATTTTGTAAAGGACATGATAAAATTGCTTTTCACATACATGGAAATGATTCTGATACAATAATTGACGAAATAAAAGACTATCGATTAGCTAGATGGGTTTCACCACCTAATGTTATGTGGTGTTTGTTTGCATTTCCTATTAATGAAATGAATCCTTCACTTTACCATCTCCAACTACATCTGAAAGAGCAACAATTTGTTTCTTTCAAAACAACTGTAGATCTAAATACAATCTTGAATAATCCTGCAATTAGAAGAACAATGTTAATGAAAATCTTCTCAATGAATACAACAACTAGAAAAACAATTGAACTCCAGTTATTATACAAAGACTTTCCCCAATACTTTGTTTGATCTACAAGGGATAAATATGGACCCAAAGAAAACAAGGCAACGCCATTGGCCGTATTGTTACCTGTCATACAACAGAAGGAGAAAGATTCTATCTTCGACTATTATTGATGAACATAAAAGGCCCAAAATCATATGAAGACTTAAGGACAGTTAATGGAACATGCTATAACACATTTAGAGTAGCTGCAGAAAAGAAAGGACTACTGGCTTGTGACATCAACTTAGTTGACTGTATATCAGAAACAATTAATTATCAAATGCCACAGAGCCTTAGACGTTTATATGCAACAATGTTAATGTATTGTAATCCTGCTAATCCAAAAGAATTATGGCAAACATTTGAATATCTCGTGTATGAAAATTTTCTGCTTATACCAAATATACAAACATGCGACTTTGGTTTTTTGATTTTAGATGACATCAATAATTTCTCACATTCACTAGGTCATAATATAAAAGAATTTACACTCACATAAAATAATTTCTCCTCCTCCACATCTTCTACCATAATGCAACAACCTAAAGACATCCATTTGGAACAAAATATAATAGTAACAACCGCAGATTTTTTGCTTCCTACAAAGTTAAATAAAGAACAACAAAATGCTTATAATGTTATCCTTAGTGAATATTTATAAATAAGCTAGGAGTATTTTTTGTTGATGGACCTGGATGAATTGAAAAAACCTACCTATATTGTGCCTTATTAGCTCCGTACGATCAAAGGGATTTGTAGCTTTAGCAACTGCAACTTCTGGTGTTGCAGCTTCCGTTCTTCCTGGAGGACGAACTGCTCATTCACATTTCAAACTTCCTATTGACATACATAATAATCATGGATGTAATATTACCAAACAAGGTCCACTTGCTTCTTTAATTCGAGATGCAAAACTAATAGTATGGGACAAAGTTTCAATGGCCAGGAAAAAACTTATCAAAACTTTTTGACTTACTTAAGAGACATTATGAACATACATACACTATTTGGTGGAAAGGTTATCGTTTTTGGAGGTGACTTTAGGCAAACTTTACCTATTGTACAGAATGGAAGAAAAAATGACTTCATTAATGAAAGTTTGTCGAATTCACCAATTTGGAGTCAACTTGAATAATATCAACTGCTACAGAATATGCGCGCAACAATAGATTCTACTTTTTGTAAATATTTTTTGAAAATTGGAGACAGCAGAGAAACAATAAATGAACTGGAAAAATTGAAATTTCAAAATCTTTTCTTATTCCATTTATGAATGAAAAAGATTCATTAGACATTCCGTTCCAAACAATTCATCCAAATTTAGACATGTTCAGCAAAAAATTATCTTCCATAACATCCCGTGTTATCTTAACAACAGATAATGATTTTGTTGTTGAAATTAACCAAATGCTTATTGATAAATTTCTAGGTGACGCTATAATATTTGTTGGAATCGATGAAAGTATTGAGCCAAAAGATCAAGTGGAACATGAAGATTTTTCGCATACTCTAAATCCCTCTGATTTGCCTCCTTATAGGTTAATTCTAAAACAAAATTGTCATGTTATTTTACTATGCAATTTAAATCCTTCTGACGGTTTCTGCAATGGTACACAATTCATTTGACTTGATTTCAAAAACTCAAGCTATTAGTGCCAAAATTGTCATTTGTGATTTTAAAGGAAAGCATGTTTTTATTCCTCGAATACCGCCTTTTATCTTCACAAGATGTACAATTACTCACTCATTTTAAAAGAATACAATTTCTAATTCGATTAGCTTTTGCTATGACCATAGACAAATCTCAAGGTCAAACACTTGATTTTGTTGAAATTTATTTCAACGAATTTGTCTTTGCTCATGGTCAACATGTTGCACTATCACGAGCCAAAAATTCAGACAATGTTAAAATACTAATTCGACCACCGGCTGAAGACTATCATGATGATCACTATACTTACAATATAGTGTATGATGAAACTATAAAAAGACATTCTCTTAACTTGTGCGACTATAGAAAAGATATAATAATATCCTATTATGTAAGTTGTTACCTCGACTCTTTTATTTATATACTCTATCATTCTCTGTCTGTTGGTAATCAACTCTCTCTCTCTCTCTCTCTGTGTGTGTGTGTGTGTGTGTATATATATATATATATATATATATATAAATAAATTCTCTCTCTTGATTTTCAGAAAATGGCACAAAATCTTCAAATACATGAAATAACTCCAGAAACTCCACTTTGGACCTGGAAGGTATAAATTGTGTGTTGCGCAAGACGAATATATAATGAGTGATGGAATCACAACTGCTATATCTAAGTGTAGCTAATAAATAGTAAATGAGACAACAACAAAAAGAACACCAGGAATTAACCAAACTTTTGTTTTCTTTTGCCTACTCCTTAGACACAACCAACCAATATTTATTTCACTCTAAAAGAGTATAAGTGAAATAGTACAAGAGAGAAAGAAGAACAAATGCCTTAGGAGATGAGAAGACAAGTTAGAGGTATATTACAAATGAATTAAGAGCTACCTATTTATAGGAGTGAATTCTTCCTATTGATGTCATCCATGACATCACAATATGTCAAAATGTCAAGATTTACCTTGTGATATCAATTTATGGTTCACCTAAAATTTCACCTACAAAAGGTGCTATCTTGACTTTTCTACTAATGAAGAATTATCCTTCAAACTACCATATCTTCTCATTAATTCATTTTTGAATCTTGTCAAATTTAACAAATCTCCACCTTGGCAAGATTCTCCATTTTCAACTTTCTCTCAACAAAATTTTTGATTGTCTTCAACATTAATCTTCAATGTTCAACAATATTGATCAAGTTCAAACAATGGGCGATCACTTGAACAGGGCGGGATTGATCGATCTACATCCAAAATTCTGGCTTCCTTTCCCAGGAGTGCATCTACAAAATAAAGAGAGCACGCACCACACTCATGTTGAAACTTGATCGCGGTCACCACTTTTGTCAACGTAATCGGCAGGATTATATGTAGTATGAATTTCTATATTATGACTCCACTATCTTCTATGATTTCTCGTATGAAATGATATCAGACGTCAATGTGTTTCGTTCTTGCATGATAAACTTGGTTCTTTGCAAATTGAATAGCACACTGACTATCACAAAATATTGTGATTTCTTCTTGTGCAATACCAAGCTCTCTAAGCAATCCTTGAAGCCAAATTTCTTCCTTCGCAGCCTCTGTAATTGCCATGTACTCTGCCTCAGTGGTAGACAAAGGAACTGTTGACTGCAAAGTAGACTTCCAACTAACTGTTGCATTTGCAATAGTGAAAACATAACCAGTAGTTGATCTTTGTTTGTCCAAATCACCTGCATAATCTAGTCACAATATCCAACAAGATATTGACTATCTTTCTTCTCGAAAACCAAACCAACATCTACAGTATTATGAATATACCGTAGAATCCATTTTACAGCCTGTCAATGATCCTTTCCAGGATTGAGCATGTACCTACTTACAACTCCAACAGCGTGTTAAATATCTGGCCTTCTGCAAACCATTGTATACATCAAGCTACCAATAGCATTAGCGTATGGTACTCTTGACATATATTCTCGTTCAGCTTCATTATTAGGTGACATAGCATCACTAAAATGAGGAGCAAGCGGAGTGCGAACCGACTTTATTTTTTTATTCATACCGAATCGCTTTAGTACTCTCTTGAAATATTCCTTTTGAGATAAATAAAGTTTCTTTGAATGTCTATCTTTTTTTATCTCCATGCCAAGAATCTTCTTTGCCTCACCCAAATCCTTCATCTCAAACTCCTTTCTTAGTTGAATCTTTACCTTCTCAATTTCCTCTTGACTTATAGAAGCTATCAACATATCGTCAACATATAGGAGAAGGTTATATAAAAGAATTATCTTCAAGCTTGCGCAAATACACACAATGATCGTATTTGCTTCTTATGTACCTTTGCTGCAACATAAACTTGTCGAATCGTTTGTACCATTGTCTTGAAGATTGTTTCAATCCGTACAATGATTTTTTAAGTTTGCACACCATATTTTCTTTTCCATCAACTTTGAATCCTTCTGGCTGAGTCATATAGATTTCCTCTTCTGAGTCTCTATGCATGTAAAAAAGTTATTTTTACATCCAACTAAACTAGTTCCAAATTCAACTGTGCTATCAAAGCCAACAAAACCCTAATGGAGGAGTGTTTCACAACTGGAGAAAATACCTCATTATAATCAATTTCCTCCTTTTGAGCATATCCTTTGGCCACCAATCTTGCTTTGTAGCGAACATTTTTTTTGTTAGGAAATCCCTCTTTCTTTGCAAATACCCATTTGCACCCAATTGCTTTGTTACCCTCTGGGAGATTGGCCAATCTCCATGTATGATTATGATAAAGGGATTGCATTTATTCATCCATGGCATTCCTCCACTTATCTTCTTGTGAATTTTGGACTGCGTCTTTATAAGTGGTAGGAATGTCATCGGCTGCAATTAAGTTAGCATAATCCACCATATTTGTGAGTCGAGCAGGTTTTCTTATTGTACTTTTTGGCTTGATCGTTGCTATTCATTCAAGTTGTGGTTGAGGTCTTGAGATGGAACCTCCTCTTCGACTGGCTCTCCTTCAAGAGGAAAATCACCTGTTGTTTCCTCGTTTGATCCCTGTGTTGGGAAAATTATCTTTCCCTCAAACTCCACCGTCTTTGAAGCACCGTCAATTTGTTTGGCTTCTTCAAGTGTTACCTTATTTGTTAAGGCAGATTCATCAAAGATAATATTCCTGTTGAAAATAACTTTTCTTGTCTCTGGACACCATAAACGGTATCCTTTGACTTCAGAAATAATTCCCATAAATAAAGCTTTCTTTGCTCTTGGGTCCAATTTTGACTCTCTTACATGATAATATGCAATTGAGCCAAATACATATAAAGAACCATAATCTTCAGCAGGTTTTCCATACCATTTTTCAAATGGTGTCTTCTCACCAATAGCAGTAGATGATAGACGATTGATGAGGTGGCACACATATGTTATTGCCTCAGCTCAAAATTCTTTGCCCAAGCCAGCATTGGACAACATACACCGAACTTTCTCCAGCAAAGTTCGGTTCATGCGTTTTGCCACTCCATTCTCTTGTGGTGTATTTTTGACGGTGAAATGTCTAACGATGCCATTTCCCTCACAAAATTTCTGAAAAAGATCATTTTTGTATTCGCCACCATTGTCTGTGCGAAGACACTTGATCTTTCTGCCACTTTGAGTTTCTATCATTGTCTTCCATTTGAGAAAAATTCTCAATACTTCATCTTTTATTTTCATCATATACACCCACAATCTTCGAGAAAAGTCATCAACAAAGGTTACCAAATAGTGTTTCCCACCTAATGAAGGTGTTTTGGAAGTACCACAAACATCCGAATGAACATAATCTAAAATACATTTAGTATTATGGATAGCTGCTCCAAATGTTACCCTTGTTTGCTTTCCTTCGATACAATGCTCACAAAACTCCAAGTTGCAAGTTTTTACTCCTTTTAGCAATCCTTGATCTGATAAAGTTTTCAAGGATTTCCCTCCAGCATGTCCCAAGCGCATATGCCACAACTTGGTCATTTCTGTCTCCTTCTCGTCATTGGATGTTGTGGCCACTGTCCCAATAATTGTACTACCTTGATAGTGGTATATGTTATTATTTCTTCGAATTGCCTTCATTACCACCAGTGCACCAGAGCATATTCTCATCACGCCATTATTTGCAATGACTTTGAACACTAGGGTTCCTACAGAAATGAGATTTTTCTTCAAATCTGGTACATATCAAACATCTGTTAATGTTCTACTTAATCCGTCATGGTTCCTTAATCGGATTGAACCAACACCATATGCGGTAAGAGGATTATTATTTGCAGTGTGAATAACTCCACATTCTCCTTCTTGTAAATTAATAAATTAGTCCCGATTGGGACACATATGATAACTACAAGCTGAATCCATCAACCATACATCAGATGATATGGATGGATCTGTTGTAACTAGTGAGTAATGGAATAATCACAATCAGCCACATTTGAATCCATGACACCCTTTCCATTATTTGGTTTGGCTTTGCTATTCAACTTTGGGCAGTCTTTCTTCCAATGCCCTTTTTCTCGGCAAAAGACACATTCATCTTTGCTGTGTCTCGATCTTGACTTGGATCTCCCTTTCTTCGTTCTCATATGATTTTGAGAATGACCTCTCGTAACTAATGCTTCTGCTTCTTCGTTTTTTTGTTTTTCTCTCTTTCTTTGTTCATAACTGTACAAGGCAGAACAAACTTCTTTGAGAGATACCTCATCATTCCCATGCAGTAGAGTTGTTTCAAGATGCTCGAACTCATCGGGAAGTGAACTTAACAACATTAAGTCCATATCTCCATCCGTAAAAGTCATGTCCATATTCCGCAAATCTGTCGCCAACTTATTAAAGCTAGTGATATGATCATTCATTGTGCTACCAGGAATATATGTGAAGCGTAACAGTCTTCTTTTCATGTAAAGCTTATTTTGAATATTTTTCTTCAAGAATTTCTCCTCCAATGAATTCCATAATTTATTTGCAGATGTTTCCTTCGTGTATGGATACTTTTGTTCTCTTGCAAGGTAGGATTGAATGGTACCGCAAGCAACACGATTGATAATCTTCCGATCTTCTTCTCCTACACTGTCTGGTTTCTTTTCTTCAATGGCAATACCTATCCCTTGTTGAAAAAGAACATCAAGGACCTCGCCTTGCCACATTTCGAAATGTCCTTATCCGTCAAAAATTTCAACTATAAATTTCGCATTTGACACAATTCTTGTCATAAGCGATGACACAATTCTTGTCATAAGCGAAGATGCCAATGATGACGTATTATTGACACTTGATGTGGACTCATCATTTTTCTTGTCTCCCATTTTACTACAAATACTATTTACTAGCTAAGAATGCAAAGAACAAAGTAAATCTTTTTTTGATGTGGAAGTTCAGACTATGCTGCAACCACAGAGCATACTTAGATAATACCTTGGCTTTGATACCAAATGTTGTGGAAGTCGAATATATAGAGAGTGATGGAACCATAACTGCTATATCTAAATGTAGCTAATAAATAGTAAATGAGACAATAACAAAAAGAACACCAGGAATTAACCAAACTTTTGTTTTCTTTTGCCTACTCCTCAGAAACAACCAACCAATATTTATTTCACTCCAAAAGAATATAAGTGAAATAGTACAGGAGAGAAAGAAGAACGAATGCCTTAGGAGATGAGAATGCAAGTTAGAGGTATATTACAAATGAATTAGGAGCTACCTATTTATAAGAGTGAATTCTTCCTATTGATGTCATCCATGACATCACAATATGTCAAAATGTCAAGATTTACCTTGTGAAATCAATTTATTGTTCACCTAAATTTCACCTACAAAAGGTGCTATCTTGACTTTTCTACCAATGAAGAATTATCCTCCTGACTACCATATCTTCTCATTAATCCATTTTTGAATCTTGTCAAATTTAACATTGTGGATATATATGGACTAGCAGAGAGCAAAGAAAAAAAGATAAAATATCTAAACGTGATCGTGCAGTATGACCAAGTAAATCTATCAGATTGAATTTTTCTATTTCCCAAATACTGAGTAAATAGTGATATAATTTAGCTCAGCAATAACCTTGAGGTATTTTTTCCTTGTATTTACTGAAAGGAATATCAAACAAAGGTCACTGTTTATATCGATGACATTTCCAATTATCAAAAACGGATTAAGCTTAACCACACTTTCCGCATAACAGGAGGACGCACCCTATCTACATTTAACTAGGTTCTCGATAAAAAAGAGCATCATTGATCCAATTAAAAAAGATGATGTTGATGTGCTACTGCCGCCAACCAAGTTTAATGTGACATCCTTTGCTGATATTAAACAAGACGTTGCCTACAACAAAAAAGAATTTGATATGACTATTATTTTCTTTCATCGTTAAATTCAGTTGTAATATAGCCAAGCAATTTAACACTTTAAATGTATATAATCTAACTCCATTTACTATTGTCAACAGACATACTCACAATTGCTGTGAATTGTTCTTCCCTCGGATATGTTGCAAGTGTGGAAAAAAGATTACAAGAACTCATTGTTGTCGATATCTTGTAAGCATATTTGTTCAACTTTAATCTTCTGGGCCTATTGTTTGCTAACAAATTTTAACAGTAGTATATATAAATAAAAATGTTATTCCTGAAGCAACTGAAATCTTACCTTCAATACATGGGAAGAGAGAATTATAGAGAACGAAGGTAAGAAACGGTTGCACCAATTTCAAGAATATCCTGTAATCCTTGCGCGGCGTATTGGAGCGTCAAGATACAACAGTAAACTGCAATAAATAATGTTACCTATTATTTTTTGGACATTTTACCTTTTACAACTTATTAGAATTTACCTACTTTTACTTTGGATTGTAATAACATATGGAAAATTTTTTGTGCTTGTGCTACTTTTAAACGGAAAAAAGGATTGAACAATATCTAACCAAGAAACACTCTTTATACTACTAGCTGCAAAGGAAAATCTTGTATGGTTAGCAATACAACGCACGGATCATCTATTTACTTTTTCAACTATGCTATAAATTTTTCATGGAAGTGAAATTCCAGGTTACCCTGTACAATTGTTGAACTTTTGAGTAGTATATAAGAATCTCTTTTCATTTCGAACAAGAATTAGTTGCTCGTTGCTTACAACTCATTTTAGTTTCACCCCTAAATAAATTATGCAATGTATAATCTAATTTTAGTCACAACTTCAATATAAAATATGAAAATCGGCTAAAAATTTAATATGATTTTTTTTCGCCCCTAAATAAATTATGCAATGTACTTCTTACATTAGTGAAGTTTATTATTTTTCTGTTAGTTGTTTTTTGTGTTTTATGAATTGAATTTTTAATGTTTTTGTTGAGATCTCTAATTTGCTAAAATTCTGTGTTAAAAGATTAAGTTCTTCAGAAAAGTTGGACTTTGATCTTTGTTTCTTTTCCTACAATGACTGGCATAGGTGCTAATGCCCAAAGATAATGGAAGTAATTGTGGAAAGTAGAGTACCTCAAAATGGAATGGAAGTAGAGAGTTTTCCCTTATAAGAACCAGAGAAGGATTTTCGCTCCAATATATTCCAAACATCAGCCACAATTTTAATTCATTTATTAGCTTGTTACTATAACGTAATTAACACAGGTGTGTCAGTGACAACAAAATTCAATACAACAATTCAGATTGATCCACCACAAGCATGGTATTGCATTGCTTTCATAAATATTCTGACTATTTTTTCCTATCAATACATGTGTTCTTCAGTGAAATCGTTTCTAAATTCTAACGAAAATAGAGAAAATTGGAGAAAATTAGGGGTAAGTTTATTTTCTATATGGCATGAGTGGAACTTTATTGATTTATATGGCATGCCATTTTGTATCCACATGGCATCTGAAAGAGGGTCGATTTATTTTTATCGAACACCACCCTAGGCAGTCTTGCAAACGCCTGCAACACTCAGCCTATCTTACACCCACAAATTTGACTAAGTATAGAAATACTTTAACAGCAAAGTTAAACAACAAACAAAATTTACAGGAACTTGTTCCAACCTTTATTAACCTGATAATTAATACAAAGGGACGGCTTCACGAATTTATCTAAGGCCAGAAAACACACTCTCTGCCTTAAACGAAATTTCCACCCTTAATAAAATTTCTGCACATGACAGTTACATGCGGCAGTTACAAATGACACATGTCCGACACTTGTCATCACAGGATTCAAATTAAGTTTCCAACAACTATATTTATAACAGATAGAATCTATTCAAATTACATCCTTATCCACACGAAATATTAATATTGTAACAATTAGAATATTTTAGGCTACATTCCAACCCTTAGAATATTTCAGCCAACTTCCAACACTTAGAATATTTTAGCTGCCCTCTAACACTTAGTTTTATTTCAGCAATTCACGTGAACTGCCTTTGTTCTTGCCATCATCAAGTCTTCGCAACTTTGCCTTGTCAAGCCAACACGCTGCCTTGCCGATGACTCTAGCCCGCACGTAAGCCTTGCATGTTCAAGCTGCCTTACCAACACCCAAGTACCTTGAACCTGTGTTGCACTGTTTTGCCCCCATTCATGTCAAGACCAATATCCAAGTCCTTGACATGTCTGCACGTAGTTAGATAAGTAGTTTACGGGTCTAACAACATCCAAGTGGTGTTTAATATATCCTGTTAATGAGAAGGGTAATTTTGACCCTATAGTTTGAGGGAAAGGATATATTTGAGCCGAAATATAATTTAAGGATATACTTGAGCTATTTCGAATAGTTCTAAGATAATTTTGACCCTTCTCCGCTAAACATATTATACTATCCTGACAATTATTTTATAATTTGATGATAATACATTTGATGTCTGAGTTTTTTCTTTTTATATAAAAAACTTGCATTTACCTTTGGAAAGAATCATCTTCACTATAAAATAAATAATTAGTGTTCTCTTATCTTATATAGAAGAGACAGTTTTTCAACTTTCAATATAGTTATTTTTAATTCACCACAAAATGAATAATAAATTAATTAAATTATAAATTACTATCTAAAATTTTAGATTATTTAAGCAGTTTTTACAATTAGTAAATAATTTACGGACTAGAATTAGGATTATATAATGTAGTGATAATAATAATAATAAAAAAAAAGTTAATCAAAATCCAAAAAAAATTACAAACATAAAAAGAAAAAAAACTGAAAAAGGGTTTTGAGTTCAACTTTTTAAAACATGTATAACATCCCACGTTTATCTAAATTTAAAAATTCAAAAATAAAATTAAAAATTACAACATAAAAGGAAAAATGGGTAAAGACGATTTTTATCTTTAATGATCTTTAAATTAATTTTAATTTCTAATGTTTATGATTCTTTTTATTTGTGAAAACATATTTTTAACTATATTTTCACCAACCTCCTTATTAATAGCAAAACAAATGCATATAATTATAATAAGATTTAAGTCATATGTGTCTCTTAAAATTAAAGTTGTACACATAATTCACTTAGACACCTCAATTGAGAGTAGTATCTATTGAACACTTTTATCTATTTAAACTTTCTTCCTATTACACACTCCGATAACCAACAAAAAATATAAAGTGTGTGTGACAATGATGCGACATATATGTTTAATGAAAAGACGACATGTGGCAAGTGGGACCCAAAAATTATTAGAAAATAATATTTAAACTTTAAGAAATAAAATTTATTACAAATACATTTTTGTTGTAAAATATTAGCAATATAAAATTATCTAAGACATTAAATATATAAACAAGATATATGAGAATGCTTTCTTATTTCTTTCTTTTGTACTTTTCGATTGATCTTTTAATAAAATAATCATCACCTATTTATAGTACAAAATATCTCTTCAAAGTTACATGAATTAAAGTATTCATTTATTCCGTACATGAACTTCAAAGAGAGTTACGGATGAGCTTTGAAGTGAGTTACAAATGACATCCACATTAATGCATTTATAACATTCCCCCTTGAATGTCCATAGATAATGTGTCTCGTTAAAACCTTACTAGGAAAAACCTTGTGGGAAAAAGCCTAGTGAAGGAAAAAGAGTACACACATCTTATAATACGCCTTGAGTGCTGCCTCATTAAAAATCATACCAGGAAAAATCCAATGGAACAAAACTTTGGCTAAGGAAAAAACAGTACATCGTGTATTTACTCCCCTTGATGAAGAACTTATTTGATATATTGGAGACGACGTATCCCAATCTTATATCTTAGCTTCTCAAATGTTAACGTTAGCAATGCCTTAGTGAATAGATCTGCAAGATTATCATTCGAACAAATCTGTTAACATTTATCTCACCATTTTGTTGAAGATTTGTAACGACCTGTTTAGTCGTTTTGAGCAGCAGATTTTATTTCTGGAAAAACTGACTGAGTCGACGGATCCCACGACGAACCGTCATGGGCACGACGGACCGTCGTGGGGGTCTCGTTCCAAAACACTTAGAATTTAGAAATTTGGGTACTGAGATCGACTCTCTGAACGTCACGACGGGGTGGCAGGATGGACCGTCTCATTCATGACGGGCCGTCACAGACCTTTTACTGACATCGAGTCTCTGAGCTTTGTGACGAGCAGCAGGACGGACCGTCGCAGGCACGACGGGCCGTCACAGACTGCGTAATCCCAGGCTGGGTCGGATTTCTGTTAAATATTTTAAGGGGCGTTTTGGACTATTCTGGCTTATAATTATAAAGTTAGTGGTTTAATGTTAATAATTTAATTACTTGGGGGTTAAAGGAGACAACCTTGGAATAAATAGTGGGTTACTTTTACCATCTTTTATACTTAATTATATGATTATTAGGGTAAAAGAAAAGGGTTTTGGAATAAAAAAAATAGAAAGAACAAGAGAGGGAGAACGATCGAGAGAAGAGGGAAACGAAGAGGATAGCAAAGATTTTGAGGATTTGCTTGCTTGATCACGAAATCTTCGGTGGAGGTAGGTTATGGTTTATGCTATTCGTAGTAAACTCTTAATAGCGAATGATATGTATTGGGTAGTATTGTAAACCCTTCTATATGCTTAATTTTATACTTGTATGAATGTGATTACATAATTGTGATAAAATAAGCATGATGAAGCTATTGAATCCTAAATCTTGAAAAACCCTAATCTGCCTTGTTAAGGAGATTGATGATGCCTTGGTATAAAAGAAGGCTGGATGAACTAAAGTGATGAGAGCAGTGGAACGGGTGTCACGAACCGACACATAAAATTAGGGGATCGGCTGTCACGAACCGACACGTAGAATTAGGGGATCGGGTGTCACGAATCGACACATAGAATTAGGGGATCGGATGTCACGAACCGACACGTAGAATTAGGGAATCGGGTGTCACGAACCTACACGTAGAATTAGGGGATCGGGTGTCACGAATCGACACGTAGTATATGGAGCGGAGTGTCACGTATCGACACGAGAGAAATAAGCATAATGAATCTTGAAAGACGTTAATATACTCAATCTAATAAACCTAATTCCCAAATGGGTATGTCATTGAGGCTTGAGTCCTCATGGGTGAACTTGGCGATGCTTATTAATGATTATAGAACTTGTTGTTGCTACATGTTGAGTATTGTAGTTGATTTATGATATTATTTGATATATACTTTTTTCTATTTTGAGTTGGCCGATGATATCTACTCAGTACTCGTGTTTTGTACTGACCCCTACTTGTAATTGTTTTCTTTGTTATTTGTGGAGTGCAGCAAACGTACCATCGTCTTCAACTCAACCGCAACTCTAGCCAGTCTTCATCACGTCGGATCTCAGGGTGAGCTAGTGCTTCTAGCTTGGACTGGATCATGTTCTTCATGTCTTGATGCCTTGAAGTTCCGGCATGGACTAGCTTTTACTTAATTTAGCTTCTTAGATACTCTTAGATTAGTAATTTGAGGATAGATGTTCTTGTGGTGATGACTTCCACGTTTTGGGAATAAATAGTATTGAGTTTTCATAAGTTATTTAATCGATTTTCATTAATGAGTTTTAAGTCTTCCGCATTATATTTTGTTATTTATGGTTGAAACGTTGGGAATTGGATGGGTTGGTTCGCTCACATAGTAGGATAAGTGTGGGTGCCAGTCGCGGCCCGTTTTGGGTGGCGACAAACTTGGTATCAGAGCATTAGGTTCGTTGATCTCATCACACAACAATAGGTCTAGTAGAGTCTTAAGGAACGGTAGGGGGACGCCTTTACTTTTCTTTGAGAGGCTATAAGACTTTAGGAAAATTCTATTCCTTCTTTCTTTCGTGCTATTACTTGGATCCAATTGGTATCTAGGTGATACAAATTGGTATCTGACCATCTTCACTCTATTTCGCAGATGGTTACAACTAGAGCAACGACTACGTCAACACCAGCACCGGCGGGACAGGGTGCGTCTGAGCCAGCCACTGGGGCTGTAGCTCGAGGAGGAGCAGCGACAAGAGGCCGTGGTAGAGGTCGTGGGAGGATGTCCTCTAGAGGAAGAGGACGAGCACCTAGCCCATCTCGTACTAGGGCGGTGACTCCTCCACCAACTGAGGAAGTGGTAAGAGAGGGTGAGGATGGGGAGAATGAACAAGTGCAGAATGAGGAATTGCCATCCCAACCTACCCCAGAGATGATCAATCAGGTTCTTGCTTATCTTAGCGGGTTATCTGATCAAGGCCAGACGCCTCCAGTGTTTTCTGCACCAACACCTCCGGTTCCGGAGGTACAACATGCAACTACTATGGCTCCCCGCATGGATGCCTCATTGGAAATAGGCACGTTTCCTCGTTTGACTACAGGGCCTATAATGACAAATGATCAGCATGAACTTTTCAGTAAGTTCTTGAAATTGAAACCTCCAGTCTTCAAGGGTGCTGAATCTGAGGATGCCTACGATTTTCTGGTTGACTGTCATGAGCTACTACACAAGATGGGTATAGTAGAACGGTTTGGTGTTGAGTTTGTGACTTATCAGTTTCAAGGGAACGCCAAAATGTGGTGGCGGTCACATGTTGAGTGTCAACCAACAGAGGCACCACCTATGACTTGGGCGTCATTCTCTAGCTTGTTTATGGAGAAGTATATCCCCTGGACTTTGAAGGATAGGAAAAGAGATGAGTTCTTGAGCCTAGAGCAAGGTAGGATGTCGGTTACTGCATATGAGGCTAAGTTTCATGCATTATCCAGGTATGTCACCCAACTATGTTTCAGTCCACAAGAGCAGATTCGCCGTTTTGTGACGGGGTTGAGGTCGGAATTGCAGATTTCAGCCTTACAGGTAGCGGCTACGGCAAAATCCTTTCAAGAAGTGGTAGACTTCGTGATAGAGGTGGAAGGAGTGAAGCCAGATGACTTCACCATGGCATCGACATCAAAAAGTTTTCGAAAGGGAGGTGAGTTTAATGGTTCTTACTCTAGAGGACAGGGTTCAGGAGGTTACTCAGTCCGACCAATTCAGTCTTCACTACAGACTGTAGTTGGGGGTCCACCTCAGACCGGTCAACATTTCTCCGAGGTTGGAGGTTATTCCCAAACCCCGTCATTCTAACAGAGACCTATGCTAGACCCCAGAGAATGTTATGGATGTGGGGAGACTGGACATATTAGGAGGAATTGTCCAAAACAGAGTTATAGACCCCCAATAGCTAGAGGTAGAGATGGTCATGGTAGAGGCCGTTATTTTGGAGGACGTGGTGGCCGAGGTAATGGTGGTCACCAAAACGGCCGGGGTGACGGACAAACTTGAGCTACTACAACACCACATGGTAGGGGCAACAGGCAGACAGGTGATAGGGCCCATTGTTACGCTTTCCCTGGGCGGTCTGAAGTGGAGGCATCAGATGCTGTTATCACAGGTAATCTTTTGGTTTGTGATTGCATGGCTTCTGTATTATTTGATCCTGGCTCCACATTTTCATATGTATCTTCCTCATTTGCTAATGGTATTAATTTACATTGTGAATTGCTTGACATGCCTATTCGTGTTTCTACTCCGGTGGGTGAGTCTGTGATAGTTGAAAAGGTATATAGGTCTTGTCTGGGACAGATCCGTTAGTATGGGAGGGTAACTACACTTCCACTCCAGTTCATATCATCTCCTTTCTTCGTGCTAAGAAAATGGTTAGTAGAGGGTGTTTAGCGTTCTTGGCACACCTCAGGGATGATACTGCCCAAGTACCTTCGATTGAGTCGGTTTCGGTAGTTCGTGAGTTTCTGGATGTGTTCCCTGCAGACCTTCCTGGTATGCCACCGGACAGGGATATTGACTTTTGCATTGAATTGGAGCCGGGTACTCGTACCATTTCCATACCCCCTTATAGAATGGCTCCAGCAGAGTTAAGGGAGTTAAAAGCCCAACTTCAGGAATTGTTAGGGAAAGGCTTTATTAGACCGAGTGCATCCCCTTCGGGTGCTCCTGTTTTGTTTGTGAAGAAGAAAGATGGGAGTCTTCGGATGTGGATAGGTTACCGGCAACTAAATAAAGTAACTGTTAAGAACATGTATCCTCTTCCTCGCATTGATGATTTGTTCGATCAGTTACAAGGTGCTTGTGTCTTCTCCAAGATCGACTTGAGGTCTGGTTATCATCAATTGAAAATACGGGCAGCAGATGTGCCAAAGACTGCTTTTCGAACCCGGTATGGGCATTATGAATTCTTGGTAATGTCCTTTGGATTAACGAATGCCCCTGCTGCTTTCATGAGCTTGATGAACGGGATTTTTAGGCCATGTCTGGATCTCTTTGTGATCGTATTTATTGATGATATACTGATATACTCCAAGAGTAAGAAGGAACATGAGGAGCATTTGAGAATTGTGTTGGAAATGTTGAGGGAGAAAAAGCTTTATGCCAAATTCTCCAAGTGTGAGTTTTGGCTAGATTCAGTGTCCTTCTTGGGGCACGTGGTTTCTAAGGATGGAGTGATGGTGGATCCTTCTAAGATTGAAACAGTGAGAAATTGGGTAAGACCTACTAATGTGTCGGAAATAAGAAGCTTTGTTGGTTTAGCCAGTTACTACCGTCGATTTGTCAAGGGATTCTCTTCTATTGCTTCCCAATTGACGAACTTGACTAAGCAAAATGTTCCATTTGTATGGTCGGATGAATGTGAGGAAAGCTTCCAGAAACTCAAGACCTTGCTGACTACCGCACCTATCCTTACCTTGCCAGTAGAGGGTAAGAACTTCATTGTTTATTGTGATGCATCCTATTCTGGTTTGGGTGCCGTGCTAATGCAAGAGAAAAATGTAATTGCTTATGCTTCGAGGCAATTAAAGGTGCATTAACGTAATTATCCGACCCACGATTTAGAGTTGGCTGCGGTAGTGTTTGCATTAAAGCAATGGAGACACTATCTATATGGGGTTAAGTGTGAAGTCTATACGGATCATTGTAGTTTACAGCATGTCTTTACTCAGAAAGATTTGAATTTGAGACAGAAGAGATGGATGGAACTACTGAAGGACTACGATATTACCATCTTGTATCACCCAGGAAAAGCTAATGTTGTGGCAGACGCCTTAAGTAGAAAAGCAGGGAGCATGGGTAGTTTAGCTCACTTGCAAGCCTCTAGACGCCCATTGGCTTTAGAGGTTCAGACTCTGGCTAATGACCTTATGAGGTTGGAAGTAAATGAGAAGGGGGGATTTTTAGCCAGTGTGGAGGCGAGATCTTCTTTTCTTGACAAGATCAAGGGGAAACAATCTGATGATGAGAAACTAAGCCAAATTCGGGATATGGTGTTGCGAGGAGAGGCTAAAGAAGCAATAATGGATGAGGAAGGTGTTTTGAGAATTAAGGGAAGGGTATGTGTGCCCCGTGTTGATGATTTGATCCACACTATTCTTACAGAGGCTCATAGTTCTGGATATTCTATACATCCTGGTGCAACCAAGATGTACCGTGACCTAAAGCAACACTTTTGGTGGAGTAGAATGAAGCGCGAGATTGTTGATTTTGTTGCCAAATGTCCAAATTGTCAGCAAGTAAAGTATGAACACCAGAGGCCCGGAGGAACACTTCAGAGAATGCCCATTCCTGAATGGAAGTGGGAAAGGATTGCAATGGACTTCGTGGTTGGTCTTCCAAAGACATTGGGCAAGTTTGATTCTATTTGGGTAATTGTGGATAGATTAACTAAGGCTGCTCATTTCATTCCGGTTAAGGTGACTTACAATGCACAAAAGTTAGCCAGACTCTACATCTCAGAAATTGTTCGGTTGCATGGAGTTCCACTTTCCATCATATCAGATAGAGGTACGCAGTTTACTTCTAAGTTTTGGAGAACATTGCATGCTGAATTAGGTACTAGGTTGGACCTTAGTACTGCATTTCACCCTCAGACCGATGGGCAGTCTGAGCGAACAATTCAGGTGTTGGAGGATATGCTTCGTGCATGTGTGATAGAATTTGGTGGTCATTGGGATAACTTCTTACCCTTAGCAGAGTTCTCATACAATAATAGCTATCACTCAAGTATTGATATGGCCCCGTTCGAAGCATTGTATGGGAGGAGATGTAGGTCTCCCATTGGTTGGTTTGATGCATTTGAGGTTAGACCTTGGGGTACTGATCTTTTAAGGGAATCATTAGAGAAGGTGAAATTTATTCAAGAAAAGCTTTTAGCGGCTCAAAGTAGGCAAAAGGAGTATGCAGATCAAAAGGTTAGGGACTTGGAGTTCATGGAGGGTGAGCAAGTTTTGCTGAAGGTTTCACCCATGAAGGGTGTGATGCGGTTTGGTAAAAGAGGTAAGCTAAGCCCAAGGTATATTGGACCATTTGAAGTACTTAAGCGAGTAGGGGAGGTGGCTTATGAATTAGCCTTGCCTCTAGGGCTGTCAGGAGTGCATCCGGTATTTCATGTGTCTATGCTGAAAAGATACCATGGGGATGGAAACTACATCATTCGTTGGGATTCAGTTCTACTTGATGAAAATTTGACTTATGAGGAGGAGCCTGTTGCCATTCTAGATAGAGAAATTCGCAAGTTGAGATCAAGGGAGATTGCATCCATCAAAGTTCAATGGAAGAATCGATCAGTTGAAGAGTCCACTTGGGAGAAGGAGGATGATATGCAAGAAAGATACCCACACCTGTTTACAGATTCAGGTACTCCTTTTTGCCCTTGTTTTTCTTCTTATGATCGTTCAAGGACGAACGATGGGTAAATTGGTATCTATTGTAACGACCTGTTTAGTCGTTTTGAGCAGCAGATTTTATTTCTGGAAAAACTGACTGAGTCGACGGATCTCACGACGAACCGTCATGGGCACGATGGACCGTCGTGGGGGTCTCGTTCCAAAACACTTAGAATTTAGAAATTTGGGTACTGAGATCGACTCTCTGAACGTCACGACGGGGTGGCAGGACGGACCGTCTCATTCATGACGGGCCGTCACAGACCTTTTACTGACATCGAGTCTCTGAGCTTTGTGACGAGCAGCAGGACGGACCGTCGCAGGAACGACGGGCCATCACAGACTGCGTAATCCCAGGCTGGGTTGGATTTCTGTTAAATATTTTAAGGGGCATTTTGGACTATTCCGGCTTATAATTATAAAGTTAGTGATTTAATGTTAATAATTTAATTACTTGGGGGTTAAAGGAGACAACTTTGGAATAAATAGTGGGTTACTTTTAACATCTTTTATAATCAATTATATGATTATTAGGGTAAAAGAAAAGGGTTTTGGAATAAGAAAAATAGAAAGAATAAGAGAGGGAGAACGATCGAGAGAAGAGGGAAACGAAGAGGATAGCAAAGATTTTGAGGATTTGCTTGCTTGATCACGAAATCTTCGGTGGAGGTAGGTTATGGTTTATGCTATTCGTAGTAAACTCTTAATAGCGAATGATATGTATTGGGTAGTATTGTAAACCCTTCTATATGCTTAATTTTATACTTGTATGAATGTGATTACATAATTGTGATAAAATAAGCATGATGAAGCTATTGAATCCTAAATCTTGAAAAACCCTAATCTGCCTTGTTAATGAGATTGATGATGCCTTGGTATAAAAGAAGGCTGGATGAACTAAAGTGATGAGAGCAGTGGAACGGGTGTCACGAACCGACATGTAGAATTAGGGGATCGGGTGTCACGAACCGACACGTAGAATTAGGGGATCGGGTGTCACGAACTGACACATAAAATTAGGAGATCGGGTGTCACGAACCGACACGTAGAATTAGGGGATCGGGTGTCACAAACCGACACGTAGAATTAGGGGATCGGGTGTCACGAACCGACACGTAATATATGGAGCGGAGTGTCACGTACCGACACAAGAGAAATAAGCATAATGAATCTTGAAAGACGTTAATATACTCAATCTAATGAACCTAATTCCCAAATGGGTATGGCATTGAGGCTTGAGTCCTCATGGGTGAACTTGGCGATGCTTATTAATGATTATAGAACTTGTTGTTGCTACATGTTGAGTATTGTAGTTGATTTATGATATTATTTGATATATACTTTTTTCTATTTTGAGTTGGCCGATGATACCTACTCAGTACTCGTGTTTTTTACTGAACCCTACTTGTAATTGTTTTCTTTATTATTTGTGGAGTGCAGCAAACGTACCATCGTCTTCAACTCAACCGCAACTCTAGCCAGTCTTCATCACGTCGGATCTCAGGGTGACCTAATGGTTCTAGCTTGGACTGGATCATCTTCTTCATGTCGATGCCTTGAAGTTCCGGCATGGACTAGCTTTTACTTAATTTAGCTTCTTAGATACTCTTAGATTAGTAATTTGAGGATAGATGTTCTTGTGGTGATGACTTCCAGGTTTTGGGAATAAATAGTATTGAGTTTTCATAAGTTATTTAATCGATTTCATTAATGAGTTTTAAGTCTTCCGCATTATATTTTGTTATTTATGGTTGAAACGTTGGGAATTGGATGGGTTGGTTCGCTCACATAGTAGGATAAGTGTGGGTTCCAGTCGCGGCCCGTTTTGGGTCGTGACAAGATTATGTATGAAAAAGAACTTAGGTGAAATATGTTTTGTTCGATCTCTTCTGAAATATCCTCTCTTTAATTGTACTATGCAAGCAACATTATCTTCATACAATGTTGTTGGAATCTTTGTTTGCACAGAAAGACCGCATAATAGAAAAAATGTGTTGAATCATTGATCTCAACCACACACACTCCCGATTGGCTTCATGAATGACTATTATCTATATATGATTTGAAGACGTAGCAACTATTGTTTGCTTCACCGAACGCCATGATATAATTGTACATCCATATGTGAATAAATAGTCTGGCTGAGATCGGGCTTTATGTTGGTCAGACAAATATCCTGCATCAGCATAACCGATCAACTTTGACTTGGATGCATTAGAATACAACAATCCCATATCAATTGTTCCTTGAAGATATCTGAATAAATGATTAACACCTTTCCAATGTCTTCTTGTTGGACATCAACTGAATCTCGATAATAAACTTATTGCGAAACAAATATTTGATCGGTATGTTGGCAAGGTACATTAGTGCCCCAATAGCACTTAGATACGGTGTTTCATCACCAAGAATCTTTTCATCACTTTCTTGAAGTCGGGATGGATTTTTATTTATATCAAGAGATCTTACAACCATTGGGGTACTCAATGGGTGTGATTTATCCATGTAAAATCTCTTTAAAACCTTTTCAGTGTATGTTGATTGATGAATAAATATTCCATTTGTCAATGTTAAATTTGAAGGCCAAGACAAAATTTTTGTCTTACCAAGATCTTTCATTTCAAATTCTCTTTTCAAACAGTCAACGGCTTTTGAAAGCTCTTTAGGAGTTTCAGTGATGTTCAAGTCATCAACATACACAGATATTATTACAAATTCAGATTTTGACATTCGTATAAAAATACAAGGACAAATAGGATCTTTTTTGTATCCTTCTTTTAGCAAATATTCGCTAATACGATTATACTACATTCGTCATTATTGTTTTAATCATATAAGGATTTCTGAAGCTTTACTGAACAACTTCCTTTTGAATTTTTATATGCTTCGGGAACTTTGAGTGCTTCAGGGATTTTCATAAAAATATTGTGGTCTAGTGAGCCATACAAATAGGCCGTGACAACGTCCATTAAACACATTTTAAACTTTTCATGAACTGCCATATTTATTAGATTCCTGAAGGTAATTGCATCTACCCAGGAGAATAAGTCTCCTCTTAATCAATGTTAGGCCTTTGTGAAAATTCTTGTGCCACAAATTGTGTTTTATATCTTACGACTTGACCATTTTCATTGTGTTTTCGCACAAAAATCCATTTATGCCCCAATGACTTGACATCTTCAGGTGTTCAGACTATTGGTCCCAAAATTTCACGCTTTTCAAGTGAAGTCAGTTCTGTTTGAATTGCTTCCTTTAATTTTGGCCAATCATTTCTCTGTCTACACTCATTGACATATCTTGATTCCAAATCCTCATCTTGTTGCATTATTTGAACTGCAACATTATAAGTAAAAATATTATCCACCACAATATTTCGATTTCACCTTTTTCTCGTCGAGACATAATTTATAGAGATTCCGTTATTCTCATTATTTTCATGTACATGGACCTCCTTTGTGGTGTCATCATTTATTATGTATTGGAGATCTTCATGAGAAATTGCCTCTATATTATGATTCTTATCTTGATCATTTATTCTTTTTCTTTTTTGAGGATTTTTATCCTTGGAACCAATTGGTCTACCACGTTTTAAGCGTGGTCCAGACTCATTTGCCTTAACATTTTATTCTATAGGGACGTCAACTCGAACTTGAGCATTAGCAGCTGGAATGTATGATTTAGTAACCCGTGGAAGGTTAGTAAATGCATTCGGCAGTTGATTTTCAATATTCTGCAAATAAATAATCTTTTGAACTTCTTGCTCACATTGATTTGTTCGGGGATCTAACTAAGATAGTGAAAGTGAATTTCAATCTACCTCATTTCCCGACTGCTTTTATTCTCCTTCTAATGTTGGGTAAACTGATTCATCAAAATGATAATCAGCAAATCTTACCGTAAATAAATCTCCAGTTCTAGGTTTCAAATATTTTATAATAGAGCGAGATTCATACCCAATATATATTTTCAATCTTCTTTGGGGACCCATTTTTGTGTGTTATGGTGGAGCAATTGGAACATATACCGCACAACCAAAGATTCTAAGATGAGAAATATTTGGCTCCTGATCAAAAATTAATTGTAACCGGGAGATGTCATGATAAATGATTGGCCTTATGCACACAAGTGTTGTTGCATGCAAAATAGCATGCCCCCAAATCAAAACAGGCAACTTTGTTCTCATCAACAAGGGTCTAGCTATCAATTGAAGACGTTTAATCAATGACTCTGCTAAATCATTTTGAGTATGAACATGTGAAATAGGATGTTCAACTATTATTCAAGTAAATAAACAATAATCATTAAATGCATGAGATGTAAACTCACCAACATTATCAAGACGAATTGTTTTATTGCATAATCTGGAAATTGTGTTTTTAACCTTATTATTTGAGTCAACAACCTCGCAAAAGCCATATTACGGTTGATAATAAGCACACATGAGACCATCTTGTAGATGCATCTATCAAGACCATATAATATTTAAATGGTCCACATGTAGGGTGAATAGATCCACATACATCACCCTGTATCCGTTTCAGAAATGCAGGGGATTTCACCCCAATCTTAGCCACTGATGGTTTGATAACTAATTTTCTTTGTGAACAAACAACACAAGAGAATTCCTTTGATTGAAGAACATTTTGGTTCTTCAAAGTATTCCCATGTGGATTCTCAATTACTTTGCGCATCATATTATAACCGGGATGACCCAACCAATCATGTCAAATGATAAAATCATTAGAATCAGTAACCTTTTGTTTACCAGGGCATGTGATTCGACTGTACCAATATTTGTATGGTACAACCCCGAAGAAAGTGCTAGTAATTTTTCATGCACAGTTTTCTTATCTGCATGTATTGTAGTAATATAAAGGTATTCCACCTTTCCTTCATTCACAATCTCAACTTGATAGCCATTTTGGCGAATAACCTTGAAACTTAACAAGTTTCTATGAGACTAACTACAATACAATGCATTATCAATTACCAATAATGTTCCTTTAGGTAGTAATAAGACCGCTTTTCCAGGGCTCCCTCAATCAATTTTGTACTACCGGATATTGTATTTAACATATGCCTTTTTCATTATCAAACGAGAGAAATATTTCTTTTCTCTTAGTATCGTATGAGTTGTGGCACTGTCCAAAAGACACATATCTCCACTACTCATCTTGGATCCAACTGAAGACTGAAAATTTTTATTTATCTTTACAAGAATAAAAAAAATACATAATAAGAAGTACGAAATTTAGCAAAAGAAATATTAAGTACATAAGCTTTAATTAAGATATTAAAAATATATAAAAACATTATTCATTTCCTAGTTCAATTATAAATTTCAGTTGTGATCCACAAAGAAGTCCTCGGCCTCCAGATGAGTAAAATCATCGAGCCCATCAAAAGCATCATCTTTCAATGCTAAGTTTGCCTCAACATTCTCATTATATTTTTGAGAAGATCCTGCCTGAATATCATCTTTGAGAGTCAAATGTGATTCTAACAGGCTTTAGAAAAGGAGGCGGAACCTTCATTTCCTTTCCTTTTAAAGAAATTTTGATACAACCTGACAAAATGCTCAGGTGTCCGACATTTTCAGTGACCTGTAAGGCCACAACGATGACAGTGATGACATTTTCCTTTAGAAGGATTATTTTGAGAATTGTTCTTCCTTTTGTTATGACTATCACCTCAACGATTATTATATCGTCTTTTGCCTTTGTCACGCCCGCGCACATTGTCATGGCTTCGATTATTTGTCTTATTTCAGACTGGCCGTGTGCTTCAACTGCGTGTGCCTCCGGTAATGGAGCACTTCCAGCGGGACGGGCTTCGTGATTTCTCATCAAAAGGTCATTATGTTGCTCAGCCACCAAAAGGCATGAGATAATTTCAGAGTATTTCTGAAAATCTTTTTCACGATATTGTTGCTGTAATATCATATTAAATGCATGGAAAATAGTTAGTGTCTTTTCCAACATGTTCTCGTCTTTTATTGTTTCCCCACATAATTTCAATTGAAAAGTTATTCTAAATACAACAGAGTTATACTCAATTACGATTTTATAATCTTGAAAGGGTAAGTGCATCCCCTCATAACAAGCCCTTGACAATATTGTTGCCTTGAGGTGGTCATACCTCCCTTTCAAACCTATCCACAATTCAAGTGGATCTTTCACCGTTAGGTATTCAACCTTCAGGCTTTCATTAAGATGATGACGAAGGAGAATCATAGCTTTTGGTTTATCATGACTTGATGTCGTATTTCCTTCGATTATACTATCACCAAGACCCTTAGCGGTAAGGTGAATTTCAGCGTCAAGTACCCATGACAAATAATTCTTTCCAGAAATGTCAAGTGTCACAAATTCAAATTTTGACAAATTCGACATGATGAAAACTATCATAAAATAATTGAGTTAATATTATGATGTTGATTTCTTTATAATAAATTGTAAATAATGTTCAAATGATAAAGTATAATATGATTATATAATAAATTATATGTTACATGCATGCACATTGAATGTCTTAAAAACATATAAACTAATGACGTATTGAAACAGTAGATTTAATATGTAATTTTAATTGTTATACAGTATTAACGCCAATTTTTTTTCTTAAGAGTTTCAAATCATATTTAATACAATAATATTCTTTTTGTGGCACACACCAATATATTATCATAATGTATGAAAATAGTTATTTTAACTAACATGCTATCATATTACTTTAGTAATTAATTTATAGTTATAAGTTAGTAAATAATATAACAATATAAATCTATAACATACTGATTATTACGCCAAATAAAGTATCATAAAATAGTTAAATCAAGTTATATATGCAGTAGTTAAATTATAGATTAAACATTTATGCAAGTCCTATTAGAGATGTTATAAACACACAAATATATGCTTGACTCCAAAAGAAAGTTGATTAACTTTTAGGAATTAATTTCGAATTAAGTATCCTCAATTAGTTAGAGACTCGTGCTGATAACGTGGTGTAAAATATTAACAATATAAAATTATTAAAGACAATAAATATATAGAGAAGATATATGAAAGCTTTCTTATTTCTTTGTTCATTACTTTTGGATTGATTCTTTAATAAAATAATCATCGCCTATTTATAGTACAAAATATCTCTTCAAAGTTACATGAATTAAAGTGTTCATTTATTTCGTACATAAACTTCAAAGAGAGTTACAGATGAACTTTGAAGTGAGTTACAAATGACATCCACATTAATGCATTTATAATAATTTTCAATCTTTTTTCTTATATATAAAAATATTGAAAATATAAGCACATACTACCCACCCCCACGCTTCCCCACCCTGTTTATTTTTCATCTTCTCCCTGCAACATTTCATTTCTAAACCATAACACTCATATCTTATCAAATTATTACCGATTAAATTTTTTTTAAAAAGAAATTCATACCTAATCGTGAAAAAAATACAGAGAGATACATACAAGAATGATGAAGAAACAACGTTTGTTGACGAATAATCATTTCAAAATTAATTGCAAAAAGAGAAATGAAGGACTCAAATTAATTTTATCGAATTTTATAATATTACTTTTATAAGTTAAATGGGTTTACATTTTAATTTTGAATGGTGATATTTCTTTGAAGATGTGGATGGAAATGGAGCTATCAGCTAAAATTTTTACTCCAACGTCCAAAAATCTTCTTTCTTCTTTCGTTTTTGAAGATCAAATGCAAGTCTTTGAAAACCTTGTTAAGGTGAAGAAGACGACGTAAGCGAGGGTGGGGGGCTTTTTCTTTTTGCAAAAATTAAAATAATTATTGGTTTCAAAAAAAAAAAATTAAAAAAATCTTTTAAGTCATTTAAAATGCTAAGAATCAATGGAAGAAGAAAAAGTGAAGTTTTCTTGAAATAAAAAAAATATATGATTTTAGAAATCTTGACGCGCCAAAGGAAAGTGGAAAATATTTTTTCTGTCATATCAGCATTTTATATTTAATAGATATATATTTTGAACGATTTAGATGTTCAATAGGTACTAATCTTAGGTGTCTAAGTGAAATATACATACAACTTCAACGAATTATAGATGATTTGAGCTTAATAATAATAATAACGACAACGGTATATAATATGAGATGAAAAAATGACAGTGTCAACACTACAATTTAAAACTACTTCAAAAAAAACCATTACCTTATTTTTTATTGTATTTGATCAATTATAAGAACAGATGAAAATGTGGCTACTTTATCGTGATTCACTAAATTTTAAAATCCTTTTAATCACATATTATTATTTTAAATAATAAGTTTTTGTTTTAACTAAATGGGAATGATAATTATTATACATGAAATATTTGTCATATTATTTTCCTACAGAAGAATTACTTTACAAATTATCACGTAAAGGAATCCCTAAAATATTTAATTTATAAAATCATTTTTTATAAAATAACATTTAAATTTGAATTTGCGAATTTAAAATTGTCCAATACATACCCATTTTTACTCAATCTCTAAGTCTATCCAATAATTTATTTATTTATTATTTCTGTTTTAAAATAAAAATAAACTTCAACTACAAATCATTATCCCTAAAATTACTCAATCGCTTGCTTAACTTTCTATTCCCAAAAAACTTAGAATATTTAAAAGCATAATTAGATAATTTCATTAGCTTTTTTCAGTGAAAAAAAGGCATCTTCAAAACAATAATAATTCTTACAATTTTCATGAGAAGGTAAGTTTTTGCATTTTTTTCTTCTGTTTTATGTGACTTAAATTATTAATACATGTACTTTGTTTTGAAAGCTTTAGAACTTGAAGATGATCCGATGATTTTCTCAACACAATTATGATAATGATCGATTGATGAAGCTGAGATCAAGCGATTTCTGTGATGAATATCTATAGTTGAAGAAGGAGAAACTATCAAGACTATATTCTATAACTATGTCAAGCATATAATATATTTTTCATTTTTTATCTGATGTTTTGTTTCTCAATCAAAACTGTGTTGGATGTATATACATATAATAATATATGGTTCTTTATTTACAGTGTACTTCATATGTTCTTTTGAACAATATTAAGTTTTTAATTTTTTAATATACGAATCTTTTGATATGCAGATGAGTGATGATCATATTGAATACTAATATTCTTTTATTAGTGTATCTACGCTTGAATTCAAATTCCTCAGTCTAAGTTTATTCATTTGATTTTTAATGATAATAAACACACTAAATTATGTAATTGAAAAATAACATATTTGTTATCTATTAAAAAAAAATTTGCCGATAGTTATGTCAAATGATGCTCTGATGGTACAAAATTGGATTGAATATATATATATATATATATTGTTAAACTGCTTTCACTTTCACATTGATTACAATAAATATTTTAAGTTTTTATTTTATTTTTAAAATTATCATGAATTATATTTAATATAATTATGAATTACATAATTAATTTAGAATGTAAAATAAAATAAAAAAAGGTTTGTTACAATGCATCTGTCAACAATTGTTTAAATTACTAGAGTATTATTTAAAAATAATTTGTATACATTGATTGTGATTTATATCCTTTTAAATAGTTCAAAAATTTAATGAGGATTTCAAACTAATAGGATTTTAATAATTAGAGAAAATTGATTTCTTTAATCACTATATGTTAGACCCGCAAATTACTTGATCTAACTACGTGCAGACATGTGAAGAACTTGGGCATTGGTCTTGACATGGATGATGGCAAAACAGTGCAACACAAGTTCAAGTGCTTGGGTGTTGGAATATTAGTATTTCGTGTAGATAAGAATGTAATTTGAATTAGATTCTATCTGTTGGAAATATAGCTGTTGGAAAGTTAGTTTTGAACCCTGGGCTGACATGTGTTGGACATGTGTCATTTGTAACCGCCCCATGTAACTGCCATTGTGCAGAATTTTGATTTAAGGTGGAAATTCGTCTAAGGCATGGACAGAGAGTTTTTCTAGCCTTAGACTGATTTGTGAAACCTTCCTTTGTATTAATTAACGATTAATAAAGGTTGGGACTTGTTCCTGTAAACGCTGCCTGTTTGTTTGTTTGTTTGACATTGCTGTTTTAAGTATTTCTATACTTAGTCAATTCTGTGGGTGTAAGTAGGCTGAAGTATTACAGACGCTGTAAGGCTGCCTAGAGTGATGTGCGAGAAAAATAAATCGACCCTCTTTCACTATATAAGACAAAAATTGATCTTATTGTTATTAAAAAGCAGTAAAAACAAACAACATTTACTAGAATTGATACATGGGATAAGCTTATAAAAGAAATGCGCGATCAATTTCTTCCTAGCAATGCATCTTGGCTTGCAAGGGATAAATTGAAAAGGTTAAGGCAGACGGGTTCAGTGAGGTAATATATAAAAGAATTTACCTCTGTGATGTTAGACATACAAAATATGTCTGATGAGGACAAACTTCACAATTTCATTTCGAGCATGCAAGGCTGGGCTCAAAACGAATTACGAAGGCAGAATGTTAAAGATCTGCCTGGGGCAATTGCTGCTGCTGATTCATTGGTAGATTTCCGGACGACTCGTCCTTCGATAGATGTCCCCTCTACTTTAAAAACTAAGAAAAAGAATGAAAAGAAAGGGGAATGGAGAAAGGATAGTCGTAAAGAGAATACAAATCATAAAGGAAAGGCACAAATGAAGGATCGGAAAGACAGACCCAAGAATAAAAATGGAAACTCTAAGGGCTGTTGGACTTGTGGTGGTCCTCATTTGGCCAAATCTTGTCCAAACCGGGAAAAGGTGAATGCTATGCTTGTTAGAAATATGAGTCAAAGGGAGGAGGACGAAGAAATTGTGGCTGCAATGGCAAATCCATTGGGATTGTCTTTTAATCACATTATGGGGATTAACACTGTTGGGGAAATCTCCAGCACTTTGAATCCTCATGCTTCCTTAATTCATATAGAAATGAAAGTAAAAGAACAATGTGTGATGGCAATGGTTGATACAGGGGCCACACACACGTTTGTTGATGTGAAGGTTGCTGCAAAACTGGGGCTGGAGTTGTCTAAAAGCCCTTCTTATGTCAAAACAGTCAACGCTAAGGCACAAGCCATTGTGGACATGGCTTATGGGGTGTCTATGTCGACTGGAAATTGGGTGGGAAAACATAAATTGATGGTGATGCTGCTTGGAGACTTTGAAATTATACTTGGGATCGATTTCCTAAGAAAATACCAGTTTGTTCCTTTTTCTCACTTAGATAGAGTGATGGTAATGAGTGGAAGTGATGCTGGTTTTCTGAAGGGTGTTCATCCATTTGGAAACATTAATAAAGTTGCAAAGAAGAAAGATAAGAGAATGTTGTTGTCTGCTATGTCGATCGACAAAGGGCTGAAGAAGGGTGAGGAAACCATACTTGCTGCCTTGGTCGAAATTAAACCTGATGTGAAAATAGAAGTGCCTGATTGTGTTGGTGAATTGCTTAAACAGTATGCTGATGTTATGCCTCCTGAATTGCCAAAGAAATTACCACCAATGAGGGACATTGATCATAAGATTGAGTTGCTGCCTGGTACGGTTGCTCCTGCACAAGCTCCATATCGTATGGCTCCTAAAGAATTGGTTGAACTACGCAAACAATTGAATGAATTGCTAGATGCTGGGTTGATTCAGCCGTCTAAGGCTCCGTATGGTGCTCCTGTTCTATTCCAAAAGAAACAGGACGGAACAATGAGAATGTGTGTGGATTACCGGGCGCTGAACAAGGCAACTATAAAGAACAAGTATCCGGTTCCATTGGTGCAAGATTTAATGGACAGGTTAAGCAAGGCATGCTGGTTCACAAAACTTGATTTGAGGGCAGGTTATTGGCAGGTTAGGAGAGAAGAGGGTGATGAACCAAAAACAACATGTGTAACTAGATATGGTTCCTATGAATTCCTTGTAATGCCGTTTGGGCTGACTAATGCCCCGGCAACGTTTTGCAATTTAATGAACAATGTACTGTTTGACTATCTTGATGACTTAGTTGTTGTTTACTTAGATGAGATTGCCATATATAGTCGAACGTTGGAAGAACATGTTAATCACCTAAGTCTGGTTTTGTCTCAATTGAGGAAATACACGCTTTATGTTAATATGGAAAAGTGTGAATTTGCTCAACAAGAGATAAAGTTCTTGGGGCATCTTTTTAGTAAAAACCAGGTTCGAATGGATCCTAAGAAAGTGCAGGCCATTGTTGATTGGCAGGCACCTCGTCATGTGAAGAATTTGAGGTCATTTCTTGGTTTGGCTAACTATTACCGAAAGTTTATTGCTGGTTACTCAAAGAAGGCAGCGTCTTTGACAAATTTGTTGAAGAAAGATGCAAAATGGGTTTGGTCTGAACGGTGTGAAGAAGCATTTCAGAATTTGAAGGATGCTATTTCATCTGAACCTATACTCAAATTGCCTGATTTTGAGTTACCATTTGAAGTGCACACTGATGCGTCAGACAAGGCGATTGGTGGCGTATTAGTGCAGGAAGGTCATCCAGTGGCCTTTGAAAGCAGAAAGTTGAATGATGCTGAACAAAGATACTCAACACATGAGAAAGAAATGGTTGCGGTGGTACACTGTGTACAGATTTGGAGAGTTTATCTCTTGGGCACTCAATTTGTGGTGAGAACTGATAATGTAGCAAATACATTCTTCAAAACACAGAAAAAGTTGAGTCCTAAACAAGCACGGTGGCAAGAATTCCTGGCAGAATATGATTTCATGTGGGAACATAAACTAGGAAAACACAACCAGGTTGCTGATGCGCTGAGTAGGAAAGAAGTGTTTGTTGCAGTATATTCAATTTCAAAACTGGAAACTGATTTCTATGATAGAATCAGGTTGTGTGCTGCAAATGATTTATTATATGTTAAATGGATGGGTCAGGTGCAGGAGGGCACAATGAGACGGTATTGGATCGAGGACGATCTGCTCTATTTTAAAGCGGGGAGAATCGTTGTACCAAATCAGGGCGGGTTGCGGAAAGACTTGATGAAAGAAGCGCATGACTCTGCTTGGGCTGGACATCCAGGTGTTGAAAGGATGTTAGCCTTACTGTCTCGTGTGTATTTTTGGTCGAAAATGGAAGACGATATAGAGGCGTACGTTAAGACTTGTCATGTTTGTCAAGTCGACAAGACAGAACGTAAGAAGGAAGCAGGTTTGTTGTAACCTTTGCCTATTCCTGAAAGGCCATGGCTATCGGTAAGCATTGATTTCATTTTTGGATTCCCTAAAGTAGATAGAAAAGCATCTATCATGGTGGTAGTTGACAGGTTTTCAAAATATTCTGTTTTTATTGCTGCTCCTGAGTTATGCTCATCTGAAGTTGTTGCTGAGTTATTCTATAAACATGTGGTTAAATATTTTGGTGTTCCGGCTATTGTGAGTGATAGAGACACTAGGTTCACGGGTAGATTTTGGACAGCATTGTTCAATATGATGGGAACTGAATTAAAATTTTCTACTGCAAATCACCCACAAACAGATGGACAGACGGAAAGAATTAATCATTTGTTGGAAGAGTACTTGAGGCACTATGTGACTGCAAGTCAACGGAATTGGGTAGCATTGTTAGACACTGCGCAGTTTTTCTATAATCTGCACAAGTCGTCTGCAACAGAAATGAGTCCTCTTGAAATCGTCCTAGGCAAACAGCCTATGACGCCACTAGATGTTGCTAAATCTAAAAATCAGGAAAAGTGTCCAGCAGCATACAGAGTTGCAAGGGACAGGCTTGAAATGTTATCTGAGGCACAAGATAGCTTGCGCAAGGCTCAGCGGCGCATGAAGAAGTATGCTGACCAACATCGTCGCTCAGTTGAGTTCAATGTGGGTGACAAGGTGTTGCTGAAACTTACCCCACAAATCTGGAAACAGATTGTATGTAAAACCAGGCATCGGGGTTTGATTCCTAAGTATGATGGTCCATTTGAAGTGGTGAAACGAGTGGGCGAAGTTGCTTATAGGTTGAAGCTGCCAGAAAGGTTGAAAATCCATCCTACTTTTCATGTGAGTTTCTTAAAACCTTACTTTGCAGATGCGGATGAACCGGACAGAAACAAGTCAAAGAGGGCTCCTCCATCAGTACCTACACAGTATGATGCTGAAATTGAGAAGATTCTTGATCACCGGGTTTTGGGCACAAGTAAGAAGAATACTAAGACTGAGTTCTTGGTTCACTGGAAAGGCAAGAGTGCAGCAGATGCTGTCTGGGAGAAAGCAAAAGACCTATGGCAGTTTGATGCTCAAATCGATGACTATCTCAAAACAGTCTCGATGATGACATCGAGTTCAAGTGGTGCGGGTGGTCTGTTAGACCCGCAAACTACTTGATCTAACTACGTGCAGACATGTCAAGGACTTGGGCATTGGTCTTGACATGGATGATGGTAAAACAGTGCAACACAAGTTCAAGTGCTTGGGTGTTGGCAAGGCAGCTTGAACGTGCATGACTTACGTGCGGGCTAAGGGCGTTGGCAAGACAGCATGTTGACTTGATGAGGCAAGGCTGTGAAGACTTGGCAATGTCAAGGACAAAGGCAGTTCACCCGAGATTGCTGAAATAAAACTAAGTGTGGAAGACAGCTAAAATATTCTAAGTGTTGGAAGTTGGCAGAATTATTCTAAGTGTTGGAATGAAGCCTGAAATATTCTAAGTGTTAGAATATTAGTATTTCGTGTAGATAATAATGTAATTTGCATTAGATTCTATCTGTTGGAAATATAGCTGTTGGAAAGTTAGTTTTGAACCCTGGGCTGACATGTGTCGGACATGTGTCATTTGTAACCGCCGCATGTAACTGCCATTGTGCAGAATTTTGATTTAAGGTGGAAATTCGTCTAAGGCATGGACAAAGAGTTTTTCTAGCCTTAGACTGATTTGTGAAGCCTTCCTTTGTATTAATTAACGATTAATAAAGGTTGGGACTTGTTCCTGTAAACGCTGCCTGTTTGTTTGTTTGTTTGACATTGCTGTTTTAAGTATTTCTATACTTAGTCAATTCTGTGGGTGTAAGTAGGCTGAAGTATTACAGACGCTGTAAGGCTGCCTAGAGTGATGTGCGAGAAAAATAAATCGACCCTCTTTCACTATATAAGACAAAAATTGATCTTATTGTTATTAAAAAGCAGTAAAAACAAACAACATTTACTATTTTGTAGTAACCAAAATTTGCCAATTATTTTTAATTTTTTATTTTTATTATTACGTAATATAATTTTTGTTATATTTATTAATCAGTTTCTAGAGTTTGTATATAAGTTGAAATGTAGTGGGAAGTTTTAAAATTGGATTTTTAAATTCTAATTGTGATTAAAAGATTAATTTTTGCAAGAAAAAAATATGATAATATAAATAGAATTTTTAATTTTAAAAAGATCATTCAAAATTTTAAATTATAATTTTTTTTAATTTAAAATTTTAAATTCAAATTGTTAATGTAGTAGTTGTTTTATATTTTGTTAAGGAATTATTCAAAACTAAAATGATATAATCATTTTATAAAAATAAAATTTATTTAGTTAAATATTAAAAATTAAGTATTTGAAAGATTTATTTTAAAACTAAAAAGTTAAAAAACAATACATTCTTTATTTAAATAAAATGTGAATGTATATTGGTAGTTTCAAAACCTGTCCAAGTCTCATTACATTCTCACACAAAGACAAGCACTTAAAATTGATTAAGAAAACATAATAAATTAACTAAATTAGATTACACACAAATAAAAGAAACTAATCTTAAAAGATATGAAACTTCACAATAAGAAAAATTGAATTTGTCCCATGTTGAAATGTTTTAAAAACAATCATAATCAACAAATATAAGTTTTATAAAATATCTGTCTAATAATTAAAATAAAATGGAACAACCATTTTAGAATCGAAACTAAATTATTTAACAAATTATTGTAAAACTACTTAAAACTATCGTGATATACCTATTTTAACAATAATAATAATAATCATTATAATAATAAAATTAATATTTTGATTTAAATATGAAATCAATTACAACTATTACCATTTTAAATAAATCATTATCATTATCACCGACCAATTAAATAGATTATATATTTTGAATCTTACATAAGTTATGTCATATTTAATTTAAAAATTATGATATCTAATTACGCGGACACAAATACTAATATTTAGGAAAAGTTAAAGAGCAATTTGATCCAAACTTATAATACTTTTGTAATGAATAATATTGCACTTCACTTTTTTGTAGTTGCACTTTTAAAAATTGGGACATAAAAATTTGCCCACTCACCATGCATATATGGGTGTTGGGTTTTAAAAAAAGTGTGAATGCAAAATGAAGAGTTGCGATTTTTATGAAGAGTTGTGACTTTTATGAAATATTGCGATTTTTATGAAAAGTTGCGACTTTCATGAAAAATTGTGACTTTTATGAAAAGTTGTAATTTTTATGAAATGTGACGACCTTTCTGAAAGATTGTGACTTTTCCAAAGGTTTGTGACCTTTCCGGTAAGGCACAATAATAACCTTTTTGCACCACCCTTTGTTTTCTATAAATTGAAGGATTTCCTCTCATTTAAAAAAAAAAAGAACTCATGGACTTCTTCTTCAACTACTAAATCTAGTATTCTAAGTGTACTTTACTGTCGTTGAGTGGTTCGCTGACACCGGAGTTTTTGATATCTATACTCTGGTGATTGAGATCATTTTACCCTGGGAGGACATATTCCAAATCAAACTTCGGATACTAGAGGGGAATAATTTCCTTAAGAGGACACTGTGAGTTCAGTGGACTTGATCTTTTTCCTATTAAAATTTTTTCAGATTCTGGTACGTGTTTTACAAATTTTAGATTTGTAAATTAATTTCAGTTCTTCTATTCTTTTGTTCTTCACTGGTTCATTAAACTTGGTAACTTCGTGTTTCTGCAAAGTATGTTGGAATCAGTAAGATTTTTTAGACACATATTAACAACAATTCTTTTTAAAGAAAAATATTTCGTATATATTTTTAAATATGTTTCTGATTTTAGTTTTGCTATTAGTTTTAATTTCTAGTTGTGAAAATGTTTCTTAAACTTTGTTGTCTTACAAAGATGTTCAAAGTTTTGTTCTAAGTATGTTTGGAATACAAGATGAACAACAATCTTAAAGAAATTAATATAGTGTTAGTATATTTTGTATTCTACTAATTGTGAGAATCTGATCATGGAAGTAGAATATAAATGCATTACTTCTCCATAATTCGTTGCTTTGTTTAGCAACGTTGATGTGAGAATGTAAACAGAAAATTTTTATGGTATTCCGTTCAAAGATTACTAGGTAACCTTCTTATTAAATTATCAAAGGAGGAAATAGTTTCTAAGAGTTATCATCTTTGATTTTTTTTATTATGTGTATCTTTGGAAAAAGATCTGCAAACCATATGCTGTGGAATGAATTTTACTTCACAAATGTTGTTGCTTTTAAAATTCTTTTGTTTGCAAAAATGAGAGATGCATATTTTTGTTTAATAAAATAGTATGTCAAAATATTATAGTTGGAAGACTATTTGATAAGAAAAATATTTCTATGTGATGAAGAATATGTGTTATTCTGTTTGGACAAAAAAAAAACTTTTGTCGTTTTGTACTCCATGAGAAATGTTAGTGTGTCTGATTTTTGTAGACTAAAAACTTTTGTGGTTTTATACTCTTGATAAATTGGACTATGGTTTGAAGAATATGAAAACTTCACATAATAAGTCAGTGTTGTACTTTTGATTTTTTATAAACTTCAATGTAATATAGAAATAAATTGTACAATTTTTTTTTGTCCTTATTGTTAGTATTTAAAATACTAAGTGGTATGTCTATTTATGATAGAGAAAAAATACCAGTGACTTAGAATTTGTGAGTTTGTGTCTCTATGGAATGAACTTTGACATTGTGTAAACATTGTCAAAGAGAATTGCAACAGTATAATTGTTTCGTATAATAATGTTCCCAACATTAAAATATGTGAAAAAACTATTTTCAAATACTTGAAAAATATTTTTGAGATCACATTTGAAATGTGGAGGTTATTTGCTTGTGATTAGACTTGGTGTCTAATTTAACTTTGGAGCAAAATATATGAAATTCAATGATAATTTTGTATTATGTTATACCCACAAAATTCTTGGAGTATATTTGGTATTGTGGTTGTTGAGTTTCTCTATTACTAGTATATAGTGTGACTAGTATGAAACATCCAAATTATATATATATTTGTTCAAAATAATTGTGTTCTTTTATGAAAAAAAATATCACTTAAAATGTTGTGATTTTTTCATGAAAAGATATGTCTATTATAATAAAAGTATTTGCATAGACATGAATATTGGTGTCTATATTGTCTTTATTGAACTTGATGAAACTTTGTTCATGGGTAGTTCTATAACAATCATATTGAAAGTTATGGAAAGGTCCTTTTGAAAAGGACATTTTACAATCTAAACAATGTTTGTATTACACAAAATTGTAAGAAATAGGAACAAAATATTAGTGAGGAAAAAGCTACCTCACGAAGAACTTTTCGAACTCAATGTTTTTATTTGTTCTTACTTGTTTGAGTCAATGTTTGTGACATGAACACTTGGGGCATGTCAATTACAAACCCTTGTAAGGAAAACTGATCAACTTAGAAGTTTTGCCTAAGTTTGAGTGCTATAAATAAAAATGTCAAGATTTTGTGGAATCTAAGTATGTTGAGCATTCTTATAAATCTGTTGAAAGGAATTTTAATCCATTAGAGTTGGTTTACACTGACATTTGTTATATGAAGTTAACAACATCTCATGGTGGGAAAAAGTACTTGTTACTTTTATTGAGAATTGCATTAGAAATATGACTATGTCTATTTACTGGTAAGGATGAAATAATAGAAATGTCCAGATAATGTAATATCGAAGTTCAAAATCAGTGTGGAAAAAATAAAAGAAGTGATAAGAATGAAGAGTATAAATCTCATTATGCAGAAATATGTTTGGAAAGTGGAATACCCTTCAAACTACTGTCATATTCACCTCAATCTAATGAAAAATCGAACGTTGAAAGAAATGATGGATGCATTATTTATAAGTTCGGGTGTACACAAAACTTGTGTGGAGGAACTATCCTTACTGCAAAAGGGAACAACAAAAAGTTGTCTTTTTAGAAAGAAAGTGATTTTGTTTGATCAGAATACAATATTTTTCATATGAGAAATGGAAAGGAAGGAAATCCAACTTGAAATATTTCAAAGTGTGAGGGTATCTAGTCAAAGTCCAAGTTCCTAATCCTAAATGAATTAAAATAGGACCTATGACTGTGGACTGTAAAATTAGACTTGAGTAGTCTAGAGAAGGGTCTAAAAGGCCTAGGAAATAAAAAGGATAATGTACTTAATAAAGAAATTGAGAGGCTTAGTAAATGTTTAAGGACATTTACTTCCTTCGAATATGATTTTGTAAAATTTTTTGTGTCTTATGTAGACTCATTCTTTGGAAAGATGGTGTCAATAAACAATATTTGAAGTGAGATCTTCTTCAAGAAAATAAACCTTTGGGTTCAAAGTAACTGTTGAAAAATATAAAATAAGACTTTGTGTCAAAAGCTTTAGACAAAAAAAAAACATCAAGGTTTTGATCTTGTCAATATATATATATACTCGTTAGTAATTAGAATTACATCCATTCGGATGCAAAAATTATTACTGTGGTATATGACCTCCAAATTCATCAAATGAATGTGAAAATAACTTTCTTAAATGTAGAATTGGAGGAAGAAATTTACATTGAACAACCCGAAGGTTGTGTGGTTCCTGGTAAATAAAAGAAAGTGTGTGAACTTGTTAAGTCACATTATGGAAGCACCCAAACAATGACATAATTTGATCAAACCATGTCGTCAAATGGATTGAAGAATGATGAAACTGATAAATGTGTTCACATTAAAATCATAAGGTCATTGTCTGTTTGTATATTGGTGATATGTTGATCATCAATAGAGACACTAATGATATAAATGCTACTAAACGTATGCTATAAGCAAGTGGAATGAAAATTATTGGAGTTGCTAATGCGATCTGAGATATAAGAATTCGTAGACCTCCATAATGTTTAGCATTTACAGGGTCTCATTGCATTGAAAAAGTACTTAACTAGTTCAAATATTTGGATGTCAATATTTTCAAGTCTCCAATAAATGTGAGCTTTGCATTTCAAAAGAATGAAAACAAAAGTGACTCACAATTGGATTGTGCTAGAGTTTTGGAAAGCATGATGCATATCATATAGTGTGTGCGATCAGATATAGCATTTGCTATTTTAAACTGAGTCGGTTCACAAGTGATCCCAAATAAATTCATTAGATGACAATAAATAGAGTTTTGGAGTATTTAAAATAATACTTAAAACTATATCTTGCATTATAACAATATCCAACAATAATAAAAGATATAGTTATGCAAATTGAATCATCGGACGAATGAAGTAAAATTCACGAGTGGATATGCATTTACTATTGGTAGAGGAGCAGTCTCTTAGAAATATTTCAAAAGAGACATGTATATCTAGCTCTACAATGATCTTTGAGCTAGGTGCTGTAGATAAGGTCGGTGAATAAGTTGAAAGACTCCGGAACTTCTTGATAGATATTCTATTTTGGCCCAAACCATTGGCATTAGTATGCATACACTTTCACATTCAAGATGCAATAGGTAGGGCATGGAGCATGACGTATAATGGAAAGTCTCGTCATATACGACATAGACATGATACCGTTAAAAACCTACTCTCTAGTGGAATTATCAGAATTGACTATGTAAAGTCAAAGGATAATGTGTCAGATCCACTTACAAAAAGGCCTAACTAGAGAGGAAGTTAAAAGATCATCTAAGGGAATGAATTTACGGCTTAGGACAAGTCATCATGACGGTAGCTCTATCTAGCAGACTGGAGATCCCAAGAGCTAGATTCAAGGAGAAAAAAAAATTTGTGAATGACGGTTCAGTATTGTCAACAAACTCAATTCATTCTCATGATGAAGACAATGCTCAGGGACAAGGATACAACATTAAGGCTTGTTAATGCGTTAATAAAGCTTAATAATTTTAATGATTTGCTAAGTTTGGCAGAGTTAACCAAATAGTGTATCTACGCGATAACACAGTTAGGAATCACCTATGTGAGTGTGAAGTGTAAGCTGCTTCAAAGAAGATGATTGTGAAAAGTCCATCTCTCTATACACTCATGAAACCAGGAGGTGTTCATGGCTAAAACGAACACAACCGTAAGAACCATAAACGGTAAAGGGTTAATTGTGTGCATATGGTTGTCTAGGAACAAAAGTTCGACGGTTCAAAGATATCGCATATACCAATTGACCGAGTATATCCGACATATGTTCACTACAGAAAGTCCAAGGGAAAACCTACTTATCCATATGCAATTAATTCTTGCTTGTAAAGTACACATACTTGTAGGGGTGTGCATCGGTCGGTTCGGTTCGGTTTTACATATAATCGGTTCGGTTTATCAGTTTTCGGTTTTAAAATATGCTAACCCAATAACAAACCAATAAGAAAAATTTTATTGGTTTATCGGTTTATCGGTTTTTAATGTTATCGGTTCGGTTTCGATTAACCCAATAAGAAAATGTCGATCAAATAATATATAATAGTACGTATGTTATAATTATATGTTACCAACTTACCGCCAAAACATAATAGAAAACTTTGAATGTTGATCAAATTACTAACATTCACAAACTTGCAAAAGCTATCGCCTACAATTACGAACTAGAATTAAAACTAAAATAAAATATTTCAATATGACAATCTTGAACAGTTGCTTGATCCACCAGATAATCAACAAAGTTCTCACAAATTTCCTAACCAAAAAATCACATAACCTGAAAAGCTAATATTGAATCTATTTATGTATTAAATTATGTATATTTAATATTGAGGAAGGGTAAAGTAGTAAATAACTATAGTGTTATTGGGTTATCGGTTTACCCAATAACCCAATAAGAAAAACCGAAACCGACCCAATAACCCAATAATTATTTTTTCTAAACCCATTAAAAACCCAATAATCCAATAACCCAATAACAATAACCCAATAACATTTTATCGGTTCGATTTATTGGTCGGTTCGGTTTTTGCACACCCCTACATACTTGTCCGTTTCTCTATCTTCGAGTCATTCCCTATTCATGCGGGGGATTGTTGGGTTTTAAAAAGGTGTGAATGGAAAAGGAAGAGTTGCGACTTTTGTGAAGAGTTGTGACTTTTATGAAATGTTGCGACTTTTATGAAAAGTTGTGACTTTTATGAAAAGTTGCGACTTTCATGAAAAGTTGTGACTTTTATGGAAAGTTGTGACTTTTATGAAAGGTGACGACCTTTCTGAAAGATTGTGACTTTTCCAAAGGTTTGTGACCTTTCTAGTAAGGCACAATAAGAACCTTTTTGCACCACCCTTTGTTTTCTATAAATTGAAGGATTTCCTCTCATTTTTTTTAAAAAAAGAACTCATGGACTTCTTCTTCAACTACTAAATCTAGTATTCTAAGTGTACTTTACTGACGTTGAGTGGTTCGCTGACACCGGAGTTTTTGGTATCTATACTCTGGTGATTGAGATCATTTTACCCTGGGAGGTCATATTTCAAATCAAACCTCGGATACTAGAGGGGAATAATTTCCTTAAGGGGACACTGTGAGTTCAATGGACTTGATCTTTTTCCTATTAAAATTTTTTCAGATTCTGGTACGTGTTTTACAAATTTTAGATTTGTAATTTAATTTCAGTTCTTCTATTCTTTTGTTCTTCACTGGTTCATTAAACTTGGTAACTTCGTGTTTTTGCAAAGTTTGTTGGAATCAGTAAGATTTTGTAACAACAATTCTTTTTAAAGAAAAATATTTCGTATATATTTTAAATCTGTTTCTGATTCTAGTTTTGCTACTAGTTTTAATTTCTAGTTGTGAAAATATTTCTTAAACTTTATTGTCTTATAAAGATGTTCAAAGTTTTGTTCTAAGTATGTTTGGAATATAAGATGAACAAAAGTGGGTCATTCTTCTTCTCCACTTTCCTTCAATTATGCATATAATAGTATAATATAAATATTAGGTTTCACTTCTTATTTCCTTTTCTTTATTTATACCTCATAACCTCTTTCATTTTAATTTTTATGGCAAAATCATTTATAAAATGCTAATTACATTATTCGTTTACTAAATATGGAAAAATTATGTCTTTTTTATTTTGTTATATATCTAAAAATTATATAAATATAAATAATACTATAAATTATAATAACTAATAACTTAAATATTTTAAATTATATAAAAAAATTTAATTGACTTTCGAAATTCTATTGGTATCAATTTATAAATCATAATAATTAACAATTTAAAAAGAACAAAATACATATAAAAAATCACTTGAATCTAAAAAAAATCTTATCAGTGCTACATAAATTGGGATAAGAGAAGTAACATATATGATCTTAAAATTACGTTAAATATTTAAAAGACATATGAAAATAATTAATTTTAAAATTCTATATATACCATGTAAATTGAAACAAAGAGAGTAATATATAATATTTTTAAAATTATGTAAAAAGTACTAATAACCTAAAATCTTTTTTAAATCATATAAAAATTTGGCTAACTTTTCAAAATCTCTGGCACTTCCTTCGTCCCATATTAATTGAATATTATTCTAAAAATAGTTATCTCATATTAGTTGATCATCTTACTAAATCAACAAAACATTATTTAAAATTTTCCTAGATTACCCCTGTCGTTAATTCCATTTGAAAGTGTCACATTTGTTTGTAAAATTCTCACAAAGTTTTTTAATGGTTAAAGTAGTAAAGTTATTTTCTTATTTATAATTTCTTTAGTACCGTTAAAATTAAAAAGTAATCAATTAATATGAGACAAACATATACCCCATACTGGCACGGGTGGTGTATCTAGTGATACAAGCAAAGGAGCCATTTGAACTCTTCATCAGTTATTGTAATTTTAATAGTATATATGTATGTCACGACCCAAATCGGATCGCGACTGGCACCCACACTTATTCTCCTATGTGAGCGAACCAACCAATCTAAACCTTAACATTTCAATGTAATATCAACAGAAAGTAATGCGGAAGACTTAATCTCATTAATAAAACCGATTCAATAACTTTTAAAATTCA